>JANHMN010000013.1:53941457-53952291 GCA_030674055.1 Rhabdomys pumilio | reverse complement strand
TGTGTGTGTGTGTGTGTGTGTGTGTGTGTGTGTGTGTGTGTGTGTGTTTGTGGTAGTGGCGAGGGTGGGGTTTGAGAGAGCTTAGCCTGGGCTTTTAAAACTTCAAAGCCCCCCACCAGTGACCTACCTTCTAATGAGGCCACACCTTCTAGTCCTTCCCAGAACAGTTCCTCCAACTGGGGACCAAGCTTTCACACTCACGAGCCTATGGGGCCCATTTCCATTCAAACCACCACACAGGTGATTGTGAGCTGCTTTGTAGGTGTTTTTCAAAAGACCACCCAGTAGCTGACTCTGATGTAATCACACTAGGGTCTCTTTATTACAAGCTCGAGCCTGTGCTCACCTCTGACCCTGACACAGCAGTATGATTTAGTGAAGCAGCCCTAGACCCTCAGCAGGACAGGGATATATATAGTAAATAGGAGCATGTGACGGGGTGTCCAGCCTGGTAAGCATCTAGCTTGAATGGCTGTTGGAAGCTAACAGGTCGGTGCTCTGAAGCAAAACCATGAGTAATCACAAACAGTCTGAAAGTGCATCTGGAACAGTCAGACTCACCTTGATTGGCTGTTCCGAGGAGGTAGCTAGGGAGTAACTATGGGGTATGGGCCAAGGACAAGTCTGCAGGTCAGGTTCTCAAGCTGTTTTTTTTTTTTTGTTTTGTTTTGTTTTTTTGTTTTTTTTTTTTTTTTCCCCTTTTAAGATGTAGTCTCAAGATGGAGTAGGTTTGGCCTCTCAAATGCTGGACCATGTAGGTCCTCTGGAAGAGCAGCATGTACTTTTAACAGTTGAGCCATCTCTAGCTCCCTCCATTAGTCCCTTGGTAGCAGGAAAGCAGAAAAGTAGTTTACTAAGTTTATTATTTAAAAATGAGATTGTAGTACTTCATGAATTGTTTCTGTACAACTGGCTAGAGTCAATTGTTTATTTTGTGTATGATCCAACTTAACAGGAAACAGTAAATATCAGACTTTTAAGGGCTTTGAAGGTGTGTGAACTGTTACCTTATACTAACAAAGTATACTAATTGTGACATTCATTCCGTTAGCTCTGAAGTTAACTAACTATAGGCAAAGAACATTTTCTGTCCCTGGTTTGGTTTTGCCTTGGTAGATGGAGTCCAGGGCTCACAAATTGTAGCACTGACACCCACATTAGCAGTGTGAATGATGGCCAGAGATGCTTGGTTTTAATGCACTACACACTTGTGTGATCAGATAGAGACTGTTCCTATATTAGGTAATTTTTGTAATTATAAAAGTGATAATATTTAAACATTTTGAATATTCATGAAAATCTGATGATACTTTTAAAATATGGAAGGTTCTGGAACAACCTTTTGTCTTTTTGTAAGCTCCAAGATCAGTAGGTCTTCATATTTTTATGATAAACCAAGGATATTCTCTTTTGTATATGTGTTTTCTTTTTGTCTTTGAGTTTTTGAGACAGGGTGTCTGTGTACCCTGGCTGCCCTGGAGCTTTCTGTGTATAACAGGTTGGCCTCAAAACTTGGAGAGATCATCTCTGCCTCCTGAGTATTAGGATTAAAGGCATGTACCACCACACCCAGCGGAGGACATTCTCTTTAACATTAAACTCTGTATGTAAGCATGTGTGAGTGTAAGCATGAGAATATATACATATTCTCATGTGTGTATATAAAGAGGCCAGAAGTCAGCCTTGGGTATTGTTTCTCAGGTGCCATCTGCATTTTGGTGTTACTCAGACAAGGTGTCTCTATGAGGTCTAGGGACTGTAATTAGGCGAAACCGGCCTGCTACTAAACTTCCCCAACTTGTCTTACAGTAGAAAAAGTATACTGGAAAGGAAGTGTGTATGAATGTTTTCCCTGCATGTATTTTTGTGTGCCATATGCTTACCTGGTTCCTGAAGAGGTCAAAAGAGGGGATGGACTTGGAGTTACAGACAGTTCTGAGGTGCTGCATGGTTATTGGCTATTAAACTTGGGTCCTTAGAGTGGCCACACCTGAGCCATCTCTCCAACCCTATAAGCATATCTCTCTCTCTCTCTCTCTCTCTCTCTCTCTCTCTCTCTCTCTTTCTCTCTCTTTCACTCTCTCTCTCTTTCTTTCTTTCCATGTGAGGTAAACTCGGGTCCTCATGCTTGTGTAGCAAAAACTACTGACTGCATCATTTTCCCAGCCCATTAAGCCACACTCTCCTATAATTAAGTAAAACTTGAGTGAATTTTAAAAACTGGGAATTTAGATTTATTGATAAGGCTCAATCAGCACTCCTGGTTAGTGTTCCCTATAGCACAACTGAACAATGCAAGATGTATATCTCTTTAGCTGTGGCAGTTAAATGGGGCACAATGGTACACAGTTCTAATCTTCGCACTCAGGAGGCAGAGCCAGAGGCAGGTAGAGCTCTGTTCAAAGTTAGCCTGATGGATGTGGTGAGTTCCAGACCAGCCAAGGTTATCTCCCCATTCTCACCCTCAAAAAGAAATAAAACTTCTATCATCACTTGAGAATTTTCCTGTAGAAAAAGTAGTAGTATTTATGACACTGAAATCCTTATTTTTCAGAACCCAAAAAACAAAAGGAGTTTAGAATGTAGAATCATAGTAAAATAAAATTTTATTTATATGGAACAAACTCAACAAACTTAAAACTTGAGTGTAGGCCACCTTGAAATTTGTAAAATTAAGTTAAGGCCAGCCTTGAACTCTTGCTTTTCTTGTACTGTGACTACAGTCATGAGTCATTCATAACAAGATTGTTTCACTCAAAAAGGATAAAGACTGCTTCACACAAAAAGGTTGGTCAAAGTTAGGTTTTTGTTGTTTTACAGCACTGGAGAGACAACCCAGGACCTTGTGCATCATAGGTAAATGTGCCTCTGAACTATGCCTGTAGTTCACTTTGTGTGTGTCTGTCTGTGTAGCGGTGTATTCTTGCAATCTCAGGAGGCTGAGGTAGGAGGCTTGCAATGACTTTAAGGACAGCTTAGCTTCTGTAGCTACATTCTATTTCAAAAAGTCAAATGAAAACACAGGGTTACTATAACTGATAGCAAGGTTGTTCTACTCTGTCTTTTATTTCTTTGGAGAGATAAGGTCTGGAAAATGAAACTCTTCTTAAAAAAATAAATAAATAAAGGGAGTAAATATTAGGTGTATGTCTCCCATTGAACTACATCGACAGCTGCCCATGGCTTAGCAGGCGCATGTGCCTGACAACTAAGCTTGATGTAACCTGAGATTGATTTCTTTTAGGACCCACTTGCTGGAGAAACAAACTCCTGAAAGTTGTCTTCTGACTTCCATATACATTTAGTAATATGCGTGTGCCCTTTCCCAAATAAATAAATAGAATTAAAAATGTTAATAGAAAAATAAGCCGGGCGGTGGTGGCGCACGCCTTTAATCCCAGCACTTGGGAGGCAGAGGCAGGTGGATTTCTGAGTTCGAGGCCAGCCTGGTCTACAGAGTGAGTTCCAGGACAGCCAGGACTACACAGAGAAACCCTGTCTCGAAAAACCAAAAAAAAAAAAAAAAAAAAAAAAAAAAAACCAACCCATAATTGTTATTTATAGTGGCTGAGCCTCTTCCTCTGGCAACTCTAGAATTCTAGGTACATAGTTTCTGTTTATGGGACTCTTGGATTCTTCTTAAATTTTTTTTTTTACCATGTGTGGTGGTAGCGCATGCCTTTAATCTCATCACCTGGGAGGCAGAGGCAGGCAAATCTCTTAAGTTCCAACAGCCCAGTCTACAGAGTGAGTTTTAGGACAGCCAGTGCCACACAGAGAAACCCTGTCTCGAAAAATCATGAATAAACAGACAAGTCAATGTTTTATGTGTATAGGTTTATGGACTGTGTGTGGATGCGTGTTCACTTGTGTGTGTCCCTGTTGCAAGTGCACATGCTCATGGAGGCCTTTCTTGCTCGCTCTACTCCATTCATTGAGGTAGGGTCTCAGTTGAATCCAGAGCTTGTACTTTCCTCATGGTCTGACCAACCAGCCTGCCTTAGAAGTCCCTGTCTGTCTCTGCCTTCTGAGCACTGGAATTCTAGGAGGGCCACTATACTGTCTTGACATTTATGTGGTTTCTGGGGATGATTTACAGTCTACTCATGCTTATGTAGCCCTTCCTTTAACATTGAGCAGTCTCCTGAGCTCTTATCTCTTTCTCTATTTCTCTATCTGTTTTAAACATTATTCAACTGTGGCCAACTATTCTGGTTTTGAATCCTTCCTTTGCCAGGAGTGAAGGCTTCTCAGCTTGTGTCTCTGGGTCTAAATTATGGTTAATGGTACTTTGCCCACTGTGTTGTTCTGAACATCACAGGTATGTACAGAAAACACTACACAGTTAGTACAGGGTAGAACAATACATGTGTCTTGTTTATGTCAGATATACCAAGGAAAGATACTAAAAGGTATAGCATGAGTGTGGGAAAGAATGTACATTTTAGCTGATGTAAGAGGAGGTTGGAAATGTTTAGAAGCTAGTAATAGATTTGTTTAAGGGGAGAGATTGAGTTGAGAGTTAGGATGAGGTTGATTATACTGTTTTCAGCAGGTATTTTCATATTTAGATGTATCACTATGTATAGCTAGCTAACTATGTAAGCCACATGCATATAAATATCAGATATCACTTGACTTTTTTTTTTTTTTTTTTACGATACTATGGTCTGATAATAAAATCAGATAATAAAATCCTGTCTGTCTAGAGATTTGCCTGCCCTTGTCTCAAGTGCTCGGACTAAAGATCTGTGCTGTCTTTTGAGACCTTTAAAAAAACCTTTCTCTTATGTTAATCTTTGTATCTTTGCCCTCATGTGATAATTATGGGCTTACTTAAGCTATGTTTATTTTTACTGTTTGCTTGTGCCCACTAGAGGTGGGGGAGGGAGGGAGGGAGAGGGAGCAGAGGGAGAGGGAGAGGGAGAGGGAGAGGGAGAGGGAGAGGGAAAGTGTGTGCGTGTGCGTGTGTTTGGGAGACTGGAGTCCCACAATATAGTTCAGGCTGCCCTTGTATAGTTGGTTCTCCCGCTTCTGCTTCTCAAATCGTGGCATTATGGGTAAGTATTACATACTGGGCCTTTTGTCTGGCCTTCAAATACATGTTTTTTAGTCTTTCTTGACCCATTGGCTACTTTTTAAAGTTCTAGGTGAATAAATTCTTGTTTATTGAGATATTGTACTGAGTCTTACTATATAGATTTATAGCAGAATTTCCATTGGTATTGTTTTAGTAGGTTTATAGTATCATGAAATAAGAGTTGTTGATTTTGAACTTTATTTTAAAGACAGGATTTCATGTATCTCAGGCTCGCTCAGAATCAGTATGTATCAGAATGCTTCTGAACTTGTAGTTTATGCAGTGGTAGGAACTGAGTGTAGCTTTCATGAGTGCCAGGCAAGCATTCTACCAATGAAGCTTTATTGCTATACCTTTCTTTGAACACTAGAAGAAATGATGAGCACGTGTGTGTCTGTGTGGATGAGTACAGGGAATTGGGTGTGAAGGGTAGTGGACACATTTTGGAAGTCGGGTCCCTCTCCTTCCACTTCAGGATCCAGAGGTCTAACTCAGTTTGTCAGATTCACGTGGAAAGTACTTTTCTCACATTTTTGGCTCCTAATTTGAACATTTTTAGTAGCCATTTTAATTAGGGTCAAATTGGTGTGGTGGTTGAGGTACATGCCTCAAACCCCAGCACTCGATAGGCTGAGGTAGGGTAGGAAGACTGCTGTGAGCTTGGTGCCAACTAGCGCTACATAATGAACTCTAGGCCACACTGGCTACACAGTGAGGTCTCGGTTCAGTAAGACAGCAACCAGACCCTCCACTATGAGAATGAACTCATCTAATGCTGCCTTCCAACCTGTTTCCCATCACCCTTTGCATTTTTTCTTTTATTATTGGTGTTCCTAAGACTGTACAATAGGGGAAAAAAACACCTTTTTTCAAAGTTTGTGTATGTGAGTGTGCCTACAGGAGTTACATATGTCATGTGCATGCAGGTACCAACAGAGGCCACCGGATCTCCTGGATCTAGAGTTGCAGGCTGTGGTGTGTGCATGCTAGTAACTAAGTGTGAGTCTGTTGTAAGTTCATTTAGCGATCCTACCCACTGGATGATCTCTCCAAACTCGAAGAAACATTCCTTACCTAAGAAGAGGGTGAGAGGCCTTTGTGCTCCTACACTGCTATGACTCTGGTCTGTGTTCCTTCTGATGACTAATGCTAACTAAACGAGAACACTAAACTAACAGAAACGGGAACCACACTGGTCTACATCCTGACATCACACAGGTCCCCAACGAGATGTCTCCCTGTTGCACATACCTGACTAATGAGCATTTCTTCACTGGGGCACATTGATCATGTGATCTCTTACCTCATAAAAGATGCATAATCTCGGGTTATATAGATACGCACGTGAGGAACCAGAGGAACCAAGCATAACTGCTGGAACGTGCTTGGTATATGGTATTCAAAGTTTTCATTCTACCCGGTGAAATGGATCTACTGTGGTGGTATTGGCAAGTCTTCTGGAATGTTGGGAAATTCACAGTGGGTGACAATAAGGGCAGACATTACTGACCTGTGTGGAATCTCATTTGTAATTGGGTTTTATGAGCATCTCCCATTTCCTCGGGAACCCAGTAGAAGACCAAGTGTACCGTAAAGTGCATTTTTCCCTTCAGTCATGCACAGTAACAAGTAGACTGTACATCCACTGCAAGTTAGAGTTGGACAGATGTAAGATCCATTCAAACTCCACTGGTGTTTGAGAAGTAAAGGGTAGAGAGCTAGGAAAGAACTGGGTGGATTAATGCAGGTGTGATTTTTCCTAAAAATTTCTACTTTTTAAAAAGTAGTGAGGATTTGTTGAAAATTTAAACTGGAAGTAAAATAATAAAATGTCCCTTTCCAGTCTCATCTCCAGGGTAATTACCATTTTGTTAATAGTTTGTTCTGTGGTCTTCTAACCCCTTTTCTTCTACTTGAAACAAAAATATTACATAGTTGAGGCTGGCCTCAAACTTGATAGGTAGTGGAGGATGACCCGGACCTTCTGTTTACTCCACCTTTGCATCCAGAGTGCTGGGATTGCCATCAACATGCCTGACCTTGTATATCTTCTAGAATTCCTTTATAAATATTAAAAAAAAAAAAAAGGTTTTCAAAAAACTACCCCAGAAAGGAGTTTATATCACATTACTCAAGTGATCTTTGCTTTCCTCTCTGTAGGCTATCTTCACGCACATCTTTCTCTGTTGGTACCTCTCAGTCTTTGACTGCTTTGTAACATTTTGTAGCATATGGCTACCATACCCTTATACTTCCCACATCCCATTCATACTTTCCTTGAACTCATGAATCTCCTGCCTCAGTTACATGATCTGGAGTTAAAACAAAATTCTTGTATTTTGTTAGGACACAGGGTTTTTGTTTTGCGTTTCTGGGGGAAGCAGCAAAGGATTGGAAGAAGGCAAGAGTTCCCTCGGTAAAGTGGCTGGTATGGGACCATGGCGACTGGAGCGCACATCTCTTCCAGTGTACATGTGCTCTACCAAGCATGGTTTCACCAAGACAAAGGTTCATTCTAAGTTTCTTTGTACTTTTATATTTGTATCTATTCGTGGAAATTTAACTTCTAAATTTATAATATTAGTGTGTAATTACCCCCTGGGAAGATAAATTGTCTTCAGATCTGCCTGCCTCTGCTTTACCATTAATAGTATTTAAGAAGTTCTTTTAGGTACTCTCCTTATTTAATTAGAATAGCTTATTTTTATGTATATGAGCTTTTTGCCTGCATGTGTGTACATGCTGTTGTGGGCCACTGGATCTCCCAGATCCCCTAAAAGCTAGGTTTAAAGAGTAGGTGGAAGCTACCCTGTGGGAGCTCGGAGCCCAACCAAGGTCCTCTGCAAGAAGATCAAATGTTTTAAACCATTTTCCTGCTCCTCCCTATTCCAGTTTTTAGAAGAATTAATTTCGTGTGTGTGTGTGTGTGTGTGTGTGTGTGTGTGTGTGTGTGTGTACACCTTGGAGTGTGGATAGGAATCATTTGTAGCATATGCCTACCATCCCCACCCCCGGGAGCCCCTGGAGCTTTGAAACTGCTCTGTGGTAACCAAATTTAGATCCTCCTTAGAAACAGCTCTCAACTGTTGAGCCATCTCTAGCACTATGTTCAGATTTTTAACTTTAAAATTTTAAATTACAAAAGTAATACAAGATACTAACTCTTTCTGACCATTTAAAGAGTTTGGAATGTGGGACTATTCCAATCTTCTCTAAAGATCTCCAAAGATAGTTCTTATTTTAAAACTCTGTGGTTATTCGAATGTCAAATAACATACTTTTTATCTTCTGGCATAATCTGTCTGAAGATAAATTATTTCCCTATTCTGAAAGGTAAGCATTCAGTGATCTTACCCCTACCTCTGTCTCTAGCTCCTGGTTTTGTGCAAATGAATTTTAGTTACTGCAGGCAATTATTGCTTTACATGTTTTTGTTCTCGTTCTTTCTTTTTCTTTTTAGTTTCAAGACAGGGTTTCTTTGTGTAGCTCTGCCTGACCTGGAACTCACTCTAGAGTAGGCTGGCCTCGGACTTTCTGCCTGCCTCTGCTTTATATGTTCTTACGTCTAAGTTTTTTGGTCCTGGATTTTAGGGAGTATATCTCTGTTCATCATGGTTAGCTTTCTGAAGGAAATCTGTCCCTCCTAATTTATTTTCTTTCACTTTTCTTCCTTTAGTTTTTTTTTTTTTTTACATTATAAAAGAGATTTAATAATTTTTCTTTTTCTTTTTTTTTTTTTAACTTTAATAAGTGGTGGCTGGAGAGAGAGATTAGTTGTGGAAGCACTTGCTACATAAGTTTGAGGACCTGAGTTTATGCCCCTAAACTCACATTAAAGACAAAAGCAAAACAAAACAAAACAAAACCCTTCCCCCAGAAAACAAAAAAATAAACGTACGATGGTTTTCTTTAGTGGAGAAGACAGATCAGGCTTGCTGGCCTGCAGCTTAGGTTACTCAGTGAGTTCCAGGTCACTGAGAGACCCTGTTCCCTTTTCTTTCTTTAAAGAAAAAAAGAAGAAGGAATGTTCCATCTGGGGAACAACAGCTGAGGATAGTCTGGCCTCCACATGCAGGAACACAAATGTGGGTGCCTGCCACACATGACAGCACCCCTTCCCCACAAGTTCTAAGGACTGGAAACTAAGAAACAGCATTCCTACTAAGACTGATACTATTAAAGAGCAAAGTGCTGTAGTTAGACCTTAGGAAACATTGCTGTGTCAGTTGGAAGCTCTTCTGCCCATTGACTGTCAAGCTAAGTTAAACTTGCATTATTTTTTAAATGTTTATTGTTTTGTGTGTTTATAAATGTGTGTGTGTGTATGTATCATGGTGATGTACTGAGATCAAAAGACAGCTTTTGGAAGTTGATTCTTTCTGATGGGCTCCAGGGGTTAAACTCAGGCTGTTAAATTTGCACACTAAGTGTCTTTACCTACATTCTTGCTGTTGAATGAGTTTCTTAAGTCTTTCATTTTATGATCTATTGAGAATGTCATAATTAGGTTACATTTAGTTGTTCTTCTTGTTTTTCTAAGTGTTACTGAGACTTATCTGCAAATTTTATGGTTTTGTTTTGTTAAAATTTATTTACTTTTATGTGTATGAGTATTTGTCTGTGTGTATATAAGTACACTGTGTGTGTTCCTGGTGCCTGTGGAAGCCAGAAGAGGGCATCTCCTGGAGTTAAGGACGTCTGTAAGCTCTCAATCCAATGTCCAGGAACGGTCTCAGGCTCTTTCAAGAGCAGCCTGTGCTCTTAACTGCTCACCCACCTCTCCAGCCTCAAAGTTTAGATAGTTTTGTATTTTGAACAAATAAATTTTATCTTACTTTAAATAAACTAAAACATTTTATTTTAGTTATTTTTTATTTTAATGTATATGACTGTTTTGCCTGCTTGTGTGCCTGTGTGCCACATGGGTGCCTGCTGCCTAAGGAGGTCAGAAGAAGGTGCTAGGTCTGCTGGAGCTGGACTTAAACAGACATTGTGGGCCACTATTGGGTACTAGGAATTAAACCCAGTTTCTCTGGAAGAGCAGCCAGTGCTCTTAACTGCAGAGCCATGTGTCTAGTAGGGTGTGGTCTCTAAAGAGCTTTTCTCTCAGAAATTTTTAAGTTCATTTTTTAATCTTTTAATTCTTTGAGAATTTAATACAATGTTTTTGTTTGTTTGTTGAGATAGTCCCATTATGAAACCCTGGCTGGCCTCAAGTTGGCTATGTAGACCATGTGGGCCTCCAATTCACAGAGATCCAGTTCTGCCTGCCTATGCCTTCTAAATGCTGGCTTCAAAGACTTATGGGCCTTTGTCACTTATGCCAAACTTCCTTCCATAATTGAAAGGCCTGTTATCTTTATCAGTTTTGCTGACAAAAAGTTGATGCTAGTTAGAGCCTCTTGTTTTTTGTCTTTTATGTTGTCCTCTCCCTCAACCCCGTAAAGTTTGTTTGTTTGTTGTTGTTGTTTTTTGAGACAGGGTTTCTCTGTGTAGCCCTGGCTGTCCTGGAACTCACTCTGTAGACCAGGCTGGCCTTGAACTCAGAAATCTGCCTGCCTCTGCCTCCCAAGTGCTGGGATTAAAGGAGCGCGCCACCACTGCCCGGCTGTAAAGTTTTGAGACAGAGTCTCACTATATAGTCCTCACTGGCTTAGTGCTTATTATATAAAGCAGATTGGCATCTTCGGGCACTTGCATACACTTCGTGTGTGTGTGTGTGTGTGTGTGTGTGTGTGTGTGTGTGTGTGTGTG
>JANHMN010000013.1:53923182-53941447 GCA_030674055.1 Rhabdomys pumilio | reverse complement strand
GTGTGTGTGTGTGTGTGTGTGTGTGTGTGTGTGTGTGTGTGTGTGTGTAAATCACTTGGAGCAGCAGTCACAGGTGGCTGGCAGCTGGCCAGCAACATGGGCGCTGGAACTGAACTCCAGTCCTGCAAGAGCAGGAAGTTCCTTCACCACTAGAGCATCTCCAGCCCTCCTGGGTAGTTTCAGTTACTACTTTTCTATTTTTAGGCGAAAACACTCTAAACTTCGGGTTTCTTGGACTCGTTTAATTTACAGTCTTTATTCTACTTGAATATTTTTTCTTTGTTTTCATTTCTCTGAAGCTTATGGGATTCCTTGCAGACAGATGTTGAGTCTGATACTCAGCACATCTAGTGATCTTTACAAGTTACATGTTTCTTTTTCAAGAACACCTTCCTACTTTGTACTGTCGTCTGGACTTCATTTTTCATTGTTCTCTGCCAGGTTTTTTGTTACTTCCTTGTTGAAGGAACCCAGGACCTTGAGCATACTAGGCATATTCTACCACGGGCCTACACCTCGCCCAGGATGTTTGCTTTTAGTGACTAAAAATGTCTTGAAACTCTTGGATAACCATTGAAGCATATGTTGTTTTGCTACTTCCAATATTTACATTTATTATTCTTAGAACCATTTGGTCTTGGTCTTTCTGCTTAAGTTCTATCAAATCTGTAGCAATTCTTGGCCGTATATTTGAGTAGTAGCTTGTTTTGACTGATAAAGTTGGTTAGCGATCTCATCTTTTCGAGTAAGGTCCATCGTTTTACTAGAAGGCAGACCTTGTAATATATGTGTAGGAAGGAGAGTAGGGAAGAGAAGACACGGAGTAAATAGGCGGCTGCCACATCTACTAAAAGGATCCTGTCACAGTCTGATATGGAAGTCCTTTATTTAGTTTATTCTATTCTTGGGTATAATTACCTTTTTCTATGTTGTGCCTCAATCCTTGTTATTGAACTGCCACTAAACATAGAGCCTTTACTACAGTTTTACTTCCATCCGTGTGAATGCTAGTGAAGGGCTGAGAATAACTTGGAGGAGTCGGCTTTGTTTGTCAGCCATGTGTCTGAACTCAGATTGTCAGGCTTAGAAGCTTGTACTGTTTTCCACTGAATCATCTGCTGACCTTTGACTGTAATTGAGGATATTACTGGTGTCGACTATTCAATTTACATTGAGATCATGATTCTGTGCCAAGGCTTTCATAAACTTCTTCATATTTGAAACTTCCTTGCAATAGATTTCTAGTTACCTGCCAAGTCTTTTCCACACTTTTTATAATTTTTGCTTTTTGTTGATTTTTTTTTTTTTAATTTGTTGCTGTTTTTGAAGGCAGGGTCTTAAAAAGTAGCTCTTACTGTCCTGGAACTCTGTAGACCAGACTGGCTTTGAACTCACAGAGATCTGTCAGCTTTCAGGGTGCTGGGATTAAAAGCATATATCAACACATCTGGCTTATTTCTTCATTTCTTGACCTTTTTGTTTCTGACCTGGGCTGGTTCACCTTTCCTTAGGCAGCTTGGTTGGTGGCCCTTCACTCTTGAGCTGTCATCATATTGCTTCCAAATTTAGGGCTGACACCTGATCAACATAGTGCACTATATATAGCCCAGAACTCCTTGGACTCCAGTGATCCTCCTGTCTCAGCCTTTCAAGTAGCTGGGACTACAGGTATATACCACCATGACCAGCTTAATTCTCCATTTTTTTTTTTTTTTTAAAGTCACTTCTTAAAAATGTAAGTGTGAGGCTATAGAGATGGCTCAGAGGTAAGAGCACATACCACTCTTGCTGAGGACCTGTGTTCATTTCCCAGCATGCCCTCGTCAGTTGACTTACACTCAGTCTAGCTCCAGGAGAATCCAGTGTCCACCATCTTCTCCTGTCTGTGGCCTCCACAGGCCCCTACATGCAAATATACATATCCTATACACATAATTAAAAGTAATAAAAAAATTAAGGGCATGTAGACTTAAATCTGGGTCGCTCATATTTGCTAGATGGCAGACATTCCACCACTGAGCTGTGCCCCACCCCTAAATCATACAGTTAGGGTTAAGGTTGTCCATAGCATTGGAGGAATTAGAGGTAAGTGACGAATTAAAATAAAGATTCATAAGTTAAGCCTATTACTACTTTTCATGTATTCCATGAAATATCATACCATACTTTAAAATAGAGAAAATATCATACCATACTTTAAAATGGAAAGAAAACGAGCAAACATTCACAACTTAAATGAAAAGGAAGGGATTGATGTATTTTTACTATTGGAGATGACATTTTAGTCTAGTGGGATCTATAGTAAAAAGTATTGTTTCTGTTCTTGATTGTGTGCATGTGTTTGCATTTGCATGTCCATTCAAGTATGTGTTGTGGGCCAAACCAGAAACTTGTACAAGCTGAGATACTGAGAATTAGCACTGGTGTCATTTTATATTTTTTCTTAGGGATTATTTGAATAATGAAAATGAAAGGACTTATTTTGGGTAAAGGCTCTCAAGCCATTTTTGGCTTGTGCTCTTCTCAGTGGCAACAGCTCTTGAGTAACTAGGTCTATTGGCAATATCCCCACAGTGAGTGAGCTCCTCCAGGACAGGTTGGATCAAAACTAAAGCTTTGATTTATTGAGTATTCAGTATATATCCCAGGCATGATGCTAAGTGTTTTGTGTATTTAATATCTGAAATAATCTGGTATTTGAATAGTGATCTCCATTTTACACGTATCAGTATTAAGTTACTAAATGCTCACTAAATTGTACAAGGAAGTAGGTAATACAATGACATCTGAGATTTGGTCTACTTTTTTTTTTTTTTTTAAAGTTTTTGACTATTATCTATATTGTATAGGGTTGAGTACTGAGCAAAAGTACCTACTGCAATTAAACTATATTAAAATGTAGTATTCTGCTGGGCAGGTGGTGGCACACGCCTTTAATCCCAGCACTTGGGAGGCAGAGGCAGGCAGATTTCTGAGTTTGAGGCCAGCCTGGTCTACAGAGTGAGTTCCAGGACAGCCAGGACTACACAGAGAAACCCTGTCTCGAAAAAAACCAAAAAAAAAAAAAAAAGTATTATTCTTGACTCCACATTATTTTATGTGTTCTTTTTTATATAAAACTAATTCTAAAAGTTTTACTTATATATTTATTTTACTTGTATAAGTGTTATGCTTGCATGTTTGTATGTGTACCATATGTGTACCTGGTACCTGAGGGAATAAGAAGCCATCAGATTCCCCAGACTGGAGTAACAGACAGTTGTGAGCTATCATGTGAGCTTTGGGAACTAAACCCAGGTCCTCTGGAAAAGTAATGAGTGCTCTTAACTGGTGAGCCATTGATACAGCCCATAATTTTACTTTTTAAAGTTAGTTTCTTTATTTTTTAAAGTTTTTTTTAAACTTTATGTGTATAAATATGTGTTATGTATGTGTGATAGGTTCACGCCTGGTTCTGGAGGAGGTCAGAAGAGGGTGATGGATCCCCTGAAACTGTAGTTAGAGATGTGGTTGTGAGCTACCATGTGGGTTCTGGGAATTGAACTCGGGTCCTTTCTAGTGTCATCCATCAAGTGTTCTTAATTGCCATTTGTCTAGCCCCAGTTCCCGTAATGCAGACAGGGTCTCTGAAGCCCAGGCTTTTCATACTTCTTCCTCTCGCCTTAGTTCTTTGAAGACTGGTACTACGAGTATGTGTGCCCAAGGGTCACTCTTTTCCTGTGCAAGGAATTACTGAAGGCTGTACTCAGATTCCCAGAATTCACTCTTGACACTACTCAGAGGAGGACAGAATAAAGCAATCTGTTTGATTAAGAATAATTTTTGTCTTGTTTTGTGGTATTGGAAATTGAACCCATGGCCTCATCTGGTTGGTAAGTAATCTGCCACTGAGCTGCATTCTAACTCCGTGAGGTTTGTTTTGTTTTTAGACAGGTCTTGCTGTGGAGCCCTGACTGGCCTGGAACTCACAAGAGGTCTGCCAGCCTTGCCTCCCAAGTGTTGGCCTTAAGGTGTGTGCACTCGCACTTGGACCATACTAGGCTTTTAATAAAAAAATTTTTTTTTGATTTCCAGTCCTTTTTTTTTTTTGGATAAAGAACAAGTTCAAATCTGTTATACCAGTACATGTGAGGCTGAGGCAGGATTATTCCAGTGTCAAACCTAGCCTAGTCTATGGTGGAGGGAGAGAAAAAGAAACAAAAGTTTAAAAATTCCTATGAACTTTATTTCATATCTCTATTATAATAAGGCTTTGACTAGCTTTCGAATTCTAGATGCAAAGCTTTTTTGGTTTTCTGAGATAAGTCTTACTGTGTGCCCTTGGCTAGCCTGGAACTCGCTGTATAGATCAGACCGGCCTCTGGGCCTCTGAGTGCCTTGAGAATGCTGGGGTTAAAGAAGTGTAACATTTTACCCAGCTCAGAGCTGTTTTTCTTTCATCTCAAATTTTCCAGGATTTTCCCTCACTGTGTTAGACTCTGTATTTCTGAATAATTTCATTGTATGTTGTCACCTGTCTCTTAGCTAGAGTTCATTAGATACTTTCTTCCTGATTAGACTGCAGGTTTCTGCTTTGGGGAGGAAGGAAGAAGCGCAGAGGTGCTGTTTTGATCTCATTATCAAGGACATAAGCTGTTGATACTATGACTTGACGTTTCCCTTGGTTCTGTCCTTTTCTACACTGGACCTTCAGAGGGGATTTGTGGTACACAGCTTCCACTCAACAATCAAGGAGTTACTGGTCTTATTCCTTGAGTAGAGTAAACCTGTACTATTCCTGGGAGACCCCACTGTAGCCCAAAACATATATTCAGTTATTTAATCAGTATGGATTTTAAAAGTATTTATTGAGATATGTTTAATATGATGGAATCTAATTAGTATATAATCATCTCTCATTTGAAGTTTTTCTTATTTCTGCACGTAAGAGATGAGGATAATTGTCAAGATCCAGTTGGAATACATGTCATCTCAGCCCTCGTTTGTATAAGAACTAGAAAAGCCTTAGAGTAATAAGAAATTATACAACCTGGAGGAAATGTGTGTGGTAGATACCAACTCCCAGCAGTGTTTGAGGATTCATGTGGCCTGGCTCCCTCGTGGGTACATGTTGTCACAGCTCTTCTTTCATTTTTTTGGATAAAGGGACCATTCCGCATTCAGCTGCAGTTGATGCTTCAAACAGACATGATTACCACGAGGTTAGTGAAATCCCTGCTAGGATAGGTACATACACTTGAGTTGGTCATTGTCTAACCAACTGAAAATGAACTAATTCACCTTCAGTCTTACTTTTGGAAGAAGACTTGCACCAGAGTATCACTTAATCAGCTTTTGTTTTTATTCTTGATTCTACATTTTCTTCCTTATTAGAGGCTTTAGTCATGGTTCTAGTTTATTCTTGCCACCAGTGACCAATACTAATCAACGTTATTATTGCAGCATAGATCCAGTGTTGCTTATTTACTCCCTGATTTTTAAGAGGAATATCTGAAAATGTTACACAGGCTGGCCTAAACTCTCAGTTCAAGTGTTGCTCCTACTCTACCTTCTTGAGTACATTAAGCTGTATACATACATATGCTATTACACTTGGCTTACAGGCCATTGTGGTGATCTTGTTACTGCCAGACTTATGCCCTCTTTCTTTCTCTCTCTCTTTCTTTATTTCGTCCTCTCTCTTTTTCTCTCTCCCTTCCCCCTCTTCCTTCCTTCCTTCCTCCCTTCCCTTCCCTTCCCTTCCCTTCCCTTCCCTTCCCTTCCCTTCCCTTCCCTTCCCTTCCCTTTCCTTCCTTCCTTTCTTTCTTTCCTCCTCCCCTCCTTTCTTTCTTCCTTCCTTCCTTCCTTCCTTCCTTCCTTCCTTCCTTCTTTCTTTCTCCTTTTTTGGAGACAGGGTCTTACATGTGTTGGCATGACTGGCTTGGAAGTCTCTATGTGGATCAGGTTGGCCTCTAACTCAGAGATCTGCCTGTCTCTGCCTCCTGAGTGCTGGGAAGTGAAAATGTAATGCACTCCCCACCCTGTTTTGAACTCAAGCCAGCAGATATGCATATAGCTGAGGATGGCCTTGAACTGATGATTCTGTTACTTCCCAGGCTGTTGGACATGCATAGAGTGGGTGACCATGCCCCAACACCAATCCTGTAAATGATTCTTTAATGATTATATTTTTGTAGCTTTTCAAATAATGACTTTGACTATTCTGCTTTAGTTATGAATATCTGTGGAAATGTTTACTAGAGGTATTTGACTATTGAAGTATACACACACACACACACACACACACACACACACACACACACACCCTACCTCACTAGATCATTTTTCTAAAGGACTTCACAGGGCTTGTATACATGTGAGGCAGTATCCCCTAACACACAGCTGAAGTGCCTTCTGACCCTGGTGTTAACGTCAGCAGCAGGAAGAGCAAAGCACCAAACAGTTGTTACTTTCTTCTCTTCATCTTTGAAGACTCTCTAAAATCGCTTTTAAGCATGACGTAAATATTTTAAAACTTGATTGGCATAAAATAAACAGTAAAGTTGTTTCTTGTGTTATAGCTGAAGACCAACGAGCATTCTAAACAACTTTAGGTAGTTTTCTGGAAGAGTATTTTAGAGTTTCCTGTTTATCAGCCTCCTTTCAGAAGTCTTCAAGGCTTTTCTCTGCTCAAGTGTAAATTGTGCCCTTTGTTTACACTCCCCACATACTCTAGACAAAACTAACAGCACTCTAACATCTAAGTTTTAGCAAACATTTATGCCTATGTGGTTTTGTCTGACAAATACTTATTTTATACTCAACAGAATTCACTTTGATGTTAGAGATACGTAAGGATTACTTGATAGTAGCTTATAAATTGTATGCATAACTTTACTCTCTAAGCTGCTTAACAGTTTCTTTTAGGTCCATCTTTGAGAGTTTTTCATGCAACCATGCAGTTAGTAGAAAACTATAGAAACTAATTCACCTGCTTATGAGTAACTTAAGTACGAGCTGGGAAGACCTGTGCTCCATCTTCCTTTGTATTCTAGTGGGTTGGAGTTTATGTACTGGCTGCTTTTTTAACACCATACATTTGAAATTGTTACAGGTTTGGTGAATAGTTCTGTATTCGTACTTAGGTTTAATTAAAAGTCTTTGTATTTTTGACATATCTATTTCTGATTTCTTTTTTAATAAATACACACTTCAGATAATGGTTGAAGGGCCTTCCTTTCCCTTGTCCAAATGTGTCTACTTTCCTGAATTTACGTATGTCACTATCAGGCAACATAACCTGAGCTAGTATTCACATTTCTATAATTGGTTTTGTGGTGAATGTGGCAGTACACTGAGAAAAACTTTGACCAGATTCTCCCATGTATGTCTATGTTGCCAGCACCGAAGCTCTGAGGTATGGAGGGAAAACATCTTGTCCATTTAAAAACTTCCTCATTGCCTGTGAGTCTGTGACGTTACTTGGAAAGTACACTGGGAAAACTGCCTAGAAAAGTACCCATGCTGCATAGTCTGTTCCTGATGGAACTTTCTAGATTTTGATGACAATCATTCCCTGTTGGTCTTGTTAGATCATGTCAATAATGATTTTATAAAATGGGGAGGTAAACTTCGAACAAGCCCCATACTCACTGACCAGTTCACACATGCTCCATAAATTTCCTGGTTCTTGAGTCTTCTTATCCTTGTGTGAGTCTTGCCTGTGGATCAAGGCTTTGCCTTCACTTAATTGATGTTACATTTTATGTTTCCACAGCTGGCAGTAAGCCCAAGTTTGCTGTTAATGTTTATCACATTTTCTGAATAACAGTTCTTTAACTGTTACTATTGTACAAAATGGTACTTGAATTCATTGTTTGCTTTTCTCTCTCTGTATTAGAAAAACTGGTGTTTTTTGTAAGTCATGTATATTCTTCTTAATATTTGTTCATATAATGACATGATCCAGGAAAAATAAAATGGGAAATGGACATTACTTCTGACCTTCAAATAAAACTCATTATATATTGGTTTTCGGACTGTTTACCGAGCCTTGGGTCATATGTACCGTGTTAAGTCAAGGCTGTTTACCCATATGGGATGCCAGGCCCCATGATCTGATGTGGTTGTGGACAAAGGAAGGAGGCTCTGGGAAAGTACACAGTCACAAAGGTTATCATAAACTTCATAGAAGCCAGGATGCTTCTATGAAGGGGAGTATCAACGACAACCTCTATCCTATTCTGCCTTCAGGTCTTCACACCACACTTCTGGGTTAAGAAACTGTCAAGTCTCCACTTTCTGCAAAAGCTTGACTATCTGTTCACCAACTTAGCTAAAGCTTAAACATCCTGTTTGTCTTAGAATTTGTCCCTCTAAAATAGTGTTTAAAGCAATCTTTCTTTGGGAATTGGGAGTGGGCAGGATTTCTTGTAGTCCAGGTTAGCCTTAACTTCACTGAGGATGACTGTGAAATCCTTATCCTCCTGAGTTCTGGGATCACAGGCGTGCATGACCACACCACACCTGCCATGCTTAGGACTGAAACCAGGCTATTCATGCTAGGCAAACACTCTTATCTACCAAGCAAACAACTCCTCAGCTCAAGAACCATCTTTTCATTAGTAAAGTTATATGCAAAAGGTTTACGTGTGTTCATACTTGTGTTTTCATGGATGTTCCCCTGGAGGCCAGAGTTGGTAGCTCTCCTTGAGCTGGAATTACAGACACTTTTGAGTCACCTGAAAGGGGTGCTGGAAACTGAACTCTGCAAGAGCAGTATAAGGCTTGTAACTACTGAGCCATCTCTCTAACCCTTAGAAACGTTATTGTTCTGCATCTTTATGTCACCATGGCTATACAACTTGTTTTAAGAATCTTTTCATCTTAGGGAGAAAGGTGTCTAAAACTGCTGGGTGTGTGGGTACCCCCCCCCAAACCACAGTTTAGTAAGGAAACTATTTGAAAGCAACGTGTTAGTCATGATCAGATGAATTGTAAGCGACCAGAGGCACTTTGAGAGTACTAAAGGACCTCAGTTTTTAAAGTCTGATTTAGAAGTCTTTTTGAATTTAAAGTATTAATTTCTTAGAAATGTCTGAGGGTTATATAGTCCTACAAATACATTGCTTTGAAGTTCTTCGTATTTTGTATGGTGGTCACATTATTTCAGAGGCTAAGTACCACGGCAGGAGTCTAAATACATGTTGGCCTCATGCACAGTGCCTCCTTATGTAGGGCAGTCTGACCTCAAACCTTACTTTGAACTATTGACTAATTGAAGAGGATATAAGTGACTATTTGAAGAACAACCGAGTTGCCTTCTAAGTACAGTTGCCTTCTGCAAGTAAACAATTGGGTGAACATTCTTGAAGACAGCCTTGCAGGACAAAGTACAAAGCAGTGTCACTTGTCTTTTAAAAGAAGCTAATTCTTTAAGTAGTTGTGGTCTCCCCCCCCCCCCAAAAAAAACATTCAATTGTCTTAGTTTAGAAGTGATAGTGAATCTTCATCCATTCTCCAGATCTAACCTCCACACAGCCCAGCCTAATTTGGAGCTTACTTTGGTAGGGTTAGCTAATTGTTGCCATGTTTCTTTGTTTCTATTACTACTACTACCGCTACTGGTTTTTTGAGACAATGTTTCTCTGTGTAACAACCCTGACTCTTTTGGAAAGCTGGCTTTGTAGACCAAGCTGGCTCTGAACTAACAGAGACGTGCCTGCCTGTCTCCTGAGTGCTGGGATTAAAGGAGTATGCCATCATGCCTGGCTGGTTTTTAGAATAAGACCCAAGTCTTTAGAATCAAAAAATTAGAGAATTAGAAGAATCCATTCTTTTTGTTTTATAGATGTTATCTCAAATTGTTTTGAGACAGAAAAAACAATCTAAAAGTTGCAACATATATGGTCTTAGTGGTGTGGGGCAGGTGGGAGTGTGTGTGTGTGTGTGTGTGTGTAGTGTTCTACCACTTAAACCATTTTAAATAGCTGAGTGTGACTAGCAGCTACTATATTAGACCATATAGATTAAGTTCTTAAGTATTTAGAAGAAATTCCACACAAAAACTTATAAACAATATATATTTTGAAATTTTCCAATTGCACCTCTGGCCTCCCTGCATACCTCCCATGTCTGGTAAAATTTTATTCATGTCTGAATAAAATGGATAAATACTGTTTCTAGTCCTTCCAGACTCAGAAACCTCATGCCTGACTTCTTCAAAGGTCTGTCATCCTCTGAAGTGCTTACCGTGTCTGTGACATTCTACTTGCAAACTTTTATTGGTCCTACAGGGTCACAATTCACCACTGATCTTTAAAAACAACTGTGTGTGTACCAGCCAGAGGATAACTTGTGGCACTTGGTTCCTATCTTCCAGCATGTGAGGTCTGAGGACAGAACTCTGCTGCAGACCTGTGGTGGCCCTTAAGTGTCTTAAGGGCAGGCTTATTATTGTCCAGTTTTTTTTTTTTTCCTTTCTTTTTTTTTTTTTTTTTGGTTTTTGAGACAGGGTTTCTCTTTGTAGTCCTGGCTGTCCTGGAACTCACTCTGTAGACCAGGCTGGCCTTGAACTCAGAAATCTGCCTGCCTCTGCCTCCTAAGGGCTGGGATTAAAGGCGTGCGCCACTACCGGCCGGCTTCACCTTTCAAAAAAGAGTTTTAATGCCACTTTTACAAGAGCTTTCCAATGTCAAGTGGTTGTTAGTTCTGAAATCACTATTCACTACCAAATGTTTTTTGACTAAGTAGAATACACCTTTCTTTTACCCCAACCCTCTTGGAGACAGTCTCTCTCTTAAGTCCTAAACTAAGTCTAACGATCTTCCTGCCTCAGCTGCTCAAGTTCTGGGATAACAGGTATGAGCCACCACACACAGTTTCTTATATTAACATCATACCAAGAAAATTGTGCACAAAATTTACCTTGCATTATTTATTTCTAGAACCCCAGTGTCACACTACAGGAGATGCCACTAGAATACCTTTAACTTGTTTCTACTATACCAATATGTTTCATTTTTTTTCTTATTTATTGTTTGTTTATTTATCTTGATCTCTCTACATAACTCTGGCTGTCCTAAAATGTAGGTCAAGCTGGCTTTGAACTCACAGAGATCCTCCACCTGCCTTTGCCTCCTGAGTCTGTATGTACATTTGTATAACCAGGTTCAGTCTTAGAGTCACCCCCATAGCATTTGTAGTTTATGAGTGTTGTTTTATTTGCCTTATCACTGTGTGTGATGTGTGAGTGTAGACTTGAATGTGCCACAGTGTGGATGGAGGTCGTAGGACAGCTTGTGGTAGGTAACTGGTCCTCTCTGCTCTCCATGTGTTCTGAGAAGTCAACTCGGGTCATCCGGCTTGCACAGCAGACAAGCACTTGGACCTCGGCCATGTCTGCTCTCTTGCTTGTCTTGATGAGCTTTTTCTTTGTTCCTAAAATCTTTCATTTTGGGGGTAATATATTTTAATTAGGGAACTGGGCAAGTCTTAAAATTCTACTTCAAAAATTTGTGTTCAGCGTTTGCTACTATGAACAGTACTTTTGATACCATCGTCAAAATGGAAAAGGTGTTTTTCTCTGGGAGATAAGAGGGAGCTCTTTTTTTTGAGACAGAATTACACTGACTTTGAATTTCTGTACTCAAATGGTTCTGCTTCAGCCTTCCAAACAGCCAGGACTTCAGACACACATGTGTCGAATTTTAGTAAATCATCTTAAATTATTTTTGTGGGATAAATCTGTGATAGTCTTCTGGTGCTGTTTTTCACATCACATACTGTGTGTGTGTGTGTGTGTGTGTACATGAGTTCGAGTGTATATGAGTGCATACATGTAGAGGGAAGTGACAATTTCCAGAAGTAAGTTTTTTTATTCTGCTGTGTGGGTTCCCCATCATCAGGCTTGGAGGCAGGCACCCTTCCTTTTACTGCTAAGTTACTCCATTTGTCATGAACTAGAAAGTTACCACCTTCTTTTTCTCCTGAAGAAGGAAGTGGGAGTAGGCATGCACACTGGCCCTGAAGCAGCCCGGAGGCTGAGGGAGGGGCTTAGCATGGGCAACATTGAAACACTTAGGTAAAACAAACCTCAGCCAGCCTAGTTTATTCTTCTTACCTCCCCTCAGCCCCGCCTTTTCATTTGTTTAAAAGTAGCACACACCTTTAATCTCACCTAACACTTGAGAGGCAGAGGCAGGCGGATCTTTGAGTTCTACAAAGTAAGTTTAGAACAGCCAAGGCTACACAGAGAGATCCTGTCTCAAAAACCTGTGTGTGTGTATGTATGGGTGTGGGTGTGTACACAGTTAATGTCAAGGCAAGAGAAATGGCTGAGTGGTTAAGAGCACATGTTGCTCTTTAGAGGATCTCGTGTCCTCAGCATCTACACTGGGCAGCTTCCAACCTTTGACTACAACTCCAGGACATCTGATACCCTCCTCTAACTTCCTCATGCATCTGGATACATGTGACATCCACACACATGTATACACATAGATTTTTAAAAAGTATATAAAAATAGTATATGGTCCTTTATAAAGATGTCATATCTACTTTCCACTATTAATAAAGTTAGTAGGCTTTTCAAATGGAATTTTTTCTCAATATTGGAGATTCACAAAGTTTTATCTATCTATAATCTATCTATCTATCTATCTATCTATCTATCTATCTATCTGCTGTTACCTGCAGATGCCTAATGAGTAATCACAAGGCTAGTAACCAAATCATCTAACCATAAAGTTTTCCCACATATAATATGGCAGTAATTAAATACAGTATCTTTAAAATTTTGTACACAAAACCAACTTCCCTAATATGGAATTTGACGCTTGTGATATGCTGGTACATAAGCAATTAGATATTTGGTATTTGGGTTAGAGGCAATTCAATTTTCATCATGAAAAATCTTGTCTCCAAACTGACCTCAGAGGCAGTATCGGATTCTTGGGTGTCTGTGTGTGAGTATATGGGTGTGTTTCTGTGTCATTCCTGACACCAAGTGCTGTAGCACCGAGCCCAGCTCAGTGTGTATTCTGTTTATACATGGTTTATGTGTTTTTCAGCATATTTATGTTTTTTTGTTTAGTTTTGTTTTTTCAATCTCAATATGTAATCCAGACTCATTTTGAACTCAAGATCCTCCTTCTTCAGCTTTCAGAGTGCTGGGATTGCAGGTGGGATCACTGGCATACTGGCCACCATGTGTGGCCTTGTTTATATTCTCTACTGTTTGTGCCCCACCCCCACCCCAGCTGTGTAGGCTACAAGTGTTAGTTCGTGCTTTCTTGAGTATGTCCTATTTTTAAAATTATCTTATGTGTATTTATGTTTTGCCTGCCTGTTTATGTGTCACATTCATGCCTAACGCTCATGAGGAACAGAAGAGGACATTGGATCCTGGAACTGTGGCTACAGAATATTGTCATCAACCATGTGGTTACTGAGAATTAAATCTAGGTCCTCTGGAAGAGCAGAACAGCCAGTGCTTTGCTTTGCTGTTTTTTTTTTTTTTTTTTTTTTTTTTTTTTTTTTTGTCTAAAAGTCTTTATTCAGATATACTCCCCTATAATTTAAAAATATATATCTTATTTATATCAATAGTCCTTTATTCTAATTACCAGTGCTCTTAAATGCTGAGCCATCTCTCTAACCCCAATTGATTTGTGTTCTAAGTGTAGTGGGGCTGGGAAGATGGCTCAGAGGGTAAAGCTTTAGAAGCGCGAAGACTGAGTGTGGGAAAAGCTGAGTGTGGTGCCATGCTCCTGTAACTCCAACACTGTAGTGGTCAGAGGCAGACAGTTCCTGGGGACTCAGGCATTGATGCCTGCTAGTGTAGTTGAGAGAGCAAGATCAGTGAGAGACCCTATTTCAAAAGCAAGAAACAAAGAGGAGCAGAGTGATAGAGGCAGCTGGGATACCAACCTCTGTCCTCCACACCCTTTCACACAGCCTAGAGCACCAACACAGGCATGCATCAACACACAAATAACACACACAAATGCACCTTAAAAAGGTTTTAATTCAAAAAATAAAGACAGTAAAGAAAGTAGGTAATTATTTACATGTGCCTCAGTTGTCTTACAAAGGCTGAAGGATGAGTTGCCTCTGCTCATTCTAGTTCCTGTCTGCTGGACTCCATTCAGATGTCTTCATGCATATAGTACTGAACAGGGAGGCAAATCTTTTTGTTCTTTTTTCCATGTAGCTTTTCCCCTCAACTCTATGTTTGTTGCTTGTTTGTTGCAGGGTTATCTTCTTTCTACGTAGTCCTGGCTAACCTAGAACTCACTATGTAGACCAGGCTGGCTGGGAACTCACAGAGATCTCCTGCCTGTGCCTCCTGAGTGCTGGGATTAAAGGCATGCCTCCCCCTGTAGTAAGAAACCAACCTAGAATAGTGCTTGCTACCATGGCTCCTGGGGCTAGACCTAAGCTGCTGCAACATGTTCATTTACCCACCAAGCACTGGGTAAGCTTGAGTGTGGTGGTCACACCATAGCCCCAACAGTGGGAGGCAGAAGCAGGAGGGCCAGCAGAGCCTTTGGGGCTGGCTTTCTGAATTTTCCAGTGAGACATTCAGGGACACATTGGGCTACAGAATCTGTTTAATTTCTTTAGTATAGATGATGACTCAGTACATGATAAGTTTTTTGCTTAGGTGAGTCTCGTAAATATATTGTGTTGCTTTTATTTTTATTTTTATTTTTATTTTTATTTTTATTTTTTAAGTTAACAACAAGGCCTTGGGAGATTATGGCCCAGTGGTTAAGAGCACATACTGATCTTATGTGATTGGTTAAAATCCATGCATATACATGGCTGTATGTAATATTTCTACATGCAAATGGCCCCTAGATTTTACATTCCCTTCCCTGAGCATGCTTTTGGTAGTCTCGTCAGGCAGGTTAGGAGAGCCACATGGTTTCATCATGCCGGATTCCTGTCTCAGTGTGCATGGGTGGTGCTCTCATCTCTGGGGGCACACTTGCAGTGTGTGTACATGTGGAGGTCAGAGGCTCTCCTTTGTTGGCCCTACCATTGCATTTTTTGAGACAGAGTCCCTCATTGAACCTGGGTTTCACCCTTCTGGCTAGATTAGCTGGCCAGCCAGTCTTCCAGGATTAATTTTTCTGCTACTATGTTGGCATTACAGTTCACAGTGCTGCTCTTGCTTGTATGTGGGTGCTGGGGATTTGAACTTGGGCACTCTTGCGTTAGCAAGAAGCCATCCATCCCCTCAACCCTGTTTTGTTTTTGTTTGTCTGTTTGTTTGTTTGATAGCCTCTTCTCTTTGTAGAGAAGGCTATCCTGCTTCTGCCTGGGATTAAAGGTTTATCCTACCACAGCACTTGTCCCTAACCCAGTTGGTTTTTAGACAGGGTCTCATTTAGCACAGGATATCTTCTAACTTGTGCAGCTGAGGCTGGCCCTGAGCTCCTGATCTCTGTGCTTCCACCTCCCGGGTGCCAAGACTGCAGGCATGCACCACCGTTATATTTTTAATTATTTTGTGTGTCTGTGTTGGGCAAGTGTGTGGTGTACATGGTGCATGTGTGGAGATTGGAAGACAAGTTGTGGGAATTGTTTCTCTCCACCATGTGGGTTCCAGGGATGGAACATGTTAGGCTTAGTGCCAAGGATCTTAACCCACTGATCCCTTTTGCTGTTTCGTGCTTCTTTTTCTTAAGCTTCAAAGTCTAACTGCAGAGCTTCCTTTCCTGTCATGCCTCGGTTATCAAGTGTGTTCACTGTTAGAAGATAAACAAGAGGAACAACGGCATGTGCAGGAGAAAGCATCGCCTGTCAGCGCCGTGTGTGTCTGTCTTCTGCCTTGGTGTGCACATGTCCCTTAGGACATTCCTGTGTGACTTCTGTAGTGCAGATGGTACAGCTTGGTGTACACAGAAGCAAGGTTGTATTGTGGACACTGCAGTCACGCCGTTGAATCCTTTATAGGATTATGTGACTTCGAATACTGGGCTGCATGGCCATCATTTTGGAATATATTTGAACCCTATTTAGGAACATATATAAACAAACTGAAACAAAAGGGGGAATCCGTTTGAACATCCCTCATGATACTTGATTATGAGTCACAGGATCTCGGTCTGAGATGAGCTGAAACCCATGTGACACACAAGGCACACACATCTTTTGTATTCTGACTGAGTGTAGATCGCTTCTGATGTCTTGGGACCATCTCTTCCTTCTTTCTCCATTCCTTCTTTGTTCATTCCTCCTTTTCCCTTCTCACGTGAAATTTCTAAGAGCTGGGTTTGTTTCAGGTGAAGGAGGGCTCTGTTTGAGAAGTCCTCACATCACCTACCTAGTGCATTGACTCTGTAAGATACCCTGTACCATCAATTCTCCCCCTTTCCAAAACTATAAACAGTGCTTTGTTCGTTCTGATTTTCCACATTTGTGAGTTTTAGTAATTTGTGAATCAGTCAGACATTTCCTATACTTTAGTAAACAACAACAAAAGAACTGGACTACCGTTACTGTCTTCCTGCTTAGAAAGCTAGAGTGCCTAAGCCTGGACTTAGGACTTTGGATCTGTGCACACTACGCTGCAGAAGGAACACTGAAGTGAACAGTATGGGTTGGGTCTTAGAACTGGATCAATGAGGAATAGCTTTAAAAGTTTAAAAAGCCTGCAGAGTGCACCTTCCATAAAGCCTGGACCGATTTTATGACTCAGGTCAGTGAGCGAGATGCTCTCAGTGCCCTGCATGTAGCAGCATCGGAGGAGAGCTGTCCTTGGGTCCAGCAGACTTCCAGACAGAACTTTCTCAGAGCCTTTCAAACACAGGAACGAATCAATAACTGAGTTTTCCTAACTTTGTCATTTAGAATGGAGCCCCACTTGCAGCGCATGACCAGTGAGGTTCTTGTTCTGACTTGTTTCCCAACAGGTCACGGTGCCGATGTGAAGTGTGTAGACTGGCATCCAACCAAAGGGTTAGTCGTTTCAGGAAGTAAAGATAGCCAGCAGCCAATCAAGTTCTGGGATCCCAAGACTGGGCAGAGTCTTGCAACACTGTAAGTGGTAGGAAGCCCTCTGCGGTCCTAAGGACCAAAGGCAGCCTGCGGTACTTGACTTGGAGCTTGCTCGGCTTCTCTGTTTCCTTTAAAAACAATGTTGCTTGGACACAGATGGACCTCAATCTTTGAATGTTTTAATTCTGACTTATCTCTAAATTTCTAATGAAAGCAGATTATATTTGTTCTGCTACTTAAGTTTTACTGGGTTATCCTACAGGGGTGCATGGTGACGAAGAGATGTTTCCTGCTGTCTCCATGTCCTCAGAATAGCCCTTGGCACCTTTAGTCTCTGTGCCTCTAACTAGTCACCGCCCCGCTTTCCCTAGTTTACTTCATCTACATACAGAGATTTCTCTCCTCTCCTCCTCCTCCCCTTTCCCTCGCCCTCTCTCCTTTCCCTCCCTTGTCCTCTCCTCTCTCTCTCCTCTCTTCTACCTCTTCCTCACTCATCCCCTCTCCCTCTCCCTTTCCCTCTCTTCTCCCCTCACTTTCTCCTGTCCTTCTCCTTTATCATCTCTCTTCCCCTCCCCCTTCTCTCTCCCCTTTCCCTTCTCTGCCCTTCTCTCTCCCCTCTCCTCCTTTCTTTCTCCCTCTCCCTTTCTTCTTCCCCTTCCTGTCTATACCTCCCTTCCTATCCCCCCTCCCTCTCCCTTCTCACCTTGAGGAGACATGCTTACTTATGTAGCTATGTTTTTTCTTGCCATAATTTGGAATTATTTTCACCTACATGACTGTGTTCTTTTGGGCCACATAGGAGCCATATCCTAACCCTCATTAGAAATGAAACATCCACAGCTCAAATTCCTTAAGGCAAGGCTGCCTGCCACACAGTACCCTGTGAACCCTTTGATATAAGCAGTATGCAAGCCCTGGGACAGAGCATTGCCTTTAGTCAAGTTAACCCTCACAAAAACTAAGTTTGTTCCTGCGTCCATACTTTGTCTCAATGAGAGAAATGTCACTGAAGTTTTGGAATCTGATGAACTCGATTATCAGTCTGTGTATTGTAAGTACTTCCCCTGTTTCTAGATGAGCCTCTGTCCAGCGGGCTCCTGTTGCTCTTTTAGCTAGATTTTGAGAGCTGTTTTTAGATGCTGGGCTTTATTTCTGTCATTGACAGGGGTGGTTTTATTTATTTTTCCAGTTTCCCCCTTCTTTTTCTGCCCTTCCTTCCTTCCTTCCTTCCTTCCTTCCTTCCTTCCTTCCTTCCTTCCTTCCCTCCCTCCCTCCCTCC
>JANHMN010000013.1:53879571-53923172 GCA_030674055.1 Rhabdomys pumilio | reverse complement strand
TCCTTCCTTCCTTCCTTCCTTCCTTCCTTCCCTCCCTCCCTCCCTCCCTCCCTCCCTCCCTCCTTCCTTCCTTCCTTCCTTCCTTCCTTCCCTCCCTCCCTCCCTCCCTCCCTCCCTCCTTCCTTCCTTCCTTCCTTCCTTCTTTCCTTCCTTCCTGAGACAGGTTTTCTCTATGTCTGGTGCGGACTGTTCAGGGACCCTTGTAGACCAGCTCTGCCTTGCCTCTGCTTCTCTTGCTGAGATTAAAGGCGTGCACTGCCATGCCTGGCATTGACACTTACTTTTGAATGTGGTTCTGTTTTAGTCACATTCTTTATTACACCAGGCCACACCTCTTGCCATCTTCACCCATGAGCTTTCAACAAAAAGGACCATCCATATTAAGTGATGCTTGCTTTGCATCCTGACATGTTTCACCCTTGGTGCTTTGTTTCCAGTCACGCCCATAAAAACACAGTGATGGAAGTGAAATTAAACCTCAACGGCAACTGGCTCCTCACAGCGTCGCGGGACCACCTCTGTAAGCTTTTTGATATCCGAAACCTGAAAGAAGAGCTTCAAGTATTCCGAGGTCACAAGAAGGAAGCCACAGGTCAGTGGCTGTGATGTGCTTCTCGTCATGTGTGTTTTGGGGACCCTTGCCTGCAGCCGTCTCACGCTGGAACCGCTTCATCTTCCTCTGGGCTTTTGTTTTACAGCGGTAGCCTGGCATCCTGTTCACGAAGGACTTTTCGCCAGTGGAGGATCTGATGGCTCATTGTTGTTCTGGCATGTTGGGTATGTACCGTTCACTGTGGGAAAACGATGTTTGTCTACACACATTCCTACTTGGTGTGGCAGCAGAGATGTCGTGGCTCTCTTGTACTTGGCACCTTAGCTAGGGAAATTTTGGTGGCTGGAGACTGGTGTTTTGAAGCCCGACTCCACCAGAATTCTTTAGAAGAAGCAGCTGCACATGGTCATTGCATGTGCCTTGAGCCGTAAGTGTGAAGACAGGGCCTTCATGGAAGATTAGAGACTAAAAAACTCAGATGAAGATAAATGATCCTGGACTAGTGAGATAGCTTAGCAGGTAAAAGAACTTGCTGTGCAGCCTGAGTTCCATTGAGGACCTGTGGCAGAAGGAGAGATCTGACTCCTCAGAGTTGTCTATGACAACACACACACACACACACACACACACACACACACACACACACATCACACCTACACAAATTATACACATATCACATACACACATAAAACAGACACAAATCTCACACATCTCTCTCTTTCCCTTTCTCTCTCTCTCTCTCTTTCTTTCTCTCTCTCTCTCTCTCTCTCTCTCACACACACACACACACACACACACACACACACACACACCCCTCATGTATGCACATTCATACATCATTCACATACTAATAAATTAAATAAAAACCTGTTTTGAGTTGGCTTCTAAGTCATGCACTTTAACTGTCACAATGCTGTGGTGACTACAAGAGGAGTACGCTTTGTGAAGAATTCTCAAATGTGTATGAGTGTGATCAAATTTTGTGTTTTTCTATGTGCAGATGTGTCCATTTCTGACACTGCCCTGCAGTTTTCAATTTTGTGAATCAAGCTTGAGTAGAAAAGATAGTGCTTGTGTTTTAGATATAAATCGTTATGGGAGAATAAAATAGATTCTATAGTTGAAATAATTTACGAAGCATTTCATTCTATAATTCTTTTATGGTTGACTGAAAGAATCTTACATAATGTAACACATGGCACTGACAAGATTCAAAGTAAGCAATGTCGAGAGCTTTTTTAAGGAGAGAATATCTTCTTGTTTTGTTTCTTTCAGTGTTCTTTGCTTTACTTTTTGTTTCTGTTGTTCTCTTGGTAATTTTGGTTCACCAGTTTTGTTTGTGTTTATTTTGCTTGTGCTGTTGCAGGGTAGAGAAGGAGGTAGGTGGGATGGAAATGGCCCACGAAGGGATGATCTGGAGTTTGGCTTGGCATCCTCTGGGACATATTCTCTGCTCAGGCTCAAATGACCATACCAGGTAAGGATACGGTACCATGCTGAAAACAGCAAGAAACTTCTGTACTCAGGGAGTAGCAGGAAATAAATAGTATATGTATTCACTTTGCACATATATTGGTTTATATTTTGAAACATTTTTATGGGTGGAGCTCAGCATGCAAAGAAATGGGCTTCTTAGTCATTCTTTCTTCCATGTGAGTAATCTTTATTCTTAACTTCCTCTGCTTCCCTGCCCATCTCTTCTGATGTGGATATCTAGGTTTCTCTGCCCTGTTTGTTGAAGGGTTGTCATTTTACTGTAGTATTCTTTGGGCATCTTTGTCAACAAAGTAAAGCTTCTTTTACTATATAGCTCAGGCCCATCTACCTGAGGATGGTACTGCCCACATGGGCTGGGTCTTCTTACATCAGTTAAGCATCAAGAGAACACCCCACAGACACGTTTACAGACGAGGCTAATAGAAGCCGTTCTTCATGTGAAGTTGTTTCTTCCTGGGTGTGTCTAGGTTTGTGTCATTGACACTGAAGCTGTCTATTTGGAATAGAGTTTATTTTTAGGGTCTGAGGTATTTCATTCCATGCTTTCCTGGATTTCAGGGTAGCTAGTGAGAGAATTTCACTGAGACACTGAGATAGAATATTAATTAACTAATGACAAACCATGACCGAAGGTAACTTAAGGAAGACAGTTTATTTTGGATTACAGTTCCAGAGGGACAGGAGTTCATCATGGCAGGGCAGAGCTATGGCAGCAAGTGGTAGACATGATGGCAGGAGCAGGAAGCTTAAAGGTTACATCCTCAGCTGTCAGCATGAGGCAGAGAGGGGATCTGAAAGTAAGGCAAGGCTATGGACAGCAGTGACATCCTTCTTTCAGCAAAGCTGCACCGCCTACACTTCCCAAATATTGCACCCAGCCGTGCACCAAGTGTCCAGATACCAGAGCTTGTAGGGATTATACCTTGTTCAAACTACCACAGGTCGTATAGAAACTGTGGTTAGGCAAGGGTTTGAGTGACCTTCTTCAAATGTATTATATGTTTGTGTATTAATTAGAATCAAGTGGCTTTTCTTCCACCAAAGTGAATAAATAAAAGGAAATGGGAAATAATATGACATCAGTCAGTATTGCTTCCTAATCGGGTTGACTGTTGTGTCCCTCACCCTTTGGTGGTTGTGTTGTGTTGTGTGGTGTGTTGTAGCTGGCTTTGCAGGCTCAAAGAGAGCTGCTGGTCTGAGTAATTCAGGTTTGATCCCTGCTGATCAGGTTTCTCTGGGGTGTGTCTGTAGTCCCAGTGCTCCAGGAGGCACAGGCAGGTGGACTTCTATGAGTTTGAGGCCAAACCAATCAGAGCTACACAGGAATTTTGAGCTCTTGCTCCTCCGCACGTGCCTCTAGAGTGCCAGGATTACAAGCGAGTTCCATTATACACAGTCCAAGTCTGTTATTTCTTGACCTGATTCTTTGTCTTTACTGAGTTACAACTTCTAATCTGCCATTTTTATTGTGATTGACATAAGGGTATTATAATAGAGAGATGGATTATTGAACATTAACTTTTGTTGTTTAAATTTTGTTTTACCTTTTGATTTAAAATGTTCTTTCCACCATTAAAATAGTTAAAAGAATGATATTGTAAAACTTGATCCGAGCTGTTGTGCTCAGAGCAAACTTGAAACCATGCCCCCTTTCCCCCTTTACTTCTCCTTCATCAGCAAATTCTGGACTCGAAACCGGCCAGGTGATAAAATGCGAGACCGATATAACCTGAACCTTTTGCCTGGCATGTCAGAAGATGGAGTAGAGTATGGTAAGATCTGCAGATTTCTCTCTTGAAGTCTCATGAGATTCTATTATAAACATTAAGTATTAAGAGACTTGTACAAACTAATTTGGGGCAAGGGATGTAACTAAGTGATCTAGTACTTTCCAAGCAAGCTTGATGCTCTGTTCTCAATCCTAACACCAAATAATTTAGGGCTTTTTGGCCTCAGAGATCTTTCTGCTTCTGCCTCGAAGTACTGCTGTTAAAGATTTATACTAGTTCAGCCAGCTGTATTTTTCTTTCATTTGTTTGGGCTTGGTTGAGGTTGTTTGTTTGTTTGTTTATTTGTTTATGGCTGTTTTTGGAGGACAGGGTCTCACTGTATATTCTTGGCTGTTGTAATTTGCTATTGCTATATAGTTTACACTGGCCTTGGACTCTTGGAGATCTTCCTACCTGTATCATCTGAACGCTGTAGTTAAAGGCATGTGCCACTGCAGCCAGTGATACCTACCGCTCATGTTAATAAAGCATGGGTTTGTAGGAACCACTGTGAAAAGTCTGTTGATGATGGCTGTGTTATTTGTAGATGACCTGGAACCTAATAGCCTGGCAGTGATCCCAGGGATGGGAATACCAGAGCAGCTGAAGTTGGCTATGGAGCAGGAGCAGATGGGTAAGCACACTTACATTTATGCATTTGAGTTTTACATGTTTTTGTAGACCTCTGTTTTATTTTCATGGTAAATTAACTTGTTAATAAGTGGTGTTGGAATGCTCACATGGTTTATGTTGAGAATTGTAAATAAAAATGGCTAAAGCTATGTAATGTTTACAAATTTTGTTTCTAACAATCAGTTCATTTATTAAGTGGTTACATTTGTTTGTTTAAGAGACTAACTAGTTCTTTGTATGGTTTCAGGGAAAGATGAATCAAATGAAATTGAAATGACAATTCCAGGCTTGGATTGGGGAATGGAGGAAGTAATGCAAAAGGATCAGAAAAAAGTTCCTCAGAAGAAAGTCCCTTATGCAAAGCCCATCCCTGCTCAGTTCCAGCAGGTCAGTCAGCAGCAGTGGACACTCACCCTTGTGCCGAGATTGTGCTTGGTTCCTGTAACTGATGATGCTCAGAAACAGCTGTCTTCGAATAATCGCATCCAGCCCTTTTCACTGCCTTCTCCCCATATCCTTCTTTTTAAACATACTTCCCACTGGTTGCTGCAGAGTTAAATACTAACCGGGAATCAGCTCTCCCTATGTCTTCTTTAGTTGCCTCATTTTAATTATTTATGTTGTCAGAGGGAAGAGAACGAGTCAGTAGGCAGTCTGTTGGCTGTCTTATGTATTGTCTATCTTCTGCTTCGTTACTACAAATACCCATTTGAATTCTTGGTAGCTGCAGTATCTGACAATATTCCAGTCAGCTTTCTGTCACTGTCACACATAGCCAAGTTAACGATGACATTGAGGGGGATGTCTGTCTGGCTCATGGCCGCAGAAGGTCGGTGGTTGCTTGGCTTTGTCTCTTTGGTTATAGCATAAGAGAGTGGAACAGGTCTCAGGACCCCTTCAAGGGCACAGCCCCAAGGTCTGGCTCACTCCTTCCCAGCTCTCCTCCTAAAACCTTCGCTTCCTCCCTGAGTGTCACCACCTGAGGACCAAGCCTTCACCATATGACCTTTTGTGGATACCAAATTATAATGTGTAGCTTTCCTAAGTTTAATAATTTTTAATTACTAATGCACCTACCCCACATTATTCTATGTCACAAAGAATTGGCTTTAGAGGTGAAGACTGTTCAGCCTCGTAGATTGATGGCATTATAGAAGCTTTTTCAACCTATCATAATTTTCATGCTTCTATAAAATTTAATTTTCTCTCTTTCTCCCTAAGGCCTGGATGCAAAATAAAGTTCCAATTCCTGCTCCAAATGAGGTGCTGAATGACAGGAAAGAGGATATTAAGTTAGAAGAGAAGAAAAAAACACAAGCAGAAATTGAGCAAGAAATGGCCACATTGCAGTACACCAACCCGCAGCTTTTAGAGGTGTGTGGGCCAAGAAAATTGACATAGCATCTTCGATTGATGACCTTTCTACCCTCTTTATTGTTGTTTGTAAATGATGCTTTCTTATTGTGTGCACGCGCACGTGTGTGTGTGTGTGTGTGTGTGTGTGTGTGTGTGTGTGTGTGTGTGCATGAGCACGCGTGTGCCCCCAATGTCAGAAGGTAATGCAGAAGTGTTTTTTGATGGCTCTAGCTTATTTTATTTATTCTGTACATTGATTTTTTTTTTTTTCTTTTTCAGCAACTTAAAATTGAAAGGCTTGCACAGAAGCAGGCTGATCAGATCCAGCCCCCTCCCTCATCTGGTACCCCTCTCCTCGGACCTCAGCCCTTTTCTGGTCAAGGTCCAATATCTCAGATTCCTCAAGGTTTTCAGCAGCCTCATCCATCTCAGCAGATGCCCTTGGTGGCTCAAATGGGACCTCCAGGTCCGCAGGGCCAGTTCAGAGCCCCTGGACCTCAGGGACAAATGGGACCACAAGGCCCTCCATTGCATCAAGGAGGTGGGGGGCCACAAGGATTCATGGGACCACAAGGACCCCAGGGCCCTCCCCAGGGTCTGCCACGGCCTCAGGACATGCATGGTCCACAAGGAATGCAGAGGCACCCTGGACCTCATGGCCCTCTGGGTCCTCAAGGGCCCCCTGGACCTCAAGGCAGTTCTGGTCCTCAAGGTCATATGGGTCCTCAGGGTCCACCAGGACCTCAGGGTCACATTGGCCCTCAAGGCCCACCTGCTCCTCAGGGTCACATGGGCCCACAGGGTCCTCCTGGTACTCAAGGAATGCAGGGGCCACCTGGTCCCAGAGGAATGCAAGGACCTCCTCATCCTCATGGGATACAGGGTGGGCCAGCGTCTCAAGGGATCCAGGGACCTCTGATGGGACTGAATCCAAGAGGAATGCAGGGGCCTCCAGGACCTCGGGAGAATCAGGGTCCTGCTCCTCAAGGGATGATGATTGGCCACCCACCTCAAGAGATGAGAGGACCACACCCTCCAAGTGGATTGCTGGGACATGGCCCTCAGGAAATGAGAGGTCCTCAGGAGATGCGGGGCATGCAGGGGCCTCCACCACAGGGGTCAATGTTGGGCCCTCCCCAGGAACTTCGAGGACCCTCAGGTTCACAAGGGCAGCAGGGGCCACCCCAGGGCTCTATGGGACCTCCACCCCAGGGTGGCATGCAAGGACCTCCTGGACCTCAGGGACAACAGAACCCAGCAAGAGGGCCACATCCATCTCAAGGGCCAATACCATTCCAGCAGCAGAAAGCACCTCTACTAGGTGATGGGCCCCGGGCCCCCTTCAATCAGGTATCGTTTTTTCCAGGTTATGTGTATTAACACGCAGGGATGGACTCTCTGCAGAGTCCATACAGCTGGGTAGTGGCAGCCTGGCTGGAAGAACACAGTGAGACCAAGATGGAGAGCTAATCACACCACCAGTGAATAGAATTTCATGTGTCTTCACTTCTCACGTTATTACTCTTCACAGAGATTCTTTCAGAAAAATCTCTGGCATGCAGTTCTTTGTGCCAGGGCTCCCTAAGACCATGCCATGCTGGAAGGGGAGGGGCCGTGCTAGATTGTGAACAGTTCCACAACTGTCATAGTCTCTTTGTTTGTAGATTGATTGTTCCATGGGTCTGCAAGTAAGCAACTGGCCTTTAACATTTCTGTCCACTTCACAGTCCTATTTACTTATTTATTTTATGTGCATGTGTGTGCGTGCTCAGAGCAAGTGTATGGGGGTCAGAGGACTGTTGGTAGAAATTGATTCTCTCCTACCAATTGGACCTCAGGATTCTTAATTCCGGTCGTTAGGCATGGCAGCAGGTGGCTCTCAGTTACCCCACTAGTTGTTTTAATTACACTTATTTATATATCTGTTTACACACACACTACTTTTAAAGATGGCACGAGGGTGTTAAGGGTTTCGGTGGATGCATTACTGTAAAACTCATTGCAGACCAGAGTACTCAAAAGTAATGACCTTGTGCATGAGCTCAAGCTGTTCGCGGCTGTCACATCATTATGTGCCGAAGCAGGGGAATTAGTGCATTGACAAAATGCTTTGCTAGCATATGTGACATCCTAGGTTCAGTCTCTGGTACTGCATAAAACTGGATATGGTAGTACATGTTGGCTTGAGACAGAAGGATCTAGAATTTAAGGTCATCCTTGACCACATGTCAGGAAACCATACCCTATACATGTATGTATGTATGTATGTATGTATGTATGTGTGTATGTATGTGTGTATGTATGTATGTTGTGAGACAGGATCCTACTATGTAGCTCTAGTTGGCCTGGAGCTCACTGTGTAGGCTAGGCTAGCTTCAAACTCAGAGAGATCCCCCTGCCTCTGCCTCCCAAATGCTGGGGTGACAGGTGTGCACAACCATGCCCAGTCCCCACATTTTAAAGTTAAAAGTAGTATTCATGGGAAGGAGTTATTTGGTGGGTATTTCTCTGGTCCTTTCCAAGGTCTTCTTTCATTGATTTGGTACTTGAGAGACCACAAGGAGAGTTTCTAAGTTCTTTGGGGGTAAATTATACAAGAGAGCTCATGCAGGACTGGGTTGACTGGCATCTGGTTCTGGGGTGATAGCTCTGAAGGTCTTAGTCCTGGTGTCATTTGGATGAGTGCCTGTCTGAGCTTTGTGCACAAAAGAAGTGAGTGAGTGAGTGAGCTAGCCCTGACCCCAGTTCTTCACTGAAGAACACACAGTTCCTGGATGTACTGGGTGTACAAAGGATACTACTGGGTAGGAAAGATAATACATAGAGATTCTTCTTTTTTTCTGGGTGGTGGTGATGCATACCTTTAATTCCAGCCAGCAAAAGCAGGTGGATCTCTGAGTTTGAGGGTAGCCTGGTCTACAAAGTGAGTTCTAAGACACCCAGGGCTGCACAGAGAAGCTATGTCTTGAAAAAACAAAACAGAACCAAACCATGTTTTTCTTCTCCTTTGGTTGAGGAAAGAGAAGGCTAAGGAAGGGACCCAGGACTATAGTGCATGCTAGACAGGCAGTGTGCCCCTCAGCACATGCGCCCCAAATTCCTCTGAGAAGCCATGATCTACATAAAAGATAGCCATGTGGGCCAGTGTAAGTGCTTGCCAGGCACACCTGACAGTGGTTGGAAAGTCAGCATCTACAAGTTGACCTCTGACCTTCGTGTGTGCCTTAGCATGCACCATGCACATACAGTGTGAAGTGGAACCACTGGACTTACTGAGCCTAAATAAGTATGTGATAGGTAGATTTTCCAGAATTTGAAATTGTCGTGAAGAATTATGTGACATTTGAGTTTCTACTTTACGGATTTAGAATGAGTTGGATAAAATTTAGAGCTATCATCTAAATGTCCCTAAAACTTCACATATTATATACCTGATTAATTCAGTATGTACTTGTATACTGCTTACTCCAGTTATTAACAGTTTTTGGTTTTATGAAATAATAATTTTTGTCTTGGAAGATTGTAAAGAAAATAAAGTTTTACTATAATATGACAAATGAAATTCTAGACAGGTTAGCGAAGAGGACCGAATGTCTGAGAAAATTCATTAAGTTTTTATTTTACCATAGAATGAAAATAGTTTATGCATGAAAAGCATCATGGTCTCACAATTTCTAATTGACTTGAATTAGTAGACAGAGTCTAAAAGACTTGATGATGTATCCCAGAATTTTCTTGATGGAAAATTTGCTTCTATTCCTTAATCTAAAATCTGACTTTCTCCACTTTGATCAAGTGATTTCTATTAAGCCGGTTGTTTGTTGTTTTCACTGGTTTACTTCAGTGTGACGGTCAGATTGTCACACTGAATCAATACCCTGTATTGATGCATGGGTATTTATCCTTGTCTTCCACCTTGTTGGGGTCAAATGACAAGCGAGCTGGTCTTTGAGCTTTGAGTTTCTAGGGAGTCTCCAATCTCCACCTCGAATCTCACCATAAGCACACTGGGATTACAGACTCCTGCTGTTTCATCTGATGTTACTTATGTACTGGGGAACTCAAACTCCATCTGGTTTTCACACTAGCATTCTAGCTACAAAGCTTTCGCCCCAGCCCTCTTAAGGGGAATTTTGTTTTAGTGTTACTAGCCAAATAGTTAATCCTAGCAGCTTTGGACAGCCTTTCATGTGTTACAGTTGTATGTAGCATCTGTCTGTGGTCTCACCCATCTTTACATGTATCTTTTCAGGAAGGACAGAGTACAGGTCCCCCACCCTTGATACCAGGCCTAGGGCAACAGGGAGCACAAGGCCGCATCCCTCCTCTGAACCCTGGACAAGGACCCGGCCCTCACAAAGGTAAATACACACTTGCTGAGGAAGGATTTGTATTCTACCGCTGTCATGTGCATTTCACAGTAAATGCTTCTGTTGGTAACTGACACAGTGGTACTGGAACTGCTGGGAAAACTGCTTTGTCTTTTGTTGTCATAGGTAATGTTTCCTTAGGCCGTGATGCTGGCCAGAGGGAATGAGTTCCACACCACCAGAGACTGGTAGTGAAAGCCCTGAGCAAGCCTGGCATTTGTGTCTGCCTCAGGCCAGCACAGCCCACACTGGGATGGGAAATGATCCTGTGCCTGTGGGATGCAGGACCATGCTTCTGACCTTCCGAAGAGCAGAATCGCCTCTGCTTTAAGCTCCTTGATAGGGTAGAGGACACAGGATCTTAACAGTGTTCTTATAATTATCGGTACTACCATATAATTATACCAACCAGTACCATTTTGGATTCTTTAACTATACATTGTTAGGCATCATTTGAAAAGAAGAAAATGATGTACTGATATTATGGAAAGCAATGATGAAGACCGTCAGAATTAAGTGAATATGGTTATTTGGAAGTTATGATTTAAGCAGAGTTCTGGTTGAGCTGGCAGTGAGCCTTTGCTCCCAGGTGGGCCCAGTTGGAGTAAAGTATAAAGTCTGGAGCAGAGTTAGCCTGGAAGAACCAGAGGGACTGTGAACAGGAGTGAGTGAGGTAGGAGTGGATGGGTCCCTAAGGAAAGACAATACACTAGCACACGGGGGACTGTGGGCACTGTACCTCGCAGTGCTTCCTGCCTTTAACTGGCGAAGCCCACAGCACCATGTGGTGCTTGTTGGGTTTATTTGTCCCATCCTGTTGGATTAAGAAGCCCTTGTCAGGCAGCCCTAGGAGTTTAGACATTTAAAGCTCAGCTTTGAACTTAGGTGAGGCAGGAAAGGGCAGGGATTCAGAGAACTTTTATCTCCATCCCTGTTGCATAGAAGTGGTCGTGTTAGATACACAGAAGGATATGCAAGAGAGAAAGAAGGTAGAGCCTTTTCTTGGAGGCTTGGGGTTTACCCTCGGGGAGGGGCTGTGCTACTCATGAATGAAGTGGCTGCTCCCCTGCCACACTGCGTGTGTCTCCACGTGTTCCTGCTCGTCTTGCTCTCTCCCCTTCTCCCTTTCTCCTCCCTTCTGCCCACCCGTCCGGCTTCCTTTCCTCCCCTCTTTCTCCTAGGGACCAAAGGGAGAAGGGAGAGACATGCAAGTGGCCTACCATCCCCTCCTGGATTAGTTGCCACCACCACCACATCACCGTTTGTAGTGGTAGGTTTCCTTCCTTGGAAGAAAGTTGGCAGGCTATGTGTAGACTGAGATGGTGAGATGAGTGTTTGTAGGCTAGCTGAGGCCAAGTGCACCCTGTGTGGGTTCCTCCAGTTAGTTGTCACCAGGAGTTATACTAAGTTCAGGCCCCTGAAGTTGGAGACGCAGCTGTCTTAGCTAGGGTTTCTAGTCCTGTGATAAAGCATCATGACAAAAAGCAACCTGGGGAGGAAAGGATTTCTTTTACCTTACAGCTTATAAACCCATCACACAGGGAGGTCAGGGCAGGAAGCTAGAGGTGGGATTTGATGCGGAGGCCATGGAGGAGTGCTGCCGACTGGCTTGCCCGCCACTGCTTGCTCAGCCGGCTTTCTCATACAGGACCCCTAGGACCACTACCCTGGGGTGACACCACCTGCAGTGAACTGGGGCCTCCTGCATTAGTCATCAATCAAGCCCACAGGCTTGCTGACTCCACAGGCCAGTCGAGGGGGAACATTTTCTCCATCGAGATTCCTTCTTTCAAAATGACTGTAACTGTGCCAAGTTGACAGAGAACTAACTGGGACAGCTGTAAGAACACTGAGAGTTGAGGGCCTGCCTGTTAGGGAAGTGGATCCACGATGCTTGCAAACTGCTGAAGAATGAACAGATGAGCTCAAGTCCAGAGAAGCTTTCAGACTTCACACTTTTATGCTGAGACTTCCAAGTTTTAACCCATGCTGAGAGGAGAGGAAGAGAGGGAAGGGGAGGAGAGGAGAGAAGTAGTTGAAGTGTCTGGGGAGATGAGAAGTGAAAAGGTGGAAGTCTGGGGTGGAATCAGCAGCAAAAGGCATAAGCTGGCTGATCAGAGGGATGGATTTAATTTTCAAATGTACTTTTTAAAAGCAAGAGTGTCTGTTTGTATTTCATTTCATTTTTAGTTATTATTTATGTGCAGGCTGAGGGTTGTTTAAGACTCTTGGTAATAATCTTCTGGCCTCGGCCTCCTGAGTGCTGAGATCACAGGCACGCACCACCATGCCTGGCTTGTGCCTCTCTTAAAAGGTGGTTTAAATGTTGACAGAGATTAGTTTTGTGTTTGCAGTGGCTGCAGTAGTTTGGCCAGTAGGTGCCAAAATAGTTCATTGGGTGAAACACACACACACACACACACACAGAAACTTTCTAAAAGTCTCATGAAATTTCTGTCTGCAAAAAATTGCTAATAGCATATTTTGAGGCACATCATTTCCAGAAAGTACAAAAAAAAAAAAAAAAAGCCCCAAGGTTGGAGGCCAGCAAGACTCTCTGGTCTCCAAGCAGTTTTCAGAGGGATGCATGGTTCTCCAAGCCTTATGGAAGAATATGCTGAGAATATCCTACAGTGTGCTGTGGCATGAAGCTAAACAGACCAGGCACTAACAGAGTAGATGGTGGGTGGCAGCAGCGTAGACCTGGGGCCTGTGGTGGCTTTGTGACCCTTACATGAGCAGAGTGGGGGAAGAGGGGGAGGGGGGGGGGAGAGAGAGAGGGGAGAGAGAGAGAGAGAGAGAGAGAGAGAGAGAGAGAGAGAGAGAGAATTTATTTTTATTTTTGACAGAGAATCTCTCTATATATCCTTGGCTTCCCTGAAACTTACTCTGTAGGCTGGTCTCAAACTCTTAGAGAAATCCATCTTCCCTTACCTCCCCAGTGCTAGGATTAAAGGCATATATCACTACACCTTCCTGTGGTGAGTTCTTGATAACACAGCCTCACAGTTTTAGCTTTGCAGCCTGCAGCCTGACTTCTCAGGTGTCCCTTGGGTATCGAACCAGTGGCCCTCATGAAGTCACAGCAGGAACAGGGGGCAGGGCAGGAAGACCATTATCATTCAAGTAGTTCCATTACGTTTTCTCCTCATGCCTAAGAAGTGGACACTCCTTAGAGATTAGTGATTATTCCTAGGTCAAGTTACAAAGCTGCACCCCAACCCATGGTTTCCATATTGTATGATGCCTTGGGGTGTTTATCTTCTAAATGTGCTGAGAACCCAGGAGGGAAAGCTATAGAGCAAAGCACGTCCTGAAATTGTCAGATACTGTAGAGCAGGCCTGTCCAGCAGGCCTCACGGAAGCCATACTAACAGTCAGCTTTCTGTCTTGTAGGTGACTCTCGGGGCCCTCCCAACCACCACCTGGGTCCCATGGCAGAGAGGCGGCATGAACAGAGCGCTGGCCCTGAGCATGGTCCTGACAGGGGACCTTTCCGGGGTGGCCAGGACTGCAGGGGTCCTCCTGACAGGCGTGGCGCTCACCCAGATTTCCCTGATGACTTCAGACCAGATGACTTTCATCCTGACAAGCGCTTTGGCCACCGGTTACGGGAATTTGAGGGACGAGGAGGACCCTTACCACAAGAAGAGAAGTGGAGGCGAGGGGGCCCTGGACCCCCCTTTCCACCTGATCACAGGGAATTCAATGAGGGCGATGGCCGGGGTGCGGCCCGAGGCCCTCCAGGGGCATGGGAAGGCCGTCGACCTGGAGATGAACGCTTCGCCCGGGATCCTGACGACCCACGATTTCGAGGGCGCAGGGAAGACAGGTAGGAAAGTGTATTCCCAGAAACCCGCCTGCATTTCCTCTGTCCTCACTACACACATGCTTTCCCTTTTGTAGGGGAAAATACTGCATTGATTGAGCCCTACCTTCTGTGGGTTAGCATTTAGACTTGAAAGTTATATGTTGTAAGTTCTCTATTAGTTATTAGAGGCCTTTTTCTTTCAAGTTGTTTGTTTTGATATAGTCTCATGCTGTAGTCCAGGCTATCCCCAAATTCCAAGTCCTTGTCTCTACCTCCTGTGTGTGGTGTATGCACATTTTGGATCTCCTTTACGGTGTCCAGGCTCCCCTTACTTAGATGATAATATCTGAGCCTGTAAAATAGGCCTAAAGGGCTTAACAAAGTCACATCAGAATAAGCATCATCTTCCTTTTAAACTTAGGTCAGGCTTGAATTCCCAGCCCTGGGGATGTAAAAAGGTCAGAAGCAATGTGGTGGCAGAGAAGCAGGCGTTGGTGTAATTTAAGTGATATTGAACATAAGCAGGAATAGTGGTGAGCGAGTGTGTAAGAATTGACATCTGCAGTGTTGGCTGACTTCTGGAATCTCTGCATTTATGCAAACCTCACATTCTGTGGTCTTCATTTATATTTTTGTTCACCCGTGACAGATTCAGCCTAGACCCTATCCGGGCACACATTTGTGCTACTTGCTGGGCTCGCCTTCCCTCTCCCTGGAACAACACTATGTAGATAGCTGTGACTCACTCTGGTTAGAGCTTTTCCTCCTGGAGAGCTTTGTGGTTCTCATTTGTTTGTTTGCTTGTGTATTGTTTTATTTTTCTAAGACAGGGTTTCTCTGTGTAGCCCTGGCTGTCCTGGAACTCGTTCTGTAGAGCAGCCTGGCCTCGAACTCAGAAATCCAGCTGCCTATGCCTCTCAAATGTGGGGATTAAAGGCGTGCCTGGCAGTTCTGTGTGTTTTACCATACTTTAGGACAGTCTTGCACTATGAGTTATATAGTCATCCCTGGTATATGAGGGTGCTAGTTTTTTTGGGGTTTTTTTGTTTTTTTTTTTTTTTTTTCTTTTTGGTTTTTTCGAGACAAGGTTTCTCTGTATAGTCTTGGCTGTCCTGGAACTCACTCTGTAGACCAGGCTGGCCTCGAACTCAGAAATCCGCCTGCCTCTGCCTCCCAAGTGCTGGGACTAAAGGCGTGCGCCACCACCGCCCGGCATGAGGGTGCTAGTTTAAGAGGACCCTTAGACATACAAGTCCTTGAGCAGATAGATAGTTCCTAGTATAAAGTGGCGTAGTGTTTGCATATAACATACACTTCCTACTATGTGCTTTTGAAACATCTCTATATGACTTACAGTACTTCATACAATATAAATTTATGTAAGTTTTTATTCTGAGTGTTGTATTTGTGCGTGTGCTGTGTATGTGTGTAGTGTATGTACATGTTTGTGTGAGTGCACCTGTGTGTGGAGGTCAGGGGATAAATCAGGTATCTTTGTCAATCAGTTATGTCTGTTTTTTGAGACAGAGTCTCTTACTGAACCTGCCGCTCACCAGTTCAGCCAGGCTGGCTGGCTAGTAACCTCCTGGGATCTTCTTGTGTCTGTGTCCCCAGATCTGAGGCTATAGACACTTAGCGCTGTGCCCTGATGTTTGAATGTGTGTTGGAGAGCTGGACTAAGAGTGCATGCCACCATGCCTGGCTGTACTGCGTTGTTAGGGAGTAGTGACAGTAATGAGCAAGGTCTGTATGAAACATTCAGTACAGGGTGGAGAGATGGCTCAGTCGGTAAAAGTACATTCCATGCAAGCTTTACAACCTGAGTTTGGATCCCTGGAATGCATGTAAGAAAAAACCCAGATGTGGTAAGGGCTTATCTGTAATGCCAGTACTCCTTTGGTAGGACAGGAGACAGAGACTGGAGAATCTCCTGAAATATGTGGGGGTGGGGGAGGGGAGAGGGAAGACAGAAATAAGAAGAGAAACCCTCTCTGAACAAGATGGCAAATTATACCTCCACATACACACTATGGCACGCATATGCTTATCTTCATATATCCACACACGAATATTAATTTAAAAAAACCCTTTGGTACAGAGTTTTAAAGGGGGGGAGTTCTTGCTTTATAGACTATCTTGGCCTGAACTTATGGTTTTCTTCTCCCCCCACCCCCACCCCCAAGTTTCTGGGATAACAAGCATGTGGTGTTAAACCTAGCTTCAGACAAATTTTTCTTTGTTTAATTTATGTTACATTTCTTTATTCTGTGTATGGTTTTTTTGTATGTGGTTATGCACATGTGTGTACAGGTACCCTTGGGAGCAGGAAGAGGGTGATATGTCCCAGAGCTGCAGTTGCAGGGAGGTGTAAGCTGCCTGCTATGGGGGCTGGCAACTGAATTCAGATCACCAGGAAAAGCAGTACACACATTACCACCAAGCCATCTCTTCAATCAATTTATTGATTCTTTCAATAAATCAGCCATCTCACTGATTTATTTCTTTGTGTGTGCATGCCACATGCTGTGGTGTGCAAGTGGAGTCTAGGGGTCAGCTTGTAATAGTCAATTCTCTCTAGCATGTGTGTCCTGGAAATGGTACTTGGCTCTTCAGGCTTGGCAGCAAGCTATCCCTGACCACCTGCTCACCCCCCCCCAAAAAAAAAAAAAGATTTTTGCATTTTATGTGTGTTTGCCTGAATGTATGTGTATCTCATGCATGCCTAGTGTCCCTGGAGGACAGAAGAGGGTATTGGGTACCTTGGAACTAGAATCAGCAAGTCATCTTAATCACCGAGCCGTCTCTCCAGCCCTGTTGCTTTTTGAATTCATGTCTCATGTATACTAGGCTGGTCTCAAACTTTGTTTGCCAAGGTATAACCTTGTACTTGGGTTTCTCTTCTTCCACCTCCCGTTGAAATTACTGATATGTGCCGTTATGCTTGGCTATATTTAAGAGGCATCAGTTGACTAAAAGATACCTTACCCTGCACAGACTCTCATAACAGAAATTGGGCAGCTTGAAAGCCGGAATTTAGTTGCAACAGCTATGGGGGCTAGAGCCGATCAGAGCCCATTGGGATTGGTGATGGTGAGGCCCATTTCTCAGGTTCAGGTTTCTGCATGTTCTTCACATGGGGTCATGTGTGTCTGTGTGGGTATGAGTGTGGGTGTTGGGTGGGTGAGTGCTGGCACTTCATTCTGTTTCTCCTTCCTAATGTCTTTATCCTGGCTCTACCTTCATGTCCTCATAACATCCTGTCTACTTACCATATGTGTATATTATATATGTGTATATTATATACCTTATATTCTGTACCACATAGGTATTAGAACTTCAACATAGGAATTTAGGGGGACACAAGCATTTCATGCTAGTAGTAGGTATTTTTCAATAAAGGCAAAGAAGACTCTTTGTTTGTACCTAGGGTATTAGTCCAGTGGATGCTTGTTTTGGGAACAGGGTTCCTGTCAAAACTGTCCTGGCCCACTCATGCCTCTTGTGCAGTTTAGCTCAGACCCAGCTTTGCTGTACCCACAGCAAAGATGCTTTAGTCACGTCAGTGGGGATGAAGAAGGTAATTCAATTGAGCTGGAAGGAGAGCCATGCAGACTTGCCCATGTTGACATCATAGTGTTGTATTGCTCTGAAGAGACACCATGACCAAAGCAGTTCTTACAAAACATTTAATTGGGGACTTGTTTGAAGTTTTAGAGGGTTAGTCCATGACCATCATGGAAACAGGCTTGATACTTGACTGGGAGGCTGGGAGGAAAATGGGGCGGGAGACAGAAAATGAGGCTGGCCCTGGGGTGGGCACTTGAAACCTGAAAGCCCATGCCCAGTGACACACACACACACCTCCTCGAATGAATCCATGCCTCCTTATCTTTCCCATACAGCTCCACTACTAGAGACCAAACATTCAAATGCAAACCTGTGGGGCCCATTCTGAGTCAGACTAACACATAGTCCCATTGCCTGCTTCCTCTAGCACTCATGGCCAGTGGAGATGCTTTTATGCATTTACTGATAGCCCAGCTCTCTGTATGCTTCCATGTAAACTCTGCGTTAGCCATAGTTTCAAGCAATTTAGTCTGAGTTTCAAATGCGTAAGAGAATGAAAATTGTTCATTGGTCAAATCCTGTGGGTGGGCCTGTTAACCATAGGACAAAGCCACTGGAGCAGCACGAGGCTGCTTGAGCTGCCCAGACTAGAGAATATAGCCTGGGGCAAATATAGAGTACATAGCCCTCAAAAAGTCAGGTGTATGTCCTAATTAGGGTTTTATTGCTATGAAGAGACACCATGGCCATGAAGCTCTTACAAAAGAAAACATTTAATTGGGGTTGGCTCCATTGTCATCACGACAGGAAGCAGGGCAGCCTGGTGCTGGATGAACTGAGAGCTCTACATCTTGACCCACAGGCAGCAAGGAGAGTGTCCTATTAAGCATGGCTTGGCCGGGTGGTGGTGGCGCACACCTTTAGTCCCAGCACTTGGGAGGCAGAGGCAGGCAGATTTCTGAGTTCGAGGCCAGCCTGGTCTACAGAGTGAGTGCCAGGACAGCCAGGAATACACAGAGAAACCCTGTCTCAAAAAAACAAAAAAAGCATGGCTTGAACATATATGCGAACTCAAAGCCTGCTTCCACAATGACAGGCTTCCTCCAACAAGACCACACCTCTTAATAGTGCCACTTCCTTTGGGCAAAGCATTCAAACTCATGAGTCTTTGGGGCCATAGCTATTCAAACTGCCACAATCAGTACTCCTTTTCCAAGTCTATATGTAAAAAAAAAGGCTAATCATCATAAATATAGTTGAGTCAGGCGTAGTGACAAAGGAGCTTGTTCTAGTGTAATAATTAGTGAGGAAGAAAGAAACAAAATAACACATAGAAAGCGCTTGCTGTGTTCCTGTAAACTCGCTCACAGTCTGCCCTATTGTTGCCTTCCTGTGTGTGTTGGCACTGTGAAGTGGATACTTGCAGGAGGATCTCTGAGTTCCAGGACAGCCAGGGCTACACAGGAAGAAACAGATATGTATCATGTTGTTTTTCTCCCCACTTACATTGTGCATTCGAGTTTCCTATTAAGTTCTCTTCGTACTTAAAGAGTAATGTTTTCCTGAAGGTGGACATTCTGGTTTTGTTTTCAGCTTTCGACGAGGGGCTCCCCCAAGACACGAAGGCCGTGCTCCTCCAAGAGGAAGGGACAGCTTTCCTGGTCCTGATGACTTTGGTCCAGAAGAGGTTTTTGATGCTTCTGATGACACAGCCCGAGGACGAGATCTCAGAGGTCGAGGCCGTGGCACCCCTCGAGGTGAGCAGTATTGAGAACAGCTGATTTAAGAGGCAAGCAGCCTCTAGCACAGCTGGGCGGCCTGTGAGCACAGTTTGTTTGCTCCTCTGTGTAGGGGGATCCAGGAAGTGCTTACTCCCCACTCCTGATGAGTTTCCTCGCTTTGAAGGAGGACGGAAGCCAGACTCCTGGGATGGAAACCGAGAGCCCGGTAAGGAAGGAGACATGCTTATGGTTTGGTAGTTGACAGAGTACGGGCCCATCTCCAGGTTCTGTCTTTGCTAGTTTGACTCCATGGAGGCTGGCTGGCTTCCTGTCTATCTACTTCAGTGTTCTTATCTTAATAGATTGAATGTAGAAACAGGTGGGAGCATCCAGGTCTGGTTCTTAGTGGGTTTCAGGCTGGCCTCGAACTCAGAGATCTGTCTGCCTCTGCCTCTGCCTCCTAAGTGCTGGGATTAAAAGCATGTGCCACCACTTCTGATTGTTTGTTTGTTTGGTTGGTTGGTTGGTTGGTTTTTAAAATAAGAGAGTAAAGGGATTTGTGTTAAGTATAAAACAGTACTATTCTTGGATTAGGGAGATGTCTCAATAATATACTTGCCACGTAAGTATGAAGAGTAGTCTGAATCCTTAGCCATTCGTGGTACTGGCACCTGTAATTCTACACTGAAGAGGGAGAGACAGGAGAATTCCTAGAACTCCCTGACCAGCCCGTTGAGTCAAATGTCTGCTTTCAGTTCAGCATGAGGCCCTGTCTTGTTAAAGTTGTGAAGCCAGATGTGGTGGCACATACCTTTAACCTAGCACTTGGGAGGCAGAGGCAAGCAAATCTCTGCTAGGGCTACATAGTGATCCTGGCTTGGGGAGTGGGGGATTCAAAAAATAGAGAGCTGAGGAAGACACTTTATGGCTTTCAGACATATCATCATGTACACAAATAATACCACTCTTTTCAGTAATTTTTTATCATCTATTTGGAAAGTAAGGATAAAAGAATTAAAATTTTCTTCATCTTAATTGATGACATCATAAACATTAGTAGATGTATTTTTTTGTTACATGAGCTATGCATACATGCATGCATGTATGTATTACGCATGTATGTATGTATATATATGTATGCATGCATGTGTGCGTGCATGTATATATGCATGTGTGTATGTGTACATGTACGTATGCACGTATGTATGTTCATGTGTGTGGGTATACAGATATGTAAGTAAGTATGCATGTCATGTGTGTGGAAATCAGGAACTGACTTTCTTTGGTGGCCGTCCCCCTTATATATTGAGGCGGGGTTTCTCGTTTGAGTCAGGAGCATGCTGACTTGACAAGTGTAGCTAGCCAGCTTGTCCCTGGGGTCTGCACATCCAGGTTTTCTGTGGTGCTAGGTGTCTGAGCTCTGTCCTCATAGTTGTACAGCAAGTACTTTCCCACTGAGCAAAGCCTCTACCCCTTGCTCAGTACTTGTAAAGACTGTAAGGATAACCAAGTCTAAGACAACAACCTGCGTGTACCTGCCTCCTCTTATCCTGGGAGGAGTTCCCGGCTCTCACATCCAAGGTGTGACTCACACCTCATCTAGTAAGTCGAGGTTCCTGCTCTCAGTTCTCAGGTTTGCTCTGAGCAGTGTCTTCCAGCTGCTTTGGGCTACACTGTTTCACTGAGGTGATACTGTCAGATCCTTAAGAGCATGGGACCTTTGTTCTCATTTCAGGACCAGGTCATGAGCACTTCCGTGACGCTCCCCGTCCTGATCATCCCCCTCATGATGGCCATTCACCCGCTAGCAGAGAGCGCTCCTCTTCTCTCCAAGGCATGGACATGGCCTCCCTTCCACCCCGGAAGCGCCCCTGGCATGATGGGTCGGGCACTTCTGAACACAGAGAGATGGAGGCCCAAGGAGGCCCCTCGGAGGACCGAGGAAGCAAAGGTAAAAGGACAGCAGTCTCAGTCTCAGAACTGCTGGGGGGTCAGCGGTGTCAGCCACATGTGCCCTGCGTCCCCAAGGCTGCCTCCATTCTGTCTTTGAGCTTGGTCTGGACAGAGTCAGGCTTTTAAACTCAGTGGGAGTGTAGTTTGTTTGGGTCCTTAGGACAGCTGGATAGGCTGCAGACTTGACTCATCAGAGAGTCCCCTGTTCAGGGTTTCTGCTCTGCCCTTTCTGTCCCACCCTCCTTGCTTGGCTGGTCCACTGGCAGTTGTAGCCTCCACCAGTGGCTCACTGGAGCCTTCAAGGGCATCATCTCAGGGAAGAGCATTACCTCCTCCCATGTTCTGTATTGCACTTTTTGGCCGAGGCCCAGGAGGACTCATGGCAGTTGACCCAGGAGTAGCAGCCAGTGGCTGCTGATTACAAGTCTGGCTTTAGGTCAGACTGGGCCTGTGTAGTGTGCTGTGGATGCCCCATCTTGTTCACTTGCCTTTTATTTCTTTCCAGAAATGACTTGTATATATCCAGGACACACACACACACACACACACACACACACACACACACACACACCCCAGTTAAACGCAGTGCTGTTCAGTATGCTATGGTCCAGAATGAATTCATGGGCAGTCAGGATGCTCTGGCCAAGAACATGTGCTTTGCATGACGATAAGCCAGGTTTACACTTGACAAAGTTCCCCTAGCATCTTTATCTTCATTAGACTCAACTTCCATTCAAACATAGTAGTGTTGAAAGAACGCGCACTAGGAGATGAACCAGCCACATCATTTCACAAGAAAAAGCTGCTTATGTATTCATTTATTTGCAGTGCTGGGAATCAAACCCAGGATCTTGGCACACAACAGACAAAGCACACTGTACCACTGAGCTCAAGAAAAAATTATATTTATTCTTTGGTAATACATTACAGTGTAAAACACAATACATTTAAGGTTAGTTCATCCCAAACCAACTCCTCCTGCCCCCCACTGCCCAGGGCCCTCTCTTAACTTAATGTATCTTTTGGTTGTTTGTATAACTCAGTGAGTTCAGTTAGCACTGTCCAGATGTGCATGGTGTAGGGTGCCATCCTAAGGGACACCACTGACAAAAGCTGACTCCCCAAATAGCTTCTTGTACATTTTTTTTCAATTGTATCTACTTCCTATGTTTGTGTGTGGGTGCCACAGTGCACATGTGACTTAGAGGACAGCGTACCAGAGTTGGTCCTCTCTTGTCCTGTCCTAGGCATGGAACTTGGGCTGTTAAGTTTGGTGGCAAGGGACTTGTGCCTGCTGAACCATCTTACTGGCGTAAGAAAGGTTTTTAAGGCAGTTTTACAACATTTGCTATCTTAGGTGTGAAGCAAGTTAAAGTTAGTAAATCTCTGAAAGCCAATTTATTTTTGTTCTTTGAGACTATTTCACATCACTAAAGATGTGCAAAGAAGCGGAAGTACCACAGTGGACCATCAACAGATCCTAACTGGAGACTCTGTTGCTAACGTCTGCAGCAGCCTATGTATCTTAGTTGCTTCTAAAGTTCTCGGGGGCTTTTGAAACCTTCCCTTAAAATCCTTTGGAGAACAAAACATGTCCAGTGTGCTGCAGGTTTCCTGGGGATTCCTAGTGTTTGCTGGCTTCTGGCAAAACAGCCCTGGGGTGTGTATGGCTCCCAGAGATACTGAGGCCTGATGCCATGAGCCAGGGATGAGGTCAGGAAGGGACAGAGGAACCCACTAAAGAGACCTGCATACAGTGAAGTGCTCCCTCCCACACCCTCGATTAGACACAAACCACACCCAAACACTTGTTTTCATAGAGAGATCCTTTATTGGTTGGGGAAGAGAAATAAAGTGGCTAATTTGCAGTTGTAATTTTTAAGAGGGAAAAAGAGAGAGAGGTCTGGGTTAGAATAGTCCAGGATGTGGGGTATGCTTTGATTGGGCATGTTAATTAGGTGAGCCAAAGGGGGGCTTTGAATTGCTGGAGATCGATACTTTGATAGCCAGATCTTAGTGGTCAGCCTTGGAGGAAGTGGCCAACCAAATAAGAGAATGGACCTTGTTGGCTAGCTCTAGCAATGCGATCTATGGTTTTAAGCAAGGCAGGGAGAATGGGGTAGGGAAAGGCCTCCCAGAGCCATGTTTGCCATGCTTGGGCCTGCTAGAGCCCGGTCAGCTCTGAAAGCCATTGTATCTCCTTAGGACCTCCTGGTGGTTCACTGTCATCAGGGGGAGAGAACTGTACCAGGAGTTACTGGGGAGTAGGCACTGTGATATAGAAAGCCCTTTCTTGAATCATGTTTTGTTTCAGGCCGAGGGGGCCCAGGACCTTCCCAGAGAGTGCCAAAATCTGGGCGTTCCAGCTCTTTGGATGGAGACCATCATGATGGATACCACAGAGACGAACCTTTTGGTGGCCCTCCAGGCAGCAGTTCATCTTCCCGAGGGGGCCGGAGTGGCAGTAACTGGGGTAGAGGGAGTAACATGAACTCTGGCCCTCCAAGACGGGGCACTTCAAGAGGTAGTGGGAGGGGTCGGTAGGAGGGCCAAGTAGCCCTAGGCCTCTCTGGATACTATTTAAGACATTCTTGTGGACTTACCATGTGAAGCAAAAACAAGCCTTTACCACTGTAGCCCTGAACGCTTCTTCTGGGGCAGCTGAGTTCCAGGAGCCCAGTGAGATGCTGGAGATGAAAAGACTGCTGCCGACTCTCTCCCCAGGGTAGTCGGCCCTGGTTTGTCTTGTATCTCCTCATTGCTCTGACTCTCCCGTTTGTTTGTGAAGATAAAAGCTGGAATCCTTTTTTTTTAAGTGTCATGAGAAATGGAGCACCTCCACAAAGTTAAGTTCATGTCCAATTGGAAATTTATTTCTATATGTACAGTTTGTCAGAGAAAAAAAAAACCTTGTTTTGTATGAATACAGAATGTGATTTACTCGAGTTAACAGAAGCACCGGCTGTGCAGTGCTCGCCTTAAGAGCTCATGGTTTCTGCGCCTCTGACCTGCTGAAGGTGACCTTACTACTGGCACTTCTGACAGATGAAGGTCATTTGTCAACTCTGCTTTTCACATAATTTTTATCTTTCTGTTGTTACACTGTTCTTGTTATGCGATAAGGAATACTTTAAAATTGCTTTAACGTAGTTCATGAAGGCTCAAAACCTCAGACATGCTTTATGGGGTAGAAAATCACACTGAAGAAAAACTTGAATCTTCTGGGTCTTCAGTTAGAGGTTCTCCCTTGGATGCATCTCCTAGCAGTTTAGCTCTGAGTGGTCACTGAGAGTGAAATCCGGTGTAAACAACATTAACCTGGTACATCTTACCAGGTTACTTCAAAGGAAGTGGAACAAAGCATCTACACTTTGGAAAATAATCTCTTCTTCCACACACACTCTGTGAATATTTCAGAGTTCAGGGTACAAGATAGAAGGTACCAGAAAGTTCTTTGCCGTGACAAATTTCTTGCTTTAAAATTAAATAAGTAAGTAAGTAAGTAAATAAATAAATAAATAAATAAAAAGCTGGGTTGGGGGTGGGGGCAAAGGCAAGCAGATCTCTGAGTTTAAGACCAACCTAGTCTACAAAGCGAATTCTAGCCTGGGCTACACAGAAAAACCCTATCTCAAAACTACCACCACTACCCTAAAAAAAGCCATACATACATACAAACAAAAGGAAAGGTAAGACTTGGAGAGATGGCTCAGTGATTAATTGCTCATACAGGGACTAGAAGCTCTAGCACCTATGATCAGGCTGCTCACATATACATACAAAGAGATCCTCTCTTTTAAAAAAAAAAAATACCATCTATATCTGGGCACACACATATAACCTAGCATTTGGGAGGTGGAGCTAGCAGGATGAGCAGTCCAGTGCTATCCTTGGCTATACAGTAAGTTTTAGGGCAGCCTAGGATTCCACTTCCACCTTTCTCCAACCCCTACCTCAAAGCTCAGGTTGCAAGTCAGACTTTCGGTTTGAGATTCTCCTTCCTATGCTGACCTATTTTTTTTTAAAGCCCTCCACCCCTCTTATGGGTGTTTTGCCTGAGTTTATGTCTGTGTACCAGTTGTGTGTCTGCTGTCTTTGGAGGCCAGAAGAGGGCATCAGATCCCCTGGAACTGGAATACTAGGCAGTTGTCAGTGCCGGGAACTGAATCCATGTCTCCTGGAGGAGCAGCCAATGCTCTTGACCACTGAGCTGCTTCTTCATCCCTGACCACTGGTCTTTCTCAGAAAGCCTTTATAAGTCACTCCTAGAGCCACTAACCTCTCATTGCATTACCAGCTGTTTGGCACATGAAGACAGGTTTACTTGGCAAGTGGTGCTGGACCTCTCTGGTGGCTTAAAAAAGAGATGCTGACACAGTCGGACAGTGCACAGTTTCCCTAGCTCTGTGTGTATGGAGTGAAGAAGTGGTGGTTATTAATGCTAGAACCTGAAGATTTCTAGTAAATTTCAAAAATAAATATGTCAGCATTCACACCTAGAAGACTGCACTCCCCTGGCATAACATTACAAACACCTTAAAATCAGAGTTCATGAAACTATACAGGAATCCAGAGATCATCCAGGTCATGTTTCGAGAATGAATTCATTTATCAACAGAACCTCTACATTAAACATTAAATATCTATATACAGCATTTTAGCACTACTGTCAAAATGTAAAATATTGTGCATAGAATTTTATAAAACTTATTTTTAAGTAATGAATTCTTGAGACAATGTTGTTAACAGAATTTTAATATCTTGAACATAACATAAAAAAAATGCACATCACTACTTGAAAATAGTATTTCCTTTCCTAAGAGAGGTGGGTAGTTTTACTGCCTGGAGAGCATAGCAGAAGGATAACTAGGGACTGTAGAGGCTAGTTGTCTTGGAAACCTGTGAAATCCAGGTACTGGCAAGCATAGGATCACATCATGGGAGACTATTTGACCTAATCTGTTAAGGCAACATTGGAGCAGCCTGGGAAATAATTACTTTTGACATTGTACAACCCAGTGCACAGATATGGGTCTCAACCTCAGCTGAACTTGTATGTTTTATATATTATACATAAAAATGTCTGGACCCATCCATCAGTATTATAAGTGAACTGATGGGATGTGGCTTCTCCAGTATTTTGATGTGCCAGTCTAGTGTGAGAACCACTGGTGTGACATTTTAAGCAGAACACCCTTTACTTTCTAGTGCATCAAGGCTCAATACTGAACCAAGTTTTTGGCAATAAATTATGACAGATTTAAGTGCTGATTCGCTCTAGCACTACAAAACAACTACCTGCTGAACCTAGAAGGAAATACAGCAATTATGTATGAAAAGCGTTTTCTGATACATTAGTATCAGACTGTGTAGGACTTTTAACAAGCAGCAATGTTAGGAAGCATGAAAACTTGGCAAACCTATCATTTATAACAACTATGGTAACTGCAGATGTAAAAATGTCCTGTATCCCCCGATTCCTTTTGCAGAAACCTTTGCAAATTTTGCCACTCATACTGGATATCTGGCTTTTTGGTCCAGAATATTGCTTTAACAAGTAAATATTTATACTTAAATATTATAAAGCACCATATTTACTTCTTAACTGAAGAAAAACCATGAGGTAGAATGTATTAACTAATCACTATTTTAAATCCAGTGGTTAAATTTACTGTTTAATCTGATAATCTGGATTGCTTTACAGTGAATAGGAATAAGGAGGCTTTGAAAAGCTGCAGCAGAACTGAAACCTGCTCAACCAAACATACTCCTGCATTTCTTTAAATGACAAAAGGCAGAATGTAGTTCCTCCAAAAGCAGCCACTCAAAAAGCTATTCGTTTCTCCTTTTTTTCCTCGCTAAAACTGACGTCCGTGTTAAGCCAGTTTGGTGCGACAGTAGTTCATGATATTGATCTCTAGAGCACTGTTGAGTCAGGTTTCTTCCTGGCCCATGCGACACAGAACCGCAGAACACTGAAGCCAAAGGGTCTTGAACCGCTAGTGCATCAGTTCTTGACAGCTGCTTCAGGCGCAGACTCCGCCGTGCAGTCCAGTTGGTGCCTTGTCCTGGTTCGCCTGGGTACCGTGGAGTGTCTCTAGCCTGGCTGGTTTCTCTTCCTCGAGACAGGGACTGTCACACCGGAAGCGCGTTGGTTAGACCCGTCCCGCGATTTAGGCGACCAAGCGCCAGGCGCAGCGCCGTCACGCCGCCCCAGGGCAGGAGTCCTAGCAACGCATAGAGCAGCGCGGCTACCTGTGCGCAGGCGCCGAGCGCCGTCAGCGCCGTACTGCGCAGGACCAGCGCGGCGTAGAGCGTAGCGCCCAGGGCGGCTGCGTAGCACAGCGCGCTCCGCGAAGGCGTCTCCTCGCAGCGCAGCAGGCGCGCACAGGCCGGGCCGCCCCGCAGCAGCGCCGCGCTCGCCAGCGCCAGCACGGAGCCCAGCGACCAGAGGAGCGCGAACTTGCGCGCGCGCAGCAGCAGCACCGGCGCGTAGAGCGCCGCCAGACCGAAACAGAGCGCGGCCAGCAGCATGCACAGGCCGCCCGCCACCAGGCGCTGCCCTCGCGTCACGCTTGGGATGCACCGCGAGCTCGCGGGCGGCGGCTCGGCAGGGCTCCGTGCCCATGGCCATCGCAAAGCCGTGCTGCCTAGCCATGTCTCGGCAGCTCTGTCCCCGGCCGCAGGCTCCTCTGCTGCCCTCGCGCCGAGCAGCGGCTCCGCGGCTGCCGACCTGCTCGCTTTACCCTGCATCAGGTAGTCCTGCAGTTGGCGGTGGAGATCCGCCATCTCGGACCGAGTGGCGTTGGACACGGAGTTGGACACGGACCTGACACTTCCGGGGTTTGTCACCCGCGACCGGAAGTAGCTAGCTCCTCGGGTGGCGGTTGGTCGGCCTCGGCGGAAGGATGTGTCCAAGGCTTGGCGGAAGTCCTGGAGTAGGCTGTACAACTGTTGTGTAGTCTACCAGGTCCTGATTTTTGTGTTTGAGTCACCGAGTAAGTCCTAGCAGCATTAAAAGACACGAGAGTGACTATAGCAATAAAAGGATCCATTGGGACATCTACTGACATGAATATTGACTGTCAGGTGTCTAACATTGCTAAAACTGTGCTAAATGGAGGAGTCTGGGGAAAGGGTAAACAATTTTCTTTCCCTTTCTGTTTCCCCCTCCCACCCCCCCCCCCCCCGCTCTCTTCCTATTTATTATTTCTTAAGTGTCTACGCGTCTATGGTTACTTCAAAATTCTAATGAAGGAGCTAAAGAGATGGCTCAGTGGGTAGGAGCACTTGCTGCTCTTGCAGAGAACCCAGGTTTGGATCCCAGTACTTAACGGCAGCTATCAACCTGTAACTTCGGTTCCAGGAAATCTGACACCCACGCATGTGGTGAACATACAACATGTGGCAGATCATCCATATGCATAAAAATAAAGATAATTTAAAAATTCCCACCTACAGAGTTTAGGCTCTCTTCTTTGAAAGTGGAGTTGATAAAGGGCTAACTCCCACCCCCACCAACTCTTCTGGTTTCCTTTTTGTTTGTTTGTTTTTAATTGTTACTTCTTTTGTATTTGAAGATTATAATTACATTGTTTTTTCTCTTATTTTTCCTTCCAAACACTCTGATATATCAGTCTTTGCTCTCTTTCAAATTCAGGAGTTCTTTTTTCATTAGTTCTTGTTACATGCATATACATATGTATATGTACATGTATATATACATACACACACACACACACAAGTATAACCTGCCCCATCTGTATAATGTTACTTGTGTGTTTTCAGAACAGACTATTTGGTATTGGATAACCAATTGGTTTGCTTTACCCTGGGGAAGAGTTTTTGTCTCACTCAGCATCCCTTAGCTGTCAGTGGTTGGTTGTGCAGGGTGGTTGACATCTCCTGGTCTCTCCCCATCCACTCCAGTCTATATCTTGCTCCGGTTCAGCTTGTGTTTCGGCAGTCATGTTGAGACTTTATGGGTGTAGCTTCTGATATTACTGAGTGGCACAGCAAACTCCCTGACCCTCTGGCTCTTCCAGTCCTCCTACTTCCTCCTGCAGTGCTCCCTGAATGTGTGGTTCGACTTGTCTAAACACATGGCTTGACTCTGTCTAAACACAATTTGCAAATGTCTGTCTCATGTCTCTGGTTTACCTTTCCATGACCTGGAGGCATTATTTTTACTCCTGCATCAGCTATGGAACAACCCCAGCACATTCCAGTCAGTTCCCTGTCTGTTCTGAGGTGGCCTGTGTATGCCATTCTCTCTCTCCTTTCTGGAGCCATGTCTGCCTGTGACTGCACACAGGCCACACAGCCAGGATTCCCAGGACTGCTTTTTCCTCCTGCGCTTTCTGTGTTGTACTAATCTGAATTGGGTCACTGTTTTTAGGACAGGGTCTTTCTTGTGACTCCCTTTCAGAGACCCAGCAAGCTTGCTGAATCAGCACAGCTGTCTTTCAGTGCAGTAAATGTGCTCAAAGACTTGGTAGATGTCCCTGAAGCCATTGGTTGCTACGCGGAGGCCTTTGTGTGGGAAATAAGAAGCTTGATCTGTAGTAACAAATTCAAGAGATGAGTGAAGGGCAGGCAGCATAGAATATGGAAGAGGCAGGAGTGCTGATTGGCTAACAGACCTTGAGAAATTTCCCATCCTATTGGTTTAATCTAATGAATAGTTCAGGACTGGAAACTGCGCCCTTTTCTGATGGTGGCCCAGTCACTACCTGTAACTGTGCATCTCTCAGAGTTCTGAGACAGCAGGTGTCACCGACCACCAACTAGGAGAGAGGCCTAATGCTTCCTTTCTGTCAGTGTCTCTTTGATGGACTCTAAGCACACCTTGTGCTGAATACGTGCCACAACAATTTCTTGTTAAAAACAGTTGTTCTTTACGGCTCCACCTGTATACATGTTATTAAAGGACCTTTATTCCAGAACCAGACTCCAACCCCTCCTTCTGGCCCTCAGGAGCACTGAGCACACAGCTCATACATACATAGACATAAACAAGCTTTTTAGAAACAGATGCAGGACCATTGTCAGAACGTGCCAATCTCATTACAAAAGTAATCTGAAGTAGTGCTTTTCTGCTATGTGAACAAATCTGTTCCACATACAAAGGGATTAACAAATTTTTTTTAACATTATTTTGGCTGTGGGAGGCATGCAGGTGAAGTCATAGAGAAACATGCAGGAGTTAATCTTACACCACATGGGTTTCTGGCTTTTGCAGTCATCAGATGTGGTGACAAACACCTTTACCCTCCAGGCCATCTTGCTGGGCCACTAAAAGACTTGAGCTACAGGTAACTAAGATGTGTAAAAGTTGCTTTTGTTCACCTGACATAATTGTCTCCAATGCTTACTGCCTTTGCTAACCTCGGCCTAGTCCTGGAAGCTTCTGGCCTCCGTCCAATCTAATCTAGACCTAGAATGTTTTCACATAGTTCTCTTTGATTTCTGGCTGGCTGATTCAGTTCAGCTGTTCTGGGTTAGAGATTCAGTCTGACTTCTCTGAGCCTTTCCTGAATTTACTTGTCCTCAAACTAACCCTAGTGATCTGTTCTCTTCTGACTTCTCATTCTCTGGCTTGTTCTCTTTCAACCCATCTCTGTAAAACTCTCCCAATAAAACTGCCTACTCTCCTTTTCTCTTTTCTCTGCACTCCTCTTTTTTTTGTTGTTGTTTTTTGTTTGTTTGTTTTTTTGTTTTTTTTTCAAGACAGGGTTTCTCTGTGTATCCCTGGCTGTCCTGGAACTCACTCCGTAGACCAGGCTGGCCATGAACTCAGAAATTCACCTGCCTCTGCCTCCCAAGTGCTGGGACTAAAGGCGTGCGCCACCACCGCCCGGCTTCTGCACTCCTCTCTCAAATAGCTTCTTTCCTCTTCTCATGAGAGTTGAGTATATCCCATTCTGTCAAATCTTTCTCTGATTCATCACTTTGTCTGCCACTCAGTTAGACATCACTTTCAAATATGTAGTTTCTTCTACAAACTGACTATACCTTCATTATTTGGGATTAAAGGTGTGTGGTAGGTTGGAACCACACCACAACTAGAAATAGATATTTTCAGTAAATAACACAGTTTGGGGGTTCACAATGTGATCAAATATCCTGCAATAAGGAAGCAGCATATGAACCAACACTGGTGGCATTATTATTGTGGCAGACACATGTAACCCCAATACTCGGGCCCAAGCTTGTCAGCATCAGTTCCTTTATGCTTTAAATATATATATATTTTTATATATATATTTATATATATATTTAAATATTTATATATATTTTAAATATATATATATAAAATCTGGATGGTTTAGCTTATGTTAAAGGGTGAACAGTCATTGCCAAGACAACAAATCAAAGTGTATTTTGAGAAGTTGTCTGTCAGGAGAACAACGTTGCAAACACCTTAGTGCAGAACCTAACTACAGTTTGTTTTGGAGACCTGGAGCCTACAGATAGCCGTTCCTTGTATTCCCCACCACCTGTGTCAGACCTAACATCCTGTACCATCACATAAAGCTTGACTTAGCTTCTTGACAACAGATAAGACAGTTTTTAGACTGTCTTAACTTAGCAAACCCCCAATTTCCACTAACCAAAGAGCCAAGAGTGTTCTCAGATAGCATCCAAGGCCCAGGGTTCTCCCCATGTTATAATTGCTTGAGGTACCCATTAGTGTACTTGAAAAGTGACTTGATTTATGGCTTTATTTGTTCTGTCTCTATAACAAGTACGAAATTGTTACCTAACTCTGTGTTGTCCTGCTGTGGTCATATTTGACTTGGGAATAAACTGCACTCCTTATTCCATTCAGGGTATCAGGTCAGATGCTGACCTTGATGCATTTGGAGCTGAGTTTTGTGTAGGCTGAGAGCTAAGGATCTAGCTTCATTCTTTAACATGTAGTTAACCAGTTTGATCACTTGTTGAAGATGCTGTCTTTTCACCAGTGTGTATTGTTGGCCTCTTTCTCCAGGTGACAGTGCGGTTTGTTGCGTGGGTCCACAGTTCCATTGCACTGGTTTTTGTTACACTGGTACTAAGATGAATCTGACTAGCCGTGCCTCCGGCTTGTTGTTGTTGTTGCCCAGGCTATCCTGAATTTTTTGTTTTCAAAAGTTAAGATTTTTCAATTTCTGTGAAGAATTCTGTCATAATTCTGTTGTGTATTGCCTTGAATTTACAACAAACCACACTGTCACCTGGAAGAAAGAGGCCAACAACTTTTGACAGGACAGTCAGTTTGAAAAGTGTCTTGGTTTATGGCTTTCTTTCTTCTGTTACTATAAAATTGTTACTCACATCTGTATTCCTGGCCATGGTCACTTCACAGTGTTAATTCTACCAATCCTATGAGCATGGGAGGCTGCTCCATCTTGTGTAGTTTTCTTTTTTCTTCACTGTCTTAATGTTTTTAATTGTACAAGTCTTTCACTTCCTTAGTTAAATCTCTCTCTCCCTCTCTCTCTTTCTCTTGCTCTCTCTTTCTCTTGCTCTCTTTCTCTCTCTCTCTCTCTCTCTCTCACACTTTCTCTCTCGCTCTCTCTCACACACACACATATTCTCTCCCCCCCTCGGTGCATGAAAGTGGAATTATTTTCCTGATTTAGTACTTGGTATATTTGTCATTAGTATATTGGAATGCTACTGATTTTTGTGCATTTTTTGGTGTATTCTGCTGCTTTGATGAATATGTTTATCAGCTGTAGATTTCCTGTGGAGTTTGTGGAGTCTCTTCTATATGGAATCTTACCTGCAAATGAAGATACACTTTGGCGTCTTCCTCTTTGTCATCGCCTTCACTTGTCTACTGTTCCAGCTAAGACTTTACCTACCATACCGAGGAGGCAAGAGAGGGCACATCCTTGTCTTTTCCTGACATCAGTGGGAATGCCTCGATTTCCTCTGTTTAGCCAGATGCCGGCTGTGGGAACGCTGTGTGTTGCCTTTATTATGTCAGGATATGTCAGAGAGTCTCTAGGACTTTCATCAGGAAGGTATGGTAGATTTGTCAAAGGCCTTTCTACATCTAATAGGATGACATGTGTTTTCTGTCTCTTGGTCTGTTATGTGGATTGCATTTACTGATTACAAATGTTGAGCCATCCCTTAGTCTCTGGGGTGAAACTGACTCGATCATGGCAGATGATCTTTTTGATTTTTCTTGAATTCGATCTGTAAGTATTTTACTGAGGACTTTTGCACCCCATGGTCATTAGAAATAATTGAACTATAAATTTTATTTATTTGTTGTTGTTGGACCTTTGGTTTTATAACTTTGTAAAAAGAATTTGTAAGTGTCCCGTACTTTTGTACTTGCCACATAATGTGGGGAGTGTTAATATTAATAGTTTGAAAGTCTGTGAATTCTGTGCTGAATCCATCTGTTTCCAGGCTGTTTTATTTCAAACATTTATGTCTGTCTGTCTGTCTGTCTGTCTATCTATCTATCTATCTATCTATCTATCTATCTATCTATCTTATCTATCTACGTGGGTTTTCAAGACAGGGTTTCTCTGTGTAGCCCTGGCTGTCCTGGAACTCACTCTATAGACCAGGCTGGCCTCAAACTCAGAGATCTGCCTGCCTTTGCCTCCTGAATGCTAGGATCAAAGGCGTGCACTGCCACTGCCTGACTGGGAGATTTTTTAAAAAGAATATTACTTATTTTATGTGTCAGTTGTTTGGCCTGAATGTCTGTGCACCACCTGCATGCAATGCCCATGGAGGCCAGAAGATGGTGGTGGATTCCTTGGAATTAGAGTTACATATGGTTGTATCATGCAGGTACTAGGAATTAAATTAAGACCCTGGAAGAACTATTGAGCCATCTCTCCAGTCACTAGTTGGGGGATTTTAAATTGCTGGTTATATCCCATTGAATGCCATGGGTCTATTTAAACTATTTCATCTTGACTTAGCTTTGGCAGGCAATAATATGTCTAGAAATGAATCCTTTTAGACTTCTGAGTTTGGTGGAAAGTAGATTTTTAGAAAGTATGTCTTTATGATTTCCTTCATTTCCTCAGTGTCTGTTGCAATGTCTCCCCATCTGTCTCTAATTTTATTAAACTGAATTCTCTCTTTTACCTAATTTTGCTAAAAGTTTGTGAATCTTTTTAATCCTTCAAAGAACCATCTGTACTAGCTAATCTTGATTGTCAATGTGACTACATATGGAATCAACTAAAAAAGCAGCTGGGAACAGCTGGGAGGGATTTTGTTGATTGGACAATTGAGGTGGGAAGACTCGCTCTAAATCTCGGCCACACTTCTGGTGGCAGCCGGAATGAAAGGACATGGATGAAGGAAGCTTTGGCCTTCTGCCCTCATAGTTCATCTTTCCTGCTGCTGAGACATTCCTCCACTAGTATTAAGACCTGCTTTTTCAGGGATGGAGAGATGGCTCAACAGTTAAGAGTAATGGCTGCTCTTCAGAGGTCCTGAGTTCAATTCCTAGCAACCACATAGTGGCTCACAACCATCTATAATGAGATCTGATGCCCTCTTCTGGGATGAAAGCATACGTGCAGATAGAGTACTTATATACATAAAATAAATAAATCTTTTTTTTCTGCATTTTTTAAAATTTATTTTTTTATTGAATATTTATTTACATTTCAGATGTCATCCCTTTTCCCCATTTCCCCTCCCTAGAAAACCCCTATCCCATACCCTTTTCTCCTTTTTTCTTTTATGCAATTTTTTTTAATGTTAACCAAAATAAATAAATCTTAAAAACCTATTTCTTCAAGATTCCATCATAGCCTGAAGACCAGCTGAGACATCCAACCTTGTGGGCTGAACAGTTACTAGACTCTTGGACTTTCCATCAGAGACAGATAGCCATTGTTGAAATAGCTGAACCACAGCCTGTAAGCCTATCCAATAAACTTGTATGTGTGTGTGTGTGTGTGTGTGTTTAGAGAACACTGACTAATACAATCCCCATCTTAAATCCTGTTCTGTTCAGTGGTACAGTGATCCTTCCTGGAGAAGGGTCAGCCCGTAAGAATGAAACACTCTTAGTTGTGTCTGAGGAGATTTATTTTGTTTGAAATAGAGAGTGGAAAATTCTATTCCTAAAAGTATTGGTGATAACAAAAGACTCTGGTTTTTGATAAGAGATTAAAGGGCACTGGGAAGATGTTTGCTTTGGAAGCGTGAGGACCTGAGTTTCATCCCCCAAAAACACGTACTACTGAGGAAACAGGAACAGGCAGATCCCTCAGGTTTGCTAGTCAGCTAGTTTATACTATTGGACAAGTACCAGGGCAATGAAAAACATGTCTAAAAAAAGAAAAGAAAAAGTGGTGGACAGTGCCTAAGGGGTAATATCTGAGGTGGTTCCTGACCCTCACATATGTACCCATATGTATGTGTGAGCACATACATGCACATGTACCCATATGCATGTGTGAGCACATACATGCACATGTACCCATATGTATGTGTGAGCACATACACAAAAAGAGAACTTGGTGCCTCCATGATAGCAATAAGAAAAATGACAAAGCACTCAGAAATATATTAGATCTAGAAAAGGAGTCTAGAAAGAACCTCGGTGGGAGGCTAGACATCTATGCATAACCACAGAATCACAGGATGTTACAGGTTTGGAAAACTTTTTAATGCATCAGGATTCTCTGAAGGAACAGGATAGACAGAATAAATATATAGGAAGAAGGGATTTATTAGATTGGATTATCAGATTTATTAGATGTGGTCTAGGTAATCAGCAATGGCTGCTTCTTCAGAGAGGCTGAGAATCAGGTAGTTGCTGAGTCCTAGAGTCTGGATGCCTCAAGCTGAAGAAGCTCGTTCTGATGTTGGGAATCAGCAGCAGCAGCAGCAGAGATCAACTTGTCGAAGAGTAGAGGAAAGTGGAGTTTACTTCTGAGTTCTTCTATAAGGGCTGCCACCAGAAGGTGCCTCAAATAATCTGATCAAGAAAAGCTCCTCCCGGGCTGGAGAGTTGGCTTAGAGGTTAGAGCACTGACTGCTCTTCCGGAGGTCCTGAGTTCAATTCCCAGCAACCACATGGTGGCTCACAACCATTCGTAATGGGATTTGGTGCCCTGTTCTGGTGTGTCTGAAGACAGCGACAGTGTACTCACATACATAAAATAAATAAATCTTTTAAAAAAGAAAAGAAAAGGAAAAAGAAAAGAAAAGAAAAGCTCTTCCCAAGAGTGTCCAGCAGCTTTTTGTTGATTTCCAATTCAGTTACCAGCCAAGATTAACCATCACAAGTCTACCTCTTGACATCTGACCACTTCTCATATCCTGCTTTATTTCCAAATGCAGTACATTTTAAGGTCCTAATTCTGCCTAACATGATGTAATGACCTCATGGACAACCTCAAACATATTATCTCTTCCAAACAGCAAAGCCCTTGAAGAATGTTTGGTCTTTCAATATCCCAGAACTTAAATTTGATATGTATTTCTAACACTGATATTATTTCACACAGGGTATTTTACATTGTAAACAAGCAGAAGAAAGAAAACACCAATATTTGCTTAATGTATACGTGTGTATCTCTACAAACTTTCTAAGCATAACAGTACTGTGCTGGCACAGCTAAACACACAAGCTAAAGTCACATGAGAGGAGACAACCTCAATTGAGAAAATGTCCCCACAAGATTGGCGAGCAGGCACACCTGTGGGGCATTTTCTTAATAATTGATGGGTGGGGCCGGCTTACTGAGGGCATTGCCGCTCGTATGGAGATGGTTGTGGATGGTGTAGGAAAGCAAGCCATGTGAAGCAGCAGGACTCCGTCACCTCTGCATCAGCTCCTGCCGCCAGGTTCCTGCCTTGAGTTCTTCCCTCACTTCCGTGGATGATGGATTATAAAGTACAAGATGAAATAAACCCTTCTTCCACGGGTTGCTTTGAGTCATGGTTTTTTTTGTTTGTTTGTTTTTTTATCACAGCAATAGAAACTCACTAAGACATGGACAGAAACGCTTGCAGAAGTTACCACCCTCATTACTGTAACTGATTCTGTGTTACTGTGTGTGTGTGTGTGTGTGTGTGTGTGTGTGTGTGTGTGTGTTAGTTTGTGTGTGTGTGTGTGTGGCTTAACTAGTTTGTACCCGTTCTGAATCTCACCTACCCTCAGCAGGCATCTCTGCAGATTTTGGTTCTTCACATGAAGGGGTGACCAGCACTTTCATTCCTGAGGGATCTCCTCCAATCTCACACAGATTTGGGGGTCTCATTCTTTTCTAACCAGTGCCTTCAGTTTAACTGCTGGCACCCTCCGCGGCTGGCCTTCAGTTTTAAGTTAGCTAGTTGTATGATGAAGGCTTCAGTTTGGCCTTTGACAAGTGGAACGCTGTGGCTGCTGGAGGTACTCTTAGAAACCCTCAAATGGAGCCAGCCATTTTTTTATAATCACTGAACATATTCTTTTTATTTTATTCAGAGATGCTAGAAGTAACCTGTCAGAATCATTGCTTACTTCATGTTCCCACAAATGGGCAAATGTTTTATATACAGACTCCAACAAATTCTTTGCTCCTCACAAGAAACAAACCAGGTGTATATGACGCATTATCTTGCATAGTATTTTAAATAGTTTATACCATGGACTTTCAGTGCCCCCCTCTATGCTACCAGGAAAGTCTCTAGTAATTTCAGGTTTTGTTGAGTTGGGGAGCTAGCTCCAGATATTACCAAGTCAATTAGAGAAATTCATCCTTAAAATCTCTCTTTCTTTAAAACCAACTCCTGGTCCCACAACAGTCTGTGTTAGTCCAGGTTCTCTATAAGAACAGAAGAATGACTACCCCTGGAAAGGAATGTTGTCAAGTTAGCATACATGGTGGATCTGGGTAACCCAACAATGGCTGCTCAGTTTCCAAAGCTGTCTCAGCTGTCCCAGTATGGCGCTACGGACCTGGAGGTTTCCTGAGACATGCTGGTCTTCAGCCTGCACTAGAAACCGAAAGATGTTGGTTCTAGTAATAGTGAAGACACTGAGCACAACAGGGTAGATGAACCAGGAGAGTGGGGAGCCAGGCAAAAGCAGGCTTTTCTTCTTCCATGTCCTTTTATCTGGGCTGCCACCAGATGGTGCCATCTACATATAGAGCGAACCTCCTGCCTCAAACAATCTAATCAAAAAAATCCCTCACAAGAGTGTCCAGCAGCTTGCCTTTCACTTGATTCCAGATTTAGTCAAGCTGACAAGATTAACCATAAAACCCGGAGACCCACAATCCTGACCAAACAATCCCTAAACAATAAACTACTCCAACGCCAAAGAACTATAAAGAAAACAGACTTTAAAACAAAACGTCATGTATCCCTAGGGGGCTGGAAGACAATGTGTGTACCCAAGGCAACATTTTGAAAAGTGATCAAAATGAGGAAGCCTGGTATTTGGCTATGGTTGAGCATGAGGGAAACAAAGTAAAACCGAACAAATGGTTGCAGCATTCAATCTATACATGTGTATCAATAGTACAGGGTATAAAAACAAAACCAATATTTAAAAAATCCTTATACACCACACATACAAAACAACAATAAAACTTACTTTGGCAGGTTTTGGAGATGGCTTTTTCAGTAGAATGTAATTGTGAGGACCTGAGTTTGATCCTCAGAACTCAGGAGATAAAAATGCAAAACAAGAATCTGGGAATGGTACTGTGCAACTATAACCCCAGTACCAGAGACACAGAGACAGACAGATCACTGGGGACGGCTGTCCAGCCAGCCTAGAATGCTTGGTGAGTTACAGGCTGGAGAGAGATTCCTCAAAACAAAAATAAAGGTACATGGTTTCTAAGGAACAACAGCAGAGGTTGTCTTCTGGCCTCCATAACACATATGTGATTACACACACACACACACAACTGCCCAAGCTGTGCAAGAGGCCTTGTGTGCAACTTTTGGCCAATAAATAGCTTAAAATGTCTTTGAGTAAACTCTATGGAGCCAGGTTAGAAGATGAACCAAACATGGGCTCTTGCAGAAGTCCACTTTAGAAGAAATAGTCTTTGTAAAAAACTCAAATCACTAAGCAAATAAATAAATGACAAAGCAAATCCTTGCCCCCAGTTGCCATGGGAACTCATTATTCAGAGTTGCTACAGTAGTTTAAATGTCTAGCTGGTCATGGTGGCTATAATTTCAGTATCTGGGAGGCTGAAGAAGTAAGTTACTTGAGACTGGCTATCCTGAGGTACACAGCAAGTCTCAGGTCAGCCTGGGCTACAGGGTGAGACCTTGTCTCAAACCATCTAATTTTACATCTATAACTGTTAGTTCCAAGGGACTAGATGTTTCTGAGTTTTAAAGGTTCCTACACACACATGGTGCGTGTACATACACTCATAACATAAAAAATAAAGCAGTAAACAAAAGTTGCTTTTAAAAGCATCAAGATATTGAGACTTGTTTAGTAAAGTCTTTGCCACTTCTACAAATTCAGTTCAGGAGTAGAAATGTTGGGCAGAAACGACATTTGAATTTCTCTGAAGCCTGGGAATGTGATGTAAACATAGGTGACCAGCATAGGAACAGGAAACTTTCCAAAATGTTTAAAACAACTTGCTTTTGACAAATATTTACTGGGCAGCAGTTCTGAATGGAGCCCTGTTCTTGGTGCAGAAAGTGAGGCCAGCAAGAGAAAAGAAGTTTGCGCTCTGGCCCACAACTTATTTATAACTTACTGGCTGGTTGTTTTAGACAGCATAGCCACCTAGCACCTCTTCCCTGTTTTGATAACTATCCAAAGCTTACTGCATCTCTACTCAGCCCTTAGCTAGGTTCTGCGTTGTATGGTAGTGAACAATCCCACCTCAAGGGGTGTAAGATTTGATTGAAAAACACCATCCAGGGGAAGGGGTATGGCTTAGCTGGTAGAGTACCTGCTTTATAAGCCCAAAGCTTGGTGAGTCTCAGCACTGTTCGAGCATGGCTTAGTGGCACAGCCCTGTAATCTTAACACTCAAGAGGTAAAGAGGAGGAGGCATTAAGGGAGTTGGTTGGAAGCCAGCTGAAGATACACAAGACCTTACCTCAAAGCAACCACCTCTCCCTTCAAAAAACTGACAACTGATTGATTATACTCATAAATGCTAGGCATATAAACTGTCTGCATAGTGTGAATAAAAATGAGGACACGCCCACCCCTAGGTTTGTTTGAAGAGAAGGTTTTATTGTAGATGTGAGGGAGAACACAATCAGAGGCATCTGGAAGAGTCCAGGCTGACCATAGCCAGCAGGATAGACTGGACAATGAGAGAAAGGGGACTAGTGGGGAGAACCCAGAAGTCAAGAGCAGAGCCAAGAGGGCACCAAAAATGGCTGAGTTGTATAGGAATCAGAAGCTGGGGGAAGGGAAGCCAAGCTCAGAGCTGAAAAGGTTTAGGGTAGGGGATGAGGGTGAGAAGTGTTCAGAGGAGCCCAGTGTCTGTAACAGGCACTGAGAGCCTGGAGACAAGCCTCTGGTCTGCTATGTTAATAGGCACCTTAGTGTGCTGGCTGGTCTTAAGTCTACTTGGCATACAACCTAGAGTTGTCGGAAAGGAGGGGACCTAAACTGAGAAAATGCCTCTGTAAAATCAGGCTGTAAAGCATTTTCTTTATTAGTGATTGACGGAGGAGGCTGTTCCGTTCTAGGTTCTAAAAAGCAGACTGAGCAGCCTGGCAGTGGTGCACACGGGAGAGGCTGGCAGATCTCTGAGTTTGAGGCCTGCCTGGTCTTCAGAGGGAGTTCCAGGACAGCCAGGGCTACACAGAGAAATCTGTCTCAAACAAACAAACAAACAAAACAAAAATAAAAAAGAAAGAAAAGAAAAAGAAACAAAAAGCAGATTGAGTAAGCCATGGAGAGCAGGCCAGTAAGCAGCAGTCTTCCACGAGCTCTGCATCAGCTCCTGCCCCGTCGTTTGAGCTCCATCCTGTCTGACTTCCTTCACTGATGAGCAGTGATATGAAAGTGTAAGCCACATAAACCCTTCTTCCCAACTTGCTTTTTGGTCCTGATGCTTTGTCGTAGCAATAGCAATCCTAAGTAAGGCACTCAGCCATTTGTCCCGGCTTTCTTTGAGACCTAACACAGTATATGTGACTCCTGGAATCTCTTCCCAGTAGATGCTGGGATAGTATCTGACAGCACCACGTGAAAGGGCCCTGCAACTGTAGAATCAGGGAAGCTCAGATTGGAACCAAGAGGTGACAAAATTCTATCATTGCCATGAAGACACTGTGACATTGCAAACACAAAACTATCACATAGGTTAGGGTTGTGGCTTAGCTACTAGAGTCCTTGCCCATCACAGAGGAAAGGCTGGATTCCATCCCCGGCGTAGCATAAAGCAGGTGTGCTGCACAGCTGTAATCCCAACACTAGGTAGGAAAGTAGAGGCAGGAGAATTAGAGAGTCAAGGTTAGCCTTGGCTACTTAGTGAGTCCAAGGCCAGTCTGGGCTAAGGGAAATTCTGTTTCAAAAAAAAAAAAAAAAAAAAAACCCAGACTAAAGAGATAACTATAACTAAGCCCTTGGTGCCCTTTCAGGGGACCTGAGTTCAGTTCCCAGCATTCACAGAATGTTTAGCAACTGTCTGTAACTCTAGTTACAGGGAACCAGGTGCCTTGTTCTGACATCTGAGGACACCAGGCGCACGCACGGTACACATATATACATGCAGAGGAAACACGCATACACATAGAAATAAATAAATAAAACAAAGAATAGTAACTGACATAGAGATAATTAAGTGAACACCTAAGCCAGCACTGGCCGGTGGTGACACTTGGGGTGACTTTTTTCTTCCTATCCATGCACTTATTCTGGTGCAGCAAGAGTTTCATAGCAGAAAACTATAAACGGAAAATAATTAACATGTTACAATGGTCTAGAGACTTTTTTGCTTCCAAGGGAAGCAGCGCTTAGCAGGAGGCATCTTGACAGCCGAGGCTGAGGGCCCGTGTTTGTTTCACCACAGGCTCCATTTTCTGGCCGTCGGCCCTGTGAACATCGACCTTCCCGAGGGCTCATGACCTCTTTACCCCAAAGAAGAATTCCTGTTTCTTTGCCAGCCCTTCTGAAATCAGAGAGGCCGTCACTACTTTGTCCTGTCATCCTGGATCTCCAGGGAGGCAGGCTTTTCCTTCCTAAACTTCTGTCTTAGCTCGTCCTTAGCTGACCCCAAAGTGCTTCTGGCCACACCTTCTAGGCTTGGACCTCAGGCCAAGTCTCCGGCCTAGGCAGAGGTGAGACTGGAGCTGAGCGTCTGGGAGCTCCAGTGGTGGGACACTTTGGTTACCGCCCAGTCGCTCTCTCTCCATGTGACTGCCAAACAGACTGGGCAGCTGCTGTTGCCCTTGGAGGAGCTACAGGCAGCTCTCAGGAAAGGAGGGCCCCAGGGAAGTAGAGCATCGTCTCTGCCACCAAGGTAAAGAAAAGCTGTGGTATTGGAGTGACAGACTTGGGAGGGTCCTTCTGCTCCCAACTCTAGCCGTACCCCGAATCTCCCTGCCATCCTTTATGCTCTAAGTGCTGTGCTCATGTTGCAAGGTGAGGAAGGGAACAGCCCTAGGCCTCTGCCCTCCTGGGGCAGGTCAGTGCGGTAGCTCACTCGGCTACACACTGGGTCTCCTCCGGGAACGCATTGAGGTAGGGTGGGCTGCTGACCTTTTTGGTAAAGAGGTTTGAGAAATTCTGATGAAAAGTTTGCCCATCGGGATTGGTTGTCACAATGTGAAAGAAGCAAAATGCATCTTGATTTGCCAATGAGATGGTCTTAGGAACAGCTGAGTGGCTGTGGCCCTGCCAGAGAAACTCTGGTCTGTGCCCAGTTCAGTCTTTTTTATTCCTTTGTGCTGGAGATGGTGCCCAAGGCCTTCTGTATGCTAGACAAGTGTTTTGATGCTCAGCTACATTCCCAGTCCAAAAGTGTCCTCTGGTTGGGTGACCAAGGTTGAAATGGTCTGAGATGCAGAGACCTGTCACTCCTGAATATTAAGGGTCATTTGGGACTGCTTTTGTCCAACAGCATCTGTCCCAGCTGAGAAATGCAGATAGAATGGAATCTTCCTCCTGGGAGGTTCTGGTCCAGCTCTAGGCTGAGTTGACGACACTCTGAAGAGCCAGGATGATTGGAAGAATGGCTCAGTTGATAAAGGCCTCGCCTTGAGGTGGGAGGGCCTGAGTTTCACCCTCAGAGCTTGTGGAAACCCTAGACTCCGTGTAATTCCAGGGTTAAGGAAGAAGAGATGGCAGCATCCTTGACTCTAAAAACAGTCGGAAAGAAGTGGGGTGGCTCCAGAATTGGTCCTCTGGCCTCCACATGTGTGTGTGTGTACAGCTAACTACACACACACACACAC
>JANHMN010000013.1:53829760-53879561 GCA_030674055.1 Rhabdomys pumilio | reverse complement strand
ACAGACAGAGACACAGAGAGACAGAGAGAGGAGGAGGAGCAAGAGAGAGTGATAAGGAACAAATATGAACAAGGTACAATGGTGTGTATAAAAATGTCATAATTAGACTTATTATTTTGTATGCTAACTAAAAGGGTAAAGAAAAAAAAAATACCTATTTTGCCTGACCTGAACACCTACCAGTTGTATCATGTATTATTCAACATGAATCTCAGAGATATGAATTGACAAAAATTCTGTATGGAACTGCATGAATTCCCCTCTAAAAAACCTGCTTGTCTGAACAGTGATGTACCCTCAGTCCACTTTATAACCACAGAAACTTTATTAAACTAACCCTCCTAGGCTGGGAGACATTTGGTCAAAAAACTGCCTGGCCTGCAAGTACAAAGTTCTGAGTTTAATGCTAAAACTCAAAAAGAAAAAAAAAAAAAAAAAAAAAAGAGGCTCTTCTGGTACATGCTTGTAATCTCAGAGCTAGAGAGGCAGAGACAGGGGGATTCCTGGAGCTCACTGGCCAGCCAGTCTAGCTCACTAAGTGAGTTCCAGATCACTGAGAGACTGTTTCAAAAAATAAAAATTAGAGCATGATTAGGGAAGACATCCAACTGTGGCTACTGCCCGCTATATGCACACGCACACAGGTGCAGACACATCACCAGTAAATGCATGAACATATATATTTATGCACACACGGTGTTAGATTTTTCCTGGAGAGATGAAACACATAACCACTAGTCTCCCCCAAAAGGGAACTCACGGAGGACCAAAGTAACAGCTCTACCCATGTCTAACTTGCTGAGCCAATGGCTTTCTATAGGTTAGAAATGACTGAGGTGACTTACACAGAGTAGGGATGACTCAAGAGCAGAAGTGACACTCCCAAAGCCCACCCTGGTCTGCAGCCTGGAGCTCTGTGGGAAGCCAGCGGGAGGCTGACAATCCAAGAATTCTCTTCCCTGGGAGGGAGTTAGGAGAGTCTTCCAAGTTTTTGTTCTAGACTTGTGACATCATTCTTGTTTACCTCCTGGGGCTCAGGAACTCACTCCTCCCTCCTGGAGCGAATGCTTCAGTTTGGAGGAGACTACCAGACAACACGAGGTCATGCACAGACTTACCCTTTGGCTTTCAACGGTTAATATTTGACTAGGAAACCATTCCTAGGACCAAGGCTTGAACATGGCCTTCTATAAATAATGACACTAAAACTTGATTCATTTAAGTGACACAAGGAGATTAGGGAAGGTTCCTGTTTCACAACCAATCAGTCCTATAACCATAAAGTGTCTTATGTCCTTCTACAAAAGTTGAAATGTGACTCCTTCAAAGTATCCCGCCTCCCCCAAACCAGGAGAAACTAAAGCAATGCAAATCCCTGGAGGACAAACATTAGCCAGATTGAAAAATCCATCAACATTATTTCCCAAGTCAGTAGTCAGTTCAAACATCTGGAACAGCACTGGAGGACATGAAGAGGCCACTTGGAAGGGTGGGGCTGGTGCTCTTTTAAAGTAGGCCAACACTTTGTTATTTGGTTTGTTGTTGTTTTCTGAGACAGGGTCTTACTATGAAGCACCACCGGCTCATCTAGAACTACGTAGAACACTGTTGTAGAAAGAACCCGATTAAAAACATGCAATATACCTCAAAGGAATAAAAGACAAGGCTTACTCAGGAGCATACATGAGTGACCATGCCCCAGGAACACAGATTCGGGTTTCTCCACCGTGACTCGGTGTTTTACCCACCCGTGTCCTGAGAAGGACATGTGGAAGTGTGGGAAAACAAGGGCCAGCTGCCTCAGTGCCCACGTTCTTCCCGGTGACAACAAAGAACTGAGTGCCCAGAGGAGTAAAAATGGGCATTTATTGAAACAAATAAGCATTCATTCATTGCTTTTTTTTTTTTTTTTTTTTTTGATTGAAAAAAAATTTATTGAAAGCATGCTGTCAGGAAGGATGGTGTCCACAGAGCCAAGTGCTCTTTGAACTGGTCCTTATAGGCTTCCCAGACTGTTGTTTTTTTTTTTTTTTTGTTCAATCCCTTGTGACCCCTCACTGCCCCCATGGGTTGTTAGCAATATTGGTCCACGAAGACAAATGGAGCAGAGACTATGGATGGGGTGGGTGTGGGGTGTGGGGATTCAGAATCCCTATGAGTACATATGGTGAAGAAGACACAAGGGACCAGCTGCAGGGAGGCAGATGAACTTCACTTGGGGTGATTCGAGGCTTATATAATTTTGGGGGGATGGGGTGGAGTAGAAACATCCAGGATGGACAAAGGTCATTGGCTGAAGGCTTAAAGTACTGAATACCTCATTAGCATGGAGAAGCATTTCAGGAATCTCAGGTGCTAGCTGACCGGATTCTTATCAGGAGAGGGGAAGTTGAACCTTCAATCTAACTAAGGCTACGTGACATTCTGCAGCTAGAGGTGTGGGAGTTTTTGAACTCCTCAAAGTCAGAGAAGGAGAAACCCTGCCAATGAAGGGAGTCCCCATATTCCACCGAGCTCTGAGGCTCTCCGGACAGTGGTAGACCTTGACCTTAATTAGCAGAGTTTTCCCACAATCCCTCTCCCTACGTTTCATTTCCTCAGTTCTAACAGAAAATACCCACAAACAGAGGGTATTATTTGACTGAAATATAAAAATACATGTCCAGTGAATGGCTTTGGCTTGATCGATGGTCCTGGCTAATAATGGATGGTCTTGCTGGTTGAGCACTTTCCAGATGTTATGTGAGATTATCTCCTTCCCAGGTAGAAATGCTATTTTCTTTCTTCTACTTTTTTCCCCGACTGCTTACTCCTTACTAACTCCTCACAGAAACCACTATAACCTAGAGGCAGGGGAGAGAGAGCTTAAGTAGACTAGCCATCAGAGAGATCTCACATACCCTATGGTGGCTGCCTTTAACTAACTCCATAACTTCCTGTTTGCTTGGAAAAGCACATGGCTTCCTCTACAGGGCTGTCCATAGTGGATACAGCCCTCAAGGCCTTGTGGATTCATGTAGAGACAAAGTATCTGACAAAAAAAATTTATTCTGGCTCACAGTTCCAGTAAATGCAGTCTGTTATGGCAGGACAGGCAGGGCGGCAGGAGCAACAGGTGGCCACATTTTAGTCACATTCAGGAATCTCACTCGGGCACTTTAGTATTACCATTATATTTTAATTATAAAAGCTTACTACATTTATTTATATGTGTATATGTGTGTATCAGTCAGAGTTCTCTGGAGGAATGGAACGGTCAGAATAAATTTATGTTAAAATGGTTTTTATTAGCGTGGCTTGTAGATTGTTGCCCAGCTGGTCCAACTATGGCGGTCTCATGACTGAAAGGCCAAGAATCTGGTAGTTGGGTGGTGTTGGAGCCCTGAAGTAGATCGTAATACCAGCAAAGAAATGCCTCAGTGTCAGAACTGATGAACCTGCCCTCCAGAGGGAGGGCAAGCAGGTGAAAAGCAAGATTCTTTCTTGCCTGTTCTTTTATGTGTCCTACCACCAGAAGGATGACCCAGATTAAGTGTGGATCTTCCCACCTCAAATGATCCAGTTAAGAAAATTCTTCACGGCTGGGCAGTGGTGGCGCATACCTTTAATCCCAGCACTTGGGAGACAGAGGCAGGTGGACTTTTGAGTTCGAGGCCAGCCTGGTCTACAGAGTGAGTTCCAGGACTGCCAGGGCTACACAGAGAAACCCTGTCTCGAAAAACCAAAAAAAAAAAAAAAAAAAAAAAAAAAAAGGAAAAAAAGGAAAAAAAGAAAGAAAATTCTTCACAGTGCTGCCCAACTACCTAGGTTTTAGTTGATTCTGTAGCCAAGTTGACAACGAAGATTAGCCATCACAGAGTGTATATGTGTTTGGATATGCACATGTCTCGGCCTCCATATGGAGGTCAGAAGACGATTTAGGGGAGTTAGTGCTTCTGCCTTGTGGGCTCTGGGCACAGAACCCAGTTTGTCCGGCTCCTTTACCCACTGCCACATCTCACTGGGCACACTCACCATCTCCTTTTAGTTCAATCTGGAAACTCATTCATGGAATGGTGATACTCTGCACATTCAGAGCCTCCTACCTCAAGTAACCCAATTCAGATAATCCTAGACTTCCCAGAGATTAGTTTCCATGGTGATTCTAGAATTCTATCGTGTTGACAAGATTAATGAGCACACTCTGGAAGGACTGCAGAGCCCTGCTCAGTCTCTTCATGTAGGACTCTAGATAGGGGCTGGAGGAAGCCAATCGAGGCACTTCTTCTTCACCCTCATCTTACCGGTCTAGCATGGTGGCTAGAAGAAGCCCAGACCCTGCTTAATCCCATGAGTCTTTGAGTGTCCCTGAATAGCACTGGGCTCAGGTCTGGAGAGAGAAGACATGCTAAGGCATGATCAGGGGTCTCTTCTGTCTTCTCTGGGACTCATCTGCTCTAAGCTCCTGCTCTGCCCCTGGTGAGCTTCTGTACCTGCATTTCCTCCTGGGACCAACCCTTGTGTCACCCTGTCCTGTCCTTGACCTCAGACATCCCAGATCCCATCTGGGCTCCCGTCCCTGAGTCACAGCACTCAGTATGTGATTCAAGCCTCCATCTCCTCAGCCCAGACACAGTGCAACACCATCCCTGTCCCTTGGCCTCACAGAGCTGTGTGTTTCTCCTCCTCCTCTCAGGGCGGTTATAATACCCTACTGACTCCTGGGCTCAGTCTGTCTCTAGGGCATCTGTTCCCCTTCCTCTCTGATAGGGCTGGGTATGGAGCCCTCACTTTCCTTGGCCAGCCCTTACCCATTCCTGTCCTAGGAGATAGAAACCAGCATTCCCTAACTTCTTAGCTCTGTGGTGCCTCTATCCTTTTCTTCATATGTGCCTGTGTGGATGTAGATGCATGTGTGTGCAAGTACTCACAGAGGCCAGCGTGCCAATGTCAGCTGTTGTTCTTGAGGTTTGTATACCTTGGTTTTTCAAAGGCAGGATCTGTCACTGGCTAAAAAACTTATCAAACAGGCTAGGTTGCCAGCCACCAAGCCCAGAGATCAGTGTGTTTCTGCACTAGGACTGCAAACTCATGTTACTGCGCCTGGCTTTTTTTTTTTTTTTTTTTAAGTGGGTCATGGCCTCATGCTCACAAGGTAAGAACTTAACTGACAGAGCTGTCTCCTCAGCGATGTCTCCTTACCAAACCCACCCTGTCCAATCTGGATCTCTCTGCTCCTCTCTTCTCATGGAGGGTTCTCTGCTCACATAGACATCCTCAGGGACCCACTTAACCCTAAGGATGAACTTATACCTGAATCAAACCTTCCACATCTGTGACAGAGTTCTGAGTTCATTTCCTGCTTCCTCCTGCTTCCCAACACAAATCACATCCCCACAAAACATACCCTCACCCACTTGTCCACTTTTATACTCCACTGATGTCCAGGAAAGTCACCTCCACTCCCACAGCTTCCCCTTCCATGCACACACACATGTGACACACCAGTACACACGTGTCACACCAACACCTGTCATGTCCAGCAATGGCCATGCCCACATCCATGTCTATAGCAGATTTTAACAGTTGCAAAATGCAGTGTCTGATTCCTTTGCTTCCTGACCCAAGACAACACATAGTCCTTGCAGGATATACCAGTAGCTATTAGTCAGGATGTTCTAGATGCCACTGTGTCCCCATTGTTGGAGCTAGTCTCATTTGGAAGCTTTGTGTCTCTACTGGGGCTAAGAAAAACCTTTGAGTAGCAGGCTAACAAATGACCCTAGATCCACAGGCGGATCCCTGCATGCTCACATCATATAACAGTCATACAATGTCCCTGTGTGATGTGTGTGGTATGTTAGCATGCTAAGTGGGAGGTAGGTGGGCAGGTGAATGCGTATAGAGGCCCGAGGAGGACAGTGGGTGTTTAATGAATCATTTTCCACTGTGTTCCTTTGATATGGGGTCTCTCGTGGATCCTGGAGCTAGACTGGCAGTCAGCACACCCCAGTGGTCTTCTTGCCTCTGCTCTCTTCATCACCGGGGTTTCAGGCACACAGGACCAGCTCCAACTTTTTACATGGTGGGGATTTGAACCCAGGTCCTCACGTTTTTGCCATGAACCATCTTTCCTGGCCCTGTCTTTGACTTTTTAGTCTCACTGATTCCCACAAGACCTCTATGCTTGATTAAACTACCCAGAAGTCAGTTTCTGCTCAGCCCTGGATGCCTAGTCCTCTGGGTTGACAATTGTGGGAACATCTCTTTTAACACTGGCAGAGGAACCACAGAATCGTCTATACTCTGCTTTTAACCAACCCTCAAATTACAACTTGGTGGGAAAAGCCTAGTCAAATGCAAAAAACAAAAACCAAAAACCAACCAAACAAACAAAACCAACCAAACAAAAAAAACCCAAAAACTGTAGATCCTGCTCGTTGGTGATAACAGGTCCCTGAGAATAGGTTCTCAGAGCAGAAATTCCCCACAGCTTTTATGTCACCACATCATTTTAGGGCTGATAATCTCCCTGTATCAGCAGTGCTTTACGTTAGACATGAGTCTTGGTTTGATTTTTATTTTGAAATGCCAATGACTGGCTCAGTGGGTGGCGTGCTTAGCTAAAATGCACAAAGCCCTGGGTCCTGTCCTGGGTTTTGTATAAACTGATTCCCTTTCTGTAATCCCAGCAGTGGGAGGCAGTGGGAGGAGAATTGTGAGCTCAGGTCATTCTTGGTACATAAAAGGATGTTTGAGGACATCATGGATTACATGAAACCTTGTCCAAAATAAATAAACCGCGCGGTTTTTCAGGAGAGAAAGCACTGCTATTAGGTCTAAAGACAGATTAAACTCACCGTGCAGAAAAGATACCCTGGACCTTGTCCTCTTTGAGAGGGGACAGCACAGACTAGCGGAGAACCTTAATGCCCCGGGGAGGCAGTAAGTGCCCAGAAATATCTTGGAGGCACAAATTCAACTGTTTTTCCTGCCTGGGGCAGCCGCGGGAACGCTAAGGAAGTGCGCGTGCGTGCGCGCTCGCTCCCTCTGCCGATCTCAGTTTTGCCTGCCTAACACACCCTTTAAAAAGTGTCTCAGGGTGGAGGTGAGGGAGAGTGTGGGGAGGGTGGATGGGGTGGAAGGGAGGGTGAGCGGGGGTGGGGTGCGAACTCGTGCATGTTTATTATAACTTCATTCCCTTTAAAAGGAAAAGTATGCCCGGAATCCGGGAGGTGGCAACAGAGTCCGGGTAGTGAGGACGTGACCGACCCACTCAAGTCGGGAGTCTCTAGTGTCAGTCTCTAGTGTTCGCAGAGTTGACACTAGCATCGGCATCCCCTTTGCCCTTTAAGGCTGTCCCCTGCACTCCCTATCCCAGCTGCAGGCTGGGTGGAGCCGTCCTAGCGGTTTGGGCGTGTTCCTCCCTCTGCGCAGACCGTGAGTCCTCCGTCAGCGACACAGCGAGTGGACTGCTGACCGGTGCTAGGCGCGCGGCCACCATGACGGGAAGGTAACAGATAGATGCCTTAAGTTACGGGTGGAGGGTGACATGGTCTCGGACAGATGCTGGACAGCGGATCCCGGTGGGAAATCCCTCGGCCCCTTTGCTCCTAGGCTACAACCCCTCTGGGAGTGAGAGGGTCAGGCAGGGGGTCCCATTCTCTTCCTTGAGAGAGTGGGCATTAGCAGGTGTAGTTCTATATCGCCAGTGATCCCCCTCAGGACGACCCAGACCAGAGACTTGTCTGAGGTCACCAGCCAACTGAAGATGAAAAGCCTTAAAAACGTACCTGGAGAGCACTGGACTTTCCTGGCAACCCGTGTGATTCTGGGTAATAGTCTGTCTAGAGCTTTCCATTGCCTTCTCTGGGGGTAAAGGATGTTTAGATACCTGTGGGGAATTGTCTCTAAACCCTAAGTGTAGAGCGTGGGTTAGGGGCAGAGAATATCCCTCCAGCCTGCCCTGGGTAGGGATCTCTGTCTCTTTGTACAGGTTCAAGACAATCCAGGTTCTGGAGGTGGATCACAAGTCCTCAAGAGTCTGGCCAGTTTTGGCCTCTGCAGTTACGTCTGGACCACGGCTGGGTACAAGTGTGTGGCTCAAAGCTGGACTGGAAGGGGTGGTCCCCGGGCTCAGGACCCTCTTCTAGCCAAGAGCTGGCAGAAAAGCTTTCTCTGCGCTATGCCTTGCTACACTGGTGCCCCTGGGGAGCCCTGTACCTTTTGCAGTCTTCTTTGGGAAAGGGTCCTGGGTCCTGGGAGTCAGGGCAACACCCAGTGTTGTGGGGTAGTGGCTTGAAGATCCCTTGAAGTACATAATGGTATTTGCCTCAGGGACACACTGCTGCTGACCACCACTGAAGGTGTGGCTGGGAGTCCTTGGGTAGCCCTGGATTCAGAGACACTATGTGCCCTGTCATGGTGTGAGACCCGCCCTTCCCTCCCACTTTCCAGTGCTTCCTCCCCAGCCTCAGCTCTGGGTGTTCCCTCAGTGGGAAGACTGTTCTCAGGGTCTGCTTCCTTGTGCAGTGTAATGCAAGGACGTGTCCCACCCCAGGAAGGTGGTAAGGTCTTCCCACAGACTGCTGTGGTCCTTTCTGTCACCTTGCCTCCCCACCCCAAAGTCCCTGGCAGAAATCCTTACCAATTTCATGGCTCCCCACTCTCAGCCCTCAGCTTTGAAAGAAAAGCAGCCACAGAGGCAGGCATCCAACTGTATCTTAAGCTAAAAGTGGGTCCGGCGGAGTAGAGACATGAGGCACTTGTTAAACTTAGGTCCCTCAGTCTTTTCTGGACTAGTCTGTCACGGGCAGCCAGCAAGGAGAAAATTCAGGGAGGTTTTTGGTGGTGGGAGACAAGCTCAGAAGATCTGCTGGCCAGGGGGTCACACGGGGACAAGGAGCTCTTTTCTGTTCTGGGTACAACTGCTCATTCCAGAGGACAGAGAAACCCCTAGACATGGAAGCCACAGCAGCACAGGAAATGGCCACAGTGGCCCTCCTCAGAGGTGCCATCTTTGAACATTTTGGCGACTCTCTTCAGTTCTTATCTTCAAGCATTTCCTTGCTCATACATTTTTAATCCGATGTGAGATGCCACTGTTTCCAGGCTTGGCTCCCCTTCCTTGCACACACACAGATCCTAGGCAGGCTGTAGGAGGAACAGACTTGACTCAGACTTTGGAGTGTGTGAGTCTCTTCTTGTCCTAGGAACTGTGGGGGTTCTTTAGCTTCATGCCGTGTACTCTGTCCATTGCCTTGGTGAGGCAGGGGCAGGTCTCTAAGCCTGAATCCTGGGCCCCCTACCATCCTTCATGCTGCTTGGAGCCACACTGTACCTCAGATACACCTTCTCTGTTCATACCCCTAGGGACTCTACTTATCACCACTCCCCCAAACATTGACAGGCAAGAGCAGAGGGAGGGCTGCAGGGAGCCACCGGAGAAGACATGGAATAGCATCCTTTGTAAATGCACCCATTGGCACTGTGCAGAGAAAGGGCTGCAAGGAGACAGGGAAGACAACCAGGAAGCCAGCAACCAGGGAGACAGGAGAAGATGGAGTTGTGAGGCAGGGTCAGGGCCTCCTTGAGGTGGAGTGGACAGGATGTACCATAATCCACAGCTATTTCCCAAGAGCCACCTCACCGCCTCGCTTTTGTATGCTGCTGCTGTCCTGGGTCACTCTGGGAATCCTCACTCCCACTGGTCTCCTTTGTATTGTCTTCTTCAGCTCAGATCTAAAGGAGATTGTGGCCATGCTCTGGCCTGTCACAACAGCAAGGTGCCTGGTTCTGACCAGCTCTGGGCTAGCGCTGTGGCTGTGACCTTTCCATTGGCAGCATGCTCTGCAGACATAACTGCTCACACCTAGGACAAACCTATCTGTTTCACCAGCACTGTTTCATCATTGCTGTCGTTTGTTGCTCCGGTTTGAAAAATCTCTCCGGAGACCCAGTGGAATGCCACTTGCCACCCTGACACCCCAGGAACTTCAGTTCAACACAGATGTTGCCACACTTACCTCTGAGTGACAGTACAGACCCATCCTTCTGCTTCCCCCTTGTCTTAGCCCCCTTGGATTGCTTTAACATTCACTGAACCTGATTTACGCGACCATCTAAATCATTCAGACTGACAGAGACTCTCCTACTGCCCCACCACTGGGCTCAGAAAAGCCACTAAAACCTTTAACAGTTCTGACTGAACGAACTTCACAAACGGTCCTTTGAACAGTTTTACTTGGACTGCTGATCTTCTCATCAAATACCCAATTTCTCCCGAGCACTTCTCTCCACAATGTCTGCTCTTCCTCTGTCTCTTCCAACCAGTGACTAATTTCCCTCCCATTGCCTCAGGTTTTGCAGTCTTTGTCTCAGAGAGGGATGGGAGATTCTATTATTCAGTTTCTTTGCTTCCATAGTGTCCAGATTAAGCTTGCCCACCCCCATACCCCTCAGCAGCCTCAGGAGTCATGCTGTGACAGACTGTCTCAAGGCTTATTTAAAGGCCTTCCCCAGTTCACGCAGTTCAAACACAGAGTATTCCCTGGTCATCACAGTTTCCTGTACTGAGTCTTTATTCATGGCCCCATCTGTGTGATGAGCTATAGATTTTTCCATTCTCTGTTAAAGCTTAAACAGGCATCTTTTCTATAGTCTCTCTCATGTTCTTGTCCTCCTCACTCTCTGATTCCTCCCTAGGGTTCCAAGCTTTTGGATCCTTGGAAGAGATCTTCGGCATAGATATAATTTATATAATTTATATTTATATAATTCTTTGTCTTGCGTTCTGCAAGCTGTAAGAATGATTGGCAGGCACCTTAACCTCATGCTCCCCGCCCCACTTTCCCCATCAGAGGCTCCTGCAGAGAGTGTCTACACCTTTCCTCCCTTGCCTGGGGCAGATCACATGCCTCAGTCACATATTTTATCATTCACAAAAAGGCCGTGTAGCAGCTAGCACAGTCTGTTATGACTCTGTCCCACACAGTACTTGCAGGGTTTAACGTCCATTTTCTAATGCATCAGCTGCTTGGGGGGTGGGGGGTGGAGTTCTCAAACTTGCATGCTTGACTCCATTTAAAAGGAGACATACCACCCCATACCACGCAGAGGAACATGGCTACTTTGGGATCCCCCCAACCCCACTCTCCACACACACCAAGGATGTTCTTCTTTTCGATGCTTGGATGCTTGGCTTTGGTTGTATGTTTTATTGTCACTGCAGGGAGCAGGCAACTGTCATTACAGGAAAGAGGTAGACTGCCCCAAGGGAGACAGTCTAGAGGGGTTGCTTCTCAGGTGCTCCACCCTTGCACTGATAGTCCTCAGTTGCATGCCTATTCACACTGTCTGATCTCACCAGGAAAACACACACACACACACACACACACAATATCAAGTTAAATAAGTAAATAAATAAATACATAAATATTAAAGACAAGCTGGCCTCCAATTCAGTTTGTAGTTAAAGATAGCGACCTCAAACTTCTGAGCCACCTGCTTCCACCTCTGGAGTGCTGGGTTACAAGTGTGAGCCACCACAGTCACACATCCTTAAAATGGTGTCTGAGAGTCCTGGGTCTTAGCATTTAAGGTTTCCATATGGGAGAGGCTGAGGAGCTTGAGAGGCATAAACTTAAGCTGACTGAGAGAACTCTCTGCGTAAGCTTCTGTATGTCAGGATGTGGGGATGTGGGCATTTGGAGGCTTTTGTCTCCCCTGGACTCAGCTTCTAAATGCCCTTTAAAAAATATTTGTTGAATCAATTATTGTTGGGCAACTTTGGAATTGGCTGCTGTTGCAAATTATATTCTGGGCAGGGCTTGTTAATGAGTGCCGTTCTGTCTGGATTTGCTGATGTGTGTTCCTGGCACCTGCATACAGAAGGCTGGCCTTGTACAGTTGTCTGTTGGCCGTTGGTTGTCAGGAACAATGGTAACTGGTTATTTAGGATCTTATCAGGAAGGCTCATAGGAACAGCTTAGACTTCCATACTCTGCCTCTGCATTCCTGAGTACAGGGACGGCTCAGCCAGCAGTAGCCAGAGTTTCCAAACTCCCCTAGGATTGAGTCTCTGGGTGGCAAGTCACCACGTCATTTACCACGAATAAAAGTCTTGAGGGCTTCTCTAAGTATTGACTTCTGGGCTTCTTTTAGAATGCTTGACTATCCCATGTGTGTGCACTCATGGGCAATTGAATATGTGGGTGACTGTGCATGGAACATGGCATGGCATTCAGAGGCAACCTTCAATGCTATCCCTTAAGCACCTGTCATTAATTAATTAATTAATTAATTTACCACAGGATCTCTTATTTGCCTGGAAGTTTGCCACTTTGCCCAGGATACTTGGCCAAGGAGCTTCCAGAGATCTGTCTTTTTTTGCTTTGTTCACCCCCCCCCCCCACACACACACACTACCACCACTATTCCAGCACTGTGGGATTCAAGGTCATGAACCACTGCGCTTGGCTTTTTACATTAGTTTTGAGGGTCTGAACGCAGGACTCAGGTCCTCGCACTGGCAAAGCAAGCGCTTTACCTACTGAGACATTCTCAAGTATGGGCCTTTAGCCCTTGGTTGGCCAATATCTTAGAGGACAAGGGCTTGAAGTTGGTGTCATGCTGCAAGCTCCCAGAGAAAGAAGCAAGGTGGCACATGATCAAATGTGGGCCCTGCAGTTGTAGCAATTATGTAAATAATAACAGCAACAATAATAATAGTAATTATTTCTCCTTCTCCTCCTCCACCTCTGGAGTCCTTCTCTTCTTCCTCTTCTTTCTCCTCTTCATCCTCCTTCTTCCTTTTCTTCTCTCCTCCTCCTCTCCCCTTCCTCTTCTTCTTTAACTTTTAGACAGGGTCTCATTTTGTGGCCCTGGTAGTCTGGAACTCATGATGTAAATCAGGCTGGTCTTGATTGAACTCAGAAATCCTCCTGTCTCGGCTTCTTGTGTGCTACGATGAAAGACATATGCCACCATGTCCTGCTTAGCTGAAGTTTCTTAACCCGCCCAAGGATTCCTAAAGGGCTTGTACTCGCCACTTCCCACCGTAGTGTGCCCAAGAGCTCAGGTTCCCCACTGTATAGGGACAGACTGAATCCTGACCTGTTTTGGGACCCGCCCAGTACCCGCCCTCCCCACCCGCCTCGGCCCAGCTTTCTGGGAGCTGGCTTACAGCAGCAGGAACAATATCCTTTCTATTTCAGATCTGACCCTGCTGCCCTTTAGTGATCCAGAACTTTCCCGGCGGAGGAGGGTCCCATTGTTATGCCCTACCAGGGGGGAGGTGGCTGACAGGGAGGTGGCTATTGCCCAGACGAGCTAGCTGGGTGGGGGCTGTACCTGCAGCGTCCCGCTTTGACCAAGCAGAACTTGCAATGAGTTCAGGTAAATGGGGAGATGCTGGGCGTGGTTGTAGACAACAATGGCCGGAAAAACACGTACTTGCCTGCAGTACTTGCATCGGAAACCCCTCCTCGTCCTTCGGAGAGGCTGGCCGCGCAAGGCACGGGAACTGGGTGGGGTTGGAGACAGGGTCAAGGGAGCCGGCGCCACTTGTTGCGAGTTGAGTTTGATGTAGTCTGTAACTTGGATAGGTTAAGGCAACTTAGACGAGTTGTCTATGCCATCCCTTTGGTGACTTTCAGATAGAGATTATTTTATTTTGATGAGACAGTCTCGTGTGTCCTAGGCTATCCTTGGCTTACAATGTAGCCAAGGATGATTTTGGGCTTTTGATCCAGCCTCTACCTACCAAGTAGTGGGATTACAGACTTGGTTTTATGTCATGCCGAGGACTGAACCCAGGAGGATGTTAGGTAAGCGCTCCACCAACTGAACCACATCCTCAGCTACAGAATGGGAGATTTTATTGCCACTTTCTGGAGGCTCAAACCTGGGCTCCACTGGTCAAAGACATCACTAACCAAATGTGGCTGTGGTTTCAGCACAGAAATTTGTCGGGGCAGAGAAGGAAGGTGGGAACAGCAGGGTTTGGGATGGTCCCCCCAGGAGCTCAGAGGGTTAACCAGGGTGAGGAGGATTCAGGGAGTATCTCGGGAGAGAGAAGAGAGGACATGGCTCCTAGACATGTGCCCCAGGGCCATCTGGCTGGAAGAGACTTGGAGAAAGCTAGGGAGAGAGATCAAGGGGGCTGTGGGCATAGGGTCACTGGCATAAAGGAACAAGCTGTCCCAGAGGGGGAGATGGAGGAAGTGTGGGGGAAGAGGACCAAGGAGTCACGGTCACAGGTGGTCAGGCTAAGGACCTGATAACTGGAGAGGCAAAGACAGTTGACATCACCTGGGTTCCTCTGAACTTCCTGCTAATGACAGGGAAGTTGGCAGGGGAGCTAGTGGACTGAGCCCTGACAAAGGTCTTTGTGGGACAGGGGAGGTGACTTGGTTGATCAAGTGCTGTGCCAGCAGGAGGATCAGAGTTCAGACCCCCATCACCCATTTAAAAAAAAAAAAAAAAAAAAAAAAGGCCGACCTCTTGTCTGTGATCCCAGCACCAGGTGGGCAGAAACAAGCAGATTTCTGGAGTACACTGGCCAGCTTAGCTGAACCAGTGAGCCCCAGGTTCAGTAAGAGATTCTGCCTAAAAATAAGGTGGAAAAGAAATTGAGAAAAACATGTGACCTCAGCCTCTGACCTCCACACCCACAGGAACTCAAGCATGCATGCCTGTGTGTGTACACATCATCTTTGGCTGGGAACTGGGACAGAGGGAAGGTATTCCGTAGGCCGCAGTGACTCAGCTGCTATCTGTATCAATGGTTATCTGCCAAATGCCTGCCATATGCTGGTTCATCCTCGAGAGCCCAGCACAGGCCAGCACAGGCCTAGGTGACCCCCTTGCTCAGGTGGGGACCTGTGCGTGGCCTGCTGGAGCAGAGCCCTCCCTGGTCAACCTTGGTTGTGTATGGTATGAACTGTGGTACCAGGGAACAGGGGAGAATGACCTCAGGATGGATAGAACAAACATCTTGACCACGGCACAAGAAGGGCTGTGGGCCCTGTAAAGAGACCTGGGGCCCAGCAAGATCCCAGGAGCGGGCGACATGTTATGCAACACCTGACGTTGGATTTCTTTGAACTTGATGACACCTCGTGCCAGTTCTCTGTCAGAGGTGGGTGTGACACATTTGAGGTGTTCTGATTTAAAAAAAAAAAAAAAAAGGAACCAAACTGCTGAACCAAAAAGGTATAAAGGCTCCTCAAGAAGTTGTTATTCCCGGCAGGTTTTGGATTTGGAGATTTGGGAAGGATTATGTCCCCTTTCTCTTTCCTGCCTCCCCTCTCTCTTTTCCTTTTCTTCTTTTTCCTTTCAGACAGGGTCTCATGTAGTACAAGTAGCTGACGATGGCCTTCGTCCCCAGCCTCCCCTGCCCCAGTGCTGGGGTTACAGGAGCACACCGCCATACACAGTGTCCCGCAGCCTAAGGATCCAGTTCATGGCTCTCTTGTATCTAGGTGAAGGCTCTGCCAACCGAGCCACATCCTCAGCTCCTTGTGGAAGGCAGAGTGGTAATTTCCTGGTATTTACATTGTGAGGAGTTGGGCTGTCTTTGTGTCAAATCCTGTTTATTGTGTGCAGCAGGGTGACCTCTGAGGCTGATGTGACGAGGGAGACAGGGACAGAAGCTGCTGTCTAATGTTTCTAGCTTCTGCTAGAAACTCAGAGGCTGTGCTTGCTGTGGAGGGGGCTCTCCTAACCCTACACCCGCCTAGTGCTTGAAGTAGAGCAGACACAAAACAAATACTCATCTTGAGTGTAACAGATTCTTCTGCAGACATTGCCTTTTGGAGACAGCTGATGTTGGACCCATTTTACAGATGAGGGAACGAAAGTTCACAGGACTTCAATGCATGCCAGCATGACAGAAATATTGCCCGAGAGAGGGGTGATTTGCTTTGCTCACAGTCGTAGTTTGCTTTCTGTTGCTGTGATAGAACACGTTGAACAAAAGCATCTTAAGGAAGAAAGGGTTTATTTGGCTTACACACAGGATCACAGTCTATCATTGAGGAAACTCAGGGCTGGCACTCAAGCAGGAGCTAAGGCAGGAAACACTAAGAAAAGTCACTCACTGGCTTGGCCCCTATGACTGACTCAGCTGCTTGCTTAAAAATCCAGGACCTCACACATGAACCACAAATTAAGAAAATGCCCCCTACACATGCCCACAGGCCAGTTTGATGGAGGCAAAGCCTCAGGTGAGGTTTCCTCTTCTCAGGTGTTCCTAATTTGTGTTAAATTGACAAAAACTAAGCAGTACACACCTTTAGACTTGTCGTCATGGTAGGGGGGTTATGGTGGAGCAGCCAGGTGTAAAGACACGTGCTTACACCCCCCCCCCGTGCCCCTCCCACTGTGGGGAGGTGCACACAGGCTGTTAGTCAGCCAGCCTAGCCTGCTTGGTGATTTCCACATCAATGAGAGATGCTGCCACAGAAAAACTGGGGATGGTCCGGGTTAGTTGACTCTGTTGGTCTTCCTGTGGAGTTCCTATCCCCTTCTGAACCCCAAATCCTTCCTCCTATTCTTCCATAAGAGTCCCCAAGCTCCATCCACTGGCTGTGGGTGTGTCTATATCTCCCCAAATCTCTCAGAGTACAACATGCTCCTGTCTGCAAGCATAACAGAGTATCATTAATAGTGTCAGGGATTGGTGCTTGTTTGGGGCTCTCAGAGTCTGAACTGCCAACCAAAGAACATACATGGGCCTAGGCCTCCTTACACATATGTAGCAGATGTGCAGCTTGGTCTTCATGTGGGTCCTGAACAACTGGAGTGGGGGAGGCTATCCCAAAACCCATTGCCTGTGTGTGGGATATGTTCTTCTAGCTGGGCTGCCCATCTGGCCTTAGTGGGAGAGGAAGTGCCTAGTCTCACAGAGACTTGAAGTGCCAGGGTGGGGAGATATCCAGGGGAGCCCCCACCTGCTCAGAGGTGGTGATGGGGGATGGGAGAAGGATTGTGGGGGGGGTGACTGGGAGCAGGGCAGTAAGCAGGATGTAAAGTGAATAAGTAAAAAATTAAATTAAATAAAAACAAGTGGATGGTGCCTGAGAAACACCAGCTGAGGTGATTCTCTGACCTGCATATGGACCACTCCCATACATGTGAACCTGCACATACAGGAGTTCATGTCTTAAGTGTCATGTTTGTCACTCTTAAAGGTTGGATTCACCTGAACCTTTTAAGCAGGGATGTGTCCCTAGGACTGCTCTGCCAGCCTGCTGCCAGGTGCTGACTTTCTCCTTCTTCTTCTCTCCCCTCTAGCAACATGTCTGAATGTTTGGCCGATGCCATGTGCCAGCGCTGCCAGGCCCGGTTTGCCCCCACAGAGCGCATCGTCAACAGCAATGGGGAACTGTACCATGAGCACTGCTTTGTGTGTGCACAGTGCTTCCGGCCATTCCCTGAGGGGCTCTTCTATGAGGTGAGGAGGTTCTGGGTGGTAGGTAGCCTGTCCTTGGAGGGCCTGTGGCTACTCCGTGACCTGGCCAGGCTCTGAGGCTGCAAAGCTGAGTTTCCTACACTGTGTTGGTCTATCCCTCACCTGGGAACTTCTGAAATCACCCTGTTTTGTTCAGTCTCCCCTGGACAGGTTCTGGGCAGGTCCTGGGGTAGGATAAACCCACGTCATAATGTTTGTCCTTCATTGAGTCAGCAAATGCAATGGCTGAGTGATTGCATTGTCTCCAGAAATAAACATTCTCATGGTTGGGGTTGGGTAATCAGGTGGTGTTTGATGAGACACACACAGATACATACACACACACACACACACACACACACACACACACACGTACCTATGCATGCACACAGATACTCCCACAGAGACACATATTTATATGCGCATGCGTGTGTCTATGCCCACAGACACTTAACACAGACACTCACACAGACAGACACACGGACACACACGCCTCTGCAGGAAAAGATATTGGCAGAGCATATGTGAAGATATTGAAGCGGGAGCATGTGGGGTATGTGGGGCATGTGGGGTATCTGTGGCATGTGGGGTATCTGGGGTATGTGGGGTGTCTGTGGTATGTGCGGTAGCTGGTGTGGTAGAAGTTGAACAGAGGAGTGAATGGGAGAATGGCAGGAAATCAAGACTCTCTCTCCATCCCTCTACCTTACTGGCTCTCCTCTGGGGCCTCGAGCTTCTTTTCTGTAAGAGATTGGGGCAGCTGGAGTTGGGACAGAGGTGTTACAATATTGTCCAACATATGAAAAGCATCCTTGTGACTCAAGGCATGCAACATGTGTCCATAACACCAGATTGTGGGAGGCTGCATAGTGAGACTGTCTCAAAAAACAAGCAAAATGGAAGAGGGAGAGGCTGTGAGCCATTGGGATAGAAGCTGGGATAGCAGGCGGGACCAGGAGTGGAGTCATGAGTACTGCCATACTCATGACAGTAAAGGGCCTTGTATTTCCCACAGCAGCTCACAAGAGCAAGCTGTTAGAGCCTTCCTTCTTAAACACAGCTGTTGTTAAGAAGTCACCCATGCAAAGGCTGAGGAAATGGCTCACCATCAGGGTGTTTGCCATGCAACCATGAACACTTGAGTTTAATCCCCAGAACTAACGTCAAAAAGCCGGGTTTGGTGACTTGTAGACCCAGCATTGGGAAAGCAGAGACAGGTAGATCTCTGACGCTCATAGGCCAGTCAGCTAGCCTATTTGGTGAGCCACAGGCTGGTGAGAGACCCTGTCTCAAAAAGGGGGATACACCCACATACACATAAACACAGACATATAGTAAACCATATCAACATACATATAGTACTTTATTAAAAATGATGATAACAAGTACATAAGACATCTGACTTCCTGTTATTTGTTAGACTTTCACGTGTATGCGTCTGAGATCATTTCTGTCTGTGTGGTGACACCAGCCTGGCAGTAAAATTTACACCACAGCATCTGGTAGACCCAGAGGCAAGGCATCTGTTGCCTCGCCCAGAGCTGTTAAACACTGGCTGTCACTCTGCTGGGCTGTGGAGGTGGGGAGGGGGACCAGAGCTCGAGTGGGCTGTGCTCTCCTGTGAGCTGTTGGCATCACTGATTGATGCGGACAGGTAGTCAGATGAGAGGATCTCCTGTCACTTTCCGCTGGCTGTAGAGGCATCAGAGGGTTGGGCAGAGCCCTGTGAGGGCTTTTAGACCACAGCAAAGCCTATCACAGTAGGTGTTGGGGAGATGTTGCTGCTGAGGAAACTCAAGTCTCTGCCTCCCCTCGGGCTCACAGTGGAGAGCCGCATGTGGCTTTAGGGGAGCTTTGAACATTTAGTGCATCCTGCTTCTGTCCAAGTGCTGAGATTATAGATATACACACTGCACCGTGTTTACGCAGCTCTGTGAACCAGACCGAGACCTTTATGCATGTTAGGGTGCAAACTAAGCTACTTCCCTAGCCCCAGATTTTCCTTAAGAAAGCAAATTGTTAAGGGAAAGAAAGGCAAGGCAAGCTTTGGTCGCACTTGGGGACAATACGTGACAGTGGCTGACTGGAAGCACTCCTGTGCTTTTTCTTTGTCACCCCAATTCCCCAGGTGCTCCCTGAGGAATTCTTTCTTCCATCTTCTCTCTTTGGGTCTTTTGTAGTCTCTGGAGGAACTGAGCTGGTCGTCATGGAGAACAAAGTAGCACCTGTAACTCAAGATTTGACCCATCCTTCCCCAGCCACAGCTCCTACCTCAGCTTGGTCTATTGTCAGGACCCACAGGTCCCCTCTCCCTCAGCAGACAGCAGAATCCCCAAGAGCTGGCCTCAGACCCTCAGTATCTATGTGAAACCAGCACTTTGTACTCTGCTAAACTGCATGGGCTAGACCCCCTGTTCCAGCTAGCTTTAGCAGTTTCCCTTCTTGGGACCCCAGACCCCTGCTATTTCTTAGGGGGCAAAGTCTTTGCAAAGGAGAGTACAGAGATCCTGAATGACTCGTGTCTTTTTTCTATGGCTCCCATTTGCAGTTTGAGGGCCGGAAGTACTGCGAACATGACTTCCAAATGCTGTTTGCTCCATGCTGCGGATTCTGTGGTAAGAGCTGGTGACAGCACTTAGCAAGCGGGAAGGGGACAAGTAGGGTAACAGGTAGTACTGGCATTCCTTAGCCTGGGAACTTTTCCTGCCTTCCTGAGCATTGTCTTTAGATCCCTAAAAGAGGGGTGCTTAGACAAGGCTGAACTGGGAGGAATACTGGGTACATAGGACTTGGGAGGTGCTGAAGGGTGGGGAGTGTGCGTTGTCACCTGAGGTCTCTTCTCTTCCAGGTGAGTTTGTCATTGGCCGCGTGATCAAGGCCATGAACGCCAACTGGCATCCAGGCTGCTTCCGCTGTGAGCTGTGTGATGTGGAGCTGGCTGACCTGGGCTTTGTGAAGAACGCAGGCAGGTGAGCCAGCTGTAGTCGTGGGCAGAGAGAAAGATCTCCTGACCCCACTTTAAGTGCCATGGTCCTGCCTAGTAGGCTCTGCAGCGTCCTCCACTGATCTGGCCTTGGGCCTTGTCCTACCCCTGCTAGATGGAGAACAACAGCCCTATCCCCACCCAGGGCATGGATAAGGATGGAGGCAGGAGAGTAAGGACAGAGCTCCCTCTGGGCAAGGGGTGGTCCTTTGGGGACAGCAGCTTTGAAGGGCCTTGAATGGCAACGGATGGATGAGTTTTAAGTTGACAAATCCCAATTACCCCTGACACCCCACCTGCTACTACAGCACCATGCTCGTTCCATCTGTCTGCCTTCCTCCCTGGATTCATGAGGCTGGCTGGACCAGGTTGCCCAATTTCTTCCAAATTCAGGACTGTAAGCCTCACTGTACTCTGGCAGTTCCCTTTCCAGGAGGCCTTACTCTTTCTTCTCACCTCTGTCTCCCTCACTGTGGGCTCTACACCTTCCCAGCAGCCATGAGCTTATCTCCTACCTGCTTGGGAAAGCTTTAGGGGAACACCCAGTAACACCTTTATGCCCCCCACCCCCAGCACAGCTGCTGACCTCCTTTGTATTTCCAGCCAATCCTGTCCTCCCCTTGACTGCCAAGTGCTCTCACAGCAGGGCCCTCACATCCTCTCCTTGTGAGATTTCTGTATTGGGCAAGTTTCCCTCAGCCTCTCCCTCAGTACAGAGGTGTTCTTTAGGCCCATGCTCATGTCTGCCTTTGAAGATGAAGTCTTGGGCCTCTCAATGGTCCATCTGGACAATCCAGGGTCCCCTCCAGGTTTCTCCTTTGCTCAATTTTCCTACCAGTGTGGCATCTCCATTTGAGATTCTAATGCAACAGGTCCCAAATAAAGCTGCAGATTTCTCCTCCTCTGACTCAAGTCTGCTTCTGCATCCCCTGTGCCAAGAAAGGCAGTGCTGACTTCCAGAGACCCTAAAGCTTCCCATGACTGTCCTTCCTGTCTGGGTCTTTGCCCTCTCTGCCTCTTCTGTCACAGCCTACGGTGATCTTGTCCCTTTGCTATTCCGTTGAAGAGGCACATGGCCCTCATGCTGGTCTTGGCTGGCATGGTCTTGTATTCAGCAGGTTGTCTTGGTGAGAGGTTATGGGGGTGGACAGACTAGTACTGGATAAAGGCAGCATCAGGGTCATCTTAGGGTTTCTCTAGTGATCGGCAGGGTGGAGCTGGATGGATACATTTGAGAGTCCCCTGAATCTAGAATGGCAGTCAGAACTCCATGATAGACAGCTTCAAATCTGCCTGGGCAGACATGCCACAGGGCCACCAGAACCACGACAAGGGAGGTGTTGCCCTACTCGGTCATTCTTGGGTGGAAGGGATGAGAATTTCAGAGAGAGGACATCATGTGTCATGTTGAACCAGCATAATAATTTCCTTCATCTTAAGACTCAGTTATGTTTAAGAGTATTACAAACAAGTAAAAAAGGGACACATTAGAGTGGTCGCCACGTGCTGACAAGGTCAACAGCTCAGAGCCAGGTGGCCAGAGGGCAGAAGCCTCTTGGGAGGGAATGGGGCTCAGGAAGTCCCTTCTGGGTAAGCTGGAGACAAGTTCACACACCAGGCTCCCTGCCTGCACTGGGCTCTAATGGTTGGTTGTCCATCCATGCCATAGGCCTGACTAGACCACATTTTATTGAGAAGTTCTGGACAGTGCCAGGCCCAAGGCAGGTATGGGGACATGGTTACAACAGGAGGGATGGAGTCCAGAACTATATTTACTGGGTTCACAAGCAACCAGTCTGAAATATATACTCACATGTGGCTATCATTAGAGTCTGAATCCCCTAAACTCAGACAGAGATCATGGGGCAAAGACCCATTAAGCAATATTCGATATACCATACACTTCAAAGGAAATAGTAAGCATTCATCTAGTTCCATTGGCGTTTGTGCTGCCTCTTCTCCTGGGCCTTGGGCAGCTTGCTCTCTGGGTTGTTCTGTAGGGCTTTGTTTCTGTGGGCATCTGTAGCACGAAAGAAGCTAGAAGTTTAGTGGAGAAGAAAGATTCCCATTGTTCCAGAAATGTCCCTGTGGCTCTCTCCCTATTTAGCACCAGTGATGTCACTGAGTGTCTGGGAGCTTTACAGAAGTCAGGCCAACCCAGTCCTGTGGAGGGGTGGGCAGGGCATCCCCATAGTTAGTCCTCCCTTTTGATGGGTTTGCTCAGATTAGATGGCCTTGCAGTTGAGGCCTTGGAGCAGGGTGAGAACTCCTGACATTTTTTGTTTGCCCAGGAAGTGGCGAGGAAGATAGACTTCTTTAGATGACTCTGGTAGCATGTGGTCTTCCTGCAACAGTCTACAGCTGGCCTGGTGACAGGACCTCCCGGAGGCTCACAGCTCGGATCGGCCACTCAGGGAGCTCTCATTGGTTTTCCCTTCAAAGCTGGGAGGTGGACCAGTGAGCCGCTTGCTGCAGAGCAAGTTGCACAAGGCATGGCGGAACTTCTCAGCCACAAAGAAGTACATGACAGGATCCAGGGCCCCGTTGAGGCTGGTGAGGCAGGAGGTGATCCGGTTCCCCAGGGCCAGGGCACGCTGAGCAGTGCATGACGTCCCACCACCACGGTAGTGGAGCACGTAGACTGAACGGTGGATGTGGTAGGGTACAAAACAAATCAGGAAGATGGCCAGAACCATGGCGATCATGCGGACGGCTTTATTCTTGAGGTGCTTCTCTATACGGGGACCTTGGCGCAGGCTGCGAATGATCAGCAGGTAGCAGGTGACTGTGGTGATGAATGGGAAGGTAAAAGCCACAGCCAGGGATGCCAGGGCATGATGGGAGGCCTTCTCCCTGTACAGTTGCAGGCAAACAACTGTATGGTTGGTCTGCACAGTCTGTGGGCTGACTAGCAGTGGAGCCATAGCCACAGCCACCACGATCCACAGGAAGGCGCAGGCCAGGTGGGCATAGAGAGGTCTTCGAAGCTTGAGGGACTTCACTGGGTGCACGATGGCCAGGAATCTGTCAGCGCTGATGCAGGTGAGGAAGTAGATGCTGGCATACATATTCAGGTAGAAGAGGAAGCCAGTGAGTCGGCATGGGATTTCCCCAAATGGCCAGTGATTCCCGGAGAAGTGATAAACCAGCCGGGTAGGCAGGACCAGCACACAGGACAAGTCGGCCACAGCCAGGTGCATCAGGAACACGTTGGCCGGAGTGCCTGACTTGTGGTCCCATATGAAAAGCCACAGAGCCAGAGCATTGCCCACGAAAGCTAGGATGAAGTCCAGAAGGTAGAAGCAGGCAAACAGCATGTTCTCCAGGGGCGTCTCCTGGCCGCATTCTTCAGAGTGAGTCAGGGAGGAGTTGTCAGTCAGGCTCGGTAGGGCTGCCTCCAGACCATTCATCTTGTGGCTAAAGACAGAACAGGGGGACAGAGCTCTAGGGAATGCAGAAACAGTTTGCAGGATCCCAGGATGCACCCCTAAAGTCAGAGGCAGGACCTCTGATGCCCACAGAGTCTCCTGCCACTAACTTGGGAGGAATATAGCTATTCTGAGTTTGGCATAACTGATGAACTACCAAGGGAAACTCCTGTGTGTGGTGGGTTTTCTGTGTCAGTTGGAGTTGACTAAGCCTCGGAAACATTTTGAACTTCAGTCACAGGCCAAATCCAACTGAGGCTTGATTTTCTCCTTGAGTGAGGAGGGCCTAGGGTGACTGCTGTCAAACTCAAAACCTGGAAGGTACCTTTCTGATCTGTGCCTAGTTACTCCCTCAGCCCTCCTGGTGGAGTTAGCGCAGGAGGAAAAGGAAAGCAGGTTTGATTGGCTGGGCTTGTGAGGGCAGGGAGAACCCTTCTTTTCTTTTCTAATCCCACCCCAAGGCAAAAGTAGCATTGTGGGGGCCCCTTAAACCCACTCTCCATAGGTGAGTTAAGTGGGCACTGTTGCTAAGCGCCTCATGCTTGGCACCCACCAAACCTTTAGCGTTGGCTTCCTTGGTGAGTGAGCCTGCTCCCTCAGAGTCCCAGGATCTCCCCCACCTGCCAGCCTGCTCTGCAATGAGCCATGCATCACTGAACTTGCGAGCAAGGCTCTATCCCAGTTATACTGCACATACCTCCTGCCATAGCACCTGAGAGCCCCGGGGTCTCTGGAGTTTCCCACACATAGCTGATCAACTTCATTGTGACCAGCTTTTCTGGGTGAGAGCTGAGTTTAGGAAACCTTTGTCAGGGCCTCAGGCCAGCAGGGAGTCCTTTCCTAGCCTAGGTGTTCTATAGCTCAAGTTGGGGTGTGAGAGTCCTGTATCTTTCAGGACACAGTCTCACCTCTGGGGGAGGGGAAGGAAAGCACTGTGGCCAGAGCGTGGAGTGTGGCTCACACAACACGCACTGGAGTTACCCGTTGTCCTTTGTGGGCGCTTCCACTTTGAGGTCTCAGAGTAAATCAAAAATGCATAACCCCTTACTCAAACAGTAAGAATTGGGGTTGGGGATATGTCTTGGGTGTAGAGTTCTTGCCTTGTGTGCATGAGACCCTGGGTTTGATCCCAGCACATATACTAGTTGTGATGGCAAGTGCCTGTAATCCCAGCACTGGAAAGCAGGAGGGGTCATGGTCATTCTCCATTATAAGGAGAATTCAAGACTAACCTAGGCTACATGAAGCCCTGGCTTTAAAAATATAATAATAATTCTAAAAAGTAAGAACTTCAGGATTGTGGACATGGTTAAAACAGCTCAGAACCCTGTGTGACTGCACCGAGTCTCTACTCTGCCATCTGCACTCTGTCTCCTGGGGCTCTGCCCCTCGCTGCCCTCCCCTGCCCCTTACCTCTTGCAGATGACCCAGGAAGGAAAAGACAGGAGACTGAAGGAAGCAGGTAAACTGTGAGCCGGCTGTGGGTGGTGCTCCAGGTGGTGCTCCAGGTGGACTCCTCGTAGCTGCAGGAGGAAGGCTTGACTATTTAAGGAGAGCAGGGGAGTCCACAGCTCCTCTGAACCTGAAAAGCTGCTTCATTCCTGAGGGGTCCTTTGTGGGGTAGGCTGCTCCTCCAGCTGGGTCTGCTTCCACGGAGCACATACTGAATATTCCAGTGTGTCCTCAGACCGTGCATACCCCCATCCCCCAGCCAGGCCACTGAGCATCACAGAGGCCAAGTGTGTGAGTGTCCTGGGATCCTGGGAGTGGGCAAGGGCTGTGTCGGGTGGGGGTCTTTGGTGAGAGTTGACAGACACAACAGGACATTTCAGAAGGGGATGATTTTCTACTAGTGGGGGGATAGGGAGGGGTCAGCTACCATGGCAACGGGCCAAGATTCCGAGCTTACTGGGCTGGGGTTGGGGGTGGGGGGTGGGGGGTGTTGTTATGCATGCCAGGGTTGAAGCTGAGGAGTCTTGGGCTAGATGAGAGGAGATTCTTTCAGACACTTGCTGTAGGGTCCTTGTGTCCTGTCCTGTATAATTAGACCCCGTTCGGTTGTATGGAATAAATCATGGCCTTTATGTAGAGTCCTGCACAGCTGCAGGCGCCTTATAATGGGGGTGCTGTCTGTGCTGTGGGGATGCAGCTCAGCCTAGCAGGCCTGGCTCTTGCCTGGGAGGGCCTCTCAGCAGAGTATGGCCAGCAGGACAGCCTCAGTGGCTTCCCGCCCTAACAAGGCTTGCTCCTGCTGGGGTGGCTCCAAGCTGAGATGTGTTGGGTGTTGTCCGTGACTCACTGAAGTTCATCACGGCTGATATCACGAATAGAGCATCCATACGATGCAGCCAAACCCAGCATTGTTAGTTTCCAAAGACTTAAAATTTTCAGTTGAAATTTTGGAAGTTACGGTTGGGTTATAGCTCGGTTGTTACAGTGCTTGTCTAGCTCACTTGCAAAGCCCTGGGTTCTAGCCTCACAACTGACTAAACTGTGTGGTGCTATATTCATTGCACTTGGGAAGCAGGAAGATGAGAGGTTCAAGGACATCTTCGACTACATAGTGAGTATGAAGAAGCCAGCTTGAGTTACATGAGACCCTGTCCCCAAAACATAATACAAAACATTTACAGTTATGTGTGGTTAACATCTGGAAAGGACGTACTGCCCAATGGTATCGTCAGTTTGTCTTTCCCCATTGCATCGTGCAGCTGGGGATTTCACTGCATTCAACAGTTGAAGAAGCCAGAGCTCAGAGAAGTAAAGTCATCTCCCTCCCACCCCCTCGAGGCAAACTCTAGCAAGTGGCAAGGCCTGGCTCTAAATCTCAGTATATGTCATCACAGACAACAGGCTATGTGTATTTGTTCTGTTCTGTTTGCCTGCTGCGCTTTGACCGGAGAATTCTTACACTCAACTTTACCTTTGTGTATGTGTGTGCGTGCATGCATGTGCATGTGTGTGTGTGTGTGTATAAGTGTGTGGGATATACATGTGTACATAAAGCAGGAAACACAGATGGGTGTCTAGGTGGTAATAAAGCTTATAAAGACATCTTATTTCATAATTCATTTCATAAAGACATCTCAAAATGAAAGAGGTATCTAAGGAGCTGGAGTGTGTTTGTGTAACTTGTGTGTAACTCAAGTGTTTTTCCTGGAAGCAAGAAGGCTGGCATTTGAATCCCAAAACTCATGTGAAAAAACTTGGTGTGGTAGCATCTCTTTATGCTCTTGGCATCGGGAGGTGGAGACGGGCAGGTCCTTGGGGCTCTCAGCCAGCTATCATAGCCAAATCAACAAGTTCCAGGCCGTGGGACATGCTGTTGATAAAAACAAGGGGTGAGGCTGGAGAGACTGCACACTAGTTAAAAGTACTTGCTGCTCTTCCAGGGGACCTGGGTTTTTGTCCCAGCATCATGTTTGGGGTTTACAACTGCTTATAGTCAGGCTCCAAGGGCTCTGATACCTTCTTCTGTCTTCCATGGGCATGCATACACACGATATCTTCTTCTGTCTTCCATGGGCATGCATGCACATGACATACACTCACAAACATACATGTGTAAAAATGAAAATAGTAAAAAGTATATAGGCTGGGAAGATGGCTCAGTGGTTAAGAGCACTTGCTGCTCTTGCAGTGGACCAGGTGCTGGCTCATGAAAATGAGACATGACATGAAACTGACTGCCCTGACCAGAGCACTCTTGGGCTCACATACTTCTTTTTTTTTTTTTTTTTTTAATTTTTCTGGTGCTTAGAATTGATTTGAGGGCCTTGTACACACTGGGCCTTCAGTTACGTTGTCAGCTCACCATAGGCTTTGTGTTTCTGAGGTGGTTTCAAGGACACTGATAATTTTACAGTTCTGCAGCAGAATTTTAGGGAGCCAAGCTGTGTGTGTACTTCACATTTCGTGTGTGTGTGTGTGTGTGTGTGTGTGTGTGTGTGTGTGTGTGTTTATGCAGTGTGTGTGGAGGCCGGAAGTCAACCTCACATGTTGTTTTTAAATATCATCCACCACCACCCCTCTTTTGTTGATTTTTTTTTTTGAGACAGGGTCTTTCACCGGCCTGGAGTGAACCCCAGGAATTCATCTGCCTCCATTCTCCAGCATCGAGGCTATAAACCTATGTCACCTTGCCCAGCTTTTAAAAACAACTTACTATGATTATATACCCACTTATCTATGTGGGTGTATGTGTGCCCTGGCATGTGATTGAAATCAGAGGACAGCTTATAAGGTCTGCTTTTCTCCTTTCACCATGTGGGTCCTAGGGGTAGCACTCAGGGCCTTAAACCCTGTGGCAAGCACTTTACCTGCTAAGCCACCTGAATGACCCATGTCCATGTTTTTGAAGTTTGGATTCTGGGAATTGAACTCAGGACTTTATGTTTACAAAACCCAAGTCGTTTATTAACTGAACTATCTGTCTAGCCCCTGGATTTTGACACAGGATCTCACTGTTTAGACGAGGCTGGTTCAAACTCATGATCCTCCTGCCTTAGCCCCCTGAACTGTGGTGTGAGAGCCACCATATCTTGTATGGCTTTGAAGCATAATTCTTTGGTATTGGTTGAATGCTGTATTCTAAGGAGGAGCTGCAAACTTTAGAATGGAGTCATGGGAAATAAGGCCGTGACTATGACAGAGACACGGGTAGAGAGAGCAGGTGACTAGGCAGGACACCTGCATCCTGGGCTGTTCTGTACATGTCTTGGGTGAGGTCAGAGCACAGATGCCTAGGTGAAGATGACATCACAGAAATGAACGTTGTAGTCACAGGCCACATCTGCTGCCTATTGTGGGGTAAGAGGACTTGGGCTCAGACACTGGCCCCAGCTTCTGCTTGGCCCTGTTGTCACAAAGAGGTTATGTCTGCTGCCTCTCTCCTTCATTCACATATTCAATTCATTGACTCTGAGCTACTTCTCAATGACAGGTATCCATGGTCCAGTGGAGGTACAGTCAGCAGGTTAGCAAAGAGCAACAGAAAGCTTGCTTGAGTCTCGAGCACTGGGCTAAGCTAGGAAGATAAGACCTGAGGCATGCTCTGCGGCATAATCCCTGACAACACAGAGGGAGCAGAGGATCCACCTAGCCAGGGGTTTTTTGAGTGGCAGTTGGTCTCTGTGACAAGTCTGTGAAATGGGCTAATGGTGTGTGCTGGGGAGAATGGCTCAGTTATGCTCTGAAAGCATACAAACTTGAGGTCGATCCCTCGCACCCGTGTAAGGCCTAGCATGGTGGCATGTAACTATAGCCTGAGTTCTGGGGAGATAGAGACAGGCAGATCCCCTAGAGCTCACTGGCTAATTTAGCCAAGATGCTGAGTTCCACATTCATTGAGGAACCCCCAGACAAAAAGGTAAGATGGGGAACAACTGAAGTTTGACCCAAGACTGAGCTCTGGCCTTAACACATGTGCACACACCTGCACACACATCTGCATGCACAGGTACACACATCCACACAAATATGTATTCACAACACACACATATGCACACACCAAAAGGGCCAGTGGTCAGTTGGCTGTGGAGGCTAGTGACAGGTGGAGAGTTGCCCCAGTGGAGTTTTGGAGCCTGGGAAGGAGGGCCAGGTCCCCATAGGATTACACTATTGGAGTGACAAGTGGGCCATGGGGATCGAGGGACATTGGATGGGTTTTTGTGCACATCTTTGCCTGAGGAGCCTGAATCTAAACTCTTTGCACCCTCAATGACGAGGAAACAGAACCTGTGTTGATTTCCTTCTCTGTGAAGACCACAGCTGTTGCTTAGGGCAAGGAGCAGAATCAGAAATGACTGAAGTCTTCACAAAAAGGACTCTGTGGTGACAGTGGCTGGGTTCAGGCGCCTCCGTGCGACACAGCTTTACTTGTCTATAAAGACAGAAAGCGCTTGTGAGCATTAGGGTCCCTCTTCATCCGGCAGACTCCAAAGGGAGGGGTGAACGAGCCCTGCGTGGATTTGACCACCCCGCCATGCATTGCGATCTTCTAAGGCTGACATTCACTGTGGCGTGCACTAAAAAACGTGTGAAAAGTAAAACCAGTCTTTCAGCAAATGGCAACTAAATGTCCCTTCTGTATCATACATCGTCCTAGGCTCAGGAAGCCTTGGAAAAGATACATACTTCCCAAAGACAGCAAATGCAGGCACCATAGTGTATGTGCATGCTTTCCAGCATATGGGTGTTAGGTTCAAACTCAGGTTATCAGGGTTGGTGGCGAGTGCTGTTACCTGTTGAGCCATCTTACCCGGCCCACAGGCTTTTGCTGAGTGTGGGAGAGCATTCCTTTCAGAATCTTCCCCTGCCTTCCATTCCTCATGAGTGGGAAACTTGCTTTTCTTAATCTTGGGCTTGTTCACTTTGAATTACCCTGCTGCCACTGAGGGCACAAGCAGGGTTCTAGTCTTGCTTTCCCAGGAGATGGCTGGGCTGTTCTGGGAAGAGGCAGAGGGAGGATTGTTCCCCCTGACATTTCTCTTACCCACTACAGGCATCTCTGCCGGCCTTGCCACAACCGTGAGAAGGCCAAGGGCCTGGGCAAATTCATCTGCCAGCGGTGCCACCTCGCCATTGATGAACAGCCCCTCATGTTCAAGAATGATCCCTATCACCCAGACCACTTCAGCTGCTCCAACTGTGGGTAGGTGCCCTGTGTGTGGCAAAGGCAATGCCGGCTGTCACAGAGCAGGGCCACTGGGATTCTCACCCAGGACAGAGGCCAACAAGGTAGGCATAGAGGGTGCTGTTCAAGGGTACTTGTGGTTTAAGAAAAGCAGTATAAGGGTCAGCCTCTGGACTGCAGGACTCTGGCTGTGATGCAAAAGTGAGGAAAGAGTGGAGACTGTAGAATTGGTGCTGGTGTTGAAGAGGGAAGAGAGAAGAAGAAAGACAAGAGAGAGAGGAGAGAGAAGCTGAGAATACCAGAGTCCCCAGTATTCCTTCTATGCTTGCCCCAGACACACAGTCTGCTTTGGAGGGAGTGAGAAGAAACAGACCTTTATCTAAGGAAGCTAGCTGGATAGAACACAGGCACTTTCTGCTGGCCTGGGCAGGGATTCTGTGCCCTGGGGCCTGTTGGGAGTGCACACAGAAAGTCTCCAGAGATCTGAGTGATCTGAGGAGGAGCCTCAGGCATAGTACCCTGGACCAAGGGTTGTATCGGCCCTACAGATAGGTGGGACTGTACCTAAGGGGGTTCTGTGCTGTCTTCTAGGAAAGAGCTGACCTCTGATGCCCGAGAGCTGAAGGCTGAGCTCTACTGCCTGCCTTGCCATGACAAGATGGGCATCCCCATCTGTGGGGCTTGCCGCCGGCCCATCGAGGGGCGCGTGGTCAATGCACTGGGCAAACAGTGGCATGTGGAGGTGAGCCTGGAGTGGGCACAGATTCAAGCCTGGTTCACAGTCCCTCTGAACGCCACCCCAGGCCGTGTATTAGCTGGTTCCCACTGAAAACCTCTCTCTGGGGGCAACCTCTCCTTGTTCTAGCTAGGAACTCCACGGGAGCCAGGAGCCCAGGGCCCACAGGCCATGCTCAGGCAGCCCACTCACCTTACCTCTTACTTCTCTTTGCATTCTGGAAGATTCTAGAGTCAAGAGCAAACCTTAGACACCTAAAGAACCCGGTGGGGGCTGTGCACAACAGGGACTGTTAGGTGCACAACCCCACAAAGACAGGGAGGTGGTGGGCTCCTGGGTCAGCTCTTTCCCAGGCCCCAATCACTCACACACTCTTATGGATACATAAGACCTTTCTTTATGGAAAGACTCAGAGGCCTGGTCATCTCTGTGTCCATTAGCAATGCTTGGGTAGCTTATTAACAGAGGCTACCAGATGTGCTGCCTTGCCTCTTGGGTATTATGTGTCCACACATACTCCAAAGGACAGGATATGGCTCTCATTCTATGTGGGCTTTGTGGGGACATGGGAACAGAAGGCACCCACTAATACCAGGGCAGGGCTTGCAATCTGTTTGCCAAGGAGGATCCCAGTGACAAAGGATATTATTATGACATGCTCAAGGATGAGGAGGAGAGCTGGCAATGTGGCTCAGTAGGTAGAGTGCTTGCCTTATGTGCACAAGGACCCAAGTTCTGTCCCCTGTACTGTAATCTGACCACTTGAGAGCATCAAAAGTTCACTATTTTGACTACGCAGTGACTTTGAAAACATCCTGGATTACCTGAGACCCCGTCTCTCAGGCCAGTATAGGGTTAGCCGGTTCTTACAGCATCCATCCGGGTGTCAGTTCTACCCATTGTGAGCCTCATCCCCTTTCTCTGTTTTCTGGGGTTCCTGGTGCAGCCCTAGTAAAGCCACACCCTCTTTCCTTCAGCACTTTGTCTGCGCCAAGTGTGAGAAGCCATTCCTGGGGCATCGGCACTATGAGAAGAAGGGCCTAGCATACTGTGAGACCCACTACAACCAGGTAAGCCTGGGACAGATCCTGCAAAGACACAGGGCTGGAACTAGATGGGGTGGGGGGCTCAGGACCTTGAGAGAGCAGGGCTGGGGCTGTGTCTAGACATCTCCATGTTCAGAAGTAGTACTTAGGTGGCCTATTGGGGACGGTCCTGGGGACAGCTATGGGCTCTGCTGCCCTGTCTCTGGGGGACAATCTGTCCCCACATTCTGAAAAGCACAGCAAGATGCTTCCTAGGGTCTCTGGGCTTATACAGTCTCCTCTTATGTAAGTGGGAGTCTGTTGTGTGTACCAGAAGCCAGTGTATGTCCTCAGGCCTTGTGTTCCAGCTTGGAGTCTTGAAGCCTTATGTAAGACATGTGAACAACAGTCCACACAGTGTCTTTATTTGCTAGATATGCCATTGCGGCCTCAGAGGCTGACTGAGGTCCCACCCTATTCCTCTCTCTTGTAGGACTTGGGTAGGAGACATCAGTGGGAAGCAATGGGAGCTTTGGGGAGCAATGTCTTGACCTGTAGCACATCCCGGGGAGTGTTTCCAGTGGGCTGGGCATCTCAGAAAGGGCTCAGGAGGTTGTTATATCTGTGGGCAGCGCTGATGGCTTGCTCTTTGTCCACAGCTCTTTGGGGATGTCTGCTACAACTGCAGTCATGTGATAGAGGGTGATGGTGAGGCCTCTGTCCCCAAGCCCCTTCCTCCCTTGCTTTCTCCCAACCAGTCTGTTCTCCTAGTGGTGGGAGGGACTGGTGGGATGGTAGGGGGTTACGGGTGTGTGGGGGAAGTGGGAGAATTGCGGTTGGTAGGGAGGGGGTTGTTCCACAGCTGCAGGTCCATCTGGCTCAGGCTTTCCTAGCTGGGCCTGCAGCTGGCTTGGATAGGCCTGCTAATTCTGCATCTGGTCTTACAGTGGTGTCAGCCCTCAGCAAAGCCTGGTGTGTGAACTGCTTCTCCTGTTCCACCTGCAGCATGAAGCTCACTCTGAAGTGAGTAGTGGAGGGCACTTCCCAGTCTTGACTTTGCAGCCTGCTTTCCCTAAAGTGCAACCCCAGGCAAGCCCTGGGCATGGTAGCCCAGGGATTGCAGAGAATGGTGAAGGAGGCAGTTACACACTTACAAGAACCCTGGGCTTTGGGGGAAAAAGAAAACATTATGTCAGCGAACAGCATATGTGAAAGCCAGCTTTAGGTGTCTGTGTCTCCCGTGAAGCCTAGAAGGGTATGGGGGGTGTGGCTGGAATTGGGAGGCGAGGCTGAACTCAAGCTTTCAAGAGCAATAGAGGGCCATAGAGGTTATGAAGAGAAGCTTCTGTGAGGGAAGGGAGAGCTACAGGCCCATCTCTTCTTCCCCAGTGCCCTCTGGCTCATATCCCTCCCTGGAATCTAGCCTGCTGGCTGTGACAGGGTTGGGAGGGCAGAGGGCTGGCAGCTGCTGTTTGGGCTACTCTCTGGAGTCAGAGTGGGTAGGGCACAGACTGCTGGGGTTCTGTCTGTAGGAACAAGTTTGTGGAGTTCGATATGAAGCCTGTGTGTAAGAGGTGCTATGAAAGGTTCCCTCTGGAGCTGAAGAAGAGGTTGAAGAAGCTGTCCGACCTGACCTCCCGCAAGGCCCAGCCCAAGTCTGTGGACATCAACTCAGTCTGAAGGTCCTCGGCCTCCTTGCCTGCCTGCAGAACCTTAGCCCTCACCCCCCTCACCCCAAGACCTGCTAGCCACCTCCCACTTCTGCTCCATCCCATCCCCCTCCCCTGGTGTGCCAGCCTTTCTGTTTCCAGCCCACCTTGGGCTCTTCTGTGCTGAGGCCTGGCCCACCTCACTGGCATTTCCTCCTAGACCACAACTTCCAGACACAGGAACAAACTGGGGCAGGATTATTTGCCACTCGCTTGGCCTGCAGATCCCAACCTGACATGTCTCCTCACCACTCTCCCTGGAGAGTTTCAGCCCCAGTGTGACTCTTAGGCTTGGCTGAGAAGCTGACCCAGTCCCAGGGCCAGCACCATGCAGATAGAGGCTTCAGAGAAGTGTCCTTCAGTTGTTTAACCACAGTAGGTCCTTCTGCTCACACTGTGTCAGCAAACCCACCTCTGGGATGAACCATCTAGACGGCTGAGATTCCCATAGTCTTCACTACTCAAAAGACCTCATAGAAAGCTTCTCAGCTGCTCACCAAACCTAGGGGTCCCACTTCCCAGGGGCACATTGCCCTGGCCATCTCAGACCCACAGATGGTCACACACTTGCACAATGAAGGCTGATTCACATTTACTCGGAGTGTCTGTGTGGTCTGTAGGAGGGATAGAGGAGTGTGGTGCTGTAAAACTATTATTCCTGCTGGGGATGACCAATACTCAGAGACATCCCAGATGGGCAGACGGGAGAGGTTCAGGTTCTCCAGCTTGGCTACCACCAGGACTTATAGACAATATCAGCCAGGATTCCTCAGGCCTAGATGGAGGTGGCCATGCCAGCTACCTTGGTAAGTGGATGGAGGTGGTGGGTGTTTCTCAGGGCCTGACAACTGGACAGGTCTCCAAAGCCGTTCACTGCCACTGGCATCTACTTCCCATCTGGCCCTCCTGGGAGCACGGCAGGGACCCACGTGGATGGGAGAAAAGCGTTTGGAGGGCCAGAGATGCCCTCTCTCCAGTCTGAGAATAGGAAAGAAGAGAAAGAGAGAGAGGGAGAGGGAGAGGTGACAGAGGGAGGGGAGGAAGGAGAAAGAGCAGATGGTGCCATTCCTGCTGAGTACGACTGGCATCTGGTTTAGGAAAAGTCACAGTGCCATTTGCTTTTTCTGGATGAGACCCTCTGGTGGGTAGAGAGTCTCTCAGACCAGATGCCCACTTGGCACCCACCCTTCCCCTCAGTGACACATATTCCCTCCTGCTAGGTGCATTTTAATTGCAGATTCAGGGGAGCTAGCCACCACCTGCCAGGAGGCATGAGACCTTAGTTGGCCTCTGCCGGAAACACCCAGGACGGGTAACCAGGCAGGCTGAGAAGCGGGTAGAAGACCAGCGTGGAAGGCTCCTGTGCAGATGGGACCTGTTAGGAGTTGGCCGAGGCAGGGGCCTTGAAGCCCCGGTGTTTGTTGACTGTGCTCAGGAGCTGCTGGACATATGAGGTGATCAGGTCGTCCATCTTGTAACCCTAAACAGGATGGGGTAGAGTCAGAGGCTGTGGGTGCAGGGAGAGTACTGGGGCACATGGTTGAACAAAAGAAAGGAGGAAAGCAGGCTCCCCATGCTGGGATTTGCTACTGCTTGCTCTAGTGCACCCAACTTCCACCCTCTCCTCAGAATGGGCTACAACAGCCCAGAGTCAGGTTAGAGTCCTTGGGCATCCTGGCTCTCAGTCTTGAGGATGCATCTAACCTCCCTGCAGACCTTGGCTGGCTTGCCCTGGTCATGGGCAAACAATCTCTCATGGTGAGGGTGCTGGGTAGTGATGAGAGACAGGGCCTGTGCTCACCAGAGAGGTCTCACACAGCAAACGGCTGCCCATGCCCAGGCTCCCCAGTGCCATGTGGAAGTAGGTGCTGCCACTACTCCAGCTGGAGATCTTGGTGAAAGGGTAGGTGTTCAGCAGCTCCTGGGAACCAAGAGGCAGTTGACAGGCAGCTAGGCTAGAGAGGAGGGGCAGAGAGGAAGGCAGGCATCCCACCCTTAATGGATGACCACTGTGCTGCCTGTACAACCCTGGCGCTCTCTACCTTGGTCTTGGGGTGGATAAGTAGTAGCCCATGTCGGTTGATAGCGATGAGGAGAATGTCTGGGTAGGAAGGCTCAGAGGTTTGCTGCGGAGGGAGAGGCATAGTTATTCACAGACAAGCGTGGGGGTCAGGTGACCACTTCCTAGCTGTATGTGTGCCCAGGTGTATACAGGGAAATGTGTGTGGTGTGTGCACTCACGTATGGAGGTCAGAGGTCAAACTTAGATGACATTCTTCAGGTGCCAATCACCTTTGTTTTCTTAAGCATGTATTTGTCTGTGTGTGTGTGTGTGTGTGTGTGTGTGTGTGTGTGTGTGTGTGTAGGTCAGTGGACAATTGCGGGAGTCAATTCCCTCTTTCTACCACGTGGGTCCGTCCTAGGGTTTGATCTCAGGTCATCAGGCTTGGGTGGCAAGCGCCTCAACCCACAGAGCCATGTCATTGGCCATGTGTACGTGTATATGTGAGTATTTTTGACACAACGTCTTACACTGGCCTGGAGCTCACCAAATAGGCTAAGTCAGCTGACCAGCAAATCCTAGGGATGCCTTTCCCCGTCTCCCCAGTTCTAGCGTTGGCGATAGGTCCAGCTTTTTGTTATTCTGTGTTTCAGCATGAGTTCTGAGGATTAAAGTCAGATCCTCAAGTGCTTTGCCAACTGAGACATCTCCTCGGCCCCCAGGTGGCCACTTTTTAGGTGCTCGACAGGGTTACAATTAGAACACACACTCCTCTCTATTGATAGGCATTGAGCACTCACTTAAACAGGGCCTGTGTTGGAGCAGAGGCTGGCATGGATTAAAACCTACCTTCACCTCAAAGAAGGCAGATCCAAAGGTAGGCCATCGGTAGATCCGCTTCAGGAATTCCACCTTGGCCTCTGCCACTGTCTTGTGTTTGTGTTTGTCACATTCCAGAAGGAGGTTCTGACAGAAGAGAGGGACACTGAGAACCTGGTCCTCAATACAGGACATGGACACCCAGGGGCTCTGAGACTCGGGCCAGAGCAATACCCACCTATCTGGAAGTCAGTGTAGGGGCAAGGCCTCAGAGCTAGTAAGGACAGGGCAGGGAAAGGCCAGGTGCAGGCAGCCCACATCCCAAGCCAACCAGCCTGCCCACCTACTCAGACCCTGTTAAGGACCTTTTTCCATTCCTCTGAGGACATCAGGCGTGTGAGGTTCTGAGGTACCAGCTCCTTCAGGATCTTTGAGACACTGGCCAGTTGAGAGCTGTCACTGCCAAACTGGACTTTACAGATGAGGCCTCCCAGTTGGATGGCATCTTCCCGGGAGCACTTGTGAAACCCTCGCAGGTACTTGGGTAGCTCCTGAGTGGCAGACATGCTGAGTCTCAGGTGACAGGAGCCTCAAGTGTGGGGACATTATCTTCCCCATTCAGTAACTGAGCCACTAACTGAGCAGGCCAAAGGCTGAGGCCCTCAGGGGAGAGACCTAAGTGAGGGTTTGCTAGTACTGTGCTATGGTGGACAAGGGTTCTGGCCACATGATGATGTCTTTGCAAGTTTGCAAGCTATGTTCAGTCTTCTGCGTGCGCTTCTTCCCCAGCCTTACACTGTAGACTGTGTCCCCAGAGCTGTTGTCTCTGGAACCCTCGGGGGTTTGGCCATTCACCTCATTCTACCCTGTTGCAAGAACCTGGGGCAAGGCAGTCCCTCCCTGCCCCCTTCCTCTTCCTGTCTCAGGACAGGTTTGGGCTAGGATGCTGATGGCTCTTGTGTCTGTCTTCAAGAGGGCCGCCTGATGGGTACCTGGTGGTAGTGGAGTATGGTGTCTGCATTCACATCCTTCCCAGGAGTCACGTTGAGCCACAGTTTCCTCATGAAAAACACTTGGTAGGGAAGTGTCACGGAGGCCCCTAGAAGAGCGGTGGCAGTGGGTGTCAAGCCTATACCAGCAGGCTCCAAAGGCTCACTCCTGAAGAAAACACTCCTGGCCCTCACGTGACTCCCACGGCTTTCTGGCCTGGAAAGTCCCTGTCCTTCCTTCTCCTGGGTCCCTAACTCATCTTCATCAAGCAGTGTAGGAACTGCCTGCAGAAATGCCCCTATACCCATCTCCCGGTCATGAGGGGCACGTCTCTCACCCTGCAGGAAGTTAGTCATTTGCATGTCTAGCGGAACAAGGGAATGAGCAAGAGTGGATGGAGGGTCTGAAACCATTCCAGTGATGCAGCAGGCAGCCACCCTTTCCAGAGAGATGTCCCCTCACCTTCTTTCTGGGGCCTGTTCTTCTTCACCCAGTCAGATACCTGCCTCAGGCTGTCAAAAAAGAAGTCTCCTTCCTTCAGGCTGATGACCTTAGGGAAGAGGGAAAGGGCAAGTGTGGCAGCTTCCAGGGTGTATCCTTCAAGGAGTCCCAGCGGAGCTATGTGTTTGGGCCAGGTGGGCTGGACGCTCATTGAGATTGACAAGCAGAGTGTGGGACCCCAAGACTCCACCCCCTTCATGCCCATAGCCCCAGCTGTTCACTGAGGGGCCTGGCTAGCACAGTTTTCTGGGCAGGCTGAGGTCTGCTGGTCATGGGAGGCCTCCTCAGCCAAGAGGCTCTTGCCCAGTTCACTCCTTGGCCTACCAAGTAGCTCACCTTGTCTGTGATCTTGATGAAGAGGCTGCAGCCATCCCAGGAGGCCAGCTGGAGCCTAGTGGCGATGCCCTCACACAGGTCTCTCACCCTGCTACTGCTGCTCACTTCCATGGTCTATACAGAGAGGTAGCCCATGAGGCCCAGGACCCAGCTTGTGTAAGAGGACTTCCCAAGCCACTATACTGAGGTATATTTACCTTGTACTTTGTGTGTGCGCATACTATATCCATGTTCATGTGAATTTTTGCATACGTGGGTGCATGTGTATTTGTATACACGTGTATGTGAAGGCCAGGGGTGAACCCAAGTGTCTGTTTTTCTTTGTCTTTTTATTCTCCTTCTTTCTTTCTTTCCTTCTTTCTTTCTTTTTCTCTTTGAGTTAGAATTACTCTGTGTAGCCCTGGCTATCCTAGAACTCATTCTGTAGCCTGGGCTAGCCTAGAACTCAGATTCACCTGCCTCTGCCTCCCAAGTGCTGGAATTAAAGGCACTCAAATGTCTTTCTTAATTGCTCTCGACATTTTTTTTTTTTAAAGATGGGGTCTCTCACTGACTAGGATGACTGACCAATAAGCTCCAGGGAGTCTCTGCCTCCCAAGTCCTACTGAGCTCAGCTTTTTCGTAAGGGCTGGGTCCTTGTGTTTATGTGGCCAGCACGTTACTGACAGAACCATCACCCTGGGCCTATTTTTGTCACTGTAAACCTTGGGCTGGCTGTGTTCTGTCTGGAGAAGGACAGGTTCCAGAGAGTCGCCCACATCCTACAGCACTTACTGTCCTGGGCCCAGACCAGACCTAGAAGTCTGGACCTTTGGACTTGTATTGTGACCCTGTAGGCAGACAATGGGAAGTTTCATTACAGGTACTCAACTATACCCAAGCCACAGATGCTGGAGGAATCCTGGGGAGGGTGTGAGGGTGGCCTTGGTCTTATTTTCCTCTGATGCTTCCTTATCACAGCTCAATGGTCTTCTAGCTCCTACCTGTCCCTTCTGCCTCCCTAAGCCTCCAGGACAAGCTGTGTGCCAAAGGGGCGTACTTGCTGCTCACCATAGATACCTCCAGGGGCCCACAAGCCCTAGGACTCAGCCTTGCTGCCCACCTCTCTGGCTTTTCTTTTCCCACCTGGAATCTGTTTTGTTTTGTTTTGTTTTGTTTTGTTTTTGTTTTTGTTTTTGTTTTTTGAAACAGGGTTTCTCTGTGTAGCCCTGGCTGTCCTGGAACTCACTCTGTAGACCAGGCTGGCCTCAAACTCAGAAATCCACCTGCCTCTGCCTCCCAAGTGCTGGGATTAAAGGCATGCGCCACCACTGCCCGGCGCTTGGCCTGAAATCTTAACTCATGCCTTTGAAATAGTTCCCACTTCTAATCTCACTGGTGGGCTCCCTGGGGCCCCTTAACTCAGTGCAGTGCTTCCTGAGTTAAGGAGCCCCAGTTAAGTTGTCTTAAAGTATGGAGGCAAATATGCCATGGCACAGTTGTGAACACTAGGACAAGCAAATGGGGGTCCATTTGGAACCTAATTGTGGATTTAATGAAATGAATGAAGAGCATGCTGGGATGGTAAGAAGGTGCCCTGCAGCCTCCTGAGGCCTGAGACTCACTGAGGAGCACTCACCTTACTGGTGTCGTTAGGGAGGTAGACCTCATGGTGTAGTTTGGAGACATTCTGCTCAGCAGCCTTTACCTCTACATGGTGTGGGGGCTGCTTCCGAGGTCCCACCCTGAGGAGGACAAAGTGGATTATAGTACCGCTCCTGTATCCACCCCAACCTTAATGGGAGATTCAGCCTGATGCTGGACACAGAGCCTTCAATGACTGGTATAGGGGAGCAGGTAGGTTCCTGCTCCTCACCCTTCCTAGGCTTGCCTCTGCCTTGTGGGCTCTACATGTGACCCTGACATAAAGATGATCCCAGTCCCACCTACCTGCAAGAAGGCTGGGAGGCAGTGGGGGGGAGGCGGGGGGGGGGGGGGGACAAGAACTCCCTAGCAGTACCAGGGACTGCTGGCTCTGGCACTACGGACAGGACTGTTCTTATATTCACAGGCCAGGGGGTTGCGCAAGGGGCAGGGACTGCAGTGTGGCCATTCAAAGGATGCTACTTTCTCCGTGGCCATGCTCACTCAGTCAGCCTACGTTCATCATGGTTAAGGCCAAGATAAAGAAGGCAGGAGACCGCTAGGGACAAGGGGGGATGTGGACACTAGGATTCATCGTTTGCAATGAAGCAGGGTCTGAGGAAGGTCGAGTTTGTCCCTAGGAGATATCCAAGGTGAGAAGAAAAGACCAACCTTAATCAAGCACCTACTAAGTACCTGCATAAATATCTCAGTTTCACTGTCCCTTTAAGGTTAATAGGTATTGACTTAGCTCCATGAGAAGACCCTCCTGATGATAATAAGGGGGACAAAGATGTCACAAGGGTCAAGAGGGACAAGCCTCTGACTTGAGCTACCCTGAGTTGAACTATAAGGTGCCTCGGTCATGCTGGGCCACCTGAAGACTCTTCTATGTTCTGAGTCAGCAGAAGTGGGGATGGAGTCACAGGTAAGATGTCTATTGGTCCTGATTAGAGCATCTCTGAGCACCCAGGCTGCCTGGGACCCTGCTGGGTCTCTGTCCCCTTCCTCCACCTGGTCCTACCTTCCTGGAAAGGGACACGAGGTCACACAGGGCCATGTCCCCCGTACCTGCTCCGAGCTGGGCAGGGCTGCTACTCTAGGGTGTAAGGCGGCAGCAGGCTTACCTTAGAACCCTGTGGAGCCTGCGGCTGCAGTCAAGAGCCAGTGGTTTCTTCTTCCGGGAGTCTAGGAACTTCTGAGCATGAGGCAGCAGCATTTTGCCAGGTGGGAAGAGGCCTGTGCAGAGCCATAGTAGCTGCCAGGCTCGTTCTTCACTGAACCTGTGGTGTAGTACCGATCAATGGTAAGGGCTGTGCTGTGCCCAGGCCAAACAAACACTTCAGAAGCAGAAATGGGATGCTTGGGCCTGTGGGTTTGGGAGCTTGGATGGGAAGGGGAGTGGTGGTGCAGTACAAACCAAGGCCACATTATGCCAGTTTGCAATCCAGTTGCCCAGGGCAACAGGGCACATTCATGCCCTGATGACAAGATGGGTGGCCCTGCCTGGCTTATGGAAAGAGTTTCAGACCAGCCACAGTCTGCCCAGGCCACATAGAAGAATGGCAGTGGGCAAGGTACAAGGCTGGGCTGTCCCTCCTTTGTCACCCACCCTCAAATGGATACTAGCAGAGCACACAGGGCCCTGGACTTCTCGTGGCTGCTTTGGCTGCTGGGTATGGATCCAGACCTCTATGTATCTGTTTCCCCCTAGCAGAGGCCTAGTTCACGGCCCAGGACAGGAGGCTACACTTCGGCAGACCTGATTGAGTTGTGGGTCAATTGCTTTAGGATCTGGCAGTAGAGCTCATCCTGAAGGGCTGGGTTCTGCAGGGCTAGTGAGAACATCTGGTCCGTGAGCTCCAGGCTGTGCCAGGACTGCCGGGAAGGATAGTCGCCTGTGTACTTGAGAATGGGTGTGACTGTGAAGGAGAACAGGACCCAGGGAGCCACAGGCTGAACCTACACCAGAACCTTAACCCTGACCCAATGCTGCCCCAGAGCCCAGGCTAAACCCTGAATCGACCTACTCACTGTCCCCGCACTCAAACCATAATCCCTGAACCAAGATCCCAATTGACCTCTGGACCAGTGCACTCTAAACCCTGATTCAGGTTCACAATGTCCTCTGAATCAAGCTCCCCACTGACTTTTGACCTAGGCTCATACTGACCCCTGAGTGGGGCTTTACCCTGTAAGGACATTTCCAGGCCCTTAGCCTCAAGCATCCTTGCTAGGAGCTGAGAATTAGCCCTGCATCGTGCTTTCTCACGTGGGGCATGACCTCACGGGTGGCTGTGGGGCCTGCAGGGGACCCCGGTGGGTATGCCCGCAGGCTTGCCTGCAGCTAGGGAGGGCTAGTGGGAAGGATATCGAGGAAGATCTGGCAGGCTGCATCCCGAAGTTTGGCATTATCGTGGACAGATTTGAGCAGTGGCTGGCGCAGCGGCTCTGGGGAATAGGCCCACAGATGGCCCCGGCTTCGGGCCATGGGCATCGCAGCCCTACTGATGGTCTCTTTCTCCGGAGCCCTGCCAGAGAAGGCTGGTGTGAGGGTCTGTGCTGGGGCTTTCTCTGGCCTTGTTTGGCCTCACAGGGTGGCTGCTGCCTTCCACTCCTTGTATCCTTGGGTGTGCACCGGCCAGCCCAGCCTTCTGGCAGCCCTCAGGGTGGGGACTGCACCTGAAGCACTGGTAGGAGAACTCCTCCAGGGTGTATGGTGACTCAGTGAGCTGCTCCTCCAGCGGTGGCTCCAAAGCCCGCACCTCCTGGGCTGCCACTTTCCGTTTCTCTGGTGACATGGCCAGCAAGTTCTGCAGGGGGCAGACCCACGGTTACCCAGGAGTCATTGCCCACAAGGCTCTTCCTTAGGCTTCTCCTGATTTAGCTGGCTCAGTGAGTCAGAACACCTACTGTGTAACCAGTTGAGTCAACCTATCTGAGACCTTCCTCTGCTTTAGCCAGATTAGTACTAAGTCTGTCTCACCTTGTTCTCAGCATGTGGCTGCTCCAGCTCTCCCTGGAGAGTGGATGGCTCTCTCTCCCTAGGACATCTCTGCTCAGGCATTTAGGAGCTGTTGTTAATGGCAACTTTGAGTTGCAGGCTTAGGACACATTTGAGGCACTTAACATGTGCATGTTAAAGGGCCTGCCTGTCTCCAGCTTCCCAAAGAGCAGCTCTTGCGGCAGGGAAAGATGTCACGACACCCTGGGCTGAGGAAGGGTGTTTGTCCCCAGGACATTTCCATGGTGAGAGGAAGAGAGCAACCTTTTCTGAGGACCTACTAAGTGCTTCTGCATAAAAATGCCAACTTCACTGTCACTCTAGGGTTGACAGGAATTGGTACAGCTGCCCTAATGTCCATGTGGTCCCTCTGGACCTCTACAAGGAAGATGGTTAGACCCAGGCTAAGTATCCCAAGACCCTGCTCAAGGTGCCCAGCTGATCAGAGATGTGCAGGAGACATACCAGCAGCTGGGCCGAGGGCTTGGTGACTGAGGGAATGGTGTAGAGGCAGATCGTGGGCACCAGCCCCGTCTTCCCGGTTCTGTCGTTCTGGCCCAGGACCCAGTTCTCTGAAGCCAACAGTCCCTGTTTCTTGGTTAGGATCAGTAAGTCACCTTTCTTGAAGGGCAGAAGGGTGACATCGTCTGCAGGTCAAGATCACATATAAAGATAAAATTGCCACATTTGCCAAGGGCTCTCCAGAGTCCCCAGACTACACTAACATTTCTTTCATATGAAGAAACTGACGCACAGAACCATGGGCCTGAGGCAACTCTGAGATGACAGTGCAGATTACTGTCATTTGCTGTAGCCCCAGCCTATTAGACTTCCGAGACCTAGCTAGAAGTTGGGTAGAAGCCAGGCAGGAGGCAGACTAGAGTACATAGCTGGAGGTTTACATGTCTGGCCAGAGCACTCCGTGGCCTGATCTCTGAGCCCATGTGCAAACCGATGGCATTTCCTAAATGACCATGAGTGAGGACTGACAGGCAAAGGGTCAGCACTCTCTGATGTTCCTCACGGAATTTAAGAGTTTCTACAGACTGTGGGTGGCTCCTGTGGCTCCTGTGGCTCCTGTGGCTCCTGTGGCTCCTGTGGCTCCTGTGGCTCTTATGGCTCCGGAGGAGATAGGAACGCCACAAAAAGACCAACAGCGCCAACTAACCTAAACCCCTGGGTTTCTCAGAGACTGAACCACCAGCAAAAGAACAGTGACAAGCTGAACCTAGGGCTTCCCACATATATACACCAGATGTGCAGCTTGGTCTTCATGTGGGTCCAGAGCTATCCCAAAAGCTGTTGCCTGAATGTGGGATGTGTTCTTCTAGCTGGGCTGTCTTGTCTGGCCTCAGTGGGAGAGGATGTGCCTAGCCTCACAGAGACTTGACGTGCCAGGGTAGGAGGATACCAAGGGAGCCCCCACCCACTCAGAGGATAAGGGGAGGGGGATGGGGGAAGGATTGTGGGAGTGGGTGACTGGGAGGGGGCAGTGAGTGGGTGGTAAAGTGAATAAGTAAGTAAGTAAGTAAATAATAAATAAATAAATAAAGAGTTCCCACAGAGCCTTTTTGTCTGAATTGCAGCCAATTTGTCTGCAATGCCTGTAATCAGTCTTGATGGTTGCGGTCTGGATCCTGGCGCTGGCCTATAGGCTCCAGCCCAGCTCTTGTTGGAGTGAGGACTTTCAGGGAAGGCTGTGTGGTATTGAGTGAACTATTCCCCTCTCTGAGCCTCTGGTCTGGTGTCTGTGACATGGGATAACGGGGTGGTTGTGGGAATGGTGTGACCATCCCTGCAGGTGTGCATTAACCTTGCTGGTGAGTGTGAAAGCACAGGTGGTGTCGGTGGAGTGTATGTGTAACACGCCTCCTTTAGTCCTTCCAGATGAGGACATTGCTGAAGCTGACCCCATAACATGGATGCTTGTGTCTCTAAGCCTCACTTTGAGTCTTGTGGATATGAGAAAGCCACCCTTCTCCACAAGTCCCATGAGCCCCCTCCCTTTCTCAGTGGGCACCTGTGGCCTTCCTGTCCTGCAGGGCCATGGCAAACACGGATCTCTCCTTCAAGCCTGCCAGGAACAAGGCTACCATCTCTGCAATAGCCACGCTGCTGGGGGAGACGAACTCGTACTCTTCATGGAGTGTGGACAGAAGCAATCTCTTCCCACCTGGGGCGTCCCTGAGGGCACAAAGGGTACAGTGGGACCAGGAGCCTTCCCGACTCTCTCATTTCAAATCCTGAACAGCCTTTGAGAATTGACAGTTCCAGTGCCATGCATGAGGAAACCAGGGACTCCTCCAGGGTCTGAGTGCAGGTTGGCCCAAGTCCTAGGCAGCACCTTAGGTGCTGGACAAGTGGCCAGCTGATCTCTGGGCCCCAGAGGCAGTGGGGTACACCATTCCTCAGCATCTTAGGCTGCTCTGAGCAGGTAATGGAGAGTATCACACAGACTGCTCTAAGGCTTACTCTGGAACCTGAGACCGTTACCTAGCTAATGTGCCTCAGTTTACTTCTCTCTAGAATGGGTGAAATAGTTAAAACTGACTGTCACCTTGTTAGCCTCTAGACCACCTATTGTGACAAACCTATGTGTATACATGATAGAGTTTCTAGACTGGTAACTGATGTGGGCAGACCCGGACTAAACGTGTGTACAGTGCTCCACAGGCTCAGCTCCCTGGCTGAATGAAAGGGAGAAAGTGAGCTGAACAGCGGCACTCATCTCTCTGCCTCCTGGCTGTGGACATGATGGGGCAGCTGCCTCCCACTCCCGCTGTCTGTCTTTCCTGCTGTGATGGACTGTACCCTCAGCCTGTGAGTCATACTGAACCCTTCTTCCCTTAAGTTGCTGACACCAGGTAGCTTTGTGTGGCAGCAAGACAATTCACCAATACAGCGAGTGATGTAGTTGTCCAGGAGAGTCGAGAGTTGACCCCAGGGAGCTGTGGTATTGTGAACCTGTCAGACACCTGGCAAGACTAAGGAACTCTAGTGGAGCATAGGCAGGAGTTCCTAGACATCTTGGAAGAATTCCTAGCAAGTACAGCAGGGGGTGGGGTCTCCCTAAGTCCCGTGTGTAGCCAGCATTTGTTACTTTATGAGTTCAGGGGTATACAGAACATACCCGTGTTGGCCATCAGGAGCAGCTTCCTGTCCTCCCCAACCACACAGTACCATAGAGCATGATACCCTTTCTCCACTCTTACAATGCCCTACTGCTAAATAGGAAAGAAAAAAAATCGGGGGGAAAGTGGGCGACATTATCATTAGACTACTTCCTGTTGATAGAGGCGTGAGTTCCTTGGCGAAAGTTTTGTCTTCTCTGTCAGGATATCTAATTTCTTCCTCTTGCTTCTTCTTTGACCGTGACTACTTAACAAACCACAACCAACAGCAACCAACCACCAAGCAGCAACCCATACCACCTCTTGGGAACCCAGCATTAATATACCCCCTGAAAATTCCTCAGAATTCCAAATGTCACACAACTGGAGAAATTATCTGCAGCCAGCAAAATCTCGCCCCTGCTAAAGCATGAGGCGATTCATAATCAGCTGCTGTGGATCGCTTGAAGCAGCCCCATCTCCCACACTTCGGATTAAAATGCAAATTCCTGAGGACAAGTTACCCCCTCTTCATATCTGCCCTTGAGTTCCATATACACCTAAACCAAGGTCTCAGGTTGAGAAGTAAAAGACTCAGAGGTTTACCTGTTGGTGACCAGACCCATGATCTCTGCGAAGGACAACTCCAGCAGTGTCCTCTCCTTCTGATCCAGGAAGTATAACCCCTTCCAGTTAACGGCTAAAATCAGCTGTGTCTTGGGAAGGCGGGGGCCTGGCCAGAAGGCAGCCCAGAGTGAAGGCCATGCTGGCCACCAGGAGCAGCTCCCTGTCCTCCCCAACCACACAGCACCAGGTGCTCTTACCAGAGAGTGTGGTGACTTCAAATAACCGGGAGAAGAGCAGAGGCCACAGAAAACGGGCAGACTCCACTGTCTGTTCCTTCACCGCCAGTGGTGTGGCTTTCGACTGTGTATACGGGGCCTGTGTGAAGTGGAAAACCCCAGGCACCACATGGACAAGGGTGAAGGACAACCTCCAACATTGGTCCCTGCCTTCCACCTTGATTGACACATGGTCTCTTGTTGCATACTGTTGCATATGCTAGGCGAGCTGGCTCCCAGTATTCTGGAGATTCTCCTGTCCCTGCCTCCCGTCTCTCTGGAAGTGCACACTGGGATTGCACATACTTGTGCTACTCTACATCCAGTGTTTCATGGGTTCTGAACTCGGGGTGTCAGCCCTGCACAGCAAGCTCTTTATCTACCGAGCTGTGTCTACACTTCCCTTTGCCTGGCTTGCCCGTTCCCTTCCTAACATGTCCCATGTCCTACTGGGCTGTGTCTGTCCTACTGGGCTGTGTCTGAAGTGTCTTCAAGTTTTCTCTCTCTGTTGGACCAAATGTCATTTCTCATTTCTACATTCGTGTACTGACTTTAGGCATGTAAATGGCCACAGAAGACACGAAGGGGGATTTGGCCATCTGCACATGTACCAAACACTTAGGACATGAACACGGTGACCTAAGATTTCCATGTGCCTGGTGAGGGGACATTGACAGACTTGGAGGTGAGAGTGAAGGGAAGTTATAATGAGCCTGTACCAGGGCCACAGAACTGTCAGAATTCAGCAGCTGTGGAATCTCTGGCCTTGAAAGACAGGGCCAGCTAGGTGCTGGGCAGAGCAGTTTGGGACCAGAGACCCACCTAGAGGGAGGAGGGCAGGTGACAGAAACCTGTGGTGATGTGTTGAGCTAAAGGAGACACTTTGTCCCTTGAGTCAGGGATGTGCCCATTAAAGCTTCCTGGTCCCCGACATGCAGGGAGATTCATGGGGGAAAGGATCCATTCCTCTCATCTCCCCTCAAAGGAAAGCTGAGGGTCAGAGTGGGCCTAGAGTACCCAGCCTGCCACATACTGACCTTGGCATGGGCAGCGGTGACAAGGCTAGCCCACTTCTCTGGAGACTTGGTCCGGTACAGTTTGGAGGGAACACAGCTGGGCAGCAGCTCCTGGACAGCGTTACTCCTCACTGTGGCCCCAAGCTGCACATAGCAGTGCCGGGCCAGCAGCTCCACCAGCTTCTCCTCCTGTGTGTCGGGGACAGCAGGAGCATGAGAGGGGGAGTAAGGGCCCACAAGGACACCCCCTGAGGCAGCTCTTGCCTCAGCGCAGTGGGGCTCACCAACCTCTCACACAAGGTAGGAAGCAGGAGCAGCCTCCTGTCCTAACCTCTCGCTTACACTGCTGCTCTAAGAGGGGCATAGTCCTCCCACGCCAGGAGAGCATAGTGGCTGTCCAGTCCAGGCAGATGGCTGGGATGGCTGTGGCCGTTAGGGTCCCAAGACCAGCCTCCTGATGTGGCATGTGGTGTTTGCACCTGTTGCCACACAGTCACAGAGCATCTCGTTGTTACAGCTCTTGGCACTTCGTACATTGCAGATGTGAGTGAACCCAAAGGATCCTCTTCTTCCTTCTCCTCCCCTCCCCTCTTTCTCCTCTATATGTTCTTCTTCCTCTTCCCCCTCTCTTCCCTCCCTCTCCCTCTCCCCCAATCCCTAAAATAAATAAGTCTCATGAATCTCAGACTGGCCTCAAACTCTCCGTGTCCAAGGATAACCTTGAACATATGCTCCTCTGGCCTCCTAGTTGCTGGGATTACAGGTGTTCACTGCCACAATCAGGTGATACAGCGCCAGGGATCAAGCCCAGGGTATTGTCCAGCTCCGAGGCCACATTCCTGACCCCCAGGACATGCAGCTCTATGAGCAACTGGTGTGGGAGGCCAGGCAGCCTGGGGCAAGTAGGGAGGCCTTTCCTGACTGCTGCTGTGGGTGCCAAGGATCCCAGATGCCCAAGCAGACCTGCAACCCATAGGAAGAAGAACCAGGCCAGGCCTGGGAGAGAAGACTGTACCCAGTGTAGGCCCCACACCTGTACCCTTGTATCTACCTTCCCGTCCATCATTCCTCAGGCTCCCGTCTGCCACATTCTTTATTACCATTGCCGCTGGGTCCCTGAGCTGTGAAGCGTCCCGATGGCTACCATCTAGGAATGGGGTAACTCTCAGGCTCCTCACCTTCTCGAAGTTATACTCGCCAGACCACACTCCACGGAGGACTTGGTGGTAAATGAGCTCGGTGCTCACAGGGTCCTCTCGGGAGTCATGCCAAGGCGTGAAGAACTCCTTCCGGAAGTAGATGCGCCAGGGGGCCTGGCGCTGGCTCTCTCCTCTCTCTTGGGCCAGTTGCTCACACTGGGCCACAGCATCCATCACGTGGTCAGAGCCACTGCCCAAGGACCAGAACTGAGGCAGGAGGGATTAACAGCTGTGATATGCCACGCCCCGACATAGATATCTATCCTTAATACCATATGAGGAAGACAGGGACCATGGTGCCCTGTGTGGGCCAAGAAGTTACTCCTGAGTCCACTTGGACACCAAAATGCTTCTTTCTTCCTCTTCGTGTGTGTGTGTGTGTGTGTGTGTGTGTGTGTGTGTGTGTGTGTGTG
>JANHMN010000013.1:53799665-53829750 GCA_030674055.1 Rhabdomys pumilio | reverse complement strand
GTGTGTGTGTGTGTGTGTGTGTGTGTGTGTGTGTGTGTGTGTGTGTGTGTGTTTGCATGCTTGTGGATGTCAGAGGCGGATGGCAAATCTTCCTTAACTGCTCTCATCTCATTTTCTGAGGTACAATTTCTCACTGAACCTAGAACTCACTGATTTGGTTGGATTTGCTGTCCAGTGAGCCCCTGGGATTCTCACATCTCCATTTGGGCAGTGCAGCAGCAAATGCCGCCATGCCTAGATTATCTACATGGTTCTGGGGGATTGATCTCAGTTACCCATGCTTCTGTACATGCTTTACCAACTGAACTGTCTCCCCAGCTCCCAGAAGGTGTCATGATCTGTCCATCACCTCCCAGAATGCCTCTCAAAGAAGGGAGAGTTTGACTCCCACAGGTGACTATTAGGGTTCCTAGGTTTGGGAGTGAAGGCTCATATCCAGCCCTATGTGGGTAAGGTACAACTGATAGCTGTAAATATGCAGGCAGGAGGACTGGACGTGTGGTATGAGGTGTTTCTGGTGTGTGTGTGTGTGTGTGTGTGTGTGTGTGTGTGTGTGTGTACATGGATGTGTGTGTGTACATGGATGTGTGTGTGTGCATATATATATATATATATATATATATATATATATGCATGTATATGCAGTATGGCAGGTTAATAGGTATAGATTCTAATAGGGGGCATATATAGGCTATGACTCCTTGTTGATACCTTGTCATACACAGCAACCTGGAGGGAGAAGCCCAGATTGTCCCTGAGGCCCTGTTTCTGAGCGATGTGTTGGCAGATTTCTCGTGATGTGGAGGCAGAGTCCACAGAGATGGCCAGGTTCTTTCCAGTTGTCAGGATGACCTGGATCGGGATATGCTTCTTGGACTTGACAGCCTGGGGACAGATAGGTGGTACTCTGTAGTCCAGGGTCCCAGAACCTGGCTCCAGAGGCTCCCCATCCCTAAATTTGCTTGTCCCTATGGAGTCCTGAGGGGAAGTTCCTCAGAAGATCCAGGATCTGGCTGTGATTTGACAGGGTGTCCAATGGTCTGTGCTGCCCACACAGAACAGGTGAGCTGTAGACTTTGTAGATATGGTCTCTGTAGTCCTAGGGTACAACCTGTACCCCATAATAAACCACACTCAGATGCAACCCAAGGTGATGAGGGTGACACAGACAACAGTTTAAATCATTGGGTCCTAAGCACAACACTTTATAGGTAGATATGAGTGACTTCATATTCACCTATAGTTTGCCTACAGGAATTATGGGAAGGAAGGTGCGTGGCCTTAGGAATTAAAGAGAGAATATGAAGGGAATGTGGCCAAAGGAGGCCTGCTGTCTCCACATGGGGGCGGTACAGGGCACTGCCGTGTCCCTCTCTCTTGGTCTGAAATGACCCTTTCTGAGGTCTCCAGTTTTGAGAACTCAGGGGTGTCATGAGACAAAGCAGGTAGAGGCAGTGCTAGCTCCCAATAGATAGCAGAGCTATGAAAGGTGATAGACTTGCAGGACCATTGCCTTCTAGAAGCTAGAAGCAATAATTGTGTGCTCTCTATACACAGCACAGTAGCTCTGTCTTCCCATCCAGGAAGGCAGGAGACAGGAACAAAACGGGAATGTGGCTTAAGAGGTGGGGAGGAAGGCTCTGAAGACTAGGCCATGCTGAGTACCAGGGATTACCCGGAAGGCTCACAGAGGAGCCAATGAGAGCGCTCAGCTAGCAAAGGCAGTATTTGCCAAGACTGATGACATGAGTTTAGTTCCTGGTACCCACATGGTAGAAAGAGAGAGCTGACAGCACCAACTTATTCTCTGACCTCTGCATGCATGTTCTGTTCCAGCCACATATGCACATACATAAATAAAATTCTTTTTAAAAGAAGATGCCACAAAGAAGGTGGAAGGAGCCAAGGACAGAGGCCTGAACCTGTAGAGGTCCTACCCTACACTGCCCATCTCTCATCCCTGCCAGCACCTACCTGCAGCTCCAGCCAGGTGGGGGGTTCTGCACGCACCCCATTGGCAAAGGTGCGTTGCAGGCGTTCAGCACAGAAGGGCCCATAGCTGGCCGGCCCTTGACTAATGAAATTCAGCAGATACTGGTGATGAGAAAGAGGTGGGAAGAGGGAGACATTCAGAATGGAGGCGTCCTCTACTTTCAGCCCAGGTCAATTTGAACCCTTCGTTGCTGGGTGTGTAACTCAGTTGGTAGGGCTAAACTAGTACGGCTGAAGCCCTGGGTTCTAATCACACTAAGATAGACTCCACCTCTCTCTCCATAAATTCAACTCCTTATGGGAAGTTAGATCTGATCTTCCTGCTGCTTCTACCTCCTGAGGGCTGCTGGTACATGCATACATCACAATTTCTACTTTTATGTGGTGCCGGGAATTGAACTCAGGGCTTCGTGTATACTTGTCAAGTACGCTACCAACTGAGCTACATCCCCAATCCATCTCCAACTTAGTCGTGAAGGCTATGTGCTTGGAACCAAGGGCAGTGAAACTGCACTCCTGGATAGGAATTTCCAAATTACTTGGAAGGAGCCAAGTAAAGCATCCTTTCAGATAGGAACTGAGGCTTAGAGAAGTGTAGATACTGCTGGTCATTAGCTATGACTTCTGGACTTGGCCCAGGGTCCAGCACTCAAGGCCTGCCCCTGCTGTAACCTGCCTCCTCCCCAATCTAGTCCCACCCCAGCCTAGCCCTCATCACCTTCATGAACCTCTCTGAGGGTGGGAAGCAGCCCAGACAGAGGCTGAGCAGGATCCAACCCCGGGCCTGGCTACTTTTTTTGTAGTTCTCGGAGAGCTGCTTGCAGATCTGGCAGTAGATTTCATCTCTGAAAGACACAGACCACAGGCTCTGAGAGAGGAGCAAGAGGAGAGCTTGGGCACACAGTAAGGAAGATCTCAGCTTACCCAGTCTTATCACAGCCTAGGACTGCACCCATCACCTGATGTCTTCCCAGAGCTCTGAATGTCTGTCTTTCCACCTCCCCATCCTAGTCCATCAAGGCCCTGCTTTCAGTCCTCCTTCCAGGGTATCCCCTCCCATGAGTCTTTGCTTCCCATCCTGCCTCTGACCACAGCCACCTTGCCCTTGCTGCTGTTCTCGATACTCTCTCCCTAGTTCATGTGTAAGCAAACTTTTCCTTCCCCAACCTTATGGTTACTTCAAATTACCTTTCTTCTCCTCTGCCTTAAGGCACTGTCCCATACCCTGGAGAGAGCCACCTCCTCCAATACAGTGAGAAAAGAGAAGATATGGTGTCTATTTTTTGCTTATCACTTACTAGCTTAAGAAATGCCTAGGATGAAATCTCTCCACGTTTTTTATGTAGGCCCTTAGTGCTATGAACTTGCCTTTATCTAAATCTAAACATATCTAAATATGGGCCAAACAGCCAAATTCACAAAAGCCAGAAATTAGAAACAACATTGATGTCTGTAACAAAAGAATAGATTAAAAAAAATATGGTACATCTACACAATAGAGTATTACTCAGCCATTACAAAGAGTTAAATCATGAAATTTACAGGTAAATGGACGGAACTAGAAAAAAAACCATCCTGAGTGAAGTAATTCAGACTTCACGTCACAATTCTTGTAAGGCAAATTACACATGAAATATGTATAACATAAGCAAATATGTGTTAATATGCATAATATAATGAAGAACTCTCTCATTTATAGAGTCCTGTACTAGAGCCTGTTCTAGAATGAATATCCAGAGCTCTTGGGAGGCTGAGGCAGGAGAATTATGAGTTCCAGGCCAGCGTAGTGAGGCACTGTCTTAAAAAATAAAACAAAACAAAACAAAATAAAATGAATATCTCTCTAGCCCATGCCAAATCTGTCTTAACGCTGCATTTGACACCAGTGAGTTCTGCCCAGGCCAGTCTCATGCACAGGTACATGTACATCTATATGCATTAGCTTGTAGAAGCTTTCCTTGGTTGCTTTCTACTTTATTATTTTTCAGACAGTCCCAGCCTGGGACTCACTGACTTAGCTGGACTATTTGGCCAGCAAGACCTCACCATAGGTGTTACAAGCACATGCTGCCTTTTTTGTTTTCTGGCCTTTTTAAAAAACAAAGCAAAGCAAAGCAAAGCAAAGCAAAGCAAAGCAAAGCAAAGCAAAGCAAAGCAAAGCAAAGCAAAGCAAAGCAAAGCAAAACAAAACCTGGGCTCTGAAGGATCAAATTCAGATTGTAATTCAGGTGTGGAACCAACTGAACCATTTCCCAAGCCCCTCATGGCTTTTCTTACATTTTTGGTTGTGAGCCTAGCCTTTAATGGCTGAGTCATCTTTCTAGCCCGACCTCATGGCTTTTCTTAACAGCAAGCACAGAGTCTAGGTGGCTCTGACAGCAGCTGTGCCTACAGGCCCACCTCAAAGAGTAGTTGAATAGCTAGTACCTTGAGACACATGATAAGGCTGATGCCATCATAAGCTAAGTGCCAGGGAAGTGGCCTGATATTCTGAATAAAAGTAACAGTTGAGACTGGTACCTGAGCCCAGGACGCATGATGGCGTAGCCCACAATGAAGTGCACCTTCTCCAGGTTAGACATGGGTCTGTCTGAGATAGGGCCATCAAACCTGAATGCCTCTTCACCAATGTTCAGCTGGCTGGCCACCTAGAAGTCCACAGACAGCTGTTAGCACAGCTGTGACCATCCCTATTTGCCAAGGAGGAAACAGATGCATGGGATGGAAGCAATGGCCAAGAACTCTGTACCAATCTGACACTGAGCCAGGACAGACAAATCTCCTAGCTGGGCTCACTTAGCCAGTGATCTATGAGGACCACTGTAGCTTTATGGAGGAGATATCATTGGCCCCTCTGTTCCAGCTGCGTATTCTCTGTGGAAGCAGACAAGGAACCAAGGGGAAGTGAGTACTTATGTAGTTAACTGTTTAACCACCAGGGATAGAGCATTTGTCTTTGACATTCAGCCATTTTCTGGCTCAGTTACAAAGCTAGTAGCACACAGGTTGGGGCAGAGGATTGACTTTGCCAGGGTATGAAAAATTGCAGCCCAAATTAGATTGAGTTTGGGTTGAGGTCAACTTAGGGCTAGATAGCATCTCTGGGTAAAGCTGGCATTGGGTATGGGAGGTAGGGTTTGTTTGGCCTACTTAACAAACGTGCATGAAAGAAATCTGAGATCTGACCCCGGGAAGCCAGTCCAGTGTTTTGATGTCCACCTTTTAGAAGAGAGTTGCTTGCTAGACTGCCTTTCAGAGTCCCAGCTGAGAAAGGCCCTTAGCCTCCAATGTGATCTCCACCTTCTGTTTTGGCTATGCCCCTGCCTCACAAAGTGAGGTACTATATTTTTCATCTTGGATCACTCAGTATGAAGAAAAACCATGTAGTGAGGATGCCCAGATAACTCAAGACAGGGACCACATACTGGGATGGATACATTATTCCATGAGCTTGGGTTATTCAAGCCAAAGTTAACAGTTTAGCTACAACTTCACAAGAGATCCTGAATCAGAACCAACCATCCAAGGCACTCCCAACTCTCAGAAAGAACTAGTCTGACCTGTCTTAAGCAGCTGTGCTTTGGGGTAACTTGTTACACAGCACTGCTACCTAACACACTCTGATGTAGCTTATGTCTCCAGAGGTCAGGAAGCTGGAGAGGCTCTGGCTTGTCCATACAATGAGGGCTGCAGGGGGCTATTGGGCTCCTCTGTAGTTAGCAGGCAAATGGGTCCTCACAGCATGCTGGGTTTCAGTGGCCCGGTGTACAGAGCACTTGTGGATTTCTATAGTGGACCCCCAACTACTGTCACCGCTACTTAGCTAATTCTTTTGGATGTTGGTTAGTTCATTGCATGAACCTGGGCCTTAAGGAGGTCTTGACCAAAAGGTGTTGTGAATTATTTTTAAATTATGTGTATGTAAATATGTGTATAGCTGTTCATGTGTGTGTGTGTATGTGGGTGTATGTTGTGGGAGATATTTAAATCGGTGGCATTTAATCTGACTTTTCTCAATCAACCACCATGTTCCCGACTAGCCTAGGCCTGCGGTCATGAACGGTGGCACTGCAGCTGCATACTGCCACTGCTCAATTCAGGCCATCCACTCAGGCGACCAGAGACACTGGCCCTGCACTCCCGAGACTTCCTCCTATAGGTGTTTAAGGAGGTCAGAGGTCAATATCAGGTATGTTTTTCTATCACTTCTCCAAGTATTGTTAAAAAATATGTGTATGTATCCAAAGAGGAAGAAAAGGATATTGGATCTGGTGAAACAGGAATGGTTACAAATAGCCCACTGTGGGGACTAGAGACCAAACTCTGAAAGTCCTCTGGAAGAGCAACGAGTGCTCTTAACTTTTCAGCCGTTGCTCCAGCCTCCTCCACTTTGCTTTTTGAGGCAAAGTCTTTCACCTAACCTAGAGCTCACTGCCTTGGCTAGGTTGGCTGGCCAGTAAGATCCAGAGACCCTCCCTCTTGTCTTCAACTCCTTACTCTGCCAGTGCTAAGGCTACATACAGGCTTGTGTTGCCACACTCGGCTTTAAAAAAAAAAAAGCTTTTGTTTTTATTATTTTAAATGGTGTGTATCTGTGGGTGGTCGTGTGCACATGAGGGAAGATGCTGACAGAGGACAGAGGCACTGGACCCCCCCAGGGAGCGGGACCTACAAGGTGTAAGTTCCTGAGCTACTTAATACGGGTGCTGGGAAACAAACTCATGTGCTCCGGAAGTACTGGTACTTAGCTGCTCAGCTCTCTCCAGCGCCAGTCACAACTTATGAGAGTACTAGGAATCTCGAACTCAGGTTGTCAGGTTGTGCAACAAACAGCATGTTAGACCAGCCATCTCTCCATCCCCAAGGTCCGTCAGAGGGCATGGCAGGACAGGGATCAAGGATGTGTTCTTTGGGCTGAGGGGGATACAGCTTAGCAGGCCTAACACACAGCAGGGTTGGGGTTCAATTCCAGGCACAGAAAGGAAGGAGACAGGAACTCGGTCTCTGAATTCAGCACAGTGAGTTCAGAGCCAGCTCCCACTTACACGTGGTCACTGTAATGTGGAGGCAAAGTCGTTTTACTCTGCTGATTTATCAGCTTTAGATAAACAAATAAGGGATGCTTTACAGGACTTGCATACCTGGGGACTAAACGAAGAGAAGTAAACTATGATCCAGTAGTGGCATGTGTTCTTTTGTTTTGGTGCGTGCGTGCGTGCGTGCGTGCGTGCGTGCGTGCGTGCGTGCGTGTGTGTGTGTGTGTGTGTGTGTGTGTGTGTGTGTGCTCATGTACTCATGTGCTCATGCAGGTATATGCATGGCACAGTGCATGTGTGGATGTCAGAGGACAGCCTCAGGCGTCAGTCCTCACCTTTGCCTTCTTTGTGACAGGGCCTCATCACCACAGCACACACCAGGGTAGCTGCTTCTAGGAATTCTTCTGACTGCTTCCCATTTCCTCGGACGCACGCTAGGCTGTGCGTGCTACTTCATGCTTGAGAAGATTTCATGAAGCTTTCGTGGCAAATGCTCTTACCCCATGAGTCATCTCCCAGTCTTTGTTATTTTTCCTCTCCTCATCTCTTTCTCTGGCCTCCATCTTGTTATATAACTAAGAATGGCCTTGAACTCCTCATCCTTCTGCCTCCAGAACTCCTGTGCTGGAGTAGCAAGTATGCCCCACCTTGTCTGGGTTGTGTGATGCTGGGGACCAGCTCAGGACTTTGCTCACTCTAGGCAAACGCTCTACCAGCAGAGCTATAGCTTCTTTCTCAACTATATGGGTTTTTTTTTTTTTTTAAATATTAATTTGAATTTGTCTGGAGTCAAAGCCAACATTTGGAGTTAGGAGACCATCTCCATTCGTGATTGCAAAATCCTGACAGTCCTGGTGCCATTTCTGACTCATGAGTTGCCAAATGCAGTTTAAGTCTCCGGCACTGGGTTCAGTGGATGGTGCTTCCACTCAGCTTCCTGGGTCCTTCTCTAGTGGACACCTCTCTGTTGCCCTTGCCACTTACCTGTGTGGATCTGGTGTGCTGTGAACCCCGAGTGACACTGTCCTTGCCCAGCTTGTCACGGATCTGCGGCATCACTGAGCTGCCAGTCAGGCTGCTCCTGCCATAGACCACTGGCTCTGGAAGGTCACCCATGAACCTCAGGATCATGATCCAAATAGTCAGAGCTGCCTGGGGAATGAGACAGAAGGGCTGGTTGGCTCCGGCACTGGGACCCGTGATGATCTGGGCTCTTTTCTTATTTTCTCTGAACAATGGGTGGGGGAGCAGGTCACAGGTCATAGAAACTAGGAAAATGCTGGTACCGAGTGGTCAGTGTCATTTTCATGGTAGAGGAGTGGGTATCGCAGGGGCTTCTGGATGTGGGTGTGGCTGGCTGATTTCTGGAAGTACGTCACAGCAAACTTGGGGAAGGTATACTCAGCCAGGCCGTCCACATTCTCTTCTGGCTTCGCCATCAGGGGCACTGTATCCAGATCAACCTCATGCAGTTTCTGGGTCTTTACTTCCAGATCCTGGGAGGGCCAAACAGAGAGAAAGGACATGAGCCAACCTTTCAGTCAATGGAGTGCACATCACTAGTCCTGGTTAGCCCAAGAGGGGTCCTCCCAGCCCTGCTTGCGCTGTCTTACCTCAAAACGTGTTGGGGCTGGGCCCTCCTGACCTCCAATCATGGCTGGGAGGAAGCCAAACACTTTCTCCACCATTGCTGTGTCAGTGACGGTGTCATAGATGGACTTACGCTTCCTCTCATGAACTGCACCTTGAGCCTTTGGCTGCTTATCCAGAATGATCGGAGGTCCCTGTACACACCCCATAGAGAGAAGGTTACCTAAAGGGATTGCCTAGATCAGGTTGGTTTGGTCTAGGGGCATGTCTGTTATCTTGGTTACACTAATTGAGGTAGAAAGACCACGCACCACGGGTGGCACCATTCTATGGGCAGCTGATCCTGGATTATATGAGTGGAGGAAGAAGCTCAGCAAACATTAACTTTCATGGGTTTCTGTTCTTGGCTGGTTGTAAGATGGCTAGCTGCTTCAACTTCCTACAACCTTGACTTTCCTAAATGGATCCTTTTCCCTTTAAATTGTTTATGTCAGGACATCTTATAATAGCAACAGAAAATATGACAAGTACTTGGCTGGGGGTGGTTTGAATGAAAGTAGCCCCCATAGGACCATAGGGAGTGGCACTATTAGGAGTTGCAGCCTTGTTGGAGTAGGTGTGGCTCGTTGGAGGAAGTGTGTCACTGGGGAGTGGGCTTTGAGGTTTCAGATGCTCAAGCCAGGCCCAGTGTCACTCTCTCTTCCTACTGCCTGCCAATCCAGATCTAGAACTCTCAGCTACCTCTCCTGTATCATGTTTGTATTGTGCCACTATGCTTCCCACCATGAGGATAAAGGGCTAAATCTCTGAACTGTAACCCAACCCCAATTAAATGAGCTGTCATGGTGTCTCTTCATAGCAATAGAAACCATAACTAAGACATTTACTGACTGAGTTACCTTCCCAGTCATTTTGTACAATCTAAATTATAGCACCAGAAGCACCTCCTTCATGGTTGCTGTATTTCTAATAACTTTCTAGTAGATTTAAACATCTTCATTTGAGAATGTTAGATATTCTAAAATACCTTCTCATAAGTGTTCTTAATTGATGCTCATCCATTTCCCTCTTGGCCCCAGCCAACCCTACCTTCCCTTTTATACCAAGTGACTACCTACAATGTTTTTCTGTTGCCAGTAGCTCTTCCGGGCAACCATGCCTCTGGCATGTGATTGAATGATCACCACTGCCCTCCTCTTGGCCTGGACTTGCTGTCGCACCAGGTAGCCCCTGCAGCGGGCCTGCAGCTGCACTATCTTCTGTCGCATGGCCTGGAACTGTCTCATCAGCAGGTGGCTCCGGACAATGGCCTGTAGGCGTTCAAAGCCAACTAGGATCTGTGAAAGCAGGAAGTAGTTAGGTTTATGACAAGACCACTTTCCTGAGAGAGCAGAGAGTGGCTCTCCTTAGAAGACCCTCAGTGCAACTTAGTCACCTGCTCTCTGGTTCAGTATTACAAGTATACATACATGCCGATGTGCATGAACCTATTGATTACTTGTCATTGGAGCAGAGCCTACCATTCAAATAAGCACCAAACAAGCATCTGGCAAATAGTATATGTGATCGTTTATGTTGACTATGAACTTGGCAGATCTAGAATCACCTTGGAGACAAACCTTGTCTGTGACGAGTTCTCAAGACAAGGTTGATTGAGCTAAGTAGATCTACCCTAAATGTGGACAACACCATCTCATGGGTTGGGTTTCTGAACTGTATAAAATGAAGACGCCTAGCTGAGCATAGGAACTCATTGCTCTCTGCTTCCTGAAGGTGGATGCAATGTGACCAGCAGTCTGGTATTCCTGCTGCCATGACTCCCCCATCATGATAGACTGGACTCTTGAACTGTGAGTCAGCATAAGCCCGTTTTCCCTTAAGTTGTTTTTCTTGGGTATTGTCTTGCAGCAATAAGAAAAAGTAACTACTGCCAAGTAGACAGTGGACTGACAGGGACTTCACAGTGGCCAGCTGTGCTCAGTGTACTGCTGGACAATGAACCCCTGTGTGCCGCTCATTCAGGTAGGGTGTATCTTTAAAATAGGAGAGAAATGGATGAACAGCCAATCTATACCATGCCACAGAAGTTTCTAGGTCTCCAGGATAAGCCTGTCAGCTGATCAAAGACTGACTCAGTGGGCAAGCCTAAAGATCTGATAGATGCCAGATGTACCACTCCTGAGCAAATCTATTTAAGGTCTCTATGCTTCATTTCCTTTACTTATAGAGCAGTTACTATTAAATACAATAATGTACTCAGTACAACAGGCCCTTGGGTGACCCCTTTATACTTATGAGTTACCACCTGGAATTTTGTGAGTACAGAGTACTGAAAGTCAGGGCCAGTTGCTGATGGGACCCTGTAATGCTACAGCTACAGTCATAGTCATTATGAGAACGAATAAGGGGGAGGGGTCAAGTAAAGCCTGAGAGAACAGTGATGGCCACCCTGACTCACATAGAGCAGAGTCACTCTCTGGGGCCTGTGTGAGAAGAACAAAGAGGAGGAAATTCTGTAACACAAGGTCCATTTGTCTGGTTATCATCATCCCAGCCCAGCTCTGGGGGATGCCCAAAATTCTGGAGGGGAACATTTTGACACCCTAAACACAAGGCTAAAGGGATACTCAGGAAAAAGTAGGAGGAGAGCTGCCAGCTGGTTACATCAATCAGCAACGGAACTCTTCCTGCCCGGGAGCTCTAACCCAGGGAAACAGTCATGACCGTGTCTTTCATGGGTCAGTTTTCTGCTGCCCCTGAAAGTCCATCTTCCCAAGCTCGCTCGCTCGCTCTCTCTCTCTCTCTCTCTCTCTCTCTCTCTCTCTCTCACCAGTTTGAAATTCTTTCTTTGGTTATGGCCTCGCCACACTGCCTGGAGGGTCACAGCTGCCCGTCTTTGCCTCAGGAACTCCTTCCTAGAGAGGAATGCAAATTAGAGGCATTTAATAATGCTTCTCCTAGACCCTGCAAAGTGCTTAGGAGCCAAGGGATCAATCTGGATACAAAAGTGGATGATAAAATATTAGGGAGGAAGGATTCTAGACAGCACATGCTCGGAAGCCTTTGCAGACAGATGGCAGATGTACATGCAGGTTAGAGTCATGAGACCTGCCATTAACAACCGAAATCTCCAGGCTAAGGATGGAGCTCAGTGGTAGGGCATTTGTCTAGTATACAGTTTAAAGTTCAGTCCTCAGCCTCACAAACAACTCCCCTGAGACAATTAACAAAAAAAAGTTAAAGCAAAAGAAAAACTTCCCACATTTTTGAAAGATGATAATCTAGTTTTTAAAAATAATCAAGAAGTCTTTCCTCGTCCCTTCATAGTCTACCAAGAACTATGAACGAACAGGACAAGTTGCCACCTTTTCATTTCTTTTTTTCTATTTTCATATGTGTGTGTATGTGTGTGTTTGACATGTGCATGTGCATTTGCATATGTGTAGGCACATATGCTTATGTGCTTTTGTGCACATATATATATGGAGGTCTAAGGTTCATATCAGAGATTTCTCTGATGAGCTTGGCCCATGAGGATCTTTAATTTTATATTCAATTTTGTTTTCTTATCATTTTTAACGCTTTCCTGGATGAATTTCTAAGGTTTAGAATAGTATGCCTTAGTCATATTAAAATTATACAGAGAACTTCAATATTGATTATTCCTGGGTGCCATATACAACAATTATATCAGAACATTTGCTCTTTGTCTAGTATACACACACACACACACACACACACACACACACACACACAGTGAGAGAAACACAGAGACAGACAGACAGAGACAGACAGACAGTCAGTTATTAACAACAAAAGCTGCCAGGTGGTGGTGGTGCACGCCTTTAATCCCAGCACTTGGGAGGCAGGCGGATCTCTGAGTTCGAGGCCAGCCTGGTCTACAGAGTGAGTTCCAGGACAGCCAGGACTACACAGAGAAACCCTATCTCGAAAAACCAACAACAACAACAACAACAAAAGCTAAAGCAAGATGTATAGATCTGTGTACACACAGCATTTGGGATTTGGGTACGGATAGCATTTGTCTAGTATAAAGTTTAAAGTTCAGTCCTCAGCATCACAACTCCCCTGAGACAATTAACAACAACAGCAAAAAAGTTGTCCTTCCTGTCTGGGCCCAAACACTGAGCAGATCCCAGGCAGCAGCTCTGCCCCCAAACTCACAGAACCCAGGGCTCCCAGGAGCTCTAACCCAGGCAGTATCTTAGGTAGGAAGACAGCAACACCCACCCCAAACAGGGAGTAACTGGAACCCACTTGGACTCAGGAAGTCACTCCTGGCCCAGAGCACTGGTTCCTTCCAGTCTGGAGCCCAGCACTGAGAAAATCTCGGGCCCCAGCTATAACCCCAGTAGTAACATCCACAACCCAGATAATAGGAAAGACAGGCTCCAGTCAGAGACAGGGCAGGTAGCACTAAGGAAATCCAGATGGCGAAAGGAAAGCGCAAGAACATAAGCATCAGCAACCCAGGGTACTTGGCATCATTAGAATCTAGTTCTCCCACACAAGAAACTCATGAATTCCCCATATCACTAGGAAAGCAAGATTCAGATTTAAAATCACTCCTAATGATGATGATAGAGAACTTTAAGAAGGGCATAAATAACACTCTCAAAGAATTTGAGGAGAACATAGGTAAACAGACAGAAGCCCTTAAAGAGGAAACACAAAAATCCCTTAAAGAATTACAAGAGAACACAACCAAACAGGTGAAGGAATTGAACAAAACCATCCAGGACATAAAAATGGAAGTAGAAACAATAAAGAAATCACAAAGGGAGACTACCCCTGGAGATAGAAAACTTAGGAAAGAAATCAGGAGTCATAGACGCAAGCATCACCAACAGAATACAAGAGAGAGAAGAAAGATTCTCAGGTGCAGAAGATACCATAGAAAATATTGACACAATTGTCAAAAAAAACACACACAATACAAAAAGTTTTAACACAAAACATCCAGGAAATCCAGGACACAATGAGAAGACCAAACCTAAGGATAATAGGTACAGATGAGAGTGAATATTCCCAACTTAAAGGGCCAATAAATATCTTCAACAAAATTTTAGAAGAGCCGGGCAGTGGTGGCACACGCCTTTAATCCCAGCACTTGGGAGGCAGATGCAGGCAGATTTCTGAGTTCAAGGCCATCCTGGTCTACAAAGTGAGTTCCAGGACAGTCAGGACTACACAGAGAAACTCTGCCTCGAAAAAGAAAACAAAACAAAAAAAAAAAAATAGAAGAAAACTTCCCTAACCTAAAGAACAAGATGCCCATAAACATACAAGAAGCCTATAGAATGACAAATAGACTAGACCAGAAAAGAAATACCTCCTGTCACATAATTATCAAAACACCAAATGCACAAAACAAAGAAAGAATATTAAATGCAGTAAGGGAGAAAGGCCAAGTAACATATAAAGGCAGACCTATCAGAATTATACCAGACTTCTCACCAGATACTATAAAAGCTAGAAGATGATGGACAGATGTCATACAGACCATAAGAGAACAGAAATGCCAGCCCAGGCTACTATACCCAACAAAACTCTCAATTACCATAGATGGAGAAACCAAGATATTCTACAACAAAATCAAATTTACACAATATCTTTCCACAAACCCAACATTTCAAATAGTGGGAAAGCTTCAATACAAGGAGGGAAATTGAACCCTAGATTGAGCAAGAAAGTAATCCTCTTCCAACAAATCCAAAAGAAGATAGCCACACAAAGATAATTCCACCTCTAATAACAAAAATAACAGGAAGCAACAATCACTGTTCCTTAGTATCTCTTAACATCGATGGACTCAATTCTCTAATTAAAAGTCATAGGCTAATGGACTGGCTACGAAAACAGGACCCAGCATTTTGCTGCATACAGGAAACCCACTTCAGTGACAAAGACAAACTCTACCTTAGAGTAAAAGACTGGAAAAAAATTTTTCAAGCAAATGGTCCTAAGAAACAAGCTGGAGTAGCCATTCTAAAATCTCCAGCCTAAGGACACAAAGGGACTCATGGCTCCACCTGTATAGGTAGTTGAGGGTGGCCTTGCTAGGCATCAGTGGAAGTGGATGGCCTTGGTGCCTGAAAGTTTGGATTTCCTAATGTTTGGGAATTCAAGAGCAGGGAGGCGGGAATGGGAGGTTGGTGGGAGCACACCCTCATAGAAACTACTAGAACTATATGGATTAGACACGACAGAAGCAGGCCGCCAGAAGAATAGATTCCAGAATTCAAACAAAAAATTATCTTGATACTAAAATTTGTTTTGAGAATTGTATATTGCAGAATACACAGCCTTGGTGTATCTACTCATCAAGCAAGCTAAGCAGACCTGCTCAAACCTCTGATGTCCTGGAATTCCATCTGGATGCAGTGAAGACACAGCATCAGAGGCTTATCAATTTACTCTTCCCCCTGCCCCTCTTCTAATATCTCAACACCTCAAATCAGCTTGAAGAAATTAATGAAGAGTCGGTGCCCCTATTCCCTGGGCTTGGGGACTGAGGTGGTTAATATTGGGCTGTCTTTCTAGGGAAAATTAGTGGCTTTGTTGAAACAGGGAGGATTAGCTAGGATTTATTGCATAGCCACAACATATTTGTAGAAATATGTATAATTGTTATTAAGATGAAGTTATAATTTCTTAAATGGTACAAAATTTACTTTGATTTCAAATTTGTGGTTTCATTGGTATGAGTTTCTTATTGATATAAAAGTGAGATTGATATTGTTACTCTCATAGGCATTGTGCCTATATAACACATTTAGAAATACAAGGCTTAGACCAAGTCCTTCTTTAACTTTTTTTAACTGATTTGAGATTGTTAGCCTGTGAGTTAAGGGCCTATAGCAAGTTCATGGCTCTGAGTTTATTGTTAGGGTGTTTTCTATATTTTATTTAGAAATAGCTGAGAGGAGTTAACAGACAACAGTCCAGATTGCCCTACATAGATAGTTGGTTTTCAAAATGTCAGAAGTCCATAGAATTGATGTTACAAACATTTCTGTATTAATGTTCATTTTAATTAGAGACCTGTCTGCTCCTGACAGCTTCCTGTCTTGGATTCTAAGAAGAAATTGAGCACCTTTGGAGTTACTCCAGTTGTGGTGAGACAGCCACTAGGCAAGAATTGCTTCTTTTCATCTACAGACAAATTACTGACCAGAAAAGGACACACTTGCAGAATAGTCGACTGATTATATCTGCCAGGACAGAGTAATCAGCCCTTAATAATTCTGCATCACTATGTCTGTCAGATGATCCTGGTCCAGAAGGCTGAAGATTGGATGCTCCAACGTTTTGTAGTATAGGGACTGTCCAGGTGTTCAGCAGTCTCTATAAATTGGCTAAGTTTTAGAAGCTATGCTTTGTGCTTTTCATAATTTCAGTTAACTTAGTTATTCTGGATTTCTGACGGGGTTGAAGACTTATAGTCTTATAGCCAATCCCGGCTATTTACTTTGAGAGAAAAGATTTGTGAGGGTGGTTTTCAGCTGACATTCATTCTAAAGCCAAGAAAAAAAAAGCCAGGTTTAGAACTAAGTCTTTTAGTTAGGAGAGATGACAGAGGTTCTGATTAGTCAACAAAATGATGGACTCGGTATTAGGTCTATCTTGTACCTTACTGACACAAATTGGTATAGTTATGCTCTAATTGTATTTTGAGATAAAAGTTTTATTTTAACAGGAAGGGTGATATGTAGGAGGAGCTAAGGTGGAAGGGCTAAGGAGAGGAGGAAGAGAAGGAGAGGAGCTAGTTGAAGAGAGAGAGAAAGAGAGGGAGGGGAACATGGAAGCAGATGTTCACATGTCTCTGCCAGTCAAAGATAGTTGATATATCTAGGTTGGGTATTGGGTTACACTTCTGATTGTATGGGCATTTTGTTATTGAGCATTACCAAACTTATAAAGCCTTTGATTAACATTTTAAAAATTGTATAAAAGCAAAAAGTCGGAAGTGGAATAGGATAGGAGTTTTCTAGGGAGGGGAAATGGGATGGCATCTGAAATGTAAATAAAATATCCAATAAAAAATTAAAAAAATAAAACGCCAACAACATCAGCATAAAACATTTTTAAAAAGTTAACGTTCGACTTCAGTTAATGCAACTCTTCTAGAGATTTTATGCCTTAGTTGTTCCAACCCCGAGGGCCTGTTGTACTGAATGCATTGTTTTATAACAGTGATTCTCAACCTCCCAAATGCTGTGACCCTTAATACAGTCCCTTGTATTGCAATGACTCCCAACCATAAAATTTTTTTCATTGCTTCTTCAAACTGTAATTTTGCTACTGCTGTGAATCATAATGTAAATACCTATGTTTTCCAGTGGTCTTGGGGGAATTTTAGGAAAGGATCATTCCAACCCCAAAGGGATCACGACTTCAAGGTTGAGTACCACTGTTCTTTAGCTACTGATTCAGCTACCACAACCCAAAACTATTTGGAAAAGATTACATCTGCACTGAACCTGCACATATTTATTGTGACCATATTATTTGTCAAATAATACCTTCCAAAAGCTAGTTACATGACATTGGTATTGAATTATATTTTCTAGAGTTGGGCTAATGTATACAGGAGGATGTGCTTAGATTATATGTGCCAATAATGTACCACTTAAAATCTTAAATGGAGCTAGTGAGATGGTTCAGCAGTTAAGAGCACTTATTGCACGTTCAGAAGACTTCTGTGAGAGTTCACACTGACTGTCGACCTGGTAGGATCTAGAATCACCTAAAAGACAAAGCTCTAGAAGAGTCGCATTAATTGAAGTGGAAAGCTTCAGCCTAATTGTAGGTAGTACAATTCCATGGGTTGGGTGCCAGATTGCACAAGGGAGAGAAAGTGGCCAGAGTAACAACATGCTTCTCACTCTGCTCCTGGCTGTGAATGCAAAGTGACCAGCTGTTCCAAGCTCTCACTACCATCTCTTCCCTTCCATGATGGATTAGACCACCAAACAGTGAGCCAAAATGAACCTTTTCTTTGGCCTACACCAACACACACACACACACACACACACACACACACACACACACACACACACTCTACTATAACTGAAAATAAATCCCCAGTGAATGGGGACTGAGCAGCAGAATGGACAGATCAGAGGACGAATCAGTTAAGATTGAAGACAGAACAAAATAATTTTTTAATTTGCAGGATGGAGAAGAAATAGACTAAAGAAAGTGAGCAGTACCTCAGGGACCAGAGGGACTTTGACATGGAAGCTAAGACTAGTGCTTCAAAGGCCCAAAGGCAAGAAGGAAGATATCAGTCTACTGACAGACATGGCTCCATCAGCAAAGTGCTTGTCTTGCAAACATGAGGACCTGTACCCGTGTTTGTGTATGTGTGTGGTGTGTATATATATATGTGTGTGTGTATGTGTATGTATGTGTGTGTAGTGTGTGTATGTGGTATGTGTGTATGTGTGTGTGGTATGGATGTGTGTGGTGTGTATGGGTGGTGTGTGTATTTATGTATATGGTATGGATGTGTGTGTGTGTGTGCGCGCGCGCGCGCGCGCGCGTGCGCGCACGCGTTGTTTGTGTTTGTATGTGTGTGGTGTATTATATATTGGCACATGTAAAGATGAGATTGAGACTGACATCATTTGCTTATAGAATGCTTTCCCAATAATATATTAGAATTACCAACATAGGCTGAATGTCTTCACTGAGGAAATATTGTTTCTCATTTTCTCTCCCAGGCCTGCCTGAGTAACTCCATGCACTGGCTGAGAGCATCTAGGCACTTGCCTGCACTCCAGGTTAAGTGTGTGAGGTGCACACAGGCTATTTATTCAGTGAGCCTGGAGTCTCCAAATAGCTGTGGGACACTTGACTTCAGACCAATCCAAACTTTAAGATGGGGGCAGGCACCTGTGTTTGTGTCCCCGAAGGACTCTCTGGATGCGGATTGCTGCTCCGTCCAGGGCCTGGCTCCTCTGGATCTCCAGCATCGTGTCCTGATGATCCTGAGGATGGATGACATCATCATGTTGCTGTCCTTCCCTCACCCCCACTGTCCCTGCTTGGTACCAGGTCTTGGTTTCCAAAAGTCAGGATATTCCAGACTCTCTTTTGAGAACTAGCAAAGAAAGAACCTGGATGTGGTTCTGAAGGAAGCAACTACCTCTCATCCTAATGCCAACTTAGTTTGGCTTCTTTTGCTCTTTCAATCTGTCAGTCTTCATTTCCCAAAGTCATTGTCTTCACCCATGGGTGTGTCTCTCCTGCCTCTTACTCCCCCTAATTTCCTGAGGCCTGAGACATGAAGCACAGGCCTGTCATCACCATCATAGGCCTGGGAAGGCAGGGGCTGTCTTTGCAAGACAGAGACCTGTGGCACTTCGGTTGGTGGGGAAGAGAGGTTGGGGACTCAATTGTTCTTCATTCCTTTTCCCCCTCCCTCTATCTGTCATCAACAGGACTGAGTCTCTCATGTGTCCTGGTGAGCTTGGGACATAGAGAAGACCAGATCTTGAGCATGGCCTCAAGGAACCAGGAATGTATGGTTGAAACTTCTCTTTCCATCCCTTCCCCAACACCACCTCCATTCTGTGATCTTCTATGTGGCCTTTCATGGCTACTCCATCTTTCTGTGCAGTTCCTTTGGGGAATTCTCTCTGTTATCCTGTGTCTCTATTACCTCCTTCCTGTTTAGATCCCAGATGCCCACTATGGGGCAAGCCAGTACATGAACCTTTGGCTAGAGGAACCCATAGCCCAGCTGGGGACCAGAGTAGGCATGGCTGGCTGGGGCTCGTTCCCCTCCCTCCTGCTGTTCCCTGGAGGCCAGAGGCAGCAAGTGCTTCCCAGCATCTCACCTTCAGGAAGATTTTGGTCTTTCCGACTTTCCAGTCTTTGTCTGTCCCCAAGCACAGGTCAGCGATGCGCAAGGTCATCTGACGGTGCTTGTTTTGAAACTGTTGAGAAAACCAGGTGTGGCCAGGGACTCTGGAGAGAGGTGGGAGCCTTCTCCAGGGCTGTTCAAGCAGGAGTCCCCTCGCATACAGGCCACACAACAAGGGCTGTCTGACAACGCGCAGGCACTTGCCTACTCTCCAGGCTAAGTGGATGAGGGGTACATAGTGTTCTTGGTGGGCCTGGTAGCTCCATGTAGCTAGGGAGCACTTAGCCTCAAACCAATGCAAACTTTAGGATAGCTGCAGGATGCAGAAAGATAGCAGAACATCTTATCCCACAGAGCTTTTTAGCCACACCTCGGATACTGGACACGGTGGTCCCAGGAGAGCAGAGTAAACCCACAGACATCTAAAAGGAACACACAGCCACCAGAATAACCAGAAGCCAGGGTGAGTCATCCACCTTGCCTATATCGCACAAAAATGGAGGAGGAGGACAAAAGGAAGGACAGACAGGGAGCATGTTGGAGCTGGGTATCCATGTTGGGGAGAGTCCCAGAAGTCAGGAAGGAGGAGAAGATTCAGTGGGAGGCACAAGGTTCTATACCCTCTAGACACAGACCTGCGTACGCTCCTGGCTGGGCAGCAGCACGCGGAACCTCTGTGAGAACTCGTCAAATGTGTAGCGGATGGGAAAACCTGACTTGCGGATGTGCACGGTCTCCATCATGCCGGAATAACGTAGCTGCTGAATGCACAGCTCTCGGTCAAACAGCTGTGGGTAGAGAAGATTGAGGAGCCTAGGAGCCCATCCTTCAAAATCACTCACTGTTGCTGCTGCCAGGGGAACTCATCTTACCCAGGGACCTACCCAGCCATCCCCCAAAGTCCAGGACCGACCGAATGTTCGGTTGAACTAAAATGACTGTTTTTATTAGGTTAAATTATTATATTTATTTGATATATAGCTGAGCATGACATTCTGCCTCTACCTCCTATGTGCTGGACTTATAAGCACATAATGCTGTTCGCAGATTTCAAATGACTTTTTGAAGACAGCAGTGGGAGTTGCTGAAAGTATTTCCAAGGACATAAAAGGCAATAGATAGAAACTGGAATTCAGGCCAATTCCAATTGGATTGGTCCATACATATAACACTTGGGAGGCAGAAGCAGGAGAATCATGAGGCCAGCCTTGGATATGATGAGACAAGATGAGAGAGAGAGAAAGAAAGAAAGAGAGAGAGAGAGAGAGAGAGAGAGAGAGAGAGAGAGGTTGTGAGACCCATAAGAACACTATGCTTCCAACATTTTCAAGACATGTACAGTACCAGCAATAGGAAAGACATTTGAAGGCTGGAGAGATATCTCAGTGTAAATATGAGGACCTGGGTTTGAGCTCCAGAACCCATGAAAAACCAGGCATGCTAATGTGTGTCTGTAATCCCAGTTCTGGAGAGTTAGCCTGAGCCAGCTAACCTAAAAAACCCTGGCTCACAAATAAGGTGGTTGATGCCTGTACTGGTTTAGTTTTATGTCAATTTGTTACAAGCTAGAGTCATTTCGGAAAAGGGAGCCTGAGTTGAGAAAATGCCTCCACCAGACTGGCCTGTGTGGTGCATTTTCTAAATTGGTAATTAATGTGGGAGGGCCTGACCCACTGTGAGTGGTGTCACCCTTGGGCTGCGTGTATAAGAAAGTAGGTTGGGGCTGGAGAGCCAGCACACAGGTTAAGAGCACTGGCTGCTCTTCCAGAGGACCTGGGTTCAATTCCCAGCACCCACATGGCAGCTCACAACTATCTGTAATTCCAGTCCCAGGGACCTGACACCCTCACACAGACACACATGGAGGCAAAAATACTAATGCATATAAAATAAAAATAGATTATTAAAGAAGAAAAAGAAGGAAAGCATATACATACACACACACAGAGAGAGAGAAAGAGAGAGAGAGAGAGAGAGAGAGAGAGAGAGAGAGAGAGAGATCACTTGCACATGTCTACCCTTAGAAATGCAAAGTCTTTAAGTGGGCCTTGCTTATTCCAGTCTGGATGCTGCCCCAATTAAGACTACACAGAGAAACCCTGTCTTGAAAAAACAGAGAGAGAGAGAGAGAGAGAGAGAGAGAGAGAGAGAGAGAGAGAGAGTGAGCGAGCTCTGGTCCTCAACAGGAAGCTGTAGCCACTGAGCTGAATTCTGGTCAGAGACATCTACAGAATGTGAGCCTCAGCCCAGGCAGGCAGTGTGGCCACCGGCAGGAATTCTAAGAGCAAGGCAGTTTTCCCGGCATGAGATGTCCCCAGCTGCTGTCTATACTAGCTTTTTTTTTTTTTTTTTAATAAAACAACCTCAATATATGGTATTGCATCCTATTTCAAATATGCCCACAATATGGCTCACAACTGTCCTTAACTCCAGTTCCATTTCCATTTCCAGCCTTGATGGGCATCAAGCATTCATGTGGTGAAAGCATCCACACACATCAACAAAATAATTAAAAACTATATGAGTTGGAGAGCAATAAAGGAAGACACACAATATCAAACTCTATCACCCATGTGCACATATGTGACATCCCCACACTTAGACATACATGCATATGTACACCAATAGCTTCTGGTTTCCTATGACATGGTTTATAGTTGTTTTGTCTTTGCAAATCATATTTCCTAGTTTGGGGATGCAATGTGCTTCTGACTTTTGGAGGGAGGTGGATTCTATGGATCAGGGTATCCCAGGCTTCCTTTTGTCCCCTCCACATGTGGAGAAAGCTCCTGCAAGTCTGACTTTTCAGTGCCAACGTGCGAAACAACTGATGCCCTTTGCTAAGTGTGGCTTTTACGTGGAAGAGGTGCCATACCATCTGCTCCTAAACTAGTTGCACCTTTTCTGAGATACATAGTATCTGTTCTATCAAAAGATTAGCTGAGACAGGACCACTCGGTTTTGAGGAAATGCCATCTTGTAAACCCCTATGTAAGTTTCTAGTTTCTAGTTTCCAAATCTAAGTTTTGAGTCTCCTGAGTTTCACCTCTCCAAATGTCAGCTTTGGCTCAAAGGGCCAAACGGCACTGATACAGTTGAGCCCATTGTGTAAGGACTTGAGGTCAAAGTCTGACCAACAAGAGCACAGCTCGGGATCCTGAAATCATAAAGTCCCAGTGGAATCCCCCTGGGTGTGCTCACTTGCCAGGGCTTGTCACTGCAGACTGCCCTTCTACAGACGTGATGTTTTGCCTTTCAAAGATAGTTCAGGTCATGTGGACATTCTTATGAACACACCTTCATTTCTAACATCCTATAGACAAGAGTAAGCCTGACTTTATGGAAGATAATAAATAATGAGGCCCAGAGGAGCCCTGAACCGGGTTAAGCACACACAGCTGATGATGGACTAAGGATCTAGATGTGAGTGCGTGGAAGTCAGTGTGAGGTGAGTGTGCAAGTCACGGAGCTGCAACCAATTCACACCAGTGTCTGTAAAGAGGGGACAAGTGGCTGGGCGGTGGTGGTGCACGCTTTTAATCCCAGCACTTGGGAGGCAGAGGCAGGCGGATTTCTGAGTTCGAGGCCAGCCTGGTCTACAGAGTGAGTTCCAGGACAGCCAAGACTACCTGAGAAACCCTGTCTCGAAAAACAAAAAACAAAAACAAAAACAAAACAAAAAAAAAAAGAGGGGACAAGTGACAGCTCTCATGCTGGCCATGCCCTGGGTATCAAGTCTAGGTGTCAAACTCAGCCCCTCGGAACCTTCTCCCATCCTGGCACATCCCCAGTCTCTCCTAGGTACCAGCGGCTTCTTGTACTCGTTGGGCTTGATGCAGCGGACAAAGTAGGGCTGGCAGTTGGTCAGGATTCTCATCAGCTGCTCCAGAGACTGCTTGAACTGGCTTGCGAGGGTGATGGGGCGCTTGGTGGAGTCTGACGGCTGCAAAGAAGCAGCAAGGGAGCATAAGGGCTGGGAGCTGTGCCTGGGGCGCTGTGGCCCATGTCACAGTGAGGGCTGCCACTCAGGACACGTGTGCACACTTCCCCCTCATCCTTCCCCATCCCTTCTTCCTTCTTTCTTTTCCTTCTTCACTTCCTTCTCTCCCTCCCCTCCCTTCCCTCCTGTTCATTTCTTCCCTTTCCCCTCTTTTTCTACTCCCCCTCTCCCTCCTTCCCTCTGTATTTCTCTCTTTCTCTCCCTCTCATTCCAGCACAAGCTACATGCTGGGGGTGCTGCATACTATGGCCTCCTGGCGAGTAAAGAGTCTTCTTGGTTATATCTGTCTGGCCCTGTGCCTTGGAGTGAGGGTGGCAGGTAAGTAGCCCACCTTGAAGATCTGGCTCCCTCCCTTCGCCTGGCAGATGGTGCCGTGTCCCAGCTTTGTCTGTGGTGAGTCCAGGTTAAATATCTCCTTCAGGAACTTGTTTTTTGAGGAATGAATCAGGATGAGGATGTCTGTGCTCAGCACATCTCGATTCTTCTCCAGAAAGCCTGTGGGGACATCAGAGCTACCCTTCAGGCCAGTTCAGCCATGTCCTCCATTTCCCCCCCCCCCCAAGTAAAACGAGATTGCCTAGAGGGATTCCAGAGTGTCCCACCACTCAGACAGAGCTTCTGTCTCACCCATCACTAAGTCACTTCTGACCTCTGAACTTTCAGCCCCTGGCATTGCATCCCCACTCAGCACTGTGGTCTCAATGAATACATTACGCTGTTTCTGTGGTCTTGGGCATTCTGATAGGGTTGGAAGTTTTCCAACTGGAAGACCTAGCCTTCAGAAATGGGAGAGGCCAGTGTTCTGAACTGAATTGTATCTACCCAAAGTTATTTGCTGGGGTCCTTGGTTCCAGTACATATAATCCAGTATGGATCTCCTGTATTTGAAGAGGAGGCTTCATGTGCATGTATACACGTGCATGCTTGTTTAAGTGCGGTACCCATATATACCTATGTATGTGGAGATCAGAGAACACTCCTCAGGTGATGTCCAGTTGGTTTTGAAAGAGGGTCACTCATTTGCCTGGAGTCCACCAAACAGGCTAGGCTGCCATCTTGTTTCTGCCTCCTCAGTGCAGGGGTTACAGGGGGGCAGGCATACTATGTCCAGCTTTTTTTTTTTCTTAAATGCAGTTTCTGAGGATTGGCTTCAGTCATCATGTTTGTGTAGAAATCACTTTATTAACTGAGCTACCAACTCAGCCTGAGTGGGGGCCTTTAATGATTTACATAAAATGTAGTCCTGATGGTAGGCCTTGACCCAGTATGGTCGGTGTCATTAAAAGAATACGATAGTACATAGACACACTGAGAGGGAACTGTGTGAGGTCACAAGGACAGACGACCTGTGAGCCGTGAGCACATGAGGTCATGGGTACAACAGAGTATTCCAAATAAAAACAACACCCTTTAGCATTTTTGTTTGTTGCTTTACGGTTGGTTTTGTTGTTTGTTTGTTTGTTTGTTTGTTGTTTTGGTTTTTTGAGACCAGGCCTCCTATAGCTCCTGCATTGCTTTGTAGCTGACGACGACCTTGAACGTCTAACCCCCCTGCTTCCACCTCCTGACTGCCGGGATTACAGGCATGTACCACTGTGCCTACTTTACTAGTGCTGGACTAGTGATCAAACGCCAGGGCTTCATGCGTGCGAGGCAAACAATCCGAGCTAAATACCCAAGCCTGTTTCTAAAAATGTCCATGCGTGCATGCGTGTGTGTGTGTGTGTGTGTGTGTGTGTGTGTGTGCGCGCGCGCGCGCGCGCGCGCGCGCGTGCATGTGTGCGTGTGTGCGGGTGTGTGCACTCGTGTGTGAGCGTGTAGGTGTGAGCATGCCATGGTGCCTGTGTGGAGGTCAGAGGACAGCCCTTCTGTCTTGTTTGAAGCTGGATCTTTTGTTATTCCGCACTATGTACACCAGGCTAGTTGGTCCTTGAACACCCAATGATTCCCCTGTCTGTTTCCCATTTCACTGCAGCAGTGCTGAGACTGTCGATGTAAGATGTGTCTGGTTTTCATGGATTCTGAGTGTTCTAAACTAGATCCTCATGCTTGGAGAAAGAAGTTTCCCGAATCTTAGCATCCTTTTAAGTTTCACGTCACTTACAGAAGCAAGCAAGAAAACAAAGAAACAAACAAAACCTCACTCTTGAACACATAGGGGTACTGGGGATGCGTTCAATGTCCTATTTGGGTTCTGGGACTATGGTTGCTAATACTGGTTATTAAATTGACTACATCTGGAATCAACTAAAATCCAAGCAGCTAGCCATGCCTGTGAGGAATTTTGCTTAATAGGATCATTTGAAATGGAAAGACCCACCCTAAATCTGGATCATTTGAGGTCAGAAGACCCACCCTATCCCGACCACACCTTCTGGCGGCAGCCTATATAAAAGGACATGGCAGAAGGAAGCTTTTGCTTTTGCCTGCTTGCCCTCACTCTGTGTGGAAAGCTCATCAGTCCTGCTCCTGAGATTCCTTTGCTGATATTAGAATCTTTTTCTTCAGGATTCCAGCATAGACCAAAGACCAACTGAGACATCCAGCCTCATGGACTAAACGACTACCAGACTCCTGGCCTTCGTGTAAGGAGACAGGCATTGTTGGACGAGCTGGACCACAGTCTGTAATTCTGTTCTTCTAGAAAACCCTGGCTAATGCAAAAACTCTCCTTTTCTCACAAGCATAGAGCTAGGATGTGACAGGGACTGTGAAGGGCTCACACCATCTTCCTAGTTTTCCAACAGAACTCTCCCACCTCCCAGCACCCTGAGTCCTCTAGGTAAGCTTCCAGCCTTTCTGCCCCTTTGTCACTCTAAGGAAAGCATGTGAAGATTGTCCTTAGATTTGTGTCTCTGCTCAAAGACTGCACACAACTATGACTGATGCCTCCTTACTATGTTTTTCTGGCCACAAGAGCACAGTGGTCACCTTCCCATTCTTCTAAGCAAAACAGATTGACACCTTAGACCTTTGTTTCTCTCAAAACCATGTATATCCTAACTGCAACGTAAAGTTAGTTCATGGATCTAAAATCTAAGAGTAAAATCTAGACCTATGATAAGACTATGAAGGAGAGGAGCTGGGGATGTGGCTCAGGTGGTAGAGTACTTGCCTAGCATGCATGGTCCCTGGGTTCAATTCCCAGCACCACATAAACTGGGCGTGGTGGCACAAATATCAGCCCTTGGGAGATGGAGGCAGGAGGATCAGGTGTTCAAAGCAGGACAACAAAATAATGAGCGACAATGAGAGAACATGTAGGAGAAAGCTAGGAGTCCCTTGACTCATGACTGTAATCCTAGCACTCAGAAGCAGGGGTATTAGAGGCTAGCCTAAACTACATAGCAAATTTCTTGTCATGAACTACATAGGAAAACCCTGTCTCAAAACAAAAACAATGAAAAGGAAAACCTTCATGACACTAGACCTGACAGTGGACTCTAAGCTACGACACAAAGATAGCTAGAAGCAAGGCTTCTTCAAAGTAAAACCTTTGGCACAGTTAAGAACGTGGTATGAGCCAGGTGAGGGTGGCATACTGGAGGCAGAGGCAGGCAGGTCTCTGTGAGTTTGAGGCCAGCCTGGTCTACAGAGTGAGTTTAGGACTGCCAGGGCTACACAGAGAAACCCTGTGCCCAAAAGAAGAAGAAGGAGGAGGAGGAAGAAGAGGAGGAGGAGGAAGAGGAGGAGGAGGGAGGAGGAAGAAGAATCAGAAGAATCAGAAGAACCAGAATCCAGGTATGGTAGTTCATGTCTGTATGTCTGTGATGTATGGTGGTCCACGAGTGTGATGCCAGATACTTTGGAGGTGAAGGATGAACTATGCATCATGTCTCTATCTAAAACTCTAACAAATAACAGAACAACAGGAAAACCAAGGACCTGGGACATAGCTTAGTAGGAGAGAGCACTTGTACTATGTGTCATGCCCTGAGCTTCAACCATACCCACCAAAGCAAAAATGAAAAGACGAGCCCCTCAGCATGAGAAAAAATTTACGAACTATATATCTGACGAGGTACTTACATCTAGAATATAGAAGGTGCTACTATAGGCCAGTGAGATGGCTAAGCAGGAAAAGACACTTGCTGCCAAGTCTGACACAAGTCTGATGGCCTGAGTTCCATCCCTAGGCCCCATGCTGTGTGGGGAGAGGACAGACTCCTGCAAGTCTGATATCACAAGTTTAAGAGGATGTGGAAAGGTTGGTACTCTGATACACACCTATTAAGAGTGTAAAATAACACAGCTACTTTGGAAAAGAGTTTGGTGGGTCCCCCAAAACTGTATATGACCTAGCTAGATATATGCTGAGCAAACTGAAATCTATGTCCACACAAAGATGGTCACAGCTGCATTATATAAAATAGATGTAATGTAGAAACAATTCAAATATCCATCAGTTGAAGAGAGAAACAAAATATGAGCTAGTGACACAGAGTATTCTTCTGCAATAAAAAGAAACAAAGGGAGCTGGGGAGAGGACAGAAAGAGCATAGTGTGCAAGCGGTGGACTTGGGTTTGGTTTCCGGCAACTACATTCACACAGACTGACCTCAAAAACCTCAGAGTACAGCCGGGCAGTGGTGGCGCACGCCTTTAATCCCTTGGTCTGCACTTGGGAGACAGGCCAGGCAGATTTCTGTAAGTTTGAGGTCAGCCTGGTCTACAGAGTGAGTTTCAGCACAGCCAGAGCTACACAGAGAAACCTCGTCTTGAAAACAAAAAACAAACAAACAAACAAACCAAGAACCAAAAGCCCCCAAAACAAAAACAAACAAACAAAACCCTTTGAGTAAGTAAAAGAAACCAGCCACAGAGAGCATACATGACATGTGCAGTGGTTAGTGTTTTATCATTTGACAGAATCTAGAATCACCTGGTAGACTGGCCAGCCTGTGGGGATTATCTAAACTATATTAACTGAAGCAGAAAGACCCACCCACAGTGGGTGGCACCTCCCCTGGCTGAGCAGCAGTCTGCTTCACCCTCTGCTCCCTGACTACCTCCTTCCTGTGCTATCCTGAGTTGGCTCCTGGTAGGTCCTACACAGAGCTGTGCTCACCTTCTGCCTGGTAGTATACATCGCCCGCAAAGTGTGCGATCCCAAAATGGGTGTCATGGATGCTCCGGGGGCTCAGGAAGGACTTGTTGTTGGCATGGATACTGTTGAGTTTCTGCAGCATGGTGACATCCGTCCCCTGGAAGAACCCAGATGTTCTATGGGCTGAGGCTCCAGAGTCAGGAGGAGGTCAGGAGGCCAACGCACAGGAGATAAAGTAAGCTAGGCTCAGGATGACTCACTATTGATAGATGGCTAGCTCACACTGGCTGGTGACTTGTGGTAGTAAAGGCTCAGGAACAGACTAGGGGCTACTCCTTTGCCAACCCTCCCACTCTACCCACTGGAAAATTGTCCAGGTCCTCAGCAATCTGAGAAGCCTTCCTGTAGGAGTTGTGCTGAGCAGGAAGGTCTGGCTAATCTGGGCCTTGTTAGGCAGAAGCTTTGACAACCTTGAGCAAGTTATCAAGTTTACCCACTACACCCAGCAACACAGAGTTGCTTGACCTCTGAGGAGAGACTCAGGCTGTGAAGACACTTGCCTGTGGGAAGCGGCTCTCCTCATCGAGGAGAGAGATGATGCTCATGGGCTTGAGGGCCAGCATGTCTAGGATGGGCTGGTTGTCAGTGTAGTGGATGTAGTTCCAGGTGATGCTCTCGGACAGGTACTCCTCCTGCTCCATGGTGAATACGTGCTTCACAAAGAATTGCTGAAGGTGCTCGTTGGCGAAGTTGATGCAGAGCTGCTCAAAGCTGCAGAATCAACAGCACCATCATCTCAGGGTACCACATGTACCACGCAGCTCCAGCAGAGAGCCTGGAGGCAGGAGGCATCTCTGCCCCAGACATATGCCACATGTGTACATGCTTCCTTTTGCTCTGACCCTAAAGGCTCTGGAACAGTACCGCCTTTACCTCCCCACTGGCCACCTGTTGCCTGACTCTGCCCTGGATAGCACCTGCCCAGAGTTGGCCCTCTGCCCCCCTCATTTCCTTCTCCTGCCTCTATCACAGTGGTATCTGGTAGAATGCCCAGTCTGCTCCCAATTGCTCCAGGACACTGGATCTGAGACGTTCTGCCCAGGCTCACTCACTTCTCAACTCAAAGGCCAGAAATGGTTCACAAAACCCCTAGATGAGTCAATGCTCCTGATTTCTGTTATCAACTGACCCCGTGTGGTGAGTCGTCCTAGATCAGGAACAGAGTCGGTGGTTCAAGGGGGTGAGTAATGCTAGGAAACAACCTGAGTCTTGGGCGTGACTTTTAGTTACATAGACTTCTTTGGACATAGGGGTGTTAGATGCACTCAGGCTGTATTTGCATGAGGTCCAGACTTGTCTGTAGACATCCCAGCATTATGTGTTGGGACTGTGAAGTCCTTGCTCCAAGCCCAATGGCCAGAGTAGGGTGAGGCAAGCAGACATGTACTCTCAAGCTTGGTCAGAATCACTGCTCATCTTTGTGTGTGTGTGTGTGTGTGTGTGTGTGTGTGTGTGTGTGTGTGTGT
>JANHMN010000013.1:53655652-53796161 GCA_030674055.1 Rhabdomys pumilio | reverse complement strand
TGTGTGTGTGTGTGTGTGTGTGTGTGTGTGTGTGTGTGTGTGTAGGCTGGAGATTAATCTTGGAGGTCTTCCTTGATCATTCCTCATTTTATTTTTTTTGAGACAGACTCACTGTCCTGGGGCTCACTGTTTCAGCTAGACCAACCTGTTAGTGAGGTCTAGGACCTTGCCCTACCACTGGGGTTGCAGGCATCCCTGGTTTTTGCATGGATCCTGGGGATCTAAACTCAGTTCCTTATGCTTGCATGGCAAGCACCTTACTGATAGCTGTCTCCTCAGGCCATCGCCTGGTGCTTTACCTGCAGAGGCCCCGTGTTTTCATGTCTTACCTTCAAACATCTGAGAACTGCAAAATCATAGCCACATTTTTAGGATGTATTTTTCCAAAACTGGGTTGAACCACATGATCCTTTTGATGCAAGGACCCAGAGACTTCTTTCTCCTGCTGTCCCCATCCCTCCACGTCTCCTCCCCGTAAGTGTTATCAAGACAAACATTACCCATAAAGCCCACATTCCCCAGGTGGAGGATGGCTGCCAGCAGCTTGCTGATGTCCCAGTTCTCAGAGTCTGAGAACTGGAGGATCTTCATGGCCGAGCGGACATGTGCGTAGTCCTTGGCATCACTGAGCCCCTCATAGGATGTGCAGTTCCCCTGTAGGAACAGGACACTTCAGTTGAGAGAGCTACCCCAGATATCACCCCACTCCATCCAGGAGCCAGCAAGGCCAAGATGGCTCAAGAACTTAGTTAAAGGCCCCTGAAAAGTCACTGTCTATGCTCTGGGTAAACTCTGAAGGACAACATCCATGTATCCAAGCTGAGCAAACAAATTAAGGAATTTCCAGAGGCAAATCCACATGGAAATATTCGAGGGAGACTTGTGCCTGTCATTTGATTTCAGACTATTGAAACAACAGACCTCAAGAAACTAGAATGTCCCCAGGAATTTCTTCCTAGGAGAAGAAGGCCTGGTGACAGCCAGAGGGAGAGACTGTCTCCCAAGAAGAGATTTCCCTCAGTTCCATCAACTTGTCACACTATCACTCAGGAGGACTGAAACCAAGACAAGGCTGCTTAGTTATACATAGCTCTTGCCTGCCATTGAAACCTATAATTCCTGTCAGGATCCCAAGAACAGAATGGCCTGGAGGATGTGTGACTTTTTTGTGCCTCTTCGCAGTATAGCCACACTGCATACATTCCCTTTCTCTGCTTTGTCCATGGTCTTCTGTCTGGTTAATTAGCCCACTGAGACCAGCTTGTTATTGCTGCTTGGGCCTAGGTTCTGACCCTGACAGCTCTGGTGGCACCACAGCTAAAGCACACCTGGGCTTTGCTGGTAGCACTGGGTGACCATGAGCGAGTCTCCTCTCTGGGCCACTATTTGTCATCCATCCATCTTGAGCCTGCCTAACTTGTCTCTAGGGAATACTGTGAGCTCATTCCCATAGGAAGCTTTTCTCAAGGCTGACTATATATCAAGACCTGTGCTCCTTGCTATGAGTTGTGAACTAATGGCCTGCAGTTCTTCACACCTACTGTATATCTAAGAGGAGCAGGTGAGAGGCCAATGACCCTTAACTATTACCAGTGCTAAGACCAAAGAGACCGAAGATAGCCCTACTGGGATATAGGGAGAGGTGCCCCACAGAAAATTTCTAAGCTGGACCTTCACAGGGCGAAGGGTGGTGAGACAGGGTTGGGAGGTGGAATCCAAGGACTGCTGCAAGGAAGGTCAGATCTTTGAGAAATATGAAGCTATGTCAAAGGTCTTGAACTTAGAGTGACTAATTGCTGTTAGAGGGTTTGCTCTGTGAGATGGTTGGCAGATTAGAAGTCAAAGCTGGTCACAGGGACAACCCAAAAGAAAGCTACTGCCACATTCTAGGAAAGGACTGGTGAAGACTTTGAGGTAGTGACCACAGGTAATATAGGAAACTGATCCAGGGGTAGAATACGTCACCCCCCTTATGGACGAATGCAAGCCCATACCTGCTTGAATCTCACTGTCCTGGAAAGGAGGGATGAGGGAGAACAAGGCTCATGTTTTAAGAGCTTAAAGTCTAGCTGAACCTACAAGGATGGATGCAAGAGTCTGTGGCTAACCACCTGTCACCCATTGTGCTGAAGACTCTTGTAGGCCTGGAAGGATTCAGAAGAAGATAGTGTACGTGAAAAAGGGCCAGAGCCTTAGCTTGGGGCTCCAGGAGTACAAGGAGTAGAAGGGAAATAGGAAGCAGGCCATAAAGTCTGTCATAAAATTATTTCCAAACAGAAGGAAAGGGGACCTAGCCCTCACTCAGGGCCCAGCTAGAGAAGTATCCCAGCATCCAAGACTGAGGTTCGAACATGTGCTAGCCCTTCCTTTCCTTCTTTTGTTTCTAAAGAACACATTAGGAAGAGGAATAGGGGAGCTCACCATGGTCAGGTAATGGTACTCAGAGGGCGTGCCGAGACCCAGCATTTTCTTCTCTTCCAGGCTCATCCCCATCAGCATGCAGTAGAAAATGTGGTAGTTCCGTTCCTCTGCAGCCTGGGAGAAAAGGCATCCAAAGAGACATGTGAGCAAGACCTTCAGTTTCAGCTTGAAGAACTCTAAGCCCATGTGGCCAAAGCATTTCCCCAGGGACCAGTCTATACCCTTAGGTCACCTGTATTCCAAGAAGCAGAGGATTCTGGGTACCATGAATCAAGAGGCTCGTCTGACCTTGGGTTCATCCTGACCTCACTTCCTAGCCCAGAAAGCCGTACAGAGCGCTGCAACTCATTGTCTCACAGAATTTATAGTCACTCAGTGACCATCTAGAGAGCCACTGGCTTGTGCAGACGTGGGTTTTAGAAATACTGTTTAAAACCACATTCTCATTGTGAAAATTCAGACTGTTGTCAGCATGTGTTGTCATAAGGTAAGCCTCCTTTCCACCCTGTCTCCCCACCACCTCAAAATCTGATTCCTGCTCCACAAAAGCCCTTCAGGGTTTGTGTTTCTTCCAGACCTTAAATTCACTTATATAATGTATCTATAGTTACAGTTTGGTTTATGAGTGTGTTCTTGTGTGTGCAAGCATGCACGTACAAGCATGAATGTGGAGGACATAGGACAATCTTGAATGTGGTTCTTGGGAATCTATCTTGCTTTTTGACACAGGGTTTTTCACTGGCCTAGAACTAGAAAAGCAGGCCAGGCTGACTGGCCAGCAAACCCCAGGGATCCTCCTGCCTCTGCCTCCCCAGTCCTGGGCCACGGTCCTCTATACTGTTCTCCAGGGTCCTTCTGCCACAGGCCCCAAAGTACCTCAACTTAGATTTGTTCTAGCCAAACCTCAGAGCTAATTCCAGTAGAGGCAAGGCATGGTAGGCACCAAAGAATGGAAAAAAAGTACATGGATGAACAGAGAATTAGAAATTTAAAATTACCTGCAGCTATGTAGCAAGTTAAAAAACAAACAAACAAACAAAGAAGAAAGGAATACATGTTGGGGCTAGGGAGATGGCTCGGGTGGTAAAAGTACTTGCCATGCACGCACAAGGATATGAGTTCAAATCCTCACTATTCATGTAAAAAGCTGGATATGGTGGTATACATCTGTAATCCTAGTGCTAGAGAGACAGAAACTGGATCCCTGGGACTTGCTGGTCAGCTAGTCTTGTTGAATCAGTGAGCTCAAAATACAGTGAGTGACCTTGTATCCAAAAGCAAGGTGGAGAGTGATCAAGGAACACACCCAACACTGGCCATCAGCTGTCACACAAATGTGCACACATATATGTATCTGCACACACACAAACATGTATACATGTATACACCACACATGCATATATACAAGTTGTATGGACAAGAAATTCAAAGCTGAGAAAATTCAGTTGTTCCCTTTTCAGCAATACTGAGAAGTACGTAGAGTCTGGGAGGGGACAGAGGCAGGAGGATGACAGTGAGGAAGTCCCAGGGGGTGGTGATATAGTCTCACCTGCCGGCAGACTCTCGACTTCTCCAGGAGGAAGTGCTCAATGCTTGCGCCCTCGATCACCCCGCTAGAGTTGAAGTGGATGTCAATGTACTTCCCGAAGCGGCTGGAGTTGTCATTGCGGATGGTCTTGGCATTGCCAAAGGCTGAGGGTAAAAGGGACATTTCAAAATGGGAGCAGAAGGGAGAATTTTCCATTTATTTTGGAATCATCTGGGTAGGCTCTCAGAGGAGGATGAAAGGTCTGGAGTCTGGGGTTCAAGAATCAACAGCGAGGTGGTTATTCTTTCAGGTGAGTAGTTTGTTGGAAGAGTTATTAGTGCTTTGGACAGACAGACAGACAGACAGACAGACAGACAGCATGACCAATACTGTAGATAGGCAGTATGTCTGAAGCTGAGAAGAGTTCAGGTCCGTGTGACTGAGCAGAGTCCCTTCTTATAGGTCTCAGAGAAAGGGGGAAGTTTCCTGCCATGTAGTTGAGGAGTAGCTTGTATCTGGGGAGGACTGAGGATGTGGGGTTCATGAAGAAGGGGAGCATCTCAGTTGAGGTGCAGTCATTATACCAGTAGTCACCCTGGGGTCCATGGTCCTGAGTTGGTAAACTCCCTTGGGGAGTTGATAATGGAATCCAGGCATCCGGGAAGTTGGTTAGAAAGTTAGACACTTACAGCCAGGCTTTTGATAGGAGTGTTGGTGTTTCATTTTCAACAGTGTGAGAAAGGGGCTGTTTCAGGCAAACATGGCTTGAAAAGTCCCTAGTCTAAAACCTGACAGTGGAGAGTCTGCAGTTGAAGGTGAGGAAGATTGTCCTGGTAGACATGGTAGGGAAGGGACAGTACAGGAAAGTTAGCAGGTCAGAAGACGGGGAGCCCTGTAGAGTAGGAATCTGGCTTGAGTGTAGACCCAGGAGAAGAGGAGAGAAGGCTGGGGAAACAGTGGTAGGCTAGGGGACTTATAGCTGGGAGTGTTAGGCTCAGAGTTTGAGATGGCCTCCTCAAGGAGCCAGGGAGGCTTCTGAGGGCCAACAAGGCCATGTGCTTCTCAAGTGGTCAGCCTGAAATACATATACATATGTGTAAAACTAAATAGACTCAGCATGTTGTATTTACACACACACACACACACACAAAGAGAGAGAGAGAGAGAGAGAGAGAGAGAGAGAGAGAGAGAGAGAGAAGAGGCTGAAGAGATGGAACAGCATTTCAAATCACTGGCTATTTTTTCAGAGGACCTGGGTTTGATTCCCATCACCCACATGTGACTTAAAAACTGTCTGTAACTCTAGCTTCAGGGAATCTAACACCGTCTTCTACATGAAGGTGGCTGGTGCACAGGCGTTCATGAAGGCAAGTCACTCATACACATAAAATAAAAACAAGTAAATAAACTATAAAGGTAGAAGAGGTCATGAATTTAAAGGGGAGTTGAGGGGACACAGGAGAAATTGGAGGAGGGGCATGGAAATGTTGTAAATACAGTATTCATGAAGAAATTCTCAGGGGGAAAAATGAAAAAGAGAAAATTAGATGCATCATGTGATGAGGCAGAGGTGGGATGTGAGCATGATTGACAGGGGCTGACTCCACCCCAGAAAGAGCAGGTGGCTATAGAAGGAGGCATATGGTTGTAGCATGGACCCAACGTATCATTTGCAGAGCTGTTACTGCAGGCTCCTCAGTGGCCCACAGAAGTGTGAAAGCTTTCCGAATGAAAATGGCATCACTCATGTCAAACCTTTAGCAGTCACAGTGACAATAAAGCAGGAATGCTGGGAAAGCTTCCATGCATTTGTACCTATGATGGATAGGCAGAAACAGGAGGGTGCCTGGGACATGCTGACCAGCCAGTCTAGTCAGTCGGTGAGCTTCAGATCCAGTGAGAGACCCCCTATGAGAAATCAAGGTGGGGGCTGGAGGACGGCTCAGCAGTTAGGGGCACTGGCTGCTTGAGGAGCAGAGCTTGGTTGCCAGCGCACGTTTGCTGGCTCGCAGCACCAAGCCCACTTGGTGAAATCCCAAGTCAGTGTCTCAAACCAAAGCTGGGCTGCATCCAAGGTTAACTTCTGTCCTTCACATGCTTATACACACATGTGCATGTGTGCATCTGCACACACGTGGTCACACACCCATAGATAAACAAATAACACAGAGATGGGGGAAGAGAAAGAGAGAACTGTTCAGCAACTAATAGACCTGGGGCCAGGGCAACAGGTGCCTGGGCCGCCTAGCCCAGGGACTACAGCCCAGGGACGGGACCCAACGCAACTCTTCTAAAGAGAAGTCTGACCCACAGCCTGTCATTAGGTGAGCTCACTGCAGAGTCTCTCACTATAATCAGTAAGGCAGGGACTGCAAGGCACTAACTCTGGTGCAAGGCATCCAGTTTGACCTCCCCCTTGCCCAATTCTGAGTCCTCTCTTCCCTTCTCAAACTATCCAGTCAACATCTGAGTCTGAATCCTTGCTCTGTCTGTTCTTGCTGTTTCTTCTTTGTCTCCTCGAGGATTCCCGCTGCAGCCTTAACCACATGTGGTCCAGAAACAACTCAGAAACACACAGACACTTCTCAAACTGGTTTGATCTTGGAATCCTATTTTTTGCTTTGTTTTTTGTTTTGTTTTAGTTTGTTTTGGTTTGGTTTTCTGTGGTAGGGTTTCTCCATGTAGCTCTGGCTGTCCTGGAACTCTCTCTGTAGACCAGGTTGGCTTTGAACTCACAGAGATCTGCCCACCTCTGCCTTCCGAGTGCTGGGATTAAAAGGGTGCACCACCACTGCCCCACTTGGAACCCTATCTTTAAAGGAATACTGTGGGGTTCCCCTTTGGGGGTGTGTGGTTGCGTGCGTGTGTGCGTGTTTGCATGTGCATGTATGAAGGCCAGAAATCAACCTCAGGTGTCATTTTTCATCCATGTTTTTGAGGCAGGGTATCTCACTGAGAACTGAGGCTCACCAGTTAGGCTAGGCTAGCTGGCCAATGAGCCCCAAGGATCTCTCTGTCTCTGCTTCTCCTATGCTAGGATTACATGAGCTACCATGCCTGATTTTTACATGGGTGCTGGGGATTGCATTTATGTCCTCATGCTCATATGGCAAGCATTTTCCCAGTTAAGCTATCTCTACTGCCTCTCCCTTCCTGCTGTCTGGGGATCCCATGCTCCTGTTCACCCCACTCTTGTTTAAAGGTGTCATGGCTACCCATGGCTACCCATGGCTACCCCATATGGGGAGGACTGCTTCTGTCCAAGTCCTCAGGATCACAGCTTACCTTCCAGGATGGGGTTGGCCTCCAGGACCTGTTGCTCGATCCACGAGTGTTGGCCGCTGACTGTGGCCAGGAACTGAAGAATGAGCTTGGTGGTCTCAGTCTTCCCGGCCCCAGACTCGCCACTGCCAGAGAATACAGGAAAATGAGGCCTCAGACATAGACTTACCACTATCTAGAGCCTCTCCACTCTCTATAAATGACCTCTATGACCACCCCCCCCCAACTCCTACCCATCCTGTCCCCTGGGCCATGCTGACAGGAACACACTTTCTCATGAAGAAACTCCACATGGCCTTTGCTCTGAAGTCCCCTGAGCATCTCAGACTACCTATGATTCAGGCATGTCCACATGTGTTCCAGAATAACTATATGTAGCTCAATACATTTGTTGAAGACAATGTCAAAAAAATTGAACATATCTGGTAGAAATTATTGTATTGTCTTTTTTTTTTCCTGCTAGACACACTATGATCTGGGTTATTCCAGGCCTACCAGGCAGAACAAGTAAGGTGATTCAGTCTTTCTGATGAAAGCGTGGCTCCCAGGCCAGTGTTTTCTGTATCTGGACAGAAATCTAGGATCCCAGGTTCCCTTAGCTAGACCCAGTCAGAATCTGTGTATAACCTGGGATGTTTACTATTGATCGTTAGACTCTCAAGAGCCTGGCTCTCGAATCACCAAAGAGGCAAGCCTCTGGGTATGTCTGTGACGTTATCTAGATTAGGATCCTTGCAGTGGGAAGACACACCCTAAGTATGTGTAGCATTTCCACAAGCTGAGACACTGGATGGAATAAAAAGGAACAGGAAGGCTTAGCACCGGAGTTCATCTCTCTGCTTGCCGACTGAGGACACAGTGTGAGCAGCTGACCCTGTCTTTGTACGTTCCCCACCATGAAGAACCTTCGAGTCCTTTCCTTGTTTGCTGCTCTGTTGGGTACTTGCTTACTGTCTTAGAGAGCCAGCTTGCTATGTGGCTTCAATATTCACTCCAAGGACATGTTGAGCTGGGCATGCTGCACAGGTTTAATTCTTGTACTTGGGAGGCAGTGGGGTGAATCTCCAAGAGTTTAAGACCAGCTTGTTCTACATAGGAAGTTCCAAACCAGCCAGAACTGTGAGAGACATAGCTCTCAAAAACATAGTAAGACCCAGTCCCCAAAATGAAACCAAAATAAATAACATCATTTGCATCCAAAAACAAACAAACAAATGGACTAGCTGAACAGTGGCGGCCCATACCTTTAATCTCAGCACTTGAGAGGTTGAGGCAGGCAGACCTCTGAGTTTGGGACTGGCCTGGTCAACAGAGCAAGTTTCAGGACAGCTGAGGCTACACAGAGAAACCATGTCTTGAAAACCCAAGGAAGGAGGAGAAGGAGGAAGCGGGGGAGGGAGAGACGAAAGGAAAGGAAAGAGAGAAGGGGAAGGGAAAGAAGAGTGAGAGGGAAGAGGAGGAGTAAGGGGAAAGAGAGGAGGAGAAGGGAGAGGAGGAGGAAGAGAAGAAGGAGAAACAGAGGGTCACTATGTTGCTTAAGCTAATCTTGAGCTCATGGCCTCAAGAGCTCCTTCTACCACACCCTCCCAGGCAGCTGGTCCTGTAGACATGCGCCTCAGGGCAGTGAGCTCATGCACTTGCTTGAAGCACTTGCTTGGCTGTGGTTCTATGGTTTGTGGCCCAGCACTCTTAGAACACATGTTTTCCCCAGCTTGCGTGCCAACTCCCACTCTTGGAAGTGTATTTCCTTTCTTTAAAAACGATCTCTATTTCTATTTCTAACCATGTGACCTGAGACCCAAGAGCCTAGAAACTTCATCAGGTGTGCATGAGGCTTAGATCCACACCTGTGACATCCCTGGGAAGGAACCAGGACCTGTCCAATTGGAGGTTTCTCTAACACTAAGAGCCCAGTTGGGAGACTGACTGAAGGCATGAAACAGCACTCATGCTAGGATGCTGTTCTGGAGGCCCTGCTCGGAGAAGCAGCATCCCCTGCCTATTATTTGCCTCCTCCCTGTTATGTCTCCCTTTTGCCGTTAGCAAACCTTACCTAACCTGTTTGAATAAACACATTACTACTGTCTGCCAGTCTATTGTTCTGTGACATGAGCCGTGGGACAGAAGATGGGATCTCTTTCACCTGCTGCTGTTTCCTGTGTTAGGACAAGGAGGACCAATAAGGTCTTTTTGTTCATTGTTTATTGTTTATTTTTGAGACAGTATTTCATGAAACTCAGGCCGGCCTAAATTTTGCTATCTATCCAAAGATGAACTTGAATTTCTGATCCTCCTGACCCTGCCTTCTGATTATTGTATCCCCTGCTAGGATTATGGGCATGCACAAGTGCACCTGGTTCATACAGGGCTGCAGATAGACCCCGTTGCTTCATTCAGCGTGCTAGGCCAACACAGTAGCAACTCAGCTATATCTCTAGCACGGGTATAAAAAGATCTTGAATGAATGAATGAATGAATGAATGAATGAATGAACAACTCATGCATAAGTGACTGATGATTACAGTCCCGAGTTAGGGACTCAGGAACCAAATCCTCACTCCTATGTTTTCCTCAGCAGGAAGAAGGTCTGTGTACAAGGTGGCCAGAATCGGGCAGGTAGGGAAGCAGAGCCACGCTCGGGGTTAGAAGGGCACTTGTCCCTCCTAGCCCTTAGAGACCTCAGGGTATGGAGGATGTGTCTTCAATAAACATATCTTCAGGGTGTGGGAAACATGTCCTTGGCGTGTGGAGGATATGTTCTTGAGGTGTGAGGGACATGTCACTGGGAGCAGGGCAGTAGGAGCAGCTCTGAGCAAACATGTCTGCTAAGAACTCTGGTTAGGAAGAGACCCTGTGAGAACCTTAGGGAGAGGAGTGTTTCTTTCTTTCTGGGATCCTCTGGGGCTAAAAGCAGTAGTTGACCATCTGCCCCAGGAATGGTGTCTGAGCCTCACCTGATGATACAGCACTGGTCCCTCTTGTTCTTCTTCATGTTGAAGTAGCAGCTGTTGGCAATGGCAAAGACGTGGGGAGGCAGCTCGCCCATGTGGCGGCTGTAGTAGATTTGTACCTGCTCCAGGGTGTACAGGGGCAGCATCTGGAATGGGTTCACAGCCACCAGGATGGAGCCTGTGTAGGTCTGGGAAAGAGAGCTGGTAATTAGTACCTGCCAATCCTGGGACAGAGCTGCTGGGCTGGGTCTCAGCCTTGGCTGCAACACCTCTAGAGCTGCTCTCAGCTGCCCAGCTCCTTCCTCTGGGAAGATGAAGCATCCACTAGTACCACAAGTTTCTGGGGGCTTGTTCCCAGTAGTGGTAAATGTATACTACTCTACCTGGCTTTAGACAGGGCTCCGTAAAAATGGGTTGAATAAATAAATGGGCTGCTCAGCACAGAGGGGGAAGAGCAGATTCAGTGGGTGCTTACAGAAGGAACAGTACTTATTGAGTACCTACTGTGTGCCTGGCACTGTGCTATCTCTCGACACTAGCTATTTGTCTCTCAGAGTATGATGTCCCAGTTTTGTTTTTAAACAAACAAACAAACAAAAAACCCAAACAAAAGAAAGAAAGAAAGAAAGGAAGGAAGAAAGAAGAAAAACAGTCTTGTTTAGCCCAGGCTAGTCTCAAGCTTATATAGCTGGAAATGGCCTTGAATTTCTGATGCTCCTGACACTATGTCCCTAGTGCTGAGATTAGAGATGCCCAGGACTAGGCCCAGTTTATATGGTCGGGAATCTAATCCAGGGCTTCCTGCACTCTAGGCAAGCATCAGCTGAGCTACATCTCCGGACCTGCTTCTGTTTCTTTGGATTGGTAGCAGAGGCTGAGAAAGTCCGAGCACCTGGGCCATCTCACTGAATAAAGATGGGGGAGCAGGGCCAAGCCCCAGACCCCTCAGCTTCCCGAGGACACAGCACCAGTGAACTCACATAGATCTTGTGCTGCTGGTATCGGATCAGGAGGTTGTGCACCACACCCGCCTCATTCAGGTCCCCCAGGCGGATCATGTCATCCACTCCTTGGGCTGAGTTGGGATGCATGGACCTGAGGGTGCTGAGGTCTTCTGCACAGATCCAGTGTTCCTGTAATGATAGGCACAAACTCTCCATATAGGTCTGCCTTCTACACCCTTCTGTTCCACATTCTCAGGTCTGAGATGCCTCTCTGGCCAGGCTTGGTCTTGGTTTGGGTCACAGGATACCTGTGACAAAGTCAGATCCACCTATGGCTTTGGTCAGCATCTGTCTAAGGGATTGGAGTCCATGTAGAGCTGGGGCTGGGCTAAGCTTCAGATAAGCACGTGAGAGCTAGCAGCTGGAAGTTTGCAGAAGGAGACCTTAAGAGTTCTTGGGGCAGAATGGTGCAAGTAAGGGCAGTTTTAACATTCCCCAGCACTGCTCAAGTAGAAGGAACACTGTGTTGTTGTTGTTGTTGTTGTTGTTGTTGTTGTTTTGTTGTTGGCGGTGGCGGTGGTTTTTTGAGACAGGGTTTCTCTGTGTAGTCCTGGCTGTCCTGGAACTCACTCTGTAGACCAGGCTGGCCTCGAACTCAGAAATCCGCCTGCCTCTGCCTCCCAAGTGCTGGGATTAACGGCGTGCGCCACCACCGCCCGGCTCATTGTTACTATTTTATTGACTTCAAGTCTTTGGTGGTCCTAGGGACAGTCAGAACCTCCATTTTGTAGGTCATTATCAGTATGTGACTCTCTTTAGAACCCCTGGGGGACAGGGAGGTTGGCCTGAGGAGGAGTTAGTGACTGGCTGGATGTTTACCCCCTCACTGTCCTTGTCTGTCCCTGTCTTATACTCAGGTGGATTAGCTTCTAACCCAACCACTCTAGGCTGTCCATTTCTAACCTGGACACTTTTGTCCCTTCCGCCTCCCCCTCCACACACCTTTCTCACCAAGCTGTCCCTCCTGCCACCACCCCTCTGCAAATCAACTCTTGGACCTCTACCCGCCCACCTCATCCCATCTCCTCACTCCCTCCTCCTCCCCCAACAGTTCTCAACTGTTATTCCCAAAAGGTTATTAAGACAAACATGTCCTTTCATCAAGGCAGAACTCCACTGTGCTCTGTTCTGCCCAGGGGATAAATGGGTTTCCTTGATGGTAGTGGTGAGCAAGGGAGGGGAGAGGAACCAATACCAACCTTGCCCTCATCATCCACAATCAAGGTCTTCCCCAGTTTTGTTTCTTTGACAGTGCCCCCAATGGCCACACCAGTCTTGCTGCTGGAGGGAGGGTCCAGCCACACATGGTCACCCTAGAGAGCAGAGAAGAGACAAGGGTCTGAGTCTTCTTCTTCTTTCCCTTTCCCACTTTTCCTGTCTTCAGGCTGTCATCTGCAACCACAAGCTCCCGGGTGTCAGTAGATCTCTCTCTCTTCGTCTTCTTCCTCATCTGTTCTCACATGACCCCTTACTGCCAATCAAGTCCCTGTGATTATTCTGTCTAGACTAATGAATTTAGCAGGACCAGGGCTCAACCTTCCCCATAGCAACTCTTACTAAGAGGGGGAAAATATCAAAGGAAATAAATAACATTCAGACTTTGTCCTCATCATGGAAGGCAGTGAGGTGAGATGGTTAAGAACAGACTGCTTCCCACACTTGAAAATGTGGGAATGTATTATATTTTGCCTATATAATGTGGGCATGCTGAGGAGATGACTTTAATCCCTGGCACCCACTTTTTAAAAAATGCTGGACATGATGGTGTATGCTTGTAACCCCAATGCTAAGGAGTGGAAACAGGAAGGTGTATAAGGGTCACAGCAGTTAAGAAGTCCATTGGCTGGGATAATGTGTCCCTTTGATACAGTTCCTCTTGCTGTGGTGATCCCCAGCTATCAAATTATTCTCATTGCTACTTCATCATTGTAATTTTGCTACTGCTATAAACTGTAGTGAAATTGCTTGTGTCTTCCATTGGCTTTAAGCACTCCATATAAAAGAGTCAGTTGACTCCCAAAAAAGTTCCATAGACTAAGAACCAATGCACTAGAACCTGAAGCAGTCTGAAGGGAACAGAGGGCTGATCCTCTAAACGTTTTTGCCTATATAACTTGGTGTGTGCACATTCATGAATGTGTGCATGCACACACACATGCAGATCCATGTATGATCATGGGAAAGCAAGAGGAATCTCAGCTGTCATTCCTCCGGAGTCATGTCTTGGATTTTTGTGTGTGTGTTTGTGTGTGCGTGTGCTTGTGCGTGTGCGTGTGCATGTGTGTATGTGTGTGTATGTGTGTGTGCTTGCCTGCAGCTCACCAGGTAGACTAGGTTTGCTGGTCAGAGAACCCTAGCATCTATTTCCTGCAAGGTAAGCACTTTATCAACTGAGCTGTCCATCTTTCAAGTCCTTACCTACTCAACTTTAACAAATAAAATGAAACTATTGCTGCCTAATGCATAAGCTGTTAGGGGGTAGTTTCCTGAGTTTAGCCATTTCAAGAACAAGTTTCACCCTGCTGACTGGATCAAAACTGAAATCATGTTCCCAGGTCCCAGAACCCACCTTCTACCCTGCTTCTTAGATGTTTCATGTTAGTCTGTTAACCGATAAAGGATGTAAAGAGGGAAGATGCTGTTATCCCGTTAACGAAGCTAAGGCACACAAGTCATGAATGTGCTGCCTGTCTTGACTTAATTGACTGTGTACACCTTGCCCACCCCTTTGTCCCTTTATCACTCTAAATTACAGGTCAGAGTTCAGGATGGGATCTAGCTACAAAAGCTGACTCAAGGACCATGAAACCACTTGACCTGGATAAGGCCCAGTCACCAAATGATAACTTCCTTGCTTAACCCCTTAATGTCAAAATATGATTGGCCACTGCAACAGCCCACCCTGTTCCCCCTCGCTCTGTGTTCCAATTCTTTAAAAATATTGTACAATCTTCTCTCCGGGCCTCAGTTCAGATTCCAAACTGACTGCCTCACTACGTGCACAGAAACTAAAGCTTTCATTTTTAAGCTTCTGTTTTTGAGGTGAGTTTTCTTGGCTTCCATCTGCATCCAACAAAAACAGTGAGAATAACACACTACAAGGCTGAGATTCAGTGTGAGTGACTGCATCGGGCAGCAGAAACAGCATGTTCAATCCAAAGCAAGAAGAATAAAGGTCCAGGATGGATAATAACCGTCTTGCAGAGAAACCTACATTAACCAGAGATGAAAGAGAAGCAGGGTATTTCCAAGTGCTGAAGTGTCAGCCAATGGGAACTGAAAGAACAAAGCAGTCTGTGGTCTGTAAGAAGAGGAATGATTGGCTTGTCACTTGGCCAACCCTCTAAGGAATCAGTAGCAGTCAAGCAGTCTGAAGCAGCTTGCTCACGAATTTGTAGGTGAGCAGACAGTGGCAGCTGGATCATAGTTACGCTACTCCTGGGTGTCGGGTCCAAAGGAACCCCAAATTCCACAAACCCCAAAAGGCAGCCCAAATACCCAGAAATGACCTCAACCTGAACTGTAGGAGGATTTCTGGGTTAGATAAAAGCCAGCGTTCCTCGGAAAGTTGTGAAACCAGTTCCTATCTGTCAAAAGGATTCATTTTCCTTAATTCTGGCACAAAGGGCATATGGCTCCATTGGCATATATACCTGTATTGGCATATCAAAGCACAAAGGCCACCAGGCTCCCTCAGTGTCACAGTACCTGTTACACATTTCAGAGTCCACCCCTAGCATCTTATTCCTTGTCAACTCTCTGGGCTTCCCTCTCTCCAGATACCAGTTTGTTCTCTTTACAAGGCTTCTACCTTGCTCCTAAATTCTCTCCATTCCCTCTCTCTCTCTCTCTCTCTCTCTCTCTCTCTCTCTCTCTCTCTCTCTCTCTCTCACACACACACACACACACACACACACACACACACACACACACATTATCCTCTCTTCTCTCACAGATAGCCCTGGTTTACACTTCTTTCTCTCTCTGCTCTGGACTCCTCTAGATGCCCCTCAGCTGTTCTCTCTCTCATGCCTACAATAAAAACCTTAATCATACCATGTCAGCAGTTTCTTCACTTGTCCCTCCACATGCGCTGGGCACACCCAAGGGACTCTGTGTCCTGCCATGGAGATGCTTGCATATGCATGTTCATCGTTGCCCTATCTACAATAGCTTGGAAATGGAATCGTTCTGAATGAAAATGTGTGGTTGTTTTGTTTGTTTGTTGTTTTTCTATCAGCCAGACGAGGGCTCCTGGGCTTCCTCCTTCCACTTTGTACCAATTAGTCAGTTGACTGAGACTATGAAGTTAGTTCCCACCAATGGGGTAAGCTGCAGTCGCCATCTAGGTTAGGGATAAAAAGGTAGCAGCCATTTTGGTGGGAATATTCACTAGCATGGTTTGGGTTCCGGCACATCCTTTTTGCAAAAAAAGAATTAACCTTGCCAAATTACTTTCATTTTGTATGTACCTTATGAAACAGGAATTGTTCTTTCTCAGCAGTTTGGGGACTCTCTGGGGTTTCAAATTTATATCCAAGAGTGTTTGGATCCCTTACTTGGGGGAGGGCAGAACACTCCACTCCCATTACAGTCCTCCCCCACCCCTGGGGTCTAGGGTAAACAATACTCTTTCGAATCAATAAGGACACCAGGACACAAAGTTTCTCAGCAGTGTATGGTGGGCAGGCTAGAAAATATCATAGCAACCAGATAATTCTTGTGCACAAGATTAACGTATGAAACACAAAAAATTGGCAAAGTGCTTCTTGGTTGGCTGGGACCTTCTGGAGGTTGAATGAGGGTGAATGAGATGTGCTGTTGACACAAAGCAAATGTAGAGTCCTGACCCACAGCTTCATGGGCAGCCTTGCTGACTTCTTTTTGCTAAAAACTGACTTAACATAGGACAATTTTGTCAGAGACAGACAAAGCACCCAAGACTGGAATATATATATATATATATATATATATATATATATATATATATATATACCAACCCTCCGTTAGTGGAGGTGAGAGTCTAGTTGGTTATCAGGGTTTGAGAAACCTCTATTGCATGAGGTTGAGACTCTAATAGTTTAACTTCCACAAAACCAGGGTGAGACACAATTAGGTATAGAAATCTAAGGAAGCACCCCTCCCCTAGACAGAAGGTAACCAACTCTCCCCTGTGGCCAGCTCAGAGCTCCCTGCCCCACTCAGTATTCACAGATCACCTGATCTCAGCCCACATCACACTCAGGTAGGACAAAAGGCCACATACACACATTTCTCTTCCAAGTTTCTGCGCCCAGAGTGACTGTGTCATGTATGGGATTTGGGGCACACCTCCTTGTTCCTTCTGCTTTTGCTATGAGTTCCTTTTTCCCAACAACAGCTTGTCCCTGGGATCTCAGGGGAGGTCAAAGTGTGATCTAGATGACACTACTCAGAGTTTGCAGCTACAAAGTAGTGAGGTCCTACACACCCAGGGCACATGAGCTGTCTCCTTCTCCATCCATGCTGATCTAATTGGTGCTTTTTTTTTTTTTTTTTTTGAAAAGGGGTAACTGTCTACATTCAATCTATGATATGTATGGTGGGTCCTAATAATCTTGTGCTCTGATAGGGGTGTGTAGTCATTTTATCATTGAGCTGAGTTCACCATAAACCAAAAACGAACACGTTGCTTTGCCACGGGCTGGTGGCCTCAGCAAGATGGAGACCGTCATGTGATTTGGTTACCATCTTGGTTACTGGCATCATTAAGATGCTGGCCACCATGTGACTTTACTGATATCTTGATTAATGTATCACATGGAATGAATCAAAATGATGGCTTCTTGGTACCACTGGGCCCTCAGGGAGAGTATTCAGTCACATACTGCAATCCTCTTCTCTCTCTCTCTCTCTCTCTCTCTCTCTCTTCCTTTCTTCCTTCCTTTTTGGTTTCACCTTCCTGATGCTGTTGTAATCAAAGAAATAGGAGACCCAAAGGAGACTCCAACACAGGCTGTATTGCCGAGTAATAAGGTCAATGTATTTTAATATCAGACTAAAGAGAAATAGCAGACCTTCGTGGTGGGATTTTTGTTGTTGATGGTGATGATGTTTGTTTTAATTGTGACACTATATTTTATACCCTATATTTACTGGTTTCTAGAGAGGCCTTCAGCGTTTTCCCAGCCACATGCCATCAATACTAGCCAGCTTCAAAGGCAGCTGACACGTTGACATGTCTAGACTTGGAAATCTTGTGAATGTGCAAAGCAACTCAAGACAAACTTAGAGAGACAAGGGAGACACAGGCCCAGCCATGTTGTAAAGAAGAGCTTGCTAGATGTCAGACTAGATGCCGTTAGGTGGGCAGCTACAATAGCTGGACACAAAGCGAAGTCAACCTGCTTGGGTTGGGGTTGGGGTAGGGGCTGGGGGCTCAAGAGATGCTGCTTGTTTCATGCCCGCTCTCAATGCCTGGTATCTCCATGCCTGCTTTCTCTTGACCAATGTAGAGTATTCTCCTCCTTCACAAGACTCTCCTCAGCCCTGTGTCTTCTGCCTACTTGCTTCTATTCCACTGATGCCTGAAAGCGCTGGATTTTTGTCTCACTGTCCAGTTCCAGATACAGAACTAGACTGTGGAGGGAAAACAGGGCAATACCATCACTCCTTAAGTTCTTTTAACTCCCCTGAGGCACCGTTTTGACGGTTTTCTTAGCTGCACTCTTCCGGATGCTGTACTCATCAGTCTGCCATGTCTGCTGTGTCTCTCTATTGGCCGTTTATACTCATCCAAAACCAAAAGCATGGTTATGGCGGATCACTCTGTGTACCATAAAGAATGTCTTGTGTTTTTATAAGGTTTGCCTGGGAACTTACAAAGCCATATAGTTTAGCAGTGTGTGTACTAGTGATATTAACTTATAACCTTACCCTAAGTATACAGTTTGGATTAAGCTTTCTTTTACTAAGGTGGTATTGCACAAGGCTATTCTCTGAATGAGACAATTGCCATTTTTCTATGTCCTGTGAGGGGCTCAGCTACACGCAGTATACTTGATCTGAACCTCATACTACCTGAGAATAAGAGTATGCCCCTACTTTTATCTCTTTTGAATCACTCTCCAGCTCTGGCACTTTCTCGGTGTTAGTTAATCCAAACAATTAACAAAATCACCCTCCATTTCCTGCACTGGAAGCCATTACCTAGCCATTGAAACAGACATTTCCTGAGTAAACATCACATGTGGCTCCTTCCCACCGTGTTATCCCTGGGCAAGCTCTCTGCACCTGACATATAAGACAGCAAATGGGAGCTCTCCATTCCTGCCCTGAGTGTGTAAAGGTGCATGTTACAAGGTGGTGGGATGTGAATGGATGTGACTGGATGTGTGCATGCACACGTGTGGTGCACACATGTGGAAGCTGGAGGACAAGCTCGGCTGTTGTTCAGGTGCTGCCCACTGTATTTCTTGAGCTAAGATCTCTCCATACTGTCCAACTCAACTAGGCTGGCTGACAACTGAACTTCAGAGCTAGGATTACAAGCAAATACTGATCATTTCTGGCTTTTTTTTTTTTTTCATTTCTTTTTAATGTGGACTCTCAGGTATCAGACTCAGGTACTTATTATATATGCAAGGTAAGTACTTCACTGATTGAGCCATCTCCCCCATCACAAGAACCACGCCCTCCTTTTTTTTTTTAAGTCCCTGAATATAAGTGACGAATTTCTGGGTACAAGTAGCCACTTTGCAGAGGCCCAAGTGTTAGCCACATTTGCTTTCTTCCAGTAGTAGACTCTTTCCCAGTTCTCAGTCACCACCTCTGTCTCTGGAATTGGCCTTCTGGGGTCTCTTTGTCTCTCTTCTTTCCTTGAAAGTGACTCGCTCAACCTTAGAAAGGGTCTGCAGTAAGCACTGCTCTTACCAGCCGGAACGCAGACATCCCAGGTCAGCAGCTCCTTCAGCCTGTGGGAGGAAAAGCAGAAGGTCAGCCCCATGGCCTAAGTGTGGAGCCCTAAAGAGCAGATGCTGTCTGAATTGTCAGCCCGTCCCCACATGTTTGTCCCCACATGCTTGCCTCCAGAAACAGCTCCAACTAGCTGGAGGTATAAACGACATCCCCGGCCTGTATGCAAGCAAGCATTTCTCCTCTTCTCCACCTACTTCCCCTTTAGAGAACACCTGGACTTTGGCTCTGGGCTCCATTCAGAGAGTAGGAAGTGCCCTGTCATCCAGAAGCCCAAATTTTGAAGTAGGGGAGAGGGAGTATTCTTGTGTGTGCACATGCACATTGTGTGTGCATGCTTGTGCAAGACAGAGGACAACTCTGGGTGTTGTTCCTCAGGAGTCACCACATTATTCTCTCTCTCTCTCTCTCTCTCTCTCTCTCTCTCTCTCTCTAGCATGCACATGTGGAATGTATGTGTGATAGAAGGCCCACATGTGTCCATTCTCAACCTTCCTAATGCTGTGGCTCTTTAACATCGTTCCTCGTGTTGTGATGACCTTCAGACATAAAATTATTTTCATTGCTACTTCACAATTGTGAGTTTGCTAGTGTTATGAATCCTAATTGTGTTTTCTGATGGCCTTAGGTCACCCCATGACGGGGTTGTTAGACTCTAAAGGGGTCGAGACCCACAGGTTGAGAACTGCTGATTTAGCGCCCATCGTTGATCCTGGGTGTTTTCCTCAATCTTCTCCACTTTATATATTGAGGCAGAGTCTCTTCCTGAAGCCAGAGTGCACTGATTCAACTAGTTCAGATCAACCACGTTCCAGACCTGCCCCAGCTTCTGGCTGCTCCCAAGTGCTATGGAGCATTCAGAGAAAAGTCAGGTCCCCAGTCTTCCCCCTCATGGGATGCCCTTCCTGTTACTCTGACTTGGTTGCTACTGTCTTTCCTTTTCTGATCTGTTAGCAGTGTGAGACAGGTGCTGAGTCTGTGGTGTTCATTTCCCCTTTGCCTGCCTCTAGCACAGGCCCACACCAGAAGGGACACAGTCAACATTCATCCACTGAAAAGGCAGTGAAACATCTGGAAATGGTGTTGCTGCAATAATGACTTATATGGTTGGGTGAGGATACCCAGTTGTGGGACATCTCTGAGAACAGAGGACATCAATCATTCTACAGGGAGAACATGGAAGCTGGGGACTGCTGAGACTTTCCCAAAGCTTGGCATGTGTGTGTTCATGTATGTGTAAGTACATATGTACATTCATGCAGATGTGTGGTAAAGGTGTTCTTTAGTCATTTCCTCCTAAATAAAACATTAAATCTTGGAGGGAAGCTCATTAAGATGTAGAATGTTCTAAATGGAGATGAAACCTCTCATCTTCCATCCTGCAGGGAAGATTGCTGAAACAGGAAGCCAACAACTCATGGCTTCATGAGGCCCTGACAACTCATCAGACTCACTAGATGTCACAAGCTTATATAGCAGTAAGAACTGCTAAGTGATACTTTCTAACAAACTGAGATGCCTAGAGAAGGCTCAGACCAACTGGACCACCCAGGAAAGGCAAAGACCAGCCAAGCTGCCTGCAAGAGTTCCAGACCGTGGGGCTTGGAGAGATGGTTCGGTGGTTAGATCATGGACTGGTTTTCGAAAGGACCTGGGACAGAATTCCCAGTGTGCACATGGTGGCTCAGAACTATCTGTGGTTCTAGTCCTAAAGGATCCAACATCCTCTTCTAGCCTCCGAGAGCACTCTCTGGACATAGTGCACAGATGTACATTCAAGAAAACACTAATACACATAAAATCAGACAGACAGACAGACAGATGCTCAGACCAATTGAGCTGTCTGGAAAAGACACTCTCCAACTTGTCAAGCTGCCTGCAGGTTGTGCAGTGTGCTGCAGGTTTCCTCCTTTGTGAGCTGTCACCTACGCTGGGGTGGGCTTTGGCCGTGTAGTTGCCTGGGTTATTTCTGCTCTTGTAAGCAACCCCAATAAAACTCATCAATTCACCAACTTGGTCTTTGGTGGCATCATTAGTTCAGTCTGTTGTAGGCTCTCTATTCGGGGTGAGTAAATGTTTCTTCACACCTTCCCAGTAATCATGTCTCACGACAGGAAGGCAGAGGACAATCTCAGATGTTCCTCAGGCACCATCCATTTTGGGTTTCTTTTCAGAGACAGAGAGAGTCTCATTGGCCTGGGACAATTTGGCAAGTGAGTTGCCCTGGATGTCAAGGCAGCCCCAGGAATCTGCTTATTTCTGCCTTCGCAGCACTTACAAGTGTGTATAACTCTGCCCAGATTTGTAATGTGGATTTGGGTTTGGAAATCTGGTTCGTGTTACAAGCTCTTTATCAACTCAGCTATCTTGTTTGCTGTAGATTTTCAACTGGTAAGCAAAGAAGAATCTTCTACTTAACTCCAAAATCTGCCTCTTGTCTCTATACCCTCTGCTCTGAGGAAGTCTTGTCTCTATACCCTCTGCTCTGAGGAAGTCTTGTCTCTATACCCTCTGCTCTGAGGAAGTGTAAATATCTGTCAAAATGCTGAGAAAACCTTCAGCAAGTCTCCGTTCTTTTAGTCCCTCTGTTCATCTCTCAGAACCTGGAGAAGTATTGGAAAGAAAAGACACAGAGGACCCGGAAACTACCTTGGACAGTTCTTTTCAACCCACAGAACAAGAACTATCTTTCAGATCTCCTTCCTGCTATTTATTCTGTACACGTTGGCCTGTGGAATTATGAAAAAGAAATCCATAGGGGCTAGTGAGTTAAAAAGGGAAAGGATGTTTGCTGCTAAACCTGATACCTGAGTTCAATGCTTAGGGCCCATGTTATAGAATGAGGGAACAGACTTCCAAAGGTTATTCTCAGACCTTCACATGGCACCATATGCCCCCTGTCAGATAAAGTAAATACATACATGTAAAAAAGGAGAGCAAGGGCTGGAGAGATAGTACAATGGTTAAGAACACTGGCTGCTCTTCCAGAGGACCTGAGTTCAATTCCCAACAACCACATGCAGCTCATAATTGTCTAAGACTCTAGTTCCAAGGAATTCAATGCCCTCTTCTGGCCTCCATACATACAGGTGCATACATTCAGGCAGAACATCTGAACACACAAAATGAAAGAGAGAGAGAGAGAGAGAGAGAGAGAGAGAGAGAGAGAGAGAGATCACCCTCCGGTTCCAGCTCCACTACTCCTTACTTTCCACTATTTCTCTGCATGCCAAGGTGACTTCTGATGTGAAGGGACTTCAGTGGTCCATATCAATCTTTTTACTCTTCCATAAGAACTCTAGTATTATTAGATACTGTGGTAGTTTAGAATAGCTCACCAATTCTTTGTCACACTTCTCTGGCTTGTGTGGCAGGATTTTCCCTGTCCAATTAATTTAGATATTAGTGCAGCAGGAGACCTGTGATTGGACGTGAAAAAGGGAGGCGGAGCTAAGAGTTGCAAAGACAGGACGGAGGAGGCAGGTAGAGGAGAAGCGAGATGGAGGATGAACAGAATGATTCAGATTCAGCGTGACTTTAAATAGCCACAGGTAGATATAATATCACACAGGGAATAGAATAATTGGGGTAACTTGTCTAATCTAGGTGGGCAGCTTGTACCATTATCAACTGGCTCTGAATTTATTGTGTGGGCATTTTTGTGAATTGAGAATTTATTGACATATAAATCTGACTGATTAATTATAAGCTTCTAGAGTTTTGATTTTTACCAGGTTACTGGGAATTGTGACAGCTAACCACTAGGTGGGCAGTCATTGCATGGGGCTGGCATAGCAGTGACCCACCAAGAGAACTTAAAGAGTCAGGTGGAGATGTCTCAGGAGCTCCAGGCCAGAGAGTCTGTTGAGATGAGAACACCCTGCCGGAGCCATGTGGCCCATCAGGGCAGAGAGTAGCTGAATTTAGTGTGGGAACATGCTGTTCTTTTTAAATATTTCCAGCAACAGGCTTGAGTCTAATTTGAATGACCCCCATAGGTACCATTGCAAAAGCTTGGTCCTCAGGGTGGTGGAACTGAGAGGTTCTGTGGACCTTTAAGAGATGAGCCAGTGACCTTAGGTCATTGAGGGCAGCATGCCCCTGAGTGGGAGTATGTGAGCTCATCTCATCCATCTGGCTTCCCTTGCTTCCTGTCTTAAAATATAATGACTTGCATTGACCTTCACTCCTGGTGTGATTCCACCTTCTGTGATCACCTGCTGTGATGCCTTCACCAGAAGTCCAAACTAACATAGCCTCCCGATCCTGAACTTGAATCTGCACAACCATGAGCCAACATTACCCTTTTCGTATTTCATACATAGTCTATATCAAACATTTCATTATGATGCTGGAAAGCTGACTAATATAAACATGCCCCCTTTTATAAAATCCTCTCCTGGGATGGAGACTGGTCCTCTCTACTTTGAGGGTAGATCTAATTATTTACTTCTAACAAAGAGAATGCCCGGGAGTGATGGAGTACCACTTCTGAGACTCATTCACAAAGACTCTGTAACACAGATCCAGAAGACTGAGTTAGTAGCTAGGAAACCTGAGACTCAAGAAGGGCTGATGTTGGTCAAGGCTAAGATGGGACAACCCCTTCTATTGAAGTTTTTCACCATGTGGTGAGAGTTAGACCAAGTTAGTTTGAAGTGGTTAGTTCTCAATCTTTGCTGGACCCTGGATCAACAAGCAGCTGTGTGGTTAGAACCATGGGCTTTAGCTTCAAAACTGCCTACAGGAAAGAGGAAAAGAGGGACGTAAAAGGCCAGATTATATGACCTTACGAAGTGACTAATACAGACCCAGGAATGTCAGGGCCTCAGAGACTTGATGAAGAGGTGTGGACTTAACCCTCCAGATGGGATTTCTTCTGAACATCTCTGCCTCTCTGCCCAGGTCATCTCAGATCTGCCTATTTGACAGAGCAGTGCTGCCACCATGGAGCTATTACGTCACATCTCACTGCTCAGTTAGTTCACCTTTTCACCAGGACTTCTTCCAGACTCAGTGAGGGAAGGGCAAAGACACTGGAAGTTAAAGATGTGACAGCGTGGGGCAAGTTCAGCTATGACCTCATCTCATTGTTTAAACACAGCCAAGAAAGTCCCCAAGTCTCTTGTCCTGGGCTTGATGTGGGCTACAGAATTCTAGCTGACTCGTACTCTCTTTCAGTTGCATATTCCTCTGTGAAACCTCTTCTAGGGCCTTGGGTTACTGCCAGGCTCATAACAATGCTAGGTCCAAAAGCAACTTTTCTAGGGGTCATATCCATCACTAGACCCCAATGAAGCCATTTCTCTGACTTCTCCAGAAGATGCACTAGGAGAACATCAAATTATGTATGACGGTAGTACTATATCTCCTTAGTCTCCATATTGCTCTATGCGTGCATTCTTTATCTCAGTGAATGGCATTAGCAACTGCTGAGGAAAATGTGTGAGCCGTTCTATTCTGCCCTCACCATTATTTTTCTTTTAAAAATCTGTAGCTGCCAACTATATGTCGCTCACAAGAAGCCAAACTAACCATAAAGGCATAAGTTTATTAAGGAAATGAAGAAAGATTTACTTCACTAATTCTCATCAAGGGAAAGCTGTAATAGCCATACAATTTCATAGAAAACATAGACCAAGTTAAAAAATGATGAGAAATGAAAGGAAATATGACATGATGGGGAGGTGTTGGGAACCGACCCCTAGCAGAAAGCGGCTATCATCTATGCAGCCATCTCAGACCATGTACCCTGACAAGAGACTTGGTTTTCAACAACCCACAACAGCTGAGCACAGTCTGATAAACATCTTGTTTTTCCTCACATATCTTGTTTAGTTCTTTAGTGCCCCCAGCTGCAAGGTGCACGTGGCAAACTGCCTTCAGCTGTGTTCCCCTGCTTATCCATGGCTGCAAGGCACATGGTAAAAGGGTATAAATACCCAAGATTTCCTTTCAATAAACGGGACTTGATCAGACCCTCTGTCTTGTCTCCATTCTTCACGTCTCTTGCCCCTCCATCCCCACTCTCTCTCTTGCTAGACCCTGTTGACTGATCCGAGGTCCACAACACTCTGGCATCCCAATGTGGGAAACAGACCAGAGCAGCAGCACGGGCCGGGCCAGAGAGGGATTAAATTCTCAAAGAAAACATAATCTTAAACACATATGCACTTAACGTAAGAATGCCAAAATACATAAGGCAAAAACAATAGAACGTAAGAAGTAGATGAGTTGACTATTACAGGAGGAGACCTGATGTATCTCTATCAGAAATGGGCAGAATCAACATGCAGAAAATCCGTAAGGACAATAGACAAACTCAACACCACCATCAATCAAATATGACACTAGAGATGTGTGAATTGTTATCTTTATATACCAGTTCATCTAACAACAAACAACAGAACATATAGTCTTTTTAGTTTCACATAGAACATTTGCTAAGACAGATCACATTCCATTCTGGTTCATAATGTATACCTTATTGAATTTAAAGAAATAAATCATGTAAAGCATTTCCTCAGACCACAATGCACCTAAACTAGAAATCAATAGCAAAATGATAAATGACAAATCCTAACCTATTCGGAGATTAATAAACATACCACATAGGCCACAAAGTCCCAAGAAAAAAGTGAAATAATATCGATTAAATACAACTGATCAAAATTTGTGAAATCCAGAGAAGGAAGTACATATGGGAAATGTGGATCACCAAGAACACGTGCTACAAAAGAAGGAGGATTTGAGATCTATAACCTGACCATGTTAGAAAGCTGTAGAAAGAACAATAGAACCCTAAAGTAAAAAGAGAAAAGAAGTTATTATTATTAATGTTTTACTACTAATAAAACATTATTATTATTATTATTATTATTATTATTTATCATTATTATTGGTTTCTGTGTGTAGCCCTGGCTGTCCCAGCACTCACTCTGTAGACAAGGCTGGCCTTGATCTCAGACTCATCTGCTTCTGCCTTCTAAGTGCTAAGATTAAAGACGTGCAGCACCATGACCACCCAGCTAAGAAATGATTTTGTTTAAGTAGATCAGAAATTGACACAACAACAAAAACCCAAATATCAAAAAAAGAAACCAACACAACCAGAAGCTGACTGCTCTCCGCTAAAAAAAAATAAAAATAAAAATAAATTTAAAATCCTCAATTAAGTTAAGAAAAGAACAAATCACAAATCACAAATCACTAGTGTCAGAGATGGAAACTGAGTGACCTGTTTCCCAGATGGGGAGCCTGAGATGGCAGAGCTCTGAAACTTGCTGGACAGCTAGCCTACCAGGTTCAGTGAAGGACCTTTATTCAAAAACTAATGTAGAGGGTTGACAAGATAACTCAGCAGGTAAAAGCATGTGTCTCACAAACATGACAGTATGAGATTCATCTCCAGAAACCACATAAAAAATCCGGATGTGATGGCGTGCGTCTGCAGTCTCAGCAATCTTACAGTGAGACAGAAGGACCACATGGGAGTCTCCAGCCAGCTAGCCTGCGGTAAGCAGCATGGCAGAGGCCCTGCCTCAGCAAGGAGAAAGGGGAGGGTTAACTCCTGAAGCTGTCTTCTGATCGTAAATGGTGTATACACACACACACACACACACACACACAATGCCAATTGAATAATAAAAACAAATTTAAAAATTAAATAACACAGAAAGTGACACTAAACATCCACATCTGTCCTGCACACACATGCACACATGTATGTGAAGACACATCACTCTGAAGCTATTCTTACCCTGAGGGTATGGAACGTCCCAGGAAGACTTTCTTTTGGGTTGTCTAAAACTTCATACTTCATCTCACCAAGCAAGAGTACTTTAAAAGTTGCAAATTGTGGAAGCTGAAGAGAAGACTCAGCAGTTAAATGTGCATAGTTCTCTTATAGAAGACCCAAGTTCAGTTCCCAGCACCTATAGTGGGTTGCTCACAACAACCTATAACCCCAGCCCCAGTGGATCTGGTGCCCTATTTTTGCTTCTGTAGGCACCCACACTAATGTACATATACTCACACATACACAAATATATAATTAAAAAATGAGACTAAATCTTACAACGATGCAAAAATGACCATATTACGCCTCTCTACAGTTGACAGATCACCCTGGCTTTACAACACTCAAGAATATTTATTGGGGCTGTAAAAATGGCTCAGTAGTTAAAAGCTCAAATTGTTCTTACAGAAGACCCAAGTTCAGGTCCTAGCACCCATGTCAGGCAGCTCACAACTGCCTTTAACTCTAGTTCAAGAGGACCAGTCTCCTCAGGCACCATACTGACACGTACACAAACCCATACTCAAGCACACACATATACACCTAAACCTAAATCAAGATTTGTATTATGACTCCTCCAAAAACTTTTCCATTGTATTAAAAAAAATATTTATTTGTTTATCTTTTAGTGTATCATTTTGCCTATTGTGGCCAGCCCTAATTAAACGTTTTTCTTTATATTAGTTGCTTATATCTCTTCACAACAACAAACCCTGACGAAGACAGAAGTTGATATCAGTAGTGGAGTATTGCTGTGACAGGCCAGATGATGCTTTTTGTTTGAAGTAAAATGGAACACTTTAAGTGAAGCTTAGCTAGTCATACCAATAGAAGCATCGAAGTCAGCAATACTAAGGGTTATTTGAACTATGGGAGCTGGGCTCAGGAGGTTTCAGAATAATATTAGGATGTGACTGAGACTAATCTCATGATATTTTGGTGAAGAATATGGCTGTTTTCTGCCCTTGTCAAAAAAAAAATTGCCTGCAGCTAAATTGAGGAGTTACGGATTAAGAGCTTTGGCAGAGGAAATTTTCAGACAGCCTCGCATTGACTGTGTTGCTTAGTCATTAATAGTCATGCTTTTGCAGATCTGTAATGAAAAAGAGCTAGATGAGCATGGAAGATACAAAATGTACCATTTGAGGAGAAAAGGAGCACCAGGAAAATGTTTAAAGAAAAACCGGATCCTAAGTGGAATAATAAAGAGAGTGGTAACCTCAGGGCAAGACCTCACTCAGCGATGCTTCCAACTTGTGAGAAGAAAGGAAAGTTTAGAGCTAAATGGTGATGGCATTTGCTTTTAATCCCAGCATTCAGGAGATAGAGACAGGCAGATTTCTGAGTTCAAGGCCAACCTTGTCTACAGTGTAAATTCCAGGACAGCCAAGCATAGGCAGTTGAAGAAAACCATCCAAAGCTGAAGGGGTAAATTTGAACAATGGGGCCATGTTTCAGCCCAGAACTTGGCAGCTTTGGCCATGTGTCTTCTTCTCTTCTCTTCTCTTCTCTTCTCTTCTCTTCTCTTCTCTTCTCTTCTCTTCTCTTCTCTTCTCTTCCCTTCTCTTCTCTTTTCTCTCATCTATCTATCTATCCATCCATCCATCTATCTACCTATCTATCTATTCATCTATCCATCTATTCTGAGACAGGGTCTCATGTATCCTAGGTTGTCCTCAGTCTCACTCTGTATCCAACAATAACCTTGAACTTCTGATCTTCCCTCTGTCAAGTGCTAGGATTACAGGCATGTATCACTACAGCCAGTTTATGTGCTTCGAGAGACTGAACCCAGGGTCTATGCCATGCTAGCCAAACAGCCTACCAACTATACACACCCCAGCTGTTTTTGTTATGAAATTTAATAGGGTATAATTTTTTTCCACTTGCATGATAATTCTCTCTGCATGTGCACGTGTGTATGTGTATCTCTTTTCCCAGTTACACTACCTTGCTTTTCTCCTCATCTTGCTTCCCCATTTATTTTTAATGCTATTGTATTATTGGTATATATGTGAGCTAATAAAGACACTACTTTGCTTCCTCTTTCAGTAAGGCGGGTGTTTGTATGAAAGAGAGTTCTTGTCCTTCTTAGTAAATGGTTTCTATTTCTATCACTATCCATGAGTTGTTATGGAATTTTTTAGTTTAAGAGCTGTGGGTACAATATTTCTTTCTTAATTAATAGTTCAGTTCTTTGTTCTGGGACACAGAACCTGGAAATCTTAGTTGATTCCTTCTGGACTCGGATTAAGTTAATGGAATATTACCAGAAAACTGCTAGAGTCCCTCCTTTATTCTGAGAGCTGGAGACAGTTCCGGGATCCGGTGTGTCAGAGCAGAGACTGGCATGTACTAGTATACCTGCTGCCAACTGACACTGAGCTCGATACAGGAATCGTAAAGAGCAAGCAATGCCAGGAACGACCTTTTATGGAGGCTCAAGCACACGGGAGGGCTGGGAAGATGGCTCAGTCAGTAAAGAGCTTACTGTAAGAGCAGGAGAACCTCATGGTCCTCGTGGTTTTCTTTTTTAAAAGCTACAATCCTAAACAGAGTTCAGGGGTCTTATGAATCAGAACAAGGTTGACACCCACAGATATAAAGTGGATTCTGAACAGAGGCCGAGTAAGAGGAGACATGTATAGCCAACTCAGGAGGCTTAGAGTGGGGGCCTCCACACTACCAGATACCAAATCTCAGCAGGTCTCTACTGACTCTGTCTCCATTTTCCTGCCCCATGAGTGAGGATATTTACACATCAAGCCCACAGCCAGGTATCTCTCTCTTTTACCATCTCATCTATCCCTCACTCAAATCCCAAGAAGGCTCTGAGGCCAATGAGTGCCTTTTGTTGCCTCAAACCAAAATCCAGGCCTCTTAGACTAAGCACAGTAACCTGCCTCCATGGATGAAGGGGATGAACCTGGGTGGAAGTCAAGAACCATCTGTGCTTGTTTTGGAAGTGCCTCAGCCCCAGACCTCAATCTCCTACCTATAAAATGGACACAGTATTACTATAGTGTTTTGAGAATACAGTGAACCTCTTCATTTGGTACAACATGGCTTCAGCATGGTACCTGGGCTGTCCTCAGTCCCTTTGATTTCATGGGAGGCCTTTCAGCAGGATTAGAGTAGAGGCAACAAACAGCCACTTCCCTGAGTGGTGCCGACCCTCCAGTACCATAGGATTTAATAGCCCTTTTCACCTCCCAGAGTAAGCTCGCTGCCCAAATTAACTGCCCTATCAACTGCTGGACTGAGGTTTTGGGTTTCCTAGGTCTTGAGGGGCACTTCCAGCCCTCCACTCCACGGGCCTGCCTCAGATCCACTTCCTGCCCGGAACGCCTCCTTCGATGTATTCCAGGGTTCTCTTACCTTGTCAGGATCAGAGTAGAACAGCCCTATTGACTCCACCCTGGGCAGCCTGAAAGATCCAGGTGGGGAGACAGTTTCAGAGCTCCTGGCAGTATGGGAGAGAAAGACAGGAAGGGCTCCAAGCGGAAGTGGTTAAGCACTGTGGGCATACGTAATTTATGACAGGACTTTGTCCTCTGTCTCAGGAGTATCCACTCCTACAGGCCCTCCTGCAGCCTCAGCCAGCAGCCTGGAAACTGCTCTTCAGCTGAGCAGTGGATAAATCATACCCTAGAGGTCCCAGGGGCTGTGTCCTGAAAAGCTCTGCTTATCACCTGTCAAGCCCTGGGTGACAATCAGCTGATTGTCCAGACAGTTCTGTGTCTTCGAAGAGACTCCGTAGAGGCTCCAAGGATGCCAGTCAGGAGCTCTGCTCTCAGGCATCTGAGTACCGGCTAGGGGCTGAGATATAGTATAGATACTGGAGTAATAAGAATGAGAACCTGGGCCGGGTGGTGGTGGCGCTCGCCTTTAATCCCAGCACTTGGGAGGCAGAGGCAGGCAGATTTCTGAGTTCGAGGCCAGCCTGGTCTAACCAAGTGAGTTCCAGGACAGCCAGGGCTACACAGAGAAACCCTGTCTCGAAAATCCAAAAAAAAAAAAAAAAAAAAAAAAAAAAAAGAATGAGAACCTGGGTGGGCCCTGGAAGCCCAAGCCAGCGAGGCTAAACCACCCATCCTCAATAGTACAAAAAAATTTTTAAAGTGATAATCAAAAACAGGAAAAGGAGGTTTATTCATTGTCTTGGTGAGTGTTCTGTCGATGTGAAGAAACACCATGACCACAACTCCTACAAAGGAAAGCATGTAATCGGAGCTGGCTTGCAGTTCCAGAGGTTTAGTCCATTGTCATCATGGTAGGAAGTTAGGCAGACTTCAGCAGACTTGGTGCTGGAGAAGCAGGTGACAGTTCTACCTCTGGATCTGTAGACAGAAGGAAGAGAGAGACGCTGGCCTTGGAATGGGCTTTTGAAACCTCAAAGTCCATCCCCAGTGACACACTTCTTCCATCAAGGTCACATCTAATCCTTTTAAATAGTGGCACTCCCTGGTGGCCATGTGTGAGTTTATGAGGCCAATATCATTGAAACTACCAATGAAACCACCACATTCATTACAGTCGAATCGTGTAGAGGGACAAAGGGACCCAGTGACCCTCCCAAGTCCATCTTCTGAGTTCTGATACTGGGTCTAGGTTTAACCAGAGGGCAAAAGGTAGATGTGGCTAAGTACTCCTGGCCAAGGGGATGGTATTGCCCACCACTGACCCACCATTGTCTCAGCACATTAATCTTGGAAGTGGTCTAACACATTATCAGAAGTGTGAAGCCGGGCAGTGGTGGCGCACGCCATTAATCCCAGCACTTGGGAGGCAGAGGCAGGTGGATTTCTGAGTTCAAGGCCAGCCTGGTCTACAGAGTGAGTTCCAGGACAGACAGCCAGGACTACACAGAGAAACCCTGTCTTGAAAAACCAAAAAAAAAAAAAAAAAAAAAAAAAAGTGTGAAATCTCTTCAGGGGAGACAAGTTCCTCTTCTGACTGGCACTGGTCTTCAGCCTTCTCCCAGCATGAGATTCCTGAGAAAGTTCTACTTCCTGGGAAGCTTTAGCTCAATACTCTGATAGCCAAAGTAGGGGGCACAAGTATCTCTTTTGAATATCTTTATTCCTAATTTGTGTCGCAAAACTTGTAACAATCTAGCATTTCCTAAGTGTGTGGAGTATGTGAAGCAATTTATAGCTCTCTGATAATACTTAAGATTACTTTGCAATTCTGGAGTTCAGAGGGTCTCGGGATAGTACCAGTTACCAACTTTCCACCCCCACTGACCTCTGGGAAGGTAAAACTCCTGGATAAGACTTCATTAGCTTTCACATAACTGAGCACAGGGGATGCTTGGAGAGAGGCAGCCAAAGAGGGCATGAAGGCTCTGTGCTCTGCTTTCCCATACCCTGCTTCTGTAGGAGTAGCTAAAGTGGGAGGAGTAAAGAGAGGAAGAGGAGGAGTAAGGAGAGGAAGAGGAAGAAGGAAAAGGAGGAGCTAAGGGAGAGGCGGAGAATGAGAGAGGGGACATGGTGGCAGATGTTCACATGTCTGTAGCAGTCAAAGGTAGTTGGTATATCTAGGTCAGGTATTGGGTTACCGATACGGGTATGGATATGGGTGGGTATTGGCAGAGCCATCTCCCACGCTGGTGTCTTGTGGGTGGCAAGGCTGGTGTCTCTGGCTGGCCATTTCTAGCTGCTGCATGCACGTGGCCTCTGGCCACACAACATGGCTGCTGAGCTCAGCAGAGCTGCTGCAGCCTAGACAGTTGGCTTGACCAGTGGCCGATTTTTTAAATAATTATTACAGCATGCCTCTGCATCTCTTACCTTAGCCATTTATCTACAACCTTTGTTACATCCCTTTATAACGAGGTGGTAACCATCTCTAAGCATTTGCCTACTTCTGAGAGTCCATCCTTAAGAGACCTGAGGGAGGGGGCCTAGAGAGATGGATACATAAGCCTGACATCCTCAGTTTTATTTCCAGAACCTGTGTTGGAAGGAGAAAACTTACATTTGCAAATTGTCCTTTGACCTTTGATCTTAAGCATGTGTACCGTGGCACACCCACACATCCACCCTTACACAGACATTCACAGCAACAACAACAATAATAAAATAACCTAGGAGGAGATGGGAGCCCTTAACCTTCAACTCTAAATCCAAATAAATAGTGACAGAATTAAACTGCATTGTAGGAGACTCAGTTGGGGGACACTGGAGAATAGCTTGGACTCCCTTTAACGTGTTCAGTGTTACATGTGAGAGTAGAAGGAAGATTTTGTTTTTTCTGTATAGGAGTTTCCTGGGGCAAACTGCAACTCGCATAACAGAAAACGGCCGCTAGATTCCCAGGACCATCCCTGGAGCAGAGAGTAGGCTAGGACTGACTTGAGCTGTGCTGCAAGTGCAGACATTTTGTATGGGGTTTCCCTGTGTAGCCCTGGCTGTCCTGGAACGCTGTAAACCAGGCTGGCCTTGAACTCAGAGATATGCCCCTTTCTGCCTCCTAAGTGCTAGGATTAAAGGCATGTACTACCACTGCCTGGCTTTCTTTTTTTTTTAAAGACAGAGTCTTATGTGTCCTTGAACCCATATACTATATCACCAAGGATGGTCTTGAACTTCTAAGCTCCTGCCTCCCCCAGAATGCTGGGATTACAGGTGTATATTATATGAAGTGTTGGGGATTGAACCCAGGGCTTTACATATGCCAGGCAAGTTCTCTACTAACTGAGCCACATCTTATAGCCCACAGATACATATATTTTGAAGGGAAGTGGATCAAGGAGTATTTCCTGGGAGGGACAGGGGCATGTAGGTCAGGTCCTTCTGGATCAGGCCAGTCACCAAGTTGGCTCTTCTCTCAGTCTAGTGCTATTTCAAAACTGTTGCCCATGAGGTAAATGTTCTGCCGACCTTCATTCTCATCATTTGGTGTCGCGTGTTCACTTGTACCTGTGTATAGGTGCGTATATGAGTTTGCATGGAGGCCAGAGGTCAGGCCCGAATATCTTCCTCGATCTCTTCTTCACCTTATTTTTTTGTTACTTTTCAAAATGTTTGTCTTAATGTTGTGTTTGTGTATGTAGGATTGCATGTATGTGTGTAAGTGTGGGTGTGGCAAGTCACAGCATGTGTGTGGAAATCAGAGGATAACCTCCTGTGTCTGATCTTGCTTTCCACCCTGTTTGAGACATGATTTATTTTTCCCCATTGCTTATGACAGCCTATTGGCTCCTGAGCTTCCAGGGATTCCCCTATCTTGCTGTACAGGCACTGATGGAATTACAAGTGACTGCTACTGTGGCCAGCTTTTGTATGGGTTCTAGAGATTCAAAGTCAGGTCACTATAGTTGCATGGCAAGCACCTGACTCACAGAGCTGTCATCCCTCTCACTGAAAGTCCCAAATATCTTTTTATCTCTGCCTTCCCAGGCCTGGGAATACAGGTGCAAGCTGCAGCCAACTCTGGGATGGGTGCTGGGATCCAAACTCAAGACGTCACGTTTGCACAACAAAGAGTTAACTGACTGAACCATCTCCCCAGCCCCATATTCTGCTAACTTTAAAGAGACATTTCTGAGATGAGTCAAAAATAGCCATGAGGCAAACTGTGCAGGGATGATTCGTTCTGGCATCATCACAGCAACTAAAACAACACAGCGAGCAGTCCATCTCAGCTCTACCGTCAAAACCCAGAGCCATCTTCCGCCCTCCCATCTGGCTTACAGTAGCCACACTGTCCACCGACGCTGTACAGTAGTAAAGGTGCTCTTCACAGTGTTCTCCAGAGCTGAGATAACAAGTGGGCTCTTCATGCTAGCCTCTTTGCAATGGAGTCTCTTTCAATCCTCTTCAGGACTCTACTCATGGAGTTTATCTCCATGTCATAGTAAAAGAGCTACAGCTAAAGGAGCTAAAAAAATAAATTGCTCAAGTCATATGACCAAAGGTACATGGATAAATTATAACCTGAAGTCTGATGCCATGCTCAGTGCTATTACATTGGGTTGCAATATGCCAGCCCCACTGAATCCTCCATCTGTCTGCTCCCACCTACCACTCTCTACCTTCCTTCTACTCTTCCCCCTCTCCTTCCTCCTCCCCTTCTCCTCCTTGCAGTTTTAGTAGGTGAATCCAGCCAAACTTAAACTTTTGATTTTGAAACAGGATCTCATTAAGTTGCCCAGAATTTGCCTTGAACTTACTCTGCAGCCCTGGCTGGCTTTGAACTTACAATTGACTTGTCTTAGCCTCCAACAGACGGGGGTTGCAGGCCTGTACCACCAGGTCCAGCCTGAGACATCCTATTTTAGGGACTTTCAGAGAGAGAGAGTTGGGATGGCTAACAGTGATTGTCACCTTGGCTGGATCTGGAGTCATTTAGGAGACAAGCCTCTGTGTGTGTCTGTGTGAGGAGCTTCTAGGTCAGGTTATTTGAGGAGGGAAGACTCACTGTTAACGTAGGCAGAACCATTTTGTGGGTTGGAGTCTCAGACTTCCTAAAAAGGAAAAAGCAAGTCGAGTATAGGTTCCTGACTGAGGATACAGCCCGACTCGCTATCTCATGCTCCTGCTACCATTGGCTTCCCACTATGAAGGACTGCATCCTCTGTTCTCCAGTTCAAGGCCAGCCTGGTCTACAGAATGAATTTCACGACACCCAGGGCTATACAGAGAAACCCTGTCTTAAAACAAACAAACAAACAAACAACAAAACACCAAGCAAAATTCCTCATAGACATGCTCAGAAGTTTATTTTCTAAGTGATTCTACGTATCTAGTCAAGCTGACAATCAAAATTAACCATCACGGTCTTCTCTGAGAGTCCCTAAAATATGATGTCAAGTATTTTGTCGTGTTGTTTTGTTTCAGCAACAAGAAAAGCAACCAATAAAGCCTACTAATATGCCTTACCCAGTGGTAACAAATCACAGTATCTCCAGACACGATTGCCAAGTGTCTCTGCAGTGGCAGAGATATCTCATTGGAAACCTTGCAGTGGTCATAGACGCAATAAAGGGAAGCATAAGGAGAAAGCCAACACAGTCAGGTAAATGTCCTCCTGGAATCTGAACCCTGCCCTTAGCCGCCTTAGGAGGCAGAAAGATTCAGTAAGGTGGGAAGACACTGGGATTGGTGGGGGTCACCCATGGTTCCTAGAGGACTTTGTAGTACTTGTGAACAATGCTTATCTTTCTAGAGCAGCAGCTCTGATACAGCCCTTTTAGAATGAATGGACGTGGGAATCAAAGTCCTGATGGACCAGATAGCACCCTCATTCTCAGCTCAGGGTGAAAGGGCTCTTCGCTAATGGCGGTTTATTACCACAGAGCCTGGGAGGTCATGGCTGAGAGAGTCATCCAGGGAAACAGGAGGTAGGGGAGAGGTGCTCAGAGTGAAAAGCTCACTTTCTTTTCTACACAGAGCCTCCAGGACGCATCCTCTCCATCTCCCCAGCCCTGGGACTCAATGTACACGCCACAGTGTCCCGCTCTTGTATGGGTATGAGGTTCTCAGCATGATACAGAAAGCATGTAACGAAGCCATCTCCCCAGCCTCTGATTTTATTGAACTGCAGAGATCAACCTTAAAGACCAAGAGTCTTAGGATGGAGGAACAAAACCTGGTTGTGTAGAAACTCAACACTCAGGCGACTGTCATTGCGGTGCTCATGGCTTGTCCCTAAGAGCTATTTGATTATATGTGACTAATTAATTAATTTAGTTGTCACCATGGTCATCTGTGCTGCTGGGGATGGTACCCAAGACTTGGTACATGCTAGGTAAGCACTGTCATTGGGTCATCGCCCAGCCCTGGAATGGAATTGTTACCCCACCCTGGAGCAATTGCTGTATACTAAGATCAATTTCAGTTTCTTCTTGGTCCACAGCAGTAATTCCCTTCCCAGCCTCATGCATGAGCAGACACAGAGTACATATAGGCAGCTCTCTCCTGTCTGTTCCTTTTTCTGTAACTAAATTCATAAAGAAAAGAAACTGGTCTTTACCGTTCTCCCGTCAACCCCCAAGTTCTGGAGTCTGGGAAGTTCAAGGACATACAGATGACATCTGTCTGACAGGAGTTTGTAACTCGGTGGAAAGCTAAAGGGAAAGTAAAAAGTAAGCGTGAGAGGAGATGAGTCACATGCAATTCAGGAGGGTTGCTGGGTACTGTGAAGGGGTGTGGGTGTGGGTGGGTAGTGTTGGCACACTCACGTAGGGAGGCAGATATGGAGGCCAGAGGCCTCAGGCACCCTACCCTATCACTCTACCTTATTCCCTTGAGGCTGGGGCTCTCACTGAACCTAGAGCTAGGCTGACAACCAACACACTCCAACAATCTTGTCTCCCCCAGCTCTCAGTATGGGAGTTACGGGTGTATGCCTCCTACATCCAGCTTTTTATGTGGGGCTGCGCACCAAACTCTGGTCACCATGCTTGCATGGTGGTCTTATCCACAGAGCTGTCTACCTAGCACCTGGGCATGCCGTTTTTAAAAAAAAAATCATGAGAAATCTACAGTTACTTGCTGGTAACTTTAGTCAAGCAGAGCCAAAGTCTGTCTGGGAGAGCCTCAGCTTGCCAGTAGCTACAGGGCATCCATCCATAAGGAGTAACATGAGACTTAGACTCAGCCTGAGGCCCCAGCTCCAGGCAAAGAGGTACATATAGACCTGTCTCACTAGCCCCTGAGAGTCGAGAAACTGTTCTTCATATGTATAAAGAGTGTGTGTGTGTGTGTGTGTGTGTGTGTGTGTAAAACTTAGACTTTATATGTTTCAAAGCATCCTTTGTTGATGTGCTCATAGCACAGGTCTGTATTCTGACCAAAAGCATGCTGGAAGAAAATGACAGCCACCTCAGTGGCGAGGGCAAAGGTGGAAGTCCCGTGGAACAGCAGGGAGTCAGACCCAGGGATGTCTCCTCACGTGGCTTTTCTTTTCTAACAACTCTTTTATAGACCTAATAACTCTGAAGGCCCCACCTCCCAACCCTGCCACCATGACAACCAAAATCCAACATCTCTTTCAGAGGGGAGAAACCAGATTGAAGCACTGCAACTTCATGTAAAACCTGTGCCGACCTACACCCTCCCTCTGGTGATAGTAGAGCCAAATTCTCAGTGAGAAAGCAGAGCCAGTGGAAAGAAATGGAACTCCTGACTGATTATCAAGAGCCAAGGCCTCCACCTTGTTAGTGAAGCCAGCCCTATTGACAAGAGCAAGAACTACATTTTTAATAGATCAAGTCACTGAAAAGTCATGGCTTTGCTATACACTGTAGGGCAAGCAGCCGACTCCCATACACTGGCAGAGTGCTTGCTGACATGCATGAAGTTCTGGGCTCAATACCAGCACTGCATAAACACTAAGCAGATTACCAGAAGTTCAAGGACATCCTCAGCCACATAACAAGATTGAGGCTATCCTAGGATAAAAACAAGCAAACAATTTCCTTAATAAAGTAGCCAGCCTCAGGCATTTCGGTACAGCAAATGAAAACAGATGAACAGGAATCGTGAATTAGATTCTTCTGAATCTTCACTGGGCCTAATTAAATAATGTTGACAGCACATGTTATATCCTATAAATCACAATTAGTATGTTCTTAATCATCACAGCAACCCAGTCAGATAAGTATTACTGTTATTCCTAACTTACGGTTAAAGAAGTTCATACACAGAGAGCTAAAATTAATGCTTTAACTTTTAATTGAATATTGATTGGCTGATTGATTGATTGAGAGATGGGGCACAGCATGAACGTGGAGGTCAGAGAATAACTTGTAGGAGTCACTTCTTCTCTACTGTGTGGGTCCACTGGGATCAAATTCAGGTTGTTAGCCTCGGGGCCAGCTACCCTTCCCTCCTGAGCTGTCTCACTTGCCTCTCTGTCTTTATTTTTGAAACAGTCTCTTTTATTAAAGCTATAGCTCAATGTTTTGGCTTCACTTTCTGGTCAGTGATTTCTGTACTTATTTGAAATCTGACCATGATTTTCATCTTCATGTGTTAAGCCTTCCTTGGATCCCTAGAATAAAGCAAGCTTGGTCTTGGTGTGTGTATGTATGTGTGCACGAGTGCGTGCGTGTGTGTGTGTGTGTGTGTGTGTGTGTGTGTGTGTGTGTGTCTGTGTGTCTGTGTGTGTGTCTGTGTGTGTCTCTCTGTGTGTGTGTGTGTGTGTGTGTGTGTGTGTGTGTGTGTGTGTTTAATGAGATCTTTAATTTGGTTTGAAAGCATTTCGTTGAGAATTCTGGCATCTGTGTTCATGGAGGAAATTGTTCTGTATTTGCTCTCTTTGACTGTGTCCTTATCTAGTTCTGGAATAAGGGCAACACTGTCTTTGTAAAATGTGTCTGTAACAATCCTTTACTTTCAACTTGAAAAAAAGAGTATTAGTTCTTTTATTTATTTGTTGTTTGTTTGTTTGTTTTCAGTTTTCGAGACAGGGTTTCCCTGTGTACTTCTGGCTGTCCTTGAACTTTCTCTGTAGACCAGGCTGGCCTCAGACTCAGAGACCCGCTTGCCTCTGCCTTCTGAGTGCTGGGATCAAAGGCGTGCACCACCATGCCCAGCTGTTCATCTTTATTTTATTTTATTTATTTATTTATTTATTTATTTATTTATTTTATTTATTTTTTTTTTGGTTTTTCAAGACAGGGTTTCTCTGTGTAGCCCTGGCTGTCCTGGAACTCACTCTGTAGACCAGGCTGGCCTTGAACTCAGAAATCCACCTGCCTCTGCCTCCCAAGTGCTGGGATTAAAGGCGTTCGCCACCACCGCCCAGCAAGTTTTCTCCTTCCAACACAGGTTCTGGAAATAAAACTGAGGATGTCAGGCTTATGTATCCATCTCTCTAGGCCCCCTCCCTTGCAACAACCTCCCTCCCAGCAACCACATGATGGCTTACAACCATCTGTAAAGAATCCAGTGCCCTCTTCTGGTGTGTCTGAAGACAGCTACAGTGTACTTATATACATAAAGTAAATAAATATGTATACATATTAAAAGCATGTGGCATTAAAGTATTCTTTAATGATCCTCTGTATTTCAGTAGCATTTATTATTATAATATTCTCTTCCACCTCAAATTTCATTAATTTGGGTCTGCTCTTTCTTTTGGTTAGTTTGACTAAGTTTTTGCTATGATGTGGGATTTGCTAAGAGAATTGGATCATGTGATGACAGAAGCTGATAAGGGGTTGGAGCAATGGCTCATCAGTTAGGAATGCTGGCTGCTCTTACAGAGGACCCAGGTTGGACTCAGTACCCACATGGCAGCTAACAACCACCTGTAACTTCAGTCCTGAAGGGTCTTATACCCTCTCTGACCTCCTCAGGCACCAGCCACACACGTGGCAAACAGACATACATGCAGGCAAAAACATTCATGCATAAATTAAAAACAAGTAACAAGTTTTTGTTTCATTTTCAAGACAAGGTTTCTCTGTGCAGCCCTGGACATACTGGAACTTGCTCTGTAGATCAGTCTGGTCTCGAACTCAGAAATCCACCTGCTTCTGCCTCCCTAGTGCTGGGATTAAGGGCCTGTGCCACCAGTGCCCAGCCATTTTTTTTTTTTAAAGAAACTGATGAAAGCTGAGATACATCTCAACCCATTTGCCAACTAGAGACTCTGGGGTGCTTATAAGGTGGCTTATGCCACATCCAGAGGCCTCAGAAGCATAAAAGCTGATAGTATAATGTTCACTCTAAGGCAAAACCTGGGAAACTTAAGGACTCTTAATGCAAATCTTAGAGTGCAAGGCTGGTCAGCCTGGAGCTCTGATGTTAAGGCAGCAGAAAACTTCTACCCAAGGAGTCACAGACCAGATCTGCTCACCAGCGTTTGTTCTTTCTGGGTCTCTAGCCAATTCAGTGGAGCTCACCCACATTGATGGCAGATACTCCCCTTTTAGGCCCTCCAGCCACATAGTAATGTTCTCCAGAAGACATGCTCAGATAATGCCTTGTCAGGGCACTAGGGATTCCTAAATCAACTGACTTGTAAAATTTCCTGAAATTGAATGTGCATGGTTCAGGGTAGAGTCAGTGTTAGACCTATCATAGTCTACACCTCTGTTTTCATACTTGCCAAGGTTTCTGAGACCTCCTCCTACGTAAGCTGCTACAACAGGTCCTCTTCGTTTGAATTGGTAGCTTCATGATGTGTAGGAGGAAAAGCAGAGTCAGCCTGAGTCTTAGAAAGCAGGGGCTTCTTTTGTTTCTTCTCATACAGGGCCACCTAGTGGTTCAGTACAAGATTCGGGTCAGAATGAAAAGATCTGACTCTGAGAGGACTTGAGTTTTCTACTTGAACGTGTACCCCTTAATTGACATGTGGGGAAATCGGGGCTTACAAAAAGCTAATGCCTTGCTCCAGATCACCAAGGAACGCATTCCAGGAATGAGGCCCAGAACTTTGGGCTCTATGTCCTCAGCTGTAGTTCTGTTCAGCTAACCCTTAAGTTTTGTAGCCCGTGTTTCTCTGACTTGTTCAGCAGGTCACAACGCCCTATGAGACTGTTGAAAAACGTCTTGCATTCATTCAGAGGGTCCAGTTTCTCTGTGTTATTGGCTAAGGGAGAAGGACTTCTGGACTGCTGTGAACTATTTCTGTTCTCTTCATCCTTAGTGATCTTGGTAGTTTTATATGGGGTGACTCTTTTGCCTGCTTCACCGGCCCAATTATGACCTTTGCTTCTTTCCTATTTGTTTTAGACTGCTCTGGGATCTTAATGATGACTGATCGCAGTGGCAAGTGTACAGCATCTAGCCGTTCTGAGATCTGTTAACCTTCTTCGAATAGGTTAGCTGGAGGCAGGTGGAAATTCTTTGTTTTAATATTCCTCTTACTACATAATAACTATTGGTGTAAATGCTAGCTAGCTACTTTGTTTCTTGTTGAGGGTATTTCCTAGTTAAAGCTGTGATTTCAGCCATTTGAGCAGATTCAACTCTTGATTGTATCAAGAATTATGCAGCCACACTCTTCCTGAAACTATCTTTCCTCATTTCATAAACAAGATCCATCAGTAGCTAGCCTGGTGGTTCACAGCTTTAATCCCTGCACTCAGGAGATAAGGCAGGTGGATCGCTATAAATTTGAGACTAGTCTGCATAGTAGCTACACACCTTACACCCTAGGCTAACAGGGCCTACATACTGAGACTCAGCGTTAATACAAACAAAAACTCCATCAATAAACAAAGTTATTTTGTCATTTTCTTTAAAAACTACTTTTGTTTATGTATATATGAATGAATGTGTTATATGTATGTGTGGCGTATGCACATATACATATACAGGTATGCACATTCAGAGGCCAGAAGAGGACAATTCTACCACTCTCCACCTCCTTTCCCTGAGACAGGGTCTCTCACTGAACCTACAACTAGGCTGACAACCAGCAAGCCTCTGTGATCCTCCAGTCTTCATCCCCACAAAGGGTGGGGTTACAGGCATGCACGAAGCCAAATCTGGCTGTTTTACATGGATGCTAGAAATCTGAGTTGGGGTCATCATGCTAGTGTAATAAGTGCTCTAACCTGCTGAGCCATATATTCGGCCCCTAATTCTATATTTTCAATGGGGTGTTTCTGATTGGCCACTTTTAGTAGAAGGGAGTGTGTCTGTTGAGCTTATTGTGAGCTCACAAAGAGATTCTAAAGAACTGTGATTTGGACATTTTAAAATCCCTTCCAGAAACCAGTCAAGAACCTCCTTTTCTCCCTACATCTGACAGTTGAGTTCTTTCAGATTGGCCTTCTAGAGAGGTACCCCCCAAAATTGCCACACCTAATACCTTCTTAGTTCAGCTGTGAGAAGCCTAATCAGTCATTGCCCTGATCTCATAACGGCGTTCATGGTGGAGGGATAATGGTAGAAAATGGCTAGGCAGTTGAGGGTAATAAGGCCACTGAGAAATGTAACCAGTTTCTTTCTTGACTAAAAGCCAGAAATATCCTTGGAAATCTCAGCAGTTTCATCCTTACCAGAGGCCAGAGATGTGAAAGGTGTTCTGGGAGCTCTGATACCTGATTTGGATCCTTTGTGACTCTAGAGTCTTTGGGGAGGTGAACCCTTAAAGTTGCAAGGAAGGCTTGTTAAGACAAAGTAGGGAGAGACTTGTAAGAGTGACCTTCTGAAGAGAGATACTTGGGGTACCAGCTACTGAAACAGGAATGCGAAAACGATGAGCCCCAGAAGTATTTCATTCTGCAGGGAAAGCCCAGTCACAGAGCACCAGAAGAGAAAGGGATGTGTACACGTGTGTTTTTATGTTTCTTGTGTTCAGGTGCCCTCAGAGGCTAGAAAAGGACACTATAGCTCTTGGATCTGGACTTAACAGACAGATGTAAGCAGCCATGTGAGTAGTGGGACCCAAATTCAGATCCTCTGAAAGAGCTGTTAATTGCTGAGTCATCTATCCCGTTGTCCTGTTCCCTTTAAGAAAGGATCTCTCCTAACCCAAGCTTGCTCCGAATCTGCTGTGTAGCCAAGGACAACTCTGAGCTTCTGATCCTCTTGCCTCTATTTGTTGGGTACCGGGATTTACAGGCATGTGCCTCTACACTCTGTGTGGTGCTTAACATTGACAGTCTTTGGAATCATCTTGAAAGAGTCCATAATTTGCCAAAGAATGATACACCAGACTCAAATAGTGTGTAAACATAAAAAGTGTTTTATTCTGCGGAAGTCCAGCATGCTGGGGTCTCTCATTACCAAGATAGAAAGGTCCCTAAATGAACTCACAGCAGGATTTAAAGTACATTAGGGTAGTTCCGGGGAGGGGTAGGTGACCTTTATTGTAATCTTGGCTCTATCTTTAAGGATAATTTAGAGCTATTGTTGGGGCCTTGGGGCAGGGCGCTAGAAACTGTTGCTGGGAAGTCTGGAAATTGCTGCAGACCCATTGTCCTTGCCTCAGGCCAGGTAGCTGGGCAGCTTCTGGTGGCAAGGCAGTTTCTGACTAGGTGCCCGAAGCCTGGGGGGTTTTGTTCTAACAATTGAAATGCCTGGGCTTGCCTGGGCTTGCCTGGGCTTGCCCAATTCTTAGGCATAGTCTCTTGAATTGCCAATTTGAAATGTGTCATGGAGTCAGCCTAGCCTTCTCAATCTAAGAAAAGAGATTCTGGGCATGTCTATGAGGGAATATCTCGATTAGGTTAATTAAAGCCTCACCCTAATTGCCTGACCAAACAGAAAGGAAAAGGGGTGAGTCCTAGCTGTCATCACTCTGCTTCCAAATTAGAGCACCCCAAATTGTAAGCTAAAATAAGCCCCCCTTTTCTTAAATCACTTTATTAGTTTTTTAATTTTCAAATTAAAGTATAATTATGTCATTTTCTTCCCTCCAATCTCTTCTCTTCCCTGTCCCTTGCTCTCTCCCAAATTTATGGTCTCTTTTCCTTTTTATTGTCCACACATATAAACACATAGCTACATCCTGTTCAGTCCGTTTAGTGGTACTTGTGCATAGCACTTCAAGGCTGCCCACTTGATATAGGATAACCAATTAGGGACTCATCTCTGGGGAAGACTAATCCTCCCTCCCTCAGCAGCCGTTAGGTGCACATAGTTCTGAGAGACCAAATCTTTTCAGTTCATTTTAGAGAACCTGAACTCAGGTAAATTAACAGGTCGGTACCTAACTTTAATTTCCAAGTTACCAGCTTACACACCCCCACCTCACCCCCCCACCCCCGCACCCCAATGAAACCCAAACCCAGTTTCTAGGCTAACCTCAACAAAGCCTATGACTCCAGGTTAATCTCCCTTAGTAAATCCAGCATTGTTGTTAATTCCCCAACAAGCCTTCCCCGGCCTAACAACCACCAATGCAGAGGGAAGCAGAAGTTAAGTTAATGGTTTGAGTCCCAGCACCAGCCAATTATGCTAAAGGCCATAGTAGCTCTCCAATTAGATGCTTGCCAGGCTAAAAGCATTCACCCTTTCTATAAAACCTTACCCCCTAGATGTTTGGATCTCCTCTCCACCAAAACCGTGGGCTGAGGGGCCTGAGCTAGCTCAAATAAAGGCCCTGATATGATTGCATCAGACCAGCTCCTGTCCGATCTTTTGGGGTTTGCTAAAACTTCCCTGGCACTACAGTTCTTTGTCTAGGAGTGGGTTTCCATGGGATCTCCCTTCCAAGTTAGCATGTCTGTTGGAGCTGAGCTTGTTTAGGCAGCCATATTGTTAACATAGGTGAGGTTTGCCTGTTATTTCTGAGAAACATAATTTCACATTTTTGCTCCAGATTGCTTGGACTATCTGTGGTACCTTTTGTGATTCTAAAATGGATGTTAGGATAGCTTTTTTTTTTTTTTTTTTATGCTGTGAAGATTTTGTTTGGGATTGCGTTAGATACACAAAGGCTTTTGGTATTATGGTCATTTGAACAATGTCAGCTCTACTAATCCATGAGCATGGGATGTCTTTCCATTTTCTAGTGTCTTTATCCATCTCTAGATTCGGAAAGTTAAAGTTTTCATGGGGTTCTTTCCTTCCTAGGTTAGGTTTACTCCCAGATATTTTATTTTTGAGGAGGTTATTGTGAATGGGAGTCTTCCCATGATCTCACCCTCTGTATGCATGTTAGTGGTGCATAGAAAAGCTACTGACTGCAAGTTGGTCTTGTATCCTGCCGCACTGCTCAAACAGTTGATCGTTTCTAGAAGCTCTCTAGTAGTCTTTGGGGTCTCCCATGTATAATATCATGTCATTCGCTGATAGAATAGCCTGACTTCTTTTCCTGTTTGTAGCCCTTTAATTTCCTTCTGCTGCCTTATTGCTCCACCTAGTGCTTTAAACAATATACTGAAAAGGGGTGGGGACGGTAGACAGCCCTGTCTCCTTCAGATTTCAGTGGGATTGCTTCAAGCTTTCCTCCATTTTGAATGATGTTGCTTGCAGTTTCTGATAAATAGCTCTCATATTGAGATGTGTTGCCTTTAGCCTTACATTATTTAGGACTTTTATCATGAAGGTGTGTTGGATTTTATCAAAGGTTTTTTCTGCATTTATTGAGATTATCGTGTCTTTTTTCTTTAGACCCATTTATATGGTTTATTGCATGTAATGGCTTATGTATATTGAACTATCCCTGTGTGTCTAGAATAATTTAAAGCCAACTTGGCCATGATGCATGATCTTTTTGACATGATCTTTTTATGTCTGTATTTGGTTTGCAAGTATTTTATTGAGGATCTTTAAATCTATGTTTATCGGGAATATTGGCCTATAGATTCCCGTTGCTGTGGTTGTGTCTTTACTTGTTTGGGGCTTTAGTCAGAGAAGTCTAGATGAACAAAACCAATAAAAGTTAATGTTGGGAGCCGACTCATTGCAGAAAGGGGCTATCAGCTTTGCAGCCATCTTGAGCCATATACCCTGACAAGAGACTTGTTTTTCAACAGCCCACAACAGCTGAGCACACTCTGATAAATATCTTGTTTATCCCACGTAGCTTGTTTTGCTGTTTAATGCTCCCAGCTGCAAGGCACACATGGTATCCACGCCTACAAGGCATGTGGCAAAGCATATAAATACCCCGGATTTCCCTTCAATGAATGAGACAATAAATGAAACTCAACTCAAAACTTGATCAGAATCTCTGTCTTGTCTCCATTCTTCACGTCTGTTCCCCTTCATCCCACTCTCTCTCTTGCTAGACCCTGACCCTTGGACCAGAGGAGCAGCAACTCAGGCCGGGACATTTTGGCCCCGAAGTGTGGGGCAGAGCAGGCCGGAACAAACTAATATATAATAATGCACATATAATGTACAATATATATGTAAACACACACACACACACACACACACACACACACACACACACGTGGATTCATTAGAGTGGTTTACAGGCTGTGGTCTAGCTAATTCAACAATCTCTCTCCTGACTGAATGACCAAGAATCCAATAGTTGTTCAGTCCATAAGGCTGGATGTCTCAGCTGGTCTTCAAGCTACATTGGAATCCTGAAGAAGTGGCTTCTAACACCATTGAAGGATTGCCTCAGCAGCAAGATAGATGAAATACCAGCTAGAGTGAGGGCAAGCAGGCAAAAAAAACCCAAAAACAAACAAACAAAAAAACCCTTCCTTCTTCCATGTCCTTTGATATGGGCTGCCACAAGAAGGTGTGGCCCAGATGTAGGATGTGTCTTCCCAGGGAATATCCAATCAAGAAAAGTCCCTCGCAGGTCTGCCCAGCTGTTCGGGTTGACTCCAAATGTAGTCAAGTCGGAAGGCTTTTTATAACTGTTTCAATCTCTTCATTTATTATGAGTCTGTTGGTTCAATTTTCATGGTTTGTCTAAACATAGAAATTCTTTCATTGCTTCTAGGTTTTACAACTTAATGGAAATGCAAGTTTTTAAACTATTCCCTTATAATATTTTGTACCGCGCGTGGTATCCCTGCCCGCAGGAACTCACACGAACACGTGGGGAATCCTTTCGTGGTGATTTTATTCTTTTAACCTGAGTGGGTGAGACAGAAAGAGTAAGATAGAGGAAGAACAGAAACACAGAGAGGGTTACCCGCAAAGAGAGAGAGCGCCGCATGGCGCGTCCCGGTTTTATGGCCCGTGGGCGTGGTCATTCATGGTTAGCTGTTCACTCAAATTCCCAGGTTCCTTTGCGATACACATGCGCAGTTCAATGGCGTGACGCCGGGAAGTAGGCGTGCCCTAAGACCCTGTGCCCACAGCGATTACGGCCCTCTACATCCGCCCCTTTTTTGTTTATTGAATGACTGGATGGCGTCTGGTGCGACTCTGAATTATCTCTCTTGTAGAGGAAGGTAGAGGTCTAGTCCCTTGTGCAGAATATTGGGATATTGTAAAGAATTTCCACCCCGGTCGTTGAGTCCATGAGTGTACTTTTATCTACCCATCCCATTGCCTTTGACAGGGAGAGGATTTTGGCAATTCGACCTCTGTGCAACTAGACATGCCTTCAAGGAATCTATCTCTGAGGAACATCCTTTGTACATCACAGTGTACCTCTACCCAGAGATGTACAGAGCGCAGGCTTTTGTCTCACTGATCCAGTGCAATGGGTAGAACCCGTGGAGTGCAACAGCTGAGACCTCAAGCGCTAGTTACTTTGTAGCACAAACAGCCAGACCTTGGGGGAGAAACTTTGTTTTAAGGCAACAGGTACTTGGGCAATTATCGCCTAATTACACTTCTGTTGGGTTTTTTGAGTTTGCAGACCAACCAAGAATGTATTTTACAGCCCAGGGTTATACTAAACAGGTCTGTTCTTTTCCACACTTCCCCTGATAAGAAATCCCTTTTATCTTTATTAACAACAGGCCTATTCCCACCCAATTTTAAAAGGAGAGGGCTGAAGATCTCTCAGGTTTTCCTCGAACTCTGGGGTCCAGTTGTGCAGTAAAACCTAGAAAAAGGGGAATCTCCGTCTCAGCTCCGCCTGTCCCGCCATCAGGAGTGACAGCAGGAGGGTCTTCATCTCTCTGGGCAGCAGGATCAGGCTGAGACTCCAAGATTCTTCGTGTCAGGCGTTCCGGCAGCCAAAATGGGTTGTCTTCTTCCTGTGGAAACACACAAACAGCTCCCCGGGACCGTATTAAGATAGGATCCGGGCCTTTCCATTGTCCAGTTAGAGCATCCTTCCACTTGACCATCTCTTTTGGTCTGTTAGGTTCTAAACAATGACGGTCAGCTGCCGTGTGGCCTTGGCTGTCCAGATTTAAAAAATTAAGGGTGAAAAGTATTATAGAAACGGTGACTCGTGGCACTGAGGGTAGAGCTTCCTCGACTCCCCCTTTTTGTTTTATAAAATAGGGCTTAAAGGTTTAATGAGTCCACTCTATAATACCTTGTAATCTTGTATTAACACAATTACAATTTTATAATAGGATGTTTTAAACTTTACTTGTAGATGTAGAAGGATGAATCCACATTAATGGTTTCTTTTGTCAAAGGGCTGCTATGGGCATATGAGTAGTAATAACACAAACATCCAACAATCTATCAGTTTATATAATTGATCTGTTGTTAACTAACAGTTTACTCTACTTTCAATAAAGCTATCTCTCGTTTATAGTCAATTGTCAAGGGGAATTAGGACTTGTATCTCTTGAAAAGTATCAAACAGAGGGTTAAATCCTCCTATGGTAAGCTTAAGATGAGGTTTTAGCCAATTAATATCTCTTAACAGCCTTTAAAATTTATTATCTGTGAATTAAAATTAAAAGCAAACCATTTTTTTTTTTTTTATGTACACTTGTAAGTCAGAAGATGGCGCTAGACACCACCAGCAATGGTTGTGAGCCACCACGTGGTTGCTGGGAATTCAATCTTTATATTTTTATAAGTCTAGCCTTTAACGGCTGAGCCATCTCTCCAGCCCCAACTATCTATTTTTATTATAACTTTCTATGTCACAACCTGTTTAGGATATAACTGAGGTTTCAAATATTGAAAAGATATTGCCTTTGAATTCTTTTGGAGTAGCAATTACTCTAAGGTCCTTTAAAGCTCGTTATATTGGAGCAAAGGCTTGTAGAAAAACTCCTTTAGAGGAATCCGCTAATAAAGTATCACACAATGAATATACACTGAAGATTTAAATTTTTAATATCAAGGTAACAACAATATTTATATGTAAAGCAATTAACCATTCTTCAGGGAAGAGAATCCACCTATGGGTGGGGTAGGCCCAAAGCAGGAAGACACATTTTTGGCCACAAAGAAAAACAAAAGCATGTCTAGACAAGTCTTAACTAGCCATCCTGCCACCTCTGCAAGTCACTGACACTAGAATTAACCAAACATGTGCAACCGCGCCAAACCTTTTTGTCTTTCTCTACCCCTATTCATAAATGCCCCCTGCCTCTGGGGTTTGGGTTTGAAATCCCCCGTCTCCTGTGTGGGACGGGTTTTAACCCAAAGGCCCTTATTATTAAATTACCATATACAAATGCATCCTCTCAAACTCACGATTGAGTGTGCGTGGGTGAGCACCGGTCCAGACTGGAGGTAGGGTCCTTTAAAACCACTCTTAGCTTCCTTACTGACTCTAAGAATTTGTTGTTCCCTTTAAAAGCAGCTTATACCGACAATTAGCTGTTAGGAAGGCTTTTTATTTAGCTCAGCTCAGCTCTAGCTACAGGTGTTAAACAAACTTATCAGCCGCTGCTCGGCATTTTAAAACTGTCTTTGAAAACCAAGTTAAACTCGAGCAAGGGTTGAATCAAGCAATTTAAACGATCTTTTGAACATTAAACATAGAACACCATAAGACATAGACCACCAATCATTCATACAATGAGACACGTGGACAGAGACACACACAGAGACACGTGGACATTGGCGCGCCAAAGACAAATATTACGTAGGATCTTTTCTGAAATGAGTAACAGCTGGTTTTAGCCTACAAGGGTCGAGATGAGCGGATGCATCTGGATACCATTTAATAATCTTTGTAGAGGATGCACCAAAAATCTTGTCTGCTGCTTCTGTCATCCTAGCAACAAAGTCCGAGAATGGCTCCTGGGGACCCTGCAAGATTTTGGTCAAATGTCCCCCAATTTCGCCTTTCTTTGAAAGAGCCTTCCACGCTTTAATAGCGGCGGCGGAGATTTGGCTATAAGCCGCCCAATCATAATCTGTTTGGTTATTAGCAAACTGTCCCTGCCCCGTTAACAACTCAAATGTCCACTGCTTTTGGTTGCCTTCCGCGTTAGCGTTGGCCTTTGCCTGCGTTTGGGAAGCATCGTGCCATAAGGCTTTCCATTCTAAGTATTGTCCCATATTAGGGAGAGCAGCCTTTACTGTATTCTGCCAATCATTCGGAGTCATCGCCACAACGGCGAGTCTCTCGAGTTGCATGACTGTGAAATTAGCATCAATTCCATATTTGCTAACTGCTTCAGCTAACTCTTTTATCACGGCGTATTCTATTGACACGTGGACGCGGCCTGTTTCTGCGGCCTCAAACACGGGGAAAGCTTGTAACATCTTTTTTTTGTCCTCCTCTGAAAGGAAGGAATCTGAACGGCGCTTGTCCGCGTAAGGCGGAAGAGCGCTGGGGATCGCAAGTTGGGAGGACGCGGCTGGCTGAGACGCCACGCAATTCCCGCCTTCCAACTTCTCCCGTTCTCCATCTTGTAACACCCTCTGGTTATCTGCCTGAATACCTTTCTTATTACAAAACTCTCTCGTGGCTTGCTTCCCCCAAATTCTCACTTCCGCCGACCGAGGGTCTGCGGGAGGGCCTGAACCTTTTCGCAAGTTTCTATTCTCATCTTGAGTGGCTAGCCTTTTCCTTGACTCTGTTTCTGACCGTCGGCCCGTTTCCACGATCTTTAAATGATTTCCCTCCCATAGAGCTAAGAGAACGAGTATGGCCACTGCTATCACGGCGGTCAAGGCTATTGAAACTCCTGTCTCTTGGGGGAGGAGCTGGCTCAATTCCAGACAGAACATGCCTCTCAACTGTTTACCTTACCACGTCACCACGATTCTGGATCCACTCGGAGCGCAGAGATCGCTCGCTCGGTGCGGTGATGGTATAATCCCGGGTTTCGTTCACCAGATGTACCGCGCGTGGTATCCCTGCCCGCAGGAACTCACACGAACACGTGGGGAATCCTTTCGTGGTGATTTTATTCTTTTAACCTGAGTGGGTGAGACAGAAAGAGTAAGATAGAGGAAGAACAGAAACACAGAGAGGGTTACCCGCAAAGAGAGAGAGCGCCGCATGGCGCGTCCCGGTTTTATGGCCCGTGGGCGTGGTCATTCATGGTTAGCTGTTCACTCAAATTCCCAGGTTCCTTTGCGATACACATGCGCAGTTCAATGGCGTGACGCCGGGAAGTAGGCGTGCCCTAAGACCCTGTGCCCACAGCGATTACGGCCCTCTACAATATTTATTTGTTGGTATCTGTAGTAATGCCTCCATGTTCATTTCTGATTCTGTTAACTTGCGTCCTCTTTTTCTTTCTTTAGATTAGTTGGACCAGGGGTCTGTCGATTCTGTTTATCTTCTCAAATAACCAGCCCTTAGAGGTTCTGATTCTTTGTTTTTTTTGTTTTTTTGTTTCTATGTCATTAATTTCTCCCTGGTTTTTAGTTTTTCTTGTCTACTACTGAGTTTACATTTTGTTTGTTCCTGTTTTTCCACAATTTTATTTATTTATTTATTTATTTATTTTATTTATTTATTTTGGTTCTTTGAGACAGGGTTTCTCTGTGTAGCCCTGGCTGTCCTGGAACTCACTGGGTAGACCAGGCTGGCCTCGAACTCAGAAATCCACCTGCCTCTGCCTCCCAAGTGCTGGGATTAAAGGTGTGCGCAACCACCGCCCTGGCTCCTGGTTTCTTTAGTATACAAATTGTTAGTATTCTGTCTAAACTTCACCTCCACAGTTACCTGGCAACAGCCAGGTAGGCCTGGCCCACTATAAAAGGGGCTGCTTGCCCCCTCCTCAGTCTCTTACCCTCTCTTACTCTCTTAATTTCTTACCCTCCTACCCTCTTGCCTCTCTGTCTTCTCCCCCCTTCTCTTCCTCTCTCTCCATGTGGTCATGGCCAGCCTCTACTTCTCTGCTCCTTTTCTTCTCTACTTCTCTCTCTCTGCCTCCACTACCCTCCTGGCTCCCCTCCCCATGTCCTCAATAAACTCTATTCTATACTATACCGGTGTGTGACTGGTCCCTCACGGGAAGAGATGACTCTACATGGGCCCGCTGAGATTCCCCTTCCCCATACCTCTCCACACACCCACAGAACATACTCTCTTTATCTCTTTATCTTTTTATAAACACTTCACAAATCATTTGGACAAAAATAAATGACAAATACAACAAATGGCTGTAACAGATATCTACATATTGGGGGTCAGGAATTGCCACACAAACCACTCAGACACTAATCTCAGGTAAATAGGGCTAGTTTATTGAATGCACACCCCAAGACTGATCCATCAGGGCTAGAGCTCAGACTTGAGCTGAAAGCTATGACCTCAAGGGCCAGCTTATAAAGGAAAAAAAACCACAATGAGCTCAACATAGCATGACAGAGTGGTTGGCCCTGACTATTTTGGCCATCTGGACAGAACATTTCTAACTGAACTTTATGCTGATTGGTCTTAAGTAGAGTTTATGGGTGTGGGATTTCTTAAGATTAACAAACTCAGAACATACAGAACATAACAGGGCATGTGGTCAACATGACCCTGCTCTGAGTCCAGCTATTTTTCTTTGACAAATGACTGACAGACATGGAACAAAATAGCTACAGCTATACTGGGGTAGGGGGCAGTCAACTCAACATACCCACCACCTTGAGTTGACTCAGTGAATCAAACATTTGACTCAAAAGTTTCCTCTGAGACCAGAGAGTTTCCTTTTTTGACTTAGTACTTCAGCCTGTTAGGTGGAACAATGTACGATGTATTCTCTTCTGTAAGTACTTCTAGCTGACATTAGGACGTTGTCTTTGGGGCCCAGGAAGGCAGAAATGCTAGTCAAAGGCTGGGCAGTGGGGTATTTATCAGAAGCATCTGATTAGTTGGTTCAGCTGAAAGACAGGGAGCAATCACATCAGTTGGACCAGTTTATATCAGCTTTCAGCAAAACACAGCTCAGCGGCTTGCAATCCACAGGTGATCCCTGGATGAAGTCTGTCCGCCATGTGAAAACCTGCTGAGACAGATATAAACTAGGGACACAAGTTAGAATTGTCTTGTAGCTGGGCAGTGGTGGCGCATGCCTTTAATCCCAGCACTTGGGAGGCAGAGGCAAGCAGATTTCTGAGTTCGAGGCCAGCCTGGTCTACAGAGTGAGTTCCAGGACAGCCAAGGCTATACAGAGAAACCCTGTCTCAGAGGAAAAAAAAAAAAAAAAAAAAGAATTGTCTTGTAACTGGAAAAGGTAAAGAATCCAGGACCAAGGTGGAAAAGCCCATTTTGAGACCCAGTAAAAGCTATAGGTTTGGATTAAAAGGCATAGACATTCTTTTCTCAGTCCAGAGAGCTAGATACAGATTCAGCAAAATGTTTTCAGAATGACTGTTAGTATTCTGTCTAAACTCCACCTCCACAGTTACAACAGCCAGGTATGCTCCTTCCCACAGTTGCCTGGCAACAACCAGGTAGGCCTGGCCCACTATAAAAGGGGCTGCTTATCCCCTCCTCTCTTAACTCTCTTGATCTCTTGCCTCTAGCTCCTGTCTGTCCCCTCCCCCTCCCCTTCCCCCTCTCTCCACATAGTCATGGCCCGCTTCTACTTCTCTTCTTTCTCTCTTCTTCCATCTTCTTCCTCCAACCTTTGCCCTGTCTCCAGAATAAACCCCTCCCCTTGGAACCGTTTGGTCTGGAGTGGTTAAACCATTTTAACCATTAAACCATTAAACCATTAAAGATTTCCTCTAATGCATTTACCAATCTGCATTTCTTAATCTAGAAACATCTGTTTAGACCTTCAAACATTTTCTTAGATCCTCAGACCTTATATAAACTGTGCCCTTCCCCCAGCCTTGAGCAGGCCTGAAAGACCTTGTTTACCACAGTAGACCAAAACCAATAGGACCTAGGTGGAATTACCCACCTTGGCTGCACTGTACAGCCTGCTACAGGAACTTAGAATAGACTACCTGCTGAACTTGCCTTGAGACACCTCCAGCTGTGACTAAGAATGGGTTCCCCTCACCCACCCGGCTGAAGCAAGGTGGTGGGGCTTCCCCTTTAAATTGAGAGCTGAATATATATATAAAACTTCAAGCCTTGATCAGAATACCTTGTCTTGCCCTCCATCCCCCTTTCAGGTGAACCCAGTTGATCCATGGCCGCAGGCAGCCACAATAAACTTTTTATTTCTTTATTCAATTATGAGATTTATGCAGTTGATTACTGAGAACAGCTAAATAAAGGAAGAGTAAAAAGTTACATCGAAATCTGTTTATTCTTTAACATGAAGCCTGTGACAAGGCAAATCTCTTTGCCCTTTTAAATAAGAGACCTAGAAGTTATAACTAAGTAATGCTTTGACTAATGAACTAACACAGTGGTGGATTACCTGGGGGTAAGGAGCTAGTTCTCTAGCTATCAACCTACAGTTAGCTTAGCTGTCAATATGATCAGAGACCTGAGAAGGATAAATTGTAAATCTAAATGACTATCAATTAAAGTGACATAGACTATCCATATTCCATTATCTAGACAGTTGTCTGGCGTCTTCCTTGTCTCCAAGGTCAGATGCAGCCTTTGGCCATCAGGCCCAAAAGATGAAGAGGCTTTTTCTGTAGAGGAGGAACATGGGAGAGACAGATTTCATTCACTTTGTCTTGGCAATGTGTGGCAGTCAGTTCTCCATTGTCCTCAGTCCATAGTTCTGGCCAGGCTCTGGCAGCAGGCAAGGCATTGGGACAGTTATGCCCAGTGGTTATTGTACCATAATCCCAGTGGTATTCTTTGTCATTATGACCATATCTTCTTGGAGACCTTGGTCGTGGGTGTGTGTGGGGGCGGGGAGCTGACAGAAGGCGGCTATCATCCTTGTGGCCATCTTGAGCCATATACCCTGATAAGAGATTTGATTATAATAGCCTATAGCAGCTGAGCACACTCTGATAACATCTTATTTTAGATACCCAGGATCTTCCTTTGGGTGTGTGAGACTTAAAGATGTGATTTACAGCTGAGACTTAAGGGCATGACTTAGAGATCAGATTTAGAGACAAGACTAAGGGCATGACTTAAAGGCGTGACTTAGAGGCGTGGTTTAGAAGTGAGACTTAAAAGGTGAGAGGCAGACAGAAGAGTTCAGTATAACTTGGAGTTAGTTATTAGACATTAGGCACTTAGCACTTGGAGAAAGAACTTAGAGGCACTAGGGACTAGGAACTAGGAACTAAGGACTAGGAACTCAAGACTTGGGACTTGGAGAGAAGAAGAGAGACTGAAAAATGGAATTGAATCACACTCTGTCTGGTCTCCATTCTTCCGTGTCCATCCTCACTCTCTCTCTCTTGCTAAACCCCGACCTGTGGACTGAGCAGCTTGGGGCAGTACGAGCTCTAACAACTTAGCCCCCAAGGCTTTTGGCAGTGCGGGTTCCAACATTGACAGAACGGTCCGAGACATTTTGGCCCCAAAACGTGGGGTAGTGCAGTTCTCCACATTTTTGGTGCCCAACGTGAGGCAGCTCGGGCCACAACATATGTGTGTCCTTTAGGATTTGGTGGTCTCTGTTATGATAAGTTTAAAAATATTAAATGCTATATTCAACAGACCTCTGAGAGGTTTGAGGGCTAGTACCTACCAATTATATCTGAGTTAAACAATCTTTGTCTGTTTTTAGTTATCTGCTCTAAACTGTACCTTACAAACATGAAACAGGTGACTAAATAAAGCAGAATCTTCTCATTAGCTGCATCAGTACTTAGCCTGGCTTTAAATATATTTCTGAACATACTAAAGGATTGGCTAAGGTTGCTGACTATCACTCCCTGTTAGTTTTGAGCCTTAAAAAAGTATCAAAACAAAATAATTTTAATCCATAAACACAGTCCATAAAAAGACTGGGAATTTTTCTGACCTTTATATGGTATATCATTATGGAACATAACAGTTTCTTGTATGATTAGGTTAAAGATTAAGGCAGTTTCAGAACAGGAAAGGGTTAACAAGTTGGGGAAAATTGCAAGGACCTTGGCTGAGGGAGCTGTTATCACAAGATCATAAATTATAGCTGATTTGATAGAATTCAGCTTTAGGAAGGGAGGGGGAGCTGTGCTTTGGGCTGAAGGAAGGGTCTGCTGGAGCCTAGCCCGGAGCTCAAGCAAAAAAGGAGGGAAGGGTAGGTGGGATTTGAGAGCCAGTGACTCTTAGCCTTTTTGACATTATAGACCTCTAAAACTTTTTTTAAATCTTTCATTTACATTTTTGTAATATCAAAATAAAGCACCTTTATTAAGAATGAAGACATAGAACATAACCATAATTTTTAGAAGACAAAACCAATTTCTAAGAGTATCAACAATTTTGTGTTTCTAAAATCAATTTAAGTGAATTATTTTGATGTTCTGAAGTTTGGTTGCTAGCAGGAAAAGTTCTTGCATATAAATGCATGGAGTCGGAGTTTTAACACCTCATTAAAGTAACATTGTTTTAAATTCTATCTTTTATAAGTCTGATTTTTAGGACAGAAACTTCATAAAAATACTATCCCAATTTAAAAGTATCTTTAGAGATCTGCTTTCTTGGTTGGCTCATGCCATGTATTGTTGTCCAGAGTGGCTCCAACCCTGTTACTTGTTTTAAGACAACTTTCTGTTACAGAAGTTACAAAATTTTAACTATACCCAATAACTTATAAGCCAATAATTTATAATCAAGACATGCAGAACATAGCCGGACAGTGTTGGTGCACGCCTTTAATTCCAGCACTTGGGAGGCAGAGGCAGGCGGATTTCTAAGTTCTAGGCCAGCCTGGTCTTCAGAGTGAGTTCCAGGACAGCCAGGGCTATACAGAGAAACCCTGTCTCGAAAAACGGAAAACAAACAAACAAACAAACAAACCAAAACAGCAACAACAACAACAAAAAGACATGCAGAACATAATAAACGTATACATTTAAGACCAGTCAGAAGTAAAGATGATGTGGCCACATACATTTATACATTTGAAATAGACAGACAACATTTTCCTTACTTCAAGGGAGGAGCACCTTGCTACCAGCTGAATCCAATTCTCCTGGACACAGAGGTTTTGTAGCAGAACTAGCCATCAGCTTCCTTACTAGAAAAGCTGAGAAGCTGCTGGTGCCCCTTTAAGAGCAGCTTGTACATCTTAAGCAGCCCCCAGCTTGCTGTGGGCTTGATCTAGGCAGGACGCAGGGCTTCTCCTGCACTGCTAGCCTGACTCCTAGCTGCAGGTGCGGGGTTCCAAGGGCAGCACCAGTTTATTGGTTTTTGTTTTCCCAATCTGGCCACTTTTTTTTTCTAAAACTCCTTGAAATAAGTTAAAACTAAGTCAAGGGGTAAATGGCCAGCAGTTGACGTTTTAACCATCTTCCTTCTGAATATGAGACACAAAGCAACAATCAGGAAATTAAACGAAACTACAACCATAAACTGGCAGACAAAGACAGACTAGCCCTCCAAGGACAACCAGTAGAGTTGGGGAGGAGAGGGAAGGATCCAGATGTCTCACCAAAGGGACCCAAATAACACACAGTGAAGGAGTTAAAGGTTTGATAGAGGAAAAAGGTGCCCCCCCCCAAAAAAAAATGAGAGTGGAAGACAAACAGACAACATCACGTTTTAAAGATAGACAGGGCTGTGCTTTGGGGCTTTCGGACGTGAATTCCGGCCACATCCTTATCGGAAGGGATGAATTGCCCTCCATTTCTCCAAGACCAGAGGAGAAGCAGGGTCTCTGCCGATTCTCCTGATTCGAGAGCACTGTAGTGTCCATCCGCTCTCACGTGAGTAACTAAAAGGTACCAGAAACAAGATCAAACCAAGAAAAACAAAACAAACAAAAAAAGAAACAAAGAAACTTACCTCCTCATGCTGGAGCCAGCTTGGAAGCGTTCAGTATCAGTAACTGCGGGATAGTCGAGGGCAGGGGGTACACCTAGCCAATGCGCTGAATGTTGGGGTTCGGGAATTACCCGCCACACAAACCGCTCAGAATCCGATCTCAGGTAAGCAGGGCTGGTTTATCGAACGAACACCCTGAGACTGATTGATCAGGGCTGTAGCTCAGACTCAGGAGCTGAAAGCCATGATCTAGAACATTTCTCAGGGCCAGCTTATAAAGGAAAAAACTACAGTGAGCTCATCCATAGTGTGGCAGGGTGATCGGCCCTGACTATTTTGGCTACTTTGACATAACAGTTCTAACTGATCTTTATTCTTATTGGTCCTAAGTGGGATTTCTTAAGATTAACAAGCCTCAGAATGTTCAAAACATAACAGTATGACCCTGCTCTGAGTCAAGCTGTTTTTCTGCGTCAGTGGCAGGCATGGAACACAATGGCTACAGCTATGCTAGGGCACAGGCCTCCATATGCAGAACATGCATTTTCCTCTTCAGCCCAAGTATTGCTTCCTGTAGTTTCTTTAGGTTTGGTCTGCTGAAAACAAATTTTTGCTTTGTTTTGTTTGAGACAGGGTTGCCCTGACTGTCCTGGAACTTGCTCTGTAGATCAGGCTGGCTTCAAACTCAGAAATCTGCCTTTTTCTGCTTATCAAGTGCTGGGACTAAAGGTGTGTGCCACCATAGCCTGGCTGAATATAAATTTTTGAGACTTCTTTTTAATCATAGAAAGTTTTTCTTTTTCCTTTAACTGTGGCAGACAGTTTTGCTGAGTCCATTAGTCTAGGTTGATGGGTGTGGTCTTTTACAACTTTGAGTGTGTTGTCCCAGGCTCTTCTGGCTTTCAAAGTTTCCAGGATCAGCCATTACTCTTATGGGCTTTCCTTTACAAGTGACTTGTGTGGGGTTTTTCATTTGTTTGTTTGTTTTCTATCGTAGTTTTGGGTACTCTCTCCTTGCTCTGTATATTTAGCATATCAACTATGGTATACCAAGGTGATTGTCTTTTCTAGTCCTGTCTGTTTGGTGTTCTGCAGGCTTCTTGGCACTGTGTGGGCGTGTCCTTCCTTAGTTTGGGGATGTTCTCATCTCTGACCTTGTCGGAGATCTGCACTATGCCTTTGACTTGGATTCTTCTTCATCTATTCCTGTATTTGGAAAGTTTGGTCTTTTCATGGGGTCCATACTTTCTGTATGTTTCTTTCCTGCATGCTAATTTTTTTTTCATATTCTTTACTTATTTGGTCTAGGCCTTCTACTTTCTCTTTGATATTGTGTCTTCTGCTTGATTCATTACAAGTGTGAGACTTTTCCTTGAGGTTTTAGTTGGATTATTAGGTCTTCCAATTCTACTTCTACTTGAGTCATATCGAGTGTTTCTGTTTATTGAATTCCATTTTCAAATCCTGGATTGTCACTGTCATTCTCATCAGCTGGACACTGTGCTTTCTTGAGAGTCACTCAGCATTAATTCCTTTTAAGGTCTTTGACCTGTTTCTTTGTGTTGTCTTTAAACTCCTTGAATTCTCTGATGAAGTTTAGGATTCTTATTTTAAATTCTGTGCCCTATGGCTCATCTAGCTAATTCCCATTGGAGAATATTTCCATAAGACAGGTAGATTGGGGAAGATCTTTCAAAAAATTTAAATGTATTTGTTAGTTGTTCTAAAAAATCTGACTGACCGCAGTTCAGAACAGACCACTCCAGACCACACGGTTCCAAGGGGGAGGAGGTTTATTCAGGAGATAGGGTGAAGGTGGGGGAAAGAAGGTGGAAGAAGAGAGAAGTAGAGGCTGGCCATGATCACGTGGAGAGAGAGGTGGGGGGGGGAGGGGACAGAGAGGCAAGAGATTAAGAGAGAGGGTAAGAGAGTAAGAGATTAAGAAAGAGAGGAGGAGGCAAGCAGCCCCTTTTATAGTGGGCCAGGCCTACCTGGTGGTTGCCAGGTAACTGTGGGGAGGAGCATACCTCGCTGTTGCCAGGTAACTGTGGAGGTGGAGTTTAGACAGAATACTAACAATATTTATTTTATGTACGTTGGTATTTTGCCTGCATGCATGTCTGAATAAAGGTGTCAGATTCCCTGGAACAGGTATTACAGACAGTTGGAGCAGCCACACGTGTGCTGGGAATTAAACTTGAGTCCTCTGGAAGAGAAGCCAGAGATCTTAACTACAGAGCCATTTCTCCAGCCCCAGTCTTTAATATTTTTGAAATAAGATCTGGGTATGTGAACTTCTTTAATTCTGTGTCTACTATGAGGGCTCCAATCCTCTCCCTGAGATGAGAGTGCCCAACATGCAGACAATGGGGACACTAGAAGGCAGATTGTCCATCAGGACTCCCGGTGTCCACTCCTTGACACCACTTTCCACCATCCACTCATGGAATTAATAGAATGAGGAAGCTTGAGTTTAGCTCCCCTAGCCAGGGCATCTGCTGTGCCCTTCCCCCAGGCCTGAACAGGCCTGTCATTTACCACAATAGACCAAACAACAGTAGGACCTAGAAGGAGGCATTGCCTTGCCTGTCTTGGCGCCCTGAGGTTGGCTACCTAGCTAAGAAGAATGGACTGCCTGCTGAGCTAGCCTTGACACCTTCCAGACTACTATCTCCTCACCTAGCCCCTGGGCTGAACCGAGAAGAGACTCTGGGGGGCGGGGCTTCCCCTTTATATGTGAAAGCAAATTATTAAACTTCCGGCCTGGATCAGAATACTTTGTCTTGGCCCCACGTTTCTCTCGCCCTCCTTCCCATTAATTCCCAGGCTTTGTCTCAGGAGAACCCGGTAACCTAGTAACCTATCGCTGCAGGCAGCCACAATCTGCAGCCCATCTGATCTCAGGTTGATCCTTCCCATCAAAAAAACCTATACACATCTGCCCCACAAAATTATTATTCTGAGGTCAACATCTTTTAAATTAGAAAACTTCCCACCCAGATATGCCTACCTCATCTTTAAAAACCTTCCCCTTCATAGAGAGCAGTCCCAACTGGAAAACTGTATGTAAAATTCATTAAGATCCCTTCCATTCCAGAACAGCTAGATGGAACTGACTCCAAGGACTAACTAACCCCAGAACAGCCAAGGGGACTGACTCCCCTCCATCCTTCCTGAAAGATAACCAGGATCTGGTTGATGTTGGGACCTTCCCTGACTTGGTATTCCTCTCAAGTTCCATTGAGAAGTTATGGCTCCAGGGAACTTTTATCCAGTAGGCTTCTAACCAAATCCAGTTTTTTTTTTCGATCTGGTCTCTGCAAACTCTGTATTTAACAATTTTATTTCTTTTCTTCTGTTTATGGGCTGCCTACAATGCCACAAATGCACGTACACACACACACACACACTGAAGACTCTCAAATTCGGGAGACCCTTACTCAAGTCTCGGGAAGTCGAGAACACCCACAAACTCCAAGACACCATACCTGGATGCAATCAGCAGAGGTTTATTAGGGAAAAGAGCTGGCAGCCAGCGTTCAAACTGCACACTTGTGCACGAGTACAGTTTGACCCTGAGTGGTAGGCTAAGGAACTTTTTATAGTAAGGGGTAGGGAAAGGAAGGAATTTTCGAGTGTTTACACATGATTGGTTGTTTTATAAATTTTGAACTCAGCAAGCTGTAACACTGGGAAGACCTCAAAGGGGGGAGGGGTAACCAAGATCAGTGGAAAGTTAGTTAGTTCTTGGAACCACCCAGATGACTTGCATCTTTCTTTGTCAGGAATGTGTCTTCCTGCTTTGGGCTTTCCTCACCCACAGGTGGGTTTTCCCTGAGGCTTGAGGAATGTTAATAGTCTTCCAGGGATGTATCCCAGGGCAGTGAAGGCCTGAAATCCTACATTCAGTTCCACCTTCCTGGAACTAGTGAGCCTGTATATATTTTATAAAATGGTCTTTATAATTTTTCACTCTACAACACACACTACTAGGGATGGGAAGAGAAGCTCCTTCTGTCCCTCTTTTACCTAATTATTGTTACATTAGGGGTTATTTGGTGCCATCCCTTCTTCAGAACCTCCTCTCAATTATAAAATTCCTCTTCCTTTACTCTCATTCTTCCTAACTCTGAGTCCTATCCCCCCTCAAAAACAAAAACAAGAACAACAAACAAACAAAACAAAAACACATGGCCCAAATCTATTTTTTTTTTTTTTTTTAAAGCATGGGCCACCATTGTCTGGCTACTCTTATTAAGAACTGACAACTTTAATCCCAGCACTTGGGAGGCAGAGGCAGTCTGTAAAGCCCACGCAAAAAGGACCTCACAAGATCCGTGGAGAACTGCAGACGCACCCCAAATCACTCACGAGAAACACAACTTGATGCAATCACATGAGGTTTACTGGCTAGCCAGGGCTGTCCTCCCTTCTAGCCCAGGCAGGGGTAGAGGAATTCAGCCCCGAACAAAAGAAGTTTACAGCTTTTAAGGGGAATCTACACACCAGGTGGGGGTGGAGTTAGGGAAGGGGGAAGGCTGAGAGTGGAGTTAGGGAAGGGGGAAGGAGGCAGAACAGGTCACTAGGTCATCAATACATTTGATCTCAAACTCTTAAGATGAATGGTATGTCACTTTATAATTGGCTATTTCAGACTAGTTTCACATCGTATATCATGAGTTCGGGTTCAAAGGGGTCAGGCTTATCTCAAACTTTTAGCATCCTGGCACCAACTGTCTCAGGACTGTTTGTTTAAAGCGCAGCTAGGCTAATCTCGGGCCCAGAGCATCTTGACACCATTGTCTTAGGGCTTGCTTAGTTAGGGCCATGTGTTCAATGGTCAGCTAATTTCCTGGGACTGAGGCGACACAGTGTTTGACTTACAGGTTTTTATGTCTTTGCTTTTAAGAGTAGGGTTCAGGGGGTCAACTTAGATTTTTCTCTCTTTCAAGTCAGATCTCCATGAATTCAAAGTCAGCATAGTCTACAGAGCAAGTTTCAGGGCAGTCAGTGCAGCACAGAGAAAAAGAGAAAGAGGAGGAGCACGAGGAGGAGGAGGAGAAGGAGAAGGAGGAGGAGGAAGAAGAGGAAGAGGAGGAGGAAGAAGAGGAGAAAGAACAGGAGGTAGAGGAGGAGGAGACAAGGATGACCTGCATTCAAGAAGACCAATTTAATATCTTTGAGATAAGGTCTTGGCAACTACAGAGAACCTAATTGTACTGGTCTCTGAATCCTGTCGTGACTCCTCAATAGAAACAAGCAACATTGGAGCTATGTGCGGTGGGGCGTCCCAGGGACAGCTGTTGGTTGTTGGGATCTGGGAGCTGCCACACAAACCAAGCATACACCAATCTCAGTTAAGCAAGAATAGTTTATTGAATGTACATATAGTGGATGTCCAGGACTGCAAAAAGGACTCAGGAGCCTAACTGCAATACTAGTCTGCTCTCAGATTAGACTTTTTATAGGAAAAACCAGGTTCAAAAGTTTGAAGGCAAGCAGTGAAGTGATACTGTAAGGCTCGACAGAAGGGGAGGGACTCCCTCCCTTTTCTCGGGAATTCACGGCCACCCCAGTAACTCACAAGACACCAAACTTGATGTAACAGCAAGAGATATGTTTAATTCAACGAGTTGAGGTCACACTTCTAGCCTGTCCTACACAGAGGCAAGCGATGAAGTACGACCCCCACTTAGAGAAGAGGTAGAGCTTATAAAGGAAAAAACTGCAACCCGGGGGAGATGAGGGGGGAATCATGATTAAGTATCTATAGAAAGCACCTGTCTAGTGTTTAGCTTCCGTGACAGGTTCAAGAAACGGTCATGGGGAAATATCTCATCTTCTCTTAAGAATCAAACCCTATTCAGTTTATCTTTTGGTCAGTTCAGTTCCTGGTATCCAGGGTTCACGGGCACGCTGACTTGAACTCTCAGCTCTGAACTCTTATCTATTTTGTCTTGTGGATAGCTAGTTTACTAGGACCCAGAGCACAGAACAAGTTGATCTGCACTCTTGACTCCATCTGTGGAAGGTTTAAAAATTTTTAACTCTTTCAGTACAACATTTTTGGCTAACTAGACAAAGTACTATCAGCTAACCTTTAAGCTGATTGGTCCAGAGTGAGAGGCTGGTAGACAGGTGCTGAACAGGGCAATTTCAGAACATTGAGATAACAGGGTACAAGTGATTCAACCTGTGGTGGTTTGAAAATGCTTGGCCCAGGGAGTGGCACTATTTGGGGGTGTGGCCTTGTTTGAGTAGGTGTGGCCTTGTTGGAGGGAAGTGTGTCATTGCAGGCATGGGCTTTAAGACACCCCCCCACCCCCACCCCCCACCCCGGCCAAGCTGCTGGAAGCCAGTTTTCTCCTAGCAGCCTTCAGATGAAAATATAGAACTCTTGGCTCTGCCTGCACCATGTCCACCTGGATGCTGCCATGCTCCTACCTTGATAATAATGAACTGAACCTCTGAACCTGTAAACCAGTCCCAATTAGATGTTGTCCTTATAAGAGTTGCCTTGGTCACAGTGTCTGTTCACAGCAGTAAAATCCTAACTAAGACACAACCATAACTTTTTGGCTTACAAGTAGCATTCTTCAGTATGAACTTAATTTCACCTTGTGAGTAACACGGAGTCTGAGTATAAAATGGCTACAGTAATGTTAAAATGAACAAGCCTCAACATGGTGTTTGTGAAGATCTGCCCCAGTCCTTTCTGCAGGACTGATATTGTGCCATTTTTGTCTCCTTGGGTGCCTTGAGTACATCAAATTCAGTAGTCATAATCACCTGGACATCCAGAACACAGACCAGATAAAAGCAAGAAATACTATGAATAATTGAGCTAAAGGTCTTACAAATTCTAGAAAGCAAAAGTTTGGCTTCAGATGGCTAGCTAATGGTAAGGACTTCCTTCCAAAAGTCATCCTCTGCCTGGGATTAAAAACTAGACATTTCTGTCCCCATCCATAGTTTGGATCCATATGAAGTCTTGATTCCTCTCTCTGATGATAAAATTCCTCCTCAGAAAAACCAAGCCAGCCAAATCCTAAGCTACCCTTGGATTCCAATGCTCCCCTCTTTAAAATGCTTGTCCTCATAAATGGTAGCCACAAAATGCTCTCTAAATTTCAGCCTGACCTAGGAAAAGATGGTTGGATCTGCCTGAGAACAACATGAGCTACATACTTGGGCACTGGCTTAATTAAAATCCCTTTAACCAAGAATTCCACATCCAAGCCCTGTCACTAGGCCTGGCCTGTACAGATAGTGGGAACAGCCAATTTCGTGAACCTTCCTCAACTGCACAAGGCTAATTGCCAACCCTGTAGTTCCTAATGGCACCTTTTCACACCTCCCAATGGCACCTTTTCACACGTCCCAGTGGTGCCTCCTCTTGGTGCCCTATCAGTTATTCCATGCGCCAGGTTGTATATTTAGTTTCAGGTCTTATAATCATCCCTAGGGCTAAAATAAACTGTTAAAATAAAATAAAACCAGTTTATCCCTGTCTGAACCAAAAGGGATGACATATTAATTCCAACCCTGTTGGGAATAGTGAGGCCACTGGAAAAGGCACTGGACTCCATCAAGTACAACATAGCCAACTTGCTCAACAAATCAAGGTTGATCTGACACTAGTATAGGATGGCATTGAAAAACTCCAGACTCAGGTGAACTCCCTGGCAGCCATGGTATTACAAAATAGATGGGAATTAACTCTCACTGTGGCAGAGAAGGGAGGACTCTGCGCTGTGTTGAGGGGAGGAATGTTCTTTCTACACAAATTTATCAGGTGTCTAGAACAGCAGAATCACAAGCCAGATACTCTCTACCAGACTGGACAGGCTTCTGGAGCATCTGGGGAACATGAATAAGCCTTTTTATTGAGCCTTTTACTGTGATAGCTCTAATCTTCAATCCTTGTATTTTGAAATTCCTCCTTAAGCTGTTGTAACAAAGAGTACAAGCCATTACTGTCTCAAACTATCACTTAAATCTTCCTGACTGAGGATTAGAAACCGGTTACTCAGAGTATATAGTTACTTACTTTCTCATCAAAGTTTTATCAGGGACTGTTTTGTTTAAGACAAGGTTTCTCTGTGTAGCTCTGAATGTCCTGAAACTCTCTCTGTAGACCAGGCTGAACTCAACCTCATGGTACTCCACCTGCCTCTGCATGTGCCACCAATGCCAGCCTTTTTGAGTGGCAACTAAACTTTCAACTTCATAAGTGACATTTTCTTAAAGTGGTTTTGCCACACCAAAGTTTCTCTGTGTACCCCTGGCTGTAATGGAACTTACTCTGTAGACCAGGCTGGCCTCGAACTCAGAGATCCTCTTACCTCTTTGTCATGAGTGCTGGGATTAAAGGCCTGCTCCACCACCTCCTGGCTATCAGGGGCTCTTAAGACAAAGATCTGTACTTGTTGACCAAGTGGTTTTTCAGTTACAATCTAGTTATTTTGTAAAGAAAGAAAGATCACAAAATGTTTTGTAAGGACCAGTCATCTTTAGTACTTTATCTTATTTTTAACTTTCTTGGCAAAGGGAATCCAACCTTTGAACTACAAGTCCCAGAGAACAACGCGCTACTTTCTTTCTAAACTATGGGCGGTGTTAGTATTCTGTCAGGCGGGAATTAGAACTACAGTTATTTGGCTGAATGTTAAATTGTAATTTTAGCAGGTTTTCATTTTTCGCAAGAACTAAAATGTTTCTCAAGGCAAGCCCGAACTCAGAGTAAAAAAAGTAAAAAGAGAGTAAAGCGAGTAACATTACTTCTACCGGAGACAGACCAAATCGGGCCGAGGCCGGTATTTAACTAAAGCCGCACCTCCCGCAGCCACTCAATTTTCCCGGCAGTCTCTTTCCGGACGGTGCCATGGCGTCATATTACCATAGCATATTCTCATTGGCCGACAGAAGGGTGACGGCGCCTGCGCATTGCATTTCTCTGAGGGCCGTGGGCAGACGCCATTTTGGCCCCAGAGGTGCTTCTGGGAAGTTGAACGCGGTTCTTCATTTTGCCGGCCGGTGAGGTACGACCCTGTTTAGTAGCTGGGATTTCCTGATCGAAGCGTCGGCGCCCGCCGCTGCCGACTTCTCCGAAGTCTTGGGCGAGGCAGAAGCACGCCACTGCGGAGAGAGGTCACTCCGCCAGGAAGGACGTGACGGGGGCGGCGCGTGGCGCGGACACTCCCCGCCGAGAGCCCGCCTGCCATGGACTCGGAGTACTACAGCGGTGACCAGTCAGGTGGGTCGGGACGGGGAGGACCGCGCTGCGGCTCGGCCTCGGGCTCCAGCAAGGAGAGGAGGTCTCCGTCAGGACCCAGCATCCGAATGCCCGCTGTCAGCGTCCATGCGCTGTTGGAAAGTCCCCTCCTGCCTCCTCAGGTGTACCGGCGCGGAGGGGCGGGGCTGGAGCCTGGGCGAGGGGACTCTAGAGGGAATCTCTTCCGGTCCAAGAAGGATTTTTGCTCAAGTTGTCTCTTCTATCTACCAGGGAGGAGATACGTCCTTTAAAGGGGATTGTTGAGTTTTTCTAGTTCGACGGGGGACAGAAGTCGTTTCTAGGCTCTTCTTTAGCAGTTAGGGTTAATTTATTTTCTCCTGTAATCCTGGCTTCCCCGGAAGAAAGGGCGGGGTCTTTTACGTTTACACAGGTATCTTAAAGCAAGGAATGAGTCCCTGGTACTTGAAGTGACTTTCGAGCCTTCTACACTTAATCGGCTCCACTATGCTAGACGCTAGAGATGAACAAGGCAAGGGCCTGCTGGGTAAAAACAGCTGGGTGCCGATTTCTTTTGGTTTTCTGTGTCCAAAGTACTGTAGTAGTTTAGCATTAAGCTGTTTTCTGTTTTGACTTTGACAGCAGTGATGATAACAGACTCTGTTATCCTGAACCTCAACTGCTGTTTTGCCTAAGTACCAAAATACTTTTTTCAATTTATTGACATTTTAAAATTAAGTTCAAAAATAATTCTGTGTGAATAGTGGATAGGCTGTGTTACAAGAAGAAATAGAAGTAGCAAAAGCTAGCAGTGCACACGCACGCGGTACACACACACACACACACACACACACACACATGCGCGCACCTTTTAGCTGTTTGGGTTGATTTTGGTTTGTTTGTTTTGGTGTGTGTGTGTTTTTTTTTCACAGAGTCTTGCTCTGTAGCCCTGACTGGCCTCATCCTCACTTTGTAGATCAGGCTGGCCTGGAATCCACAGAGATCAGCCTGCCTTCACATTCCCAATGCTAGAATGTTTAGCTGCTTTTCTGATTTTAATTTTTTTGTGTCTGTATTCTTAACGTAGGCTCTCTAGTTATGTAATTTTTATCTTTATCTTTTTGCCATTCGGAGTTTTCTCATTACTTCAGAATAGTAATTTGACTCCTTATCTGCCCTAATCTTTCCAGTCATTCAACTGTTTGAAAAAATAATTAAGACTTCCCAAAACTATTTTTTTATTGTTACTCTATAAACTTTACTTTGTTTTTGTTTTGAGACAGGGTTTCTCTGTGTAACAGCCCCAGCTGTCTTGGAACTCACTCTGTAGACTAGGCTGGCCTTGAACTCACAGAGATCCTCCTGCCTCTGCTTCTTTAGTGCTGGGATTAAAGGCGTGCAACATCATGCCCAGGTATAAACTTTACTGTTAAGGTGAATTGACTATCTCACTAGTATGAAAGTAATTCCATTTTTATACTACTTTCTTGGCTTTCGTATACTTAACTGTTTCATTTAACCATTATTTGCTTACTTATTTATTTCTTAAACTGCTAATCAAGTCTTATGCCTTCCAATATCTCTAAGTACCTCTTGAGGATAATTTTACTCTGTACTTTTAAGGTATTGGTTAAGGTTAGGTTACTATTCATTTTATCAAAGTATAGTTTATATACTTAAGTGAATTTTCACTATTTCTGGACTGAAATTCCTTGTGCTCTCCATTCATAAACAAGTACTTCCTGTATACCATGTAACAGTTATTTCTCGGCTTCAAAAATTCAGTTATGAATCAAAAAATGTCCAAAGTTAAAAAAAAAATAACCTAAGTCACATAGTGCATTAGAAGGTGGTAAATGCCTTAGAAAGATAGACAATAAAACAGTAGAAACTATAATTTAGATGATTTTGCATTTAGTGTTTGTTCTGGGCGTCACCTTTATGAAATGTTTTCACTGTTATGTGCGCCACATCAGGTGGTAGTAGTTGTTAGTACTTACATGAGTATTCTGTCGTACCGAGCCTTTGTGTCACTAGCTGTGCTTCTTCAAAAGTAGTTAACTTGGCTCCTACATCAGGTGTGCCCACCTTAGCTGTAGATACTCATTTTAACTGGAATCATAAACAATACAGATGTTGTCCGCCTTATACCTAAGTGGGGTTTTGTTTTGTTTTTAAGCAGATGATGGTGGTGCAACCCCAGTGCAGGACGAGCGGGATTCAGGGTCAGATGCTGAGGATGATACAAACGAGCAGCACTCTGGATCCGACACTGGAAGTGTAGACCACCATTCAGAGGTACAGTGTCTTTGGGGAGGCTTTTCCTTATACTTCTAATGCCCTGAAAGGGTATAAATTAGTAGAAGATTGTTTTAAATGAGTAGGGATAGTCTGGTCAACTGATGATCACAGAGAAAAAAAAGTTCTCTTGGGTTAAATTTCAAATCCTAGGCAGTCTTCAGCTATGCCTTTATTCAGTGTATGATGTGCTAGCAGGCTTCACCATCCCTAAATAATATTTGGCAAGGACAGTAAGCAGTCAGAAATACCACTTGAAATAGTCAAGGGGATATCATTTATTAAAGTTTATGTCAGGAATTAGACTGGTTTGATCTGTAGCAAGGTCTGGGATTATAACTCAGATGTACTGCTTTGCTATGTTTATTTTGGTTTGTATTGTGTTACTTAGGATTGAACCCAGGGCTTTGTGTCTGCTAGGAACACTCTACCACTGAGCTCCCTTTTATTTTTTTAGTATATTTATTTGAAGGTCAGGGCTAAGCATGCCATGGCATGGAGGTCGAAGGAAAACTTGCAGAAATGAGTTCTCTCCTTCCACCAAGTGGGTTCTGAGGATTGGAGTTAGGTTATCAGCTTTACTGGCGAATGCCTTTACCAATGGAGCCATCTTGACAGCCTTATTTTTATAATTAAGGCAGAGTCTTGCTAAATTGCCTTGAACTTTTTATGTAACCCAAGCTAGTCTTGAACTTTTGATTCTTCTGCTCTAGCAGACTCCTTTGTATCTGGGATTACAGGCATGTATAATCATAGTTATGGCAAATGTAGCTTTAAAAGCTGTTTTAGTTGATTAGCCAAATGGTAAAATGTTTATATATTCTAATAATTAACATTTGTCCTAAATATTTTTGAAGCTACTTAATATACTTTCCTAGTCATATAACCTTTCAGCATTAGTAACATAAAACTATAATTTTCCTGTAAATCAGCATACATCTTTGATAGATATACACTGAAACAAATAGGAATAATAAGGTGAGTGGATTTTTCTAAGAATTTTATGAGTGACATTTTTATTATATAAGCATAGAAGATTATCCAATTCTAAGTGATAGGTATGTCTTAGAAATTATACTGACTCTGTTATTACAGTTATGATATTTTTTTTAGTGTATACATTCACATCGTTCATATATATACCGAACTTACTTATTGATCGTTTGCTGTGTATCATGCTTGTTTTTAAAGGTGCTTTGGGCATAACATGACTAAGAACCAAAATCCCATTGTTGAATTTATTTTCCAGTAGAAGGAGAAAGATATTACGCTATATATAATTAAAATATATATGTATATAAAACTTCAATAATATATTTATATAATTTTATATTACTATATATTTTATGTTATAATCATTTATATTACACATAAGAATATATTTATATATTTATATTTTATGTGTTATATAATATAAATAAATATTAAATAAATGTTATATAATATATAAATATTTAATATGTTCAAAATATATAAATATGTGTTATATATGATATATATTTTAAATTGTGTAGTCTATTAGAAAGTGACAAGTAGGCCGGACGGTGGTGGCGCACGCCTTTAATCCCAGCACTTGGGAGGCAGAGGCAGGCGGATTTCTGAGTTCGAGGCCAGCCTGGTCTACCGAGTGAGTTCCAGGACAGCCAGGGCTACACAGAGAAACCCTGTAACGAAAAACAAACAAACAAACAAACAAAGGAAGTGACAAGTAGAGAGAAAGAACAAAAATAAAACAAGGTAAGAGATAAAGGTGGAAGGTAGTGTTCCATGTTGAGTAAGTTTGTATAGGCCTTATTACAAAGGGGACATTTAAAGGGGATACTTGAGGAAGGATGTCAAGGAAATAGCCATTTAGGCATGTGTCTGTAGGGGAAGAACATTCCTGCAGGTGACCTCAAGTGGTAGTGTGTTTGAAGTCCTCAAGAGACACTAAGGAGCAAGTGTGGGGATTTTATCTGTAAGGAGCATGGGAGGTCAGCAAATTGCAGATCTAGAATGGCTTGTTGTTTAGGTGTTTTGATGTCACTCAGTGTTAGAGGCTCTTAAATAAGTTAAATTCTATTTTTAATTAATGACAGGTAAGAATTATTAATAGTGTAGGGACTGAGAAGATAGCTCAGTGGTTAAAAGTACCTGCTTATCTTCCAAAGGACCCAAGTTCGGTGTGTAGTACTCATGTCAGGAATACCTATAGCTTCAAGCAGTCTAGCACTCCTTTCTGACCTCTATACACACACACACACACACACACACACACACACACACACACACACGCGCACACACACGCACTAAAAGTTAGATTTCTTTATATTTTATCTTATGTGAATGTTTTGCCTCCATGTATGAAGGTTATGGCTTAGTGGTAGAGTGTGTTCTTGCCATGTATGAAGCCTTGGGTTGTTACTGCATTTAAAATAGTAAACCAGGCAAAGTGGTTCATGCCTGAAATTCTAGCACTTTGGAAAAAGGATTGCTGTGAGTTTGAAGGCTAGCATAAGCTACTAAGTGAGTTCCCTGTCTAAAAAACAAATTTTTTAAAGGTATAGTTTTTGTGTAATAGACACATTGTTCTCTATATATTTGGTGGTCCCCTAACTATTACTGGCTTTTAGATTATAAAGCTACCTTTTTCCTTCTCCACGCCAGGATAGTGAACTTCTTGCTGCCCCTTGATTGTACTTGTTTTGAACAATGCATTGCTTTATAAAATAATCCCATCAAATCCTAGCTTCTTGGAATGAGTAGTTTCTAAGAACAGTGTTAACTGTTATTCTAATGCAATCCTAGAATGACTTTTAGTTGTCTTTTTTATTATTTATGTGTGTTGTGTGTTTTGCCTGTATGTGTGTCTGGGCACCAGGTTCATTCCTGGTATCTGCAGAGCCAGAGAGTGTATTGGATCTCTCGGAACTGGAGCTAGAAACTGTTCTGAACTACTGTGTATGTGTTGGAAATCAAACCCAGGTCTCTAGTAAAGTCTACTCCTCTTCATTATCTTAGTCCCTGGTGCTGTCCAGCAAACTAACTCTCCTATAGTGTAGCCAGGGTCTAGAATCTCTTCCCAAGTGCTTTCTGCCTCAATTTCCTTAAATCTGGTTATATATGAAGTTGATTTCCTTGGGGAGTGATCAAGAGTGATTTAGTTTAAGCCTGTTTTTTCCAGTGCTCCAGAAGCTGAGCTCTTCAGCCAGAGTAGGAATGAGATAACATCTCATTACCATATTCTTAACAAGCTGGGGGAAGAGTGACAGTGTCCAAGGTACAGCCTTTGATTAAGGATGGCACAGAAGATGGGATGCCTACATTGGGAAAGCAGGATTAAACCCAGGATTTAACCTCCACACTAGTCATGTTAAGGCATGATATCTTGCTTCCTCCAGATAGAAAGCTCTTACGGGGTGATTGGGTAGTAGGGCCTGGGTTTATGATTGGATAGTCTAGAATAGGGTCTCTATCTTAGAATCATAAGCTGTGAGATTAAATGGAAAATAACCTTGGTTCAGATATTATAGACTCTGCCTTTTGATGAATTTAGAAGTTTCTCCATTTTTTTCTTCCCTGGAGACCTTTTCCAGGGCCTTTAAATTTGACTTCCTACTGCTTTTACTGGAGAGGAGGTCAACAAAGTTTGGTGCCTTCTTGAAGTTCTTCTTTGACTTTATTTTTATTTTCTGGCTGCCAGGACCTTTCCATATTAAAAATGGTTTCTGCAAACGTTTGACAGAAAATAAAGTGTTTAGTGTCACTAATGTTCATGTGTCTCTCCCTGTTGAATGTTAGACCCAAAAACCTTCCTTTCCTTTAGAGTTGGAGAGTTGAGAAGTGCATATTAGTAGCAGCAGGAGTCAACCAGTCAGTGACCAGATTGGTCTGATCTCACAGTGGAGTGGCCACAGGTTTCTGTGAAGATAGCCTCAGTTTCCATCCCCACCTAAGATTTAGTTTTTGCCTGATTGAGAGGAGTCTAGAGATTCTAGAGTGTGAAGGAGGACCATGGGTAGTTACTGCTGTTGGGCAACCCTTGCCTCTTGTAGATCCAGTCTTAAACGTTTTTCTGACATCCTATAAGAGCAAACCTTGCACAGAATGGAAGCCAGAGTTACTACTGTACAGAGAGAAAGTTATGAAATATCACATCATGTCTGCATGTTACTCTTGGAAAATGAAATGTAACAAAAACCCATGATATTTTCAAATTGTGTGCTGTCGAGAAACTTTGTTTTTGAAACACAGCCTGAAAATATGATGAACCTGGAACTTGCTCTGTAGATCAGGCTGTGTTCAGCCTCGATGAGGCCAGAAGAGAATATCAGATATCCTCAAATTGGAGTTAGCTGTGAACCACCATGTGGGTACTGGGAACTGATTGCAGGTTGTCTGGAAGAGCAATAAGTGCTCTTAGTCAGAGTCATCTTTCTGACTCCCTTTGTGTGGAATTTTATATAAGTACTGTTTCTTTTTTCTTTTTTCTTTTTTTTTTGGTTTTTGGTTTTTGGTTTTTGGAGACAGGGTTTCTCTGTGTAGCCCTGGCTGTCCTGGAACTCACTTGGTAGACCAGGCTGGCCTCAAACTCAGAAATCCGCCTGCCTCTGCCTCCCAAGTGCTGGGATTAAAGGCATGCGCCACCACCGCCCGACATAAGTACTGTTTCATGATGAAAAAAAAAAAAAAAGAAAATAGGTGGTTAGAGAGATGGCTCCATGGTTTCAAGCACTTGTTGCTCTTCGAGAGAACACAGGTTCAATTCCTAGAACTCAATTGGTGGCTCACAACCACCTGTAACTCCAGGTCCATGGGTTCTGATGGCTCCTCTGGCTCTGCAGGCACCAAACACACATGCAGTGCACTTATATACTCATATACATAAAATTTTCTCTGCAGGCAAAACAGTCATGCATATAAAATAAATACAAAAATTTTTAATTGGAAAGAGTGGTCTCTGGTCTTACGGTCAGTGTATGATGGCAGAGTCTCATTTTTTGGCAATGTGGAAATAGAAGGTGCTGTGGGGTATGAAAGAGTAGTGACTAACTAGCTCTACTGCCATAGGATATGTTGTGCTGTGTCTTGAAAGATTTAATGGGGCTGGAGAGATGGTTCAGCAGTTAAGAGCACTGACTGCTGCTCTTCCAGAGGTCCTGAGTTCAGTGTCCAGCAACTACATGGTGGCTCACAACCATCTGTAATAGAATCTGATGTCCTCTTCTGGTGTGTCTGAAAACAAATACAGTGTACTCATATAAATATAATAAATATATTTTTTAAAAAAGATTTTATGATTAATAATTATAATGAGTAAGGTTTTGTTATTAGCAGCTTTTCATGCATTTAATGTTTAGAGCAGCTCTTTAAAGTACAGTTACTAGCCAGTCTTTAATCCCAGGACTTGGGAGGTAGGGCAGGTGGATCTCTGAGTTTGAGATCTGGTCTCAAAGTTAGTTTGAGAGCCTGGACTGCAGAGTTAGTTCCAGGACAGCTGGTGCTACACAGAGAAACCCTGTATTGAAAAACAAATGAATGGACAGATGGGCAGACAGAAGGAAGAAAGAAAAAAGTATTACTATCTCTGACTATCACATAGTGGAGGAAGAGGCTTTGAGGCATTAAGCAAATTTCCCTAGGTCGCAGGATAAAGTGGCAGGGCTATGATTTTGACTCCAAGCTGTACTGTGGCTCAAGTCTCTGTTTGTAACTTTCATATTACATTGCCCAAAATCTATTCTTTCTAGAATGGAAGATGGAAAAGGAAGGCTTCCTGTGAGGAGTATTCTTACTAAGCTTTATGGCTGCGAGTTTTATGAAAAGGAAAAACTGATTAAAAAAACAAAAAACAAAACAAACTAAAGAGCATAGCATGTGTGAAGGACACGGAGCCAGCAGTGACACGAAGAGTTCTGTCAGGACGGGAGTGTGAGTTAGGGGAGGAGGTGGGGTTGTTTTCCTCACCATAGAACCTGCAGATCTCTGTAAAATCAGTTTTTTATTCATCAGGACTGCTTTTGTTTTTTGACATTGTAAGATAGCTTTTGACAGACAAGGGGATATTCTAAAATGTACCTTTGGGTTTTTTTATGTTTTTATGGTAAAAAAAAATGAAGTTGTAAGACATTGCAGTTCTCTCTGGGAGTTTATATTGGATTGATAATAGCATTGTGCTATTTTATGGCTATTCTTGGTTTTTTGTTTGTTTTTGGAGACAGGGTTTCTCTGTATAGCCCTGACTGTCCTGGAACTCACTCTGTAGACCAGGCTGGCTTTGAACTCAGAAATCCGCGTGCCTCTGCCTCCCAAGTGCTGGGGTTAAAGGCCTGCGCCACCACCGCCCGGCTTATGGTTATTCTTAAAGGCTCTTCTCTTCTTTCCCCTGTCCTCCCCTCATATTACAAATCATTGCTTAACAGCAGTTTGCACTTTAAGAATGTCAGTTGAGGCTAGGAGATGACTCAGCAGTTAAAGGCTAAGGCTTACAACCAAAAGGTCAGTTATTTCTGTTATATGCTATAGACCTAGTCTGTAAGAACGTGAGTGCTATTTGAATGCTGAAATGAACAAGATTGTTATGATAGATGACCAATAGTTATTTATAACTCCAGTATGAATTATTGCAAAGAAAGCTTGGACCACAGACCCTCAAAATGCTCAGTTTTTTTTCTGACCATTCTAAGTGGGAATGTTTTGCCTTAAGATGACATTTGGGCTAGCAATGTAGCTCAGTAAATGGAGTGTGCTTGCTTCGAATGTTGTAAGACCCTAGGTAGAGCACCTAGTACTGCATGAGCTGGATGTAGTTGTGCATGCCTGGAATCCCAGCTCTCGGGAAGGAGAAGCAGGACGGATCAGAAGCTCAAGGTCATCTAGCCTCAGCTTCGTAACAAGCCTGAGTGATGCCAGTCTGAGATACTTTGGACCCTGTTTGTGACAATTTGTAATGTTTTTTATACTCATGTCTCATCTCTAAGTTTTAAAAAAGTTTAAGTTTTCAGTTTGATTGCTAAAAAGTCAGATTATAAAATATTTTGATAACTTTTAAACCTTTTAGAAAGGTTTATATAGTTTCTGTTTCTAATATATTCTTCTCAGATTCTGTAATGTCTTTGTCTCCTGCTTGAGTCTGTTGACTACTTCTTCCTCTTTTTTTCCTTTTGGTTTTGTTTGTTTTGGGACAGAGTCTCACTATATATCTCTGGTTGGCCTGAGACTCCACTATTTAAATCAGGCTAGCCTTGTGCTCTTAGAGATCTGACTGCTTCTGTTTCCCAGGTTTGAGATTAAAGATGTATGCCTGAATGCCCGGAACTAGCTCTTCCTTGACTCAAGTGATTGCTCTGTTTCTTCCCTTCATGCCACATAATGGATGAGTGTCTGGATATTTATTAAAGCTCATTTAAAAAATGATAAGACAGGCGGTGGTGATGCATGCCTTTAATCCTAGCACTTGAAAGGCAGAGAGGCAGGAAGATCTCTGAGATGGAGGCCAGCCTGGTCTACAGAGTGAGTTCCAGAACAGCCAGAGCTACACACAGAAACCCTGTCTTGAAAACACCTCTCAAAAGGAGGTAGAGCTGAGTAGTAGACTTACTTAGCATGTGTGAAGTCCTGAGTTCAGTTACCAGTATTAAAAAAAAAAATCTAAGAAGTAAAAATGATAGGAGACAGGTGTTCGTGTGGCACACACCTTTGACCCCAGTACTCAAGAAACAGAGGCAGACAGATCTCTCTGTTCAAGGCTAGCCTGATCTGCAGGGTGAGTTCCAGGACAGCTAGGACTACATAGAGAAACTCTGTCTGGATACCTTTGATCCTCCCACAAATATAAATTGTGTGTGTGTGTGTGTGTGTGTGTGTGTGTGTGTGTGTGTGTGTGTGTATATGTATACTTTCAAAATATCTTATATACCTTTGTGGTAGTGGATCAAATTATTATGTATTGTCTTGTGTTTCCCTAACTTCTCTTTAGACAAATACTTCCTTAGGGTCAGGACCTGGGAAACATCTACAACTTTGATCATAGTGTTCATTAAATAAATGTTTATTTAATTCTATTTAATTTTGTATTATTCTTTAACCCTTTATTACTCATTCACCAAAAGTGTATGTACCTGTGTACTAGAGAGCATTCTGTGCTCTAATGATAGGCCTCTGTGATGAAAACAGTTTAAAATGCCTGCCTTTTTAGATGGCTTTTTGCATAATTTTTCAACTACACTCTTCTGAAGTAAGTGTGCTAAGGTGGACACTCAGTCCTCCTAAGATTGCATGTTCTTCTGCAGTCTCTGTGTACACTTACTAAATGCCTGCTTCCCAGTGACAAGGAATCAGGTTGAGTGCTTACTGAGAGCTCAAGGAAAAAAAAATGCCTTTAGGAATTTTAAAAAGCTTTTAATTTTACAAAGTTTTCTAAGTTATTTTAGTGAATATGTATAGCAGTTATCATTTCTGCTGTGCTGTTGCAATGATAATAAAATGAAAACCACTTTTCAGGGCAAAGCCAAACTATCTAAGCTTTATGCTAGACTTCTTGGTTTCTTCTTGAGAAACATATTCAGGCAGATCCCACTTCTGAATTGACTGTAGTGATTTCTTTGGGTAACTAGAATTATGTGAGGAATTATGTGAGGCTCCATTTTAAAAAACTGAGACCCCCCCCCTACATCTGGGAGTATGCTATACAGACTTGATTATACTTTTCTTTGGGGGGCAGACTATGACAGTTCATTTCATAGACTGGCCTTAGTTAAAGTGATATATAGTTAAAGTGTCTATATAGGTATAGGATTAAAACAATCTTCTTCTAGTGTCTACAAATTCCTACATTTAAAAAAATGCTGAAAAATTTTAAAGTTTCCCTGCCTTTTTTTGACATTGCTAATTTTTTTATAACTTTTTCAGAATGAAACTAGTGATAGAGAAGATGGTTTGACCAAGATACAAAATGGAACAGACTCTGAGAATGATGAGCCCTCTAATGTTAATGCCAGTGACTCTGAAAGTGAGGAGCTTCACAGGCCAAAGGACAGTGACTCTGAATCTGAAGAACATGCAGAGTCTCCTGCCAGTGATTCTGAAAATGAAGCTGTCAACCAACAGGGGAGTGACTCTGAAAATGAAGAGCTTCTTAATGGGCATGCAAGTGACTCTGAAAAGGAAGAGGTTAGAAAGCATGCAGCCAGTGACTCTGAAACTGAGGACACTCTGCAGCCTCAGGGCAGCGAGTCTGACAGCGAAGATCCCCCAAGACCCCAGGCCAGTGACTCAGAAAACGAGGAGCCTCCCAAACCTCGGATAAGTGATTCAGAAAGCGAGGAGCTCCCCAAACCTCGTATCAGTGACTCGGAAAGTGAGGATCCTCCAAGGCCCCAGGCCAGTGACTCAGAAAGCGAGGAGCTCCCCAAACCCCGAGTCAGTGACTCGGAAAGTGAGGATCCTCCAAGGCCTCAGGCCAGTGACTCGGAAAGTGAGGAGCTCCCCAAACCCCGAGTCAGTGACTCAGAAAGCGAGGACCCTCAGAAAGAACCTGCTAGTGATTCTGAAGCTGAGGATGCCTCCAGACACAAAGAAAAAGCAGAATCAGAGGACAGTGATGGGGAGAATAAGAGGGAAGATTCTGAAGTGCAGAATGAGTCAGACGGCCATATAGACAGAAAAGGACTCCACAGCTCTGACAGTGAGGAGGAGGAACCCAAAAGGCAAAAAATTGACAGTGATGACGATGAAGAAAAGGAGGGGGGTGAGGAAAAAGTAGCAAAGCGGAAGGCTGCTGTACTTTCTGATAGTGAGGACGACAGCAAAACATGTAAGGAATCCTATTGGACTGTCGCTTTCCTAAGTTATTGTCTCTAGTCATAACTAAAATACTGAGTCCTCTTCTGGTATGTTTTATTAGCATATAGTAATTGTAATGTTAATTTATCCATGGCCTTTTCGAATAAGTACATAATATATTTTGGTCATACTTGATCTCATTATCATGTCTTGTCCAGCTCCCACTGGTCCTCTCATACTTTCTCATTTTTTTATGGATACCTTTTGTTTTGTAACCAGATGAGTTTTATTAGGTTTACCTGATGAAAAGTCTTGTGCCTTTCCAGTGGCTCCAACTACTGAAGAAAATAGTTCTCCTTTCCCTACCAACTATTAACTGAGTATAAATCGTCAGGGAGGATGGGGCTTCAACACTTCATCCCCTACACGATCATATATTGATGGTCCCAGTCTTGGCCAGGAATTCATAGCTGTTGTGACAAGGGTGCACTAGCCATGTCAGGATTGGAAGTTTGCGGTCCTCTGACTCTTAGACTTTCCCTGTTGTTTCTGAGACTTAGAGGGAGTGATACAGAGTCTCATTTATGGTTGAACATTCAATAGTCACTTATTCTCAGCACTTTGACTGGCTTTGAGTCTCTACAGTTAATGTTAAATATTAGATCTGTATTGTTTTCCAACATGATCTTCTAATTGCCTTATTTTTAATTTTTTTTTTTTTTTGAAGCTAAAAGTCAAATGCTTGGTGGTGGTAGGCAGGTGCTGAACCACTGAGTTAAATCCCAACACCTAGCATGATATTCTTAAATATAATGAAAACACTCATTTTTCTTGGCTATCATTGACTAAATTTCCTTTGAGTTATTCTAACTTCACTGTATTAACTTCTGTGTGCTTGAAAGGGTGGTTTAATTGTCAATATAAAAGACTTCATTTTTCTTTCCTAGAAAAGGCAATATTTTAAAGAAATGTGTTCCCATGAAAACTCCTGTCTGTATAGTAGGCTGGGATTCTCTGCAACTGTTAACTTGAATTTCACTCGGATAGGAACTGAGCTTCAGAAGTTCTTCTTTGTTAAATGTTAAAACATTGTTGAGGATCCACATCCGAGAAGGCTTAGAGGGTTCTGTTTAGAGGCCATAGCTCGCTCTACAGAGTGTCAGTTTACTGCCTCAGACTCCATCCTCACAGGTAATAGTTCTTAATACCTCTTTATGCAATTTGTCTTTTATAGAAAAAAATACATTCCTTTGTAATAACAGTTGTTATGGCAGAAAACAGTGCACTTTAGGTCATATTTCATTTACTGAGGTTTTGTTTCTAACAATTTCTCCCCCTTATCCCTCACCTAAAATCTCAATTTTTCTTGCTGGTTTTTTTCTTCTGTGTTGCTGACTTTTCCATTCAGGTTTCTCATCTGTTTTATAGCCTTTCCCCTGTGTGTCGCTCACTAGCTCTCTGGGGTATCAATCAGATTCATGTGCTTTGTAGCCTGTTAGGTCATTGATCATTTTACTAGGAAAGTTTTGAAACTTTTGCTTTCCATTTTAGCTACTTTAGTATCTTTGATTTCGATAATTGAGGAGTCACATGGCTTTTCTTGTTCACATTTCTTGTATTTTTGTGTGGTGATTTATAATATGGTGGGAGTCATTTTCCTGAGCAATCTATTCTTGAAGGCATAATCCCATAAAGTAAGTGAAAAGGAGATAAACTGCTCTAGGGGCAGCAGCATCATACAAGATCTAGAAAGAAGCTTAAAATTAGCCATCGCGCCTAATACACCACTGGGCAGAGGACTGGAAATGGCAGCATTACTGGAGCGTGTGCTGTGAACTCAAATTACCTAGGGCAAGGATGGAAGTAAAGCGGTAAAGGAAGGCAGGAGAAGGGCGGAAAAAGAGAAACAAAGAATAAACATGAAACCTGATGATGTTTTAGAGGGGAAGATAAAAACAGGAAATTTAGGAGAAAAATTTAAAAGGAAAACAATCACTTAAGTAGTAAACAAATTCAAAACAAAATTAGTTAAATGTAAAAATTGTTTTCTTAAAGACAGTAATGTAAAGTCAGACTAATGGGGCAAGGAAGACAGAGGCTTAGGGGCGAAACAGAAAAATATAAAACTAAGGAAAAGAAAGATATTGTCCAAGAATGGTAATAAAATGCAGAAACAGATTAGGTGGATATTTAAAGGAGAATAACCAATATTAAAAGTTCAAACCAGGGTTTGGTGGTGGTAGTGTATATTTTTAATCCCAGCACTCAGAAGGCAGAAGCAGGCAGGTCTCTGTGAGTTCAAGACCGGTGTGAACTACAAAGCAAGTTCCAGCTAAGGCTGTTATACAGAGAAACCCTGTCTTGAAAAACGAGTTTCAGTACAGTTAAAAAAAAAAATGTGCTTAAATGTGTAGGGGAAAAATTACATAAAAAAGAAAAGAGTTGAGGTATGGGAATAGTTTTTTTATGGTTCCTTGAAAATTGGAGATTGCTAGTTCTATGCACTGGAGATGGTCAGTTGGATTTTCTTATGTGTGTTCTGAGGTTTGTCCAGGTATCTGATGGTGTGTATCAGAGTTGTCTTTGGTTTTTCAGTTTTTGTATCAGGCTTCTAGCTGGCCATGAATGATTGTATTTTCCAACAGCAGCAAAGAAGAGTCGAGTTGTCTCTGATGCTGATGACTCTGATAGTGATGTTGTATCAGACAAGTCAGGCAAAAGAGAGAAGACAGTAGCATCTGACAGTGAAGAAGAAGTCGGGAAAGAAGAGACTTCTGTAAAGAAGAGTGAAGAGAAGGATCTGTTTGGGAGTGATAGTGAATCAGGCAATGAAGAAGAGTAAGTGAGAACACGGGGTTTTCAAGGGACCTTTGGTAGTGGAATGGCTTTGGCCACGTAAGACTTGAGCTGAAGTATGACTACACAAACCACAACATGAGTGGGTCTTAAAATTATGTTGACTGAAGGAGATGAAAGGAGTTTTTATGGCTCCATTTACATGAAGTTTAAGAACTGGTAAAACATGGTGCTGGGGTCAGTAATCATATTACCTCGGGGTTTGGTTGTGGAAGGCCAATTTAAAAGGGCTGTCAAGGGCTGGGGATGTAATTCAGTCACAGTATTTGGAATAACAAAAAACAACATACCCTCACCTGTGGGTTCAGCACTGCCTGAGTAAGAAACAGCTGTGAGGAAACTTCTGGGGAAGTAGGCTTCATGAGTAGAGCACTGCTTATGTGAGTGTTTGCTGCAGCCCACTGAACTAGATGCCTTCACATTTTACTGTTCATAATTATACCTTGTTTGTAAAAATGATACATATGCAAATGTAAAAAAGCAGATGAATCTTCTTGTATTTGCTTTTCTAGAAATCTTATTGCAGATATATTTGGAGAATCTGGTGATGAAGAGGAAGAGGAATTCACGGTAAGTATAAGGTGGGACTATTGGTTTTGAGTACATATTGTTTTGTTTCTGTGCAGCAGTTCTATAATCCTTACAGTGAAATAGTACAAGCCTTAGAAAGGATGGAAGCATTTTAGGTTGCAGACTTTGGAAAGTGCAGGACAGTCTCCCCTACCCGCTATGAATAGTACACTGGCATATGTATAATAAAAGGAGAAGATATTAGAGCATGAAAGTGCTCGTACAGGTATGGACTTTTGTGGAAAAAAAAAAACTTCCCCAGATTAGGAGTGAGGAGGAAGCTTTTGTTACATCCTTTTTGATACCTATTCAGTATTCTTTGTTTTTTGTGGACATATTATTTTAACATAAAAAATTGGGAGCTGTTTGCAAAAGAAAATGTGTAGAATGATTATGATGGGCTAACTCACTATGCCTTCAGGGTTTTAACCAAGAAGATTTGGAGGAAGAGAAAAATGAAACACAGCTAAAAGAAGCAGAAGATTCTGATTCCGATGATAACATAAAGAGAGGAAAGCAGTAAGTGGTTTTGTTGTTACGAGAAAAGTGAAGGTAGAGGCTATTGAGGTTTCCTGTTTCCTATCTAGGTTTCCAGATTTGGAAGAGTATGTTTCTTTTTTCCCCTGTCACCTCCTCTATATATATAGTATTAGTGAATCGTTTGCTGTTGTTTGCTCTAGGTCTTAAATTTATACCATTCCATGACCCTTCTAATCTATTTTTTACAAGATAAACTCTACTGAAAAATAACCTAATATGAAAAAAATTTGAGGGGATGGGAAGCTCATTTTGGGTGGCAGGGGAAATAAATCTAAAGTCAATGCTAAAATGTTTCTTAATTATACTTTGCTTACTTTTGTTAAGATAGTTTTGAACTATGTCCACAAAAAGATGATGCCATGAGGGGGGATGGGAGCATAGACTGAACACTGTTCACAGTTGTAAAGATTATGCTTTAGCAGCAAGTGGAGTTTCTCTTTAATGATATGCAAGAATTAAGCAGCAATATTTGGGTACTGCTTTCAGAATTTTAGATTTATTAGCATGAGGAGTGGCAGAGTAAGGTAGCACCCTCTTGGTCTAAGTGTGGAGAGCTGTAGAGTGCAGACACTTGGCATGCCTACAGTCACTGTGTTTTCAGCTGTGCTCTTCAGTACTAAAAAGTAACAGTTAAGTTTTTTCTAGTCATGGTTCATAAGACAAAAACATTCAAATAATTGAGCATTTCCTATTTCTCAAAAGGCAGTACACCTAAATTGACTGCTCTTGACTGATGACTTGAGATGTTTTTCTCAAGCTAATAGATAACAGGTATGAGTGTGGCCTATGAAAAACTTAGGCCTCATGGTGATTAATGTTTACAGAGGGTAGAAGAAGAACTGACATAAAGTCCTCTTGTTGTAGGAAGTTATGCATATGTGAGCTTTAAAATATGTACTTGGGTGGTGGTGACTCATGCTTTTAATCCTAACACTTGGAAGGCAGAGGCAGGTGCATCTCTGAGTTTGAGGCCAGCCTGGTCTATGAAGTAAGTTCCAGGACAATCAAAACTACACAAAGAAACTTTGTCTTAAAACTAAACAATAGTACTACTTCTTTGACTCAAGATTAGACAACTTGGTGTTCTTTTTGTTTTTTGAGACAGGGTTTCTTTGTGTAGCCCTGGCTGTCCTGGAACTCTGTCTGCAGACCAGGCTGGCCTCCAACTTCTAAGAGTTGGCACCTGCCTCTGCCTCCCAAGTGCAGGATTAAAGGTATGTGCTATCACTGCCTGGGCAATTGGGTGTTCTTAATTTGATTAAAGAAGGTTTGTGATTAGAGCTTGATTTTGTGTTGTTGCCTAGTATGGACTTTCTGTCAGATTTTGAGATGATGTTACAACGAAAAAAGAGCATGTGTGGCAAACGCAGACGAAATCGAGATGGGAGCACTTTTATTAGTGATGCAGATGATGTTGTGAGTGCCATGATTGTCAAGATGAATGAAGCTGCTGAGGTAAGAGTCTCTTCTAGATTACCTTTTCCTCCCTGCCATCCCCAACCCAATTGATATTGTGGTATTTTTTTTTCTTTAAATATTTAAGCTTAGACTACATAAAAGGTTCCTTGCTTTCTGTAATGAAGAATGTGCTTCCTAAGTTTTCGTTCTATAAATAATCTTAACTGTAGAGATTCAGCCACATGGTTAGGAAAAGAAATCATAAGTAAACGTGAATCGTTTTTAAGTGAATGGAAAGTTTGTTTTTATAGCTATCTGGTTCACGAACAGAACCAGAAGTTGATGTCTGTTCAGATATAAAGTGTATAAAAAAGTAGAAATTATTCAAATAAATATTTTTGGTAACTGGTTATACTATCCTTCCTCATAGAAAGATAATTCCTGAAGAGAAACCAAAATTTCTCAGCTATAATTTGTTACTAGAATAAACTCCAAAAACTTGAAAACTTGTCAGTACTGAAAATGACATTGTGCCTCTTGGTTCTGATGGTTAAAAAAGTGACGGTAACAGGTTTATAGGTTTGATTGGCTGAACAGATAAGGGGTTTGACTTTGTGCAAACAGTTTATGCTTTCTTATTAGAACACAATTTCTTTCTATTTTAAGGTTCAGAATTATAGTGGTTATAATTGCCTATTAAGAGTTAATGTTACTTTATTTTAAACCTTTTTTTTTTGTGTGGGGGGGTCTGTTTTCTGAATAGGAAGACAGGCAGTTGAATAATCAAAAAAAGCCAGCTCTGAAAAAGTTAACCTTATTGCCTACAGTGGTTATGCACCTTAAAAAGTAAGTATTTTGTTTTCTTGGAATTTTTTTCTTTTACTATTCAAACCATACACTGTTCTAGAATTATTAAATAATTACGTCCTTCTATTGGGCTATAGAAATCAGGAATGAGTAAATTTTCTTCAGTTACTGTTCTTCATACATTTTGGGGTTTTTTTGTTTTTGTTTGTTTTTCTAGACAAGGTCTTTCTATGTAACTCTGGCTGGCTGGTCTTGAACTCACAGAGATCTGCCTACCAAGTGCTGGGATTAAAGACATGTGCCTCCATAACTGGCTCATAAGTTTTTTAAAAAACCTTAATGCGTTTTGCAAACAGAACAAACAGAAAACTAGTAATAGTAAAGAAAACCTGGGGAAATTTACTGATTTTATTCTTTATAGACAATTGAGACCTTGTAAATTTTTATTTATTTTTCCCATTGAGTTAGAAACAACGAGTCTTAGAAGATACTGCTTACAGCTCATGTGCTGCAGATTCATTTAATCTTGTACATCACAGCCATTGTTCTTCCTTTAATGACGCTCTTCCTGAATCCGTGTTGGGGAATTCTTTCATTAGTTTGCTGTAGCCATGAGCAACTTTGTTTTTTTTTTTTTTTGAATAAAGTGACAACCTATTTTTGTTAATTGAAGAAATGCTATATAGCACACCAGTGAGCTAATTGGAACCGCTTTCTCCACCAAGGCAGATAAAGCTGTCTGGCAGATTTCACATAAATATGTTGTGTTTTCTAGTTTATTCCACAATATAAAGCAGAATTTAAATATTGGTGTTCAATTGAGATATTTTTCCCTCTATGAAACTATTCTAATAGATTGTTTTTTCTTTTTTTAGTAATAATTGGGCTTCATTGTTTTTTTACCATCTGTATATTAATATTGATATTAATCTATTTTGTAAAGCTTGCATATCTTAGCAAGTTAACCTTTATCAAGTCTGTATAGTTCTGGAAGCTAACTCTTGTACTGTTTTTGAAACTAGAATAGAGGTTGAGTAAACAGTAAGTATAAATAGACTTTCTTTAAAAGCAGTTTGAGATGTCACTGTGTAAATAAAGTCAGGACTATAGACATGGCGTGGTTACTGTGTTCATCATTATTATCATTACTGTTGTAGGCAGGACCTTAAGGAAACATTTATTGACAGTGGTGTGATGTCTGCCATTAAAGAATGGCTCTCACCTCTACCAGATAGGAGTTTGCCTGCGCTGAAGATTCGGGAGGAATTGTTAAAGATTCTGCAAGAGGTTAGCCACAGATAATTTGTGATTTATTAAGTATCTGATGTGGTCTCTGTAGTCAATACTTGTATTTTGTGCCATTTACTTACAGATTTTGTTCTGCTACAACATGCCAGAAAAAGGGTTTGGGAAAAGTGGCCATATCTAATAAAATGAACATTAAAAACAAACAAAAAATTAAAACCTCATAAAACTTGATTAGTGACAGTTTTCAAAGAAAGAGTTCTTAGTGCAGCCAGCAGTTTCTTAGAAGTGATCATATCGTAGAGAGGCACTTGAAGTAGAAAGCGTGCTGCGTTTAGAGACGGTAAACTTCAGCTGGATGTCAGTTGGGTTCCCTTCGGTATGATTAGGACACGCTGGGCAAGTTGCTTAGCATCTGAAGAAACTTGGAAGAAGCTCCAGTGTGTGAAACACTGTGCTAGGTGCTATGTGAATTAGCTTATTGGTCTTTTACAAAAAACTTGTAAAGTTAGGCATACTGCCTCTATTTTATAGATGAGGCAACTAAGACAAGTTAGATGATTTATCCAAAACTATGCAGCTGGCAAGTGGCTATGCTTAGATTCAGGCTTAGGTTTGTTGCTTTCCACAGCCTGGGCTGAGCTGTTGTCCTCTTAAGTATGTGTAGTTCATATTTCTTCACATTGTTAGGTTTTACTTCACTAATACTAAAATCTCGACTTTAGATGTCCGCACAAAGGATGTTCCATGTCCTTATAGACCCTGAAAATGGAATTTTGTACTAGTTCTAATGTGAATGAAGGAGGGTTTGAAGATCTCTAGATTAACATACCTTCTAGCTGATGAGTGAATTAATATGCATGTATATGCTTTTGTTCCCCAGCTACCTAGTGTGAGCCAAGAGACCCTGAAGCATAGTGGGATTGGCCGAGCAGTGATGTATCTGTATAAACACCCTAAGGAATCAAGGTCCAACAAGGACATGGCAGGGAAATTAATCAGTATGTAAAGTTTGCTTTTTGTTTAATGTCTAGAGAGAGTTGCATATATAAAAACTGTATTTTTTTTTTTAACCAGTATTTGTTTAAATGATTCAGTAAAGTGGAATTGAAGAATTTTACTTTTTTCATATAGGCATTGACTTTTTTCTCTTATGCTTAAAGTGTTTTTAAGACTATTTAAATGTGTTTTCCAGCATTAACTACAACAATTAAAAACACGTCTTCTAGCTGGGCCGAGAGCATGGAGAGTGGGTAGAATGCCGGCCCTGGAGTTAGCCATGCCTACTTTATAGTATTGCCTCCGTCACCCTCCCGCAGGTTCTCAGCTAGTAACCTAACGACAGAGTCTCCACCTCTGTAATAAAGAGATAGTAATAGTTCTTTGTTTTCTCTGGGCTAGTATAAAGAGTAAATGAGAGGATGTGTAGAGAGCACTGCTATCAAGAAAGCTAGCCATAGGTGCTCTTGTCAGCCGCTAAGACCTTTTCATATGCTTCCTTGTTCATGACAGATCTAGATCCTAACTGAAGTACAAAGCTCTAGGTTTGTTTTCATTCTTCCCATGTTCCACATTTAAAAAAGAAATACTCTATAAATGCCTATAATACTGCCCAGTATTAGGGTATGGTTATTTAAAAGTCTGGGAGAAAATAATATTTTGTGAACTAAATACGTGTTATTTTCCCTTCTTGCAGATGAGTGGTCTCGGCCCATATTTGGTCTTACCTCAAATTATAAAGGAATGACAAGAGAAGAAAGAGAGCAGAGAGATCTAGAACAAATGCCACAGCGACGAAGAATGAGCAGGTATGAGGGAGCAGGTATGAATGCACAAGTGCAGTTTAATGGCATTTAGGGGAGACCCTTCTGGGGCAGCTGAATGCAATATGCTGTCCCAGAGCTGGAGGGCTAGAGACTGTAGTGTTATAGCCATTTGCAGAAAACAATGTTCTCAGCCCCAGTTCTAAAACCAGAGGAGGAAAAATGTTATTGGTTCAATTTCTCAGTATTCTGGATATATCCTGGAAGGGCAGGGTTATCAATTACAAGTATAGTTTGAGTAGGTCACCCAGAATGAAACCTCCTGCACAAGTGACAGTTTAAGTGAACAATACTTTAAATTTAAAACAGTGACAAGTTCTCAGGCCAGCAGGATGGTTCAGAGCAAAGAGGCACTTGCTATGCAAGTCCGGAAACCTGAGTGATCACAGAACCCAAGTAAAGGTGGAAGGAAAACTAATTCCAATTATCCTCTGACTGCCACATGCATACCCTCACATGCATACTTTTAATAATTGTTTTTTATGGTTCAGTATAAAGGTATTAGTTATGATATAATGTGATATTTTGATATCCTCTTCCCTAGTTCTAAGAATTTGAGATTTCTGGTATCTGACTGTTTGCTCTTTTTCCAGCACTGGTGGTCAAACACCACGAAGAGATCTGGAGAAGGTATTAACAGGAGAGGAAAAGTAAGAGTTCTGTCTTGATCTTTCTTAGTATATAGAGAAGATTTTGTTTTTTACTTCATTATAAGCACAATATTGAATTTTGTGTTCCCATTGACAAAGGGTAATTTTTTTCAATTTAATGTTTATTGAATAATTATAAAACAGTGTGTTGTGTGCTCTGAAGAATTAAGAGGATAGTTCATTTAACAAGTATTTTGTTGTTGATTGGTAAGTGTTGGAATCCTTTTAAGTGTAAAGCTTAAAGAGTACAAAAGAACTAAAGTTTTTCCATGCTGTCAAGTAGTTTCACGGAGGGATGTAGACCAAGATGTGTGGGTTTGTTCGTATGCAATCCTGGTTTCAAAATGGCAGCTGTGCTGAATGATGGCAATGTGAGATTCTACAGACGCAGGTGTGGACCAGCAGGAGCCTAAGATCAGAACGAGGGAGTTTTCTTCTCTTTATGACTTAGCAGAAGGTTTTGAGTTTATATGTGAAACTGTCATATTTGATTAGAAATTCTGGCTTGGAGGACATCATTTGGACAGGCTAGAGCAGTGGGCTGAAGGCAGTGATACAGTTACATGGTGTTAGTAGTAGAGACTGAGAAGACAGTGTGGAGATAGTTGCTTAGAGTTGATGACATATTTAGGGAGAAGTTAGCTTACAATTGAAGACTCAAACCAGAATATAGAGACAGTGATATAACCATCTGCCAAAACTTAGGAAGATTAAGTATGATTTGAAGTATGATTAGTTATTTTTCTAGTCCTTCCATATGTTTCTAAGATACTCTTAGTTGGTAAAGGAGTGTAGCTGAGGAGCCAGTAGTGAAGATGTGTCAGTGCATGCTGCTACATGAGAAGAGAAGTATAGATGCTTGCTCCCTGCTCCCAGTAGATATAAGTCTACTTTCACCATACCTTTAGGGGGAGTTCCAAAGGACTGAATGGCTTAAATGGTCAGACACTTGACAGAGGGGCTTGACTCACTAAGAATTGTGATCTTAGTGTATGTAACATGGTTATTTTAAAGTTTCCTAGAACTAAAGATAAGCACAAGTAAAACTTGTACTGAGTAAAACTAAGAAGATAAATAGATTGTATCAGTGTCCTGGCTGTGATATGCTGTAGTTTGGAAAGTTAATGTTGAGAGAGACACTGGGATCTCTCTGTTACTTCATATAGCTGCTAGAGGATTTGTAGTGACCTCACAAGTTTTCTATAAGAAGAAACAAATGAAAAGGTATGAATTGCATATGCAAAAATCTTGTGAACTATGGGCATTCATGGAGCTTTGGGAAACTATGGGGTACATGAAGTTTTGGGGGATTGTTTTAACAACCTAATTTTTTCTCATCTCCTGGTGATTCATGAGACTTGGTTAGAAAACTTAGGATTTGGAGTACTCTGGAGCTGATGGCTCAAGAGCACTTGCTATTATTTCAGAGGACCTCCGTTCAGTTCCCAGCACTCATTGTGGCTCACATTGTTTGTAACTCCAGCTCCAGTGGCTCCTTTTTCTTGTGGTACATATGCATAGATGAAAGCAAATGCTCAGACACATATGAGAAAACATTTTCTTGAGACTAGCCTTGGAAAGGACAGAGCATGATAACATCTAAAGCCAAGGAAAAGCAAGAATTCATACAAATAAAGAGGAAATTATCATTGATGAGTCATGTAATGAGGGGTAGGTAGGTGGTCTATGGTTAAGATTTGAAATATTGTAGCTGAATGGGGTTGGTCTAGGAATAAAAGGGTGAAATCTCACTTAGTCTCTGCTGTGGCCAACTAAGCAGTATGTGTTTTTCTTTCCTTCCTCAGGGCTCTTAGACCTGGAGATCCTGGCTTCTGTGCTCGTGCGAGAGTCCCAATGCCATCAAACAAGGACTATGTTGTAAGGCCCAAGTGGAATGTTGAAATGGAGTCATCCAGGGTGAGTGAGCAGAGGAAGAGCAGGACCATTTGAATTGTTTTCCCTTCTTTGTGTTTAATAGTATTTATAGCAGTTAGGATTTGATTCATAGAGATCTGTTTTGAGATCTCTTAGGTATTCATTCATTCATGAGAAATAGAATTCACCTGCTTTCTCGGGTCCTCATCTCCTATCCGTTCTCTCCATCTGCTTCAACATTTCTGTTGTGAAATTGTTACAATAGACACTTTTCCTATCATCAGTAAAGATATTACACAAATGTTGGTAATCTTTTTCTCCCATCAAACCACTCTTTCTAGCCTGGTATTCTTAAAAAGGGCCTAAGTCGATTGGAAAAGCATAAGAGGCGGTTTGCAGAACAGAAGAGGCTCAGCAAAATGCACCGTGCTGTCAAGTTCAGCATTGAAGGCAACAGGATGCCCCTGTAGTCCTGGCCCTTCCAGAATGTGTATATAAGAGGTATTCCCAGGGAAGCATGAGCTGTGCATGGGCTTGAATTGCCATCAGAGTGGAAACAAGTATGTGCTTTCTTGGATTAAAAAAAAAGCCTGGCCTGAAATCAGCTTCTGAAAAAATTAATCCTGGCCAGCATTCTGAGTCATTAAGGCCTCTGAATCCTTAGGAATTGGCATTGAGGTCCCCTTCTATGTCAATAACAATATAGACTAATAGGTCATTACTTTCCTTTTTTATTATCTTGGACAAACAGTACCCCTGGACTTTATATTCCTCACATGAAGGCTGGGGGTGAGCCTTTCCTTATTTTTTAATAAACATTTTGTTTGTCCTGATTATTAGTAATTTTTATAAAAAGAGCACACTCAAACCCAAACCCAGGGTGTCTCTGTGTATCCCTGACTGCCCTGGAACTCATTGTGTTCAGGCATGACCAGGCAGGCCTTGAACATGAGAGTCAACTGCCTCTGCATCCTGAGTGCTGGGATTAAAGGTTTGTATCACCACTGCCCAGCTAAAAATGCCTTTTTATTTGGACCCAGAATCATAGTCTGCATTACAGGTATACAAACTGTCATTTGTGGTTTGTTGGTACACAAGAAGTGACTTTTTTCCTGTAGTCAGTGACATGATAGTATTCATCAAGAATTCCATTAGTTAACACCTACTGATCCGTAGATATATTCAACAGGTATTTATCACCTGGTCATACGCCAGTAACATTGAGATCAAGAGTAACACCTCACTGCTGAGCACAGTATCTTGTTGCTTTTTGTGCTTCTCCCTCAGCTTCCTTCCATTCCTTTATGTTATTGCTATGATGAGCTTTTTTTTTTTTTAAGAATTTATTTATTATATATAAGTACACTGTAGCTGTCTTCAGACACACCAGAAGGCGTCAGATCTCATTACAGATGGTTGCGAGCCACCATGTGGTTGCTGGCATTTGAACTCATGACCTCTGGAGGAGCAGTCAGTGCTCTTACCCACTGATCCATCTCTCCAGCCCCTATGATGTGCTCCTAACTACTGAATATAAGTAAAGGAGATGGGCTTTGTGTAGATGATACTTCTCCACACGGACTTCCGTTTTTCTGGTTCCATATCTAAGTCCATGGTCACTTCTCCTTGCTATTCCTTCTTATACTTATTTCTTTTTTTAACTGTACATTTTCTCACTATATCCTCCCTTATTTTAGTCATCTTATTTATATTTCCTTTCCTAATATTTTTGTTTTTGAAAGTTGGAAATGACAGTGCAGCCACAAAAGTGTAACAAAAGTTTGCTGGCCAGTCTGCTCTGGAAGCACAGTCTAGGGCCCATGTACTCATATCCTTACAGGCAGAGTGGGTAAGAGAGCTATATATTTGCTCCAGTGTGAGGAGAGCTCCCTTCCTGCGTCTCCAGTCATAATTTGCTGATATTTATCTAGGCTGCCAAAATTTAACTCCATCAACCAGACTGACGTATCGTTTTGTTCATTTCTCCTCATTAATCTGTGTAGCCTTTACTTTTAAGGGCTATGTAATAGTCTTTGTGATTTATGTGAATATATACTTATTTATTTATTTCTGATTTTTTTTTTTTAAACATCTTTACTTTGGGGCTGGAGAGATGGCTCAGTGGTTAAGAGCACTTTTTTTCAGAGGTTCTCAGTTCAACTCCCAGCAACCACATGATGTCTCACAACCATCTATAATGGGATCCAATGCTCTCTTCTGGTGTGTTTGAATAGAGCTAACAGTGTACTCACATACATAAAATAAGTAAGTCTTAAACCAAAAAACAAAAACAAAACTTCTTTATTTTGAGAGATAATATTTTGGCTGGCCCAAAACTTGCTATGTGGAGTATACTGGCCTCAAACTCAGAGATCTGTCTGCCTGTGAGTGATGGGGCTTTTAAAAACTGTAGTAGTAAAATGGTGGCGGCAGTGCATGTTTTACAATACAGGCATTACAGATAAAATTAATATGTGATTTGTTCTCTCGCTTTAAGTTAGCATTCTGGATTATAGCTTTTTCCTCCTTTTTATGCATGCATGAACATTAGCCTTGTAAAAATTTTTTGGTCTGTGGTCTGTAACGTGATCATACTCAGGGTTTGGTTTAATTTAATATAACAACATTCCATCTGGCTCCCATTCTTAATGATATACTATGTGTTGTCATGTAGCTGTGCCCACCCCTCGTTTTTTTAGCAGATGTTCCTTGCTAGTTTTCTAAAGATATGTTTCCCCACTTGATAAAACATTGTGACTTTCCTAGTATCCAAAGGAACGTTACAGAGTTGAAGAATCAGGAAATGAAGATCATTGGATTTGGTATGTTAGGTACTGAAGTGTCAGTCATTGAGAAGCCTATGGACTTCTCATATGCCATGAGCAGGAGCAGTCAGTCTGGTACTGGCCTTGGTGTGTTCCTGGTGCCAGTGCCAAACAGATCCTGGAAGGTTCAAACTGTTAAGGGAAGAACCTGGGAGTGAACAAACAGACATCCAGCTTGATGTGTGGAGCTTCAAGGAGTCGGGTAACTGTCAGAGATTTGAGCAGTAAGACTTCCACCAACTCCTTGTACAAAATGAAAGGAAGACTTAGGAAGGGTCTGCTGGTAATAAAACCTTTTCTCATCTGACAGTGAATTTTTATGCCAAGAGTACTAGTGCTAAGTTTGGAATTGGGCTATTCCTAGAAAACTTGAAGAATGTCATGGAAAGTTTGTTCCTTGCCTAATGATCAACTAGCTGTATATTAGGGTGAGGCTAAGTCTCTGAATGGACTAAGAAGGCTTGCAGTACAGAAGTTCTAGAGAGTCTTGCTTACCTTCTTAGTGTTTCTGAGGTTGCAGCTTTGGAGGGAATTCAGTAGTAAATATTTGGAGAGAAGTAAAAGAAAAACACCTGTCTTTTCTAATCTTGTCATCATTTTTATTTATTTTTTTGACAATTACGTGTGCGTATGCAATGTAGCTTGATCTTGTCTGCCCATCCCCAATATCTCCTCCCTTATCTTTTGGATACCCATGTACTTTCCCTACCTTCATATTTTCCTCTTATGTAGCTTCTTGATTTTGATTTTTAACTTACATGTATTTGTGCATGTGCTTATATGTCTCTGGGTTTGTGTGCCATAGTGCAGCTGGTTCTGGGAATCAAACTCAGGTTGTTAGGCTTGGCAGAAAGTACCTCTACCCACTGAACCATTTCACCATCTCCTATTTGTTTATATATAGTTATATATAGCTTTTGTAATTCATTGAGTCCAGTTAATGCTGTCTCTGCTGGAGTGCTGGCTTAATCTTGGGTAGATAACCATAGCTGCAGTGAGCTCCTGAGCACAACTACAACATCCCCAGTACCCTTCCCCATCCTTTGGCTCTTACGCTTTTGCAGCCCCTCTTTCTCTGTGTTCCTTGAGCCTTGGGAGGTGGGGCGGGGGGAGGTATTGATACAGGTTTCCCATTTCTAACTGACAAATGAACTATCACTTATTCTCAGTATTTTGACTAATTATGATTCACTACACTAACTGCTTCCCACTATAGAAAGAAGCTTCTCTGACCAAGGCTGAGAGGACCAATGTATGAGTATAACCATGATCATTTGAAGACACTTTGACAATATGACAGTGTAGCAACACAGTAGTAGTAGGGTCCTAGGACTTACGACCTCCCAAGCTATGGCTTTTGGTCAAACATATAGTATCAAGCATGAATTCTTTCCTGTAGAGCAAGCTTCAAATGTAACAAGAAAGTGGTTGGTTACCTTCATAATAGTTGTGCCATTTATTGCCCAAGTGGGCACATCTTGCTTGGCAAGTCAGTATTGTAGCGTTCAATATTCATGATGGGTAAAACCATCGATGTAGCCTTCAGAGTTTATGATGGGTAAAACCGTCGATGACTGCCCACTACCCCACTGCAGCCTACATAGCAATGTAGCCAGCAAGGAAGGAAGGTTACTCGCTATCTTAGTCATTGCCCTAGTGCAGTGAAGAGACATCATGACCCAGGCAGCTCTTACAAAAGAGAACAATTAGGGGCTTAGTTATAGTTTCATAGGGTTAGTGAGTCTATTATCATCAGAGTTGGGGGGGCCATGATGAGAGCATGGGGCACTCATGCCACTAGAGCTAAGAGTTGCATCCTGATCCACAGGCAGGGATATAGGGGAGACTGGGCCTGGCACAGGCATTTGAAATCTCAGAACTCACCTGCAAGTGACACATTTCCTCTATTAAGGTTATACCTCCAACAAGGCCACACCTCCTAATCCTTACAGTTCTTTCAAACAGTTCAAACTCCTGGTTACTAAGCATTCCAACGCATGAGACTGTAGCTGCTATTCTCATTCAGGCTGTCAGAGTCACCATTCTTTTTGTTTGTTTGTTTGTTTGTTTTTTTTTTTTTTTTTTTTTAGACATGGTTTCTCTGTGTAGTCCTGGCTGTCCTGGAACTCACTCTGTAGACCAGGGTGGCCTCGAACTCAGAAATCCGCCTGCCTCTTCCTCCCAAGTGCTGGGATTAAAGGTGTGCACCACCACCGCCCAGCTCAGAGTCACCATTCTTAATGTGGTCAGCAAGAACTGTCATCACTTGACATCAGCAGCAGATTTTTTTGGATTTATTTTTTTAAAAGCTGCCAGTGCCTCTGCAACCACATCTTTGTAAGGCATACATTATTCAAAATATTTTTAAATATTTGTTTTTAACAAAGCACAGCAACAACAACAACAAAACCCAACTACGCCTTTAACTGTAAAAGCAAGTGGAAATGTCCTGACAGTAGTAGCGACCACAGGTATAGTTTGCACAGGATTCTTGATAATGCTAAAGCCGAGCAGAGAAACTCACCCAAGGCTGAATCTAGAACTTCAGCACCTCATCGTTTGCCTGTGTTGGTTGTATTTAATGTCTTTCTCTAATGACTTGTCTTTGGTTTTTGTTTTTTAATACCAGAATTGAAACTGTATGTCAGGCAATTAGCCTCATATAGTCAGATTTCAGTGGTAGGATTGGGGGAGATTATAGTTTCTTATTTCCCTCTTCTGTCATTTGGGAAGTTTCTGTGGATTGTGGCAAAATTAAAAGTAAAGCACAGACAATAACTCTAACACTTTGTTCTTGTCACCAAAGCATGTTTTGGTTATTGTTAAGTTTCAGGTTCTTCTGACTGCTAGATTTACATATTTCAATAATTTGTTCTTCAATTTTCCCTAATCTTAGTTTCAGGCAACCTCCAAGAAAGGTATCAGTCGACTGGATAAACAGATGAGAAAGTTCACAGATATCAGGAAAAAAAGCAGATCTGCACATGCAGTGAAAATCAGCATCGAGGGCAATAAAATGCCATTGTGACCTTGCCTGGGACGTGTCCCCATCTCTTAAAAAAATGCACAGTGGACTATCAAGAAAGAAGATGCTGTTAAATGTTTTAGTGTGTCTCTGAGTGGTTCCATTTGTGTCATCTGTTGTTGTCGGACTAACATTTCTCTCTGTTGTATTTAAGACCAGTTGTCTGCTTTGTACAGAAGAGTACTTACTACTCCTGCCTCTATCAACTGTACGTAATAAAATTTCATTATGGTTTTGGGGGGTTGTCTCATCATTGTCTTAAGAGACTATTCTCTGTGAGATCAAAAGTCCTTTTCAGTACATAAATGTGATATGAGGAATTTGTCTGGCCTTTGTCCCTGGGTCCTGACAAGGAATAGCTCAAACCTTTAGAATTCCTGAACTATCTTTGTTATACCCTTGATTTGGCTCATCATAGGGTCCTAAGTTTGTTCTAAGACTAGTCGACAGAAATATGCTTGGCCTAGTCACATTGCCTGTGTGATTAATCAGTCATGCCTCTGTATTGAAGCCCCAGTAAAGAAAAGAACTCTGGACAAGCCAGGTGCCTTGCACACCTATAATCCCAACATTTGGGAGACTGATGTCGAAATAAAAGGATCATGAGTTTGAGGCTAGCCTGGATTACATGGCAAGACATGCTCTGGATACTGCAACTGTGTTGATGTCCTAGGAGAACAAAGGCACAGAAGCTCTGCACCACCCTTCAGACTACTGAATCTTCATTGACCTGGTTGGCTTAGTTTGTATCTTCTCTAATAAGAGAAGTCATAACTATAACCTTTTATTGAAAGACATAGTGCTTTTCCAAGTGAGTCATTCAGCAAAGTTTTAAACCAAGAAATTCTTGGGAACTTGCCTCTTTATAGCTACCCTGGAATTTTTTCATGATCTAAAGATATCACTTGCAGCCCATGTCTGAAGTTGAGGACAGTCTTGTGGAGGAAATATGATCTCTAGAACTCTTAGTTTTTGCACCCACAACTGAGTATTTGGTATCAGAATTGAATTGTAGACTACTGTATATGCATGCCTATAATCTCAGCACTTTGGAGGCAGAGGCAGGAATATTGGGAGCTCTCCCAACAGCCTGAGTGACTCAGAAAGACTGTTCAAATAAAGATGGTATCTCAGTAGAGCTTGAAATACAACAAGCATATATTTTATTTCTCTTGTTAGAGATGTTTTATTTGTTTAAGTCTGGGGAGTTAAGCTGTGGGCAGAAAAGGTTAAGATTGAAAATTTCTCATTTGCATATAGCAATTGGACAAATAGAAAAGGAGAAATTATAGTTTCTTAATTCAGTTTTGAGAATTCTTAAAAATCATGAGAGATTTCTGTAGAGCAAGAAAGTTTTATCCATAGCTCATTAATTATTTAAATCATCTGGTACAAACTGGAGCCTTGATTATAAGTATTATTGGCCACAGTGGCCTTTGGACAATTGAAGGAATGTGGACTTCATGGACTAAAACACCCATAAGAACCTCTCAAGCCTGGTGTGGTGGCATACACCTTTAATCCCAGCACTTGGGAGGGCAGAAGATCTCTGAGTTCGTGGCCAGCTTGGTCTACAGAGTGAGTTCCAGGATGGCCAGGGCTACACAGAGAAACCCTGTCTTTAAAAAAGAGAGAGTGAAAGAAAGAAAAGAGCCTCTTAAAGACCATCAGTATGCAAGAGCAAATGGAGTGTGAAGCAGAAAGCTTACAAAGCAACAGTTAAGCACTAGGTGGTGGCAAACTACCTCTGGCTTTGTTTAATTTCATTAACGTAAAACAATAAAAGCATCTAATGTAAACTCAAAACAGTTCTGAACATGGAAAGCAAGTTTTGAAGAGTTACTTTGCTGTCTTGGGATGATCTCCACTTAGCACCTAGTTTGTGCAAGTAATAGAACTAGCAGGTGATAAACCCATAACCTGGAGTGTAAGGAGATTATTCTTAAAGGGGAAAATGTTAATTTCTTTATAAATTACCTTTGCTGTGTAGATTTGGGGGGGGGGTGTGGGAGGATCCCAGGCTTGACTCACTCATTGCCTTCCTAATTTCCACTTACTATAATTTCCAAAATACTAAAATTAGCTCCCATGAACCCTTCAACATTTTCCAGTGTGCCCAGTTTATTATGTTCTATATACCTGATTTCTTTTGCAGAGTATGTAAGTATAGTTTATCCACAACCTTTCTTAAGCTCCATATCTAAGCATATTTCTCTTAAAAACATGTTTTGTAGCCCGGCAGTGCACACCTTTAGTTCCCGCACTCGGGAAGCAGAGGCAGGTGGATCTCTTAGTTTTAGGCCATCCTGCTTTACTGATTGAGTTTTAGGTCAGCCAGGGCTACACAGAGAAACCGTGTCTGAGAATACAAACAACCAGCCAAACCATGGTTTTCAGGGGCTAGATAATGCAGCTCTGTTGTAGAGTGCTTGCCTAACAGCCACTAAGCCTAGGTTCCATCCCCATTACCACAAATAGTCTGGCCTGTCACCTTGTCAACCTGGCCTGACGACCTGGCAAATACAAAGCCATCCTGGGCCAATTGAGACAATTTGTCTCAGAATTGACTATATTTGACCTCTTGTATGGAATGCTGAGTAGTCAGATTTGGTTGGTTGGTTGGTTGGTTGGTTGGTTGGTTGGTTGGTTGGTTGGTTGGTTGGTTGGTTGGTTGAATTGTTTTTTGTTTTGTTTTTTTGTAAAATGCTTTCATTTTGGCAAAAAGTTTGTATCTTGACCACTTTTAACTGTACAGTTTAGGTACATTGCTTGGGTTTACATTGTATATAAGCCATCTCTAGAAATCTTCGTCTTACAAAATTTAGCTGTGCTGACTGGGCACAGTAGTGCATGTCTTTAATTTCAGCACTAAGCATACAGAAGCAGGACAATTCCTGAGTTCAAAGTCATCCTAGTCTATCTAGAGAGCTCCAAGCTAGCTAAGACTGCATAGATCCTGCCTCAAGCAAATACCTTAGCTTCTTCCACCGGCTCTTGACAATGTCATTTTGCTTTCTGCCTCTGATTTAGACTATTCTAGGAACCTACTTTTTAATTTATTGGGGGGGGGGGCACACGTACTGTGGTATACATATGGAAAATCACAGTTTTTTGGAGTTCTTGCCTTCCACCTTTATTTATTTACTTGGATTCTAAGGATGAGATAGGTTTCAAGACTTTAGTAGCAAGAATTTTGACCACTTGAGCTATCTCATCAGCCTGTTTTTATGTATGGGTGTTAATGCTTTGCCTGCTGCTTTTTAAAAATGAATTTCCTAACTTTGCCCTATGTGTTAAGTCTGATGCATTTTGAGATAATTGTATGTTGTAAAAGATCTGCTTTTATTCCTGTGAATATTGGTGGCCTTACGTCATTTGTTGAAAGACTGGCCCTTTCTCATTCTTGGATCCCTTATCAAAACTTATTTGGTGGTATGAGGGTTTCTTTCTTTATTTTGCTTCAGTCCTTTTGTTGTTGTTGTTTTTTCCTATCATTATGCTGTTTTTACTACTGGAGCTTTATAGTAAATTTTGAAGTCAAGTAATGTGATTTATTCACTCTTCAATATTGTTTTGGTTGTTCGGATTCCTTGAAATTAAGGGGGAAAGTATGAATATGTGCATACATGCCCCACAGCTACATGTAGAAGTCAGGACAGCTTTCAGGAATAGGTTCTTCTCCCCCTGAGTTCTATAGCTTGAACTTGGGTCATCAGGCTTGTGCTGCACACACTTTGACCTGAAGAACCATCCTGCTGGTCCCCTCCACTTTTCCACCCGATATTGTTTTGGCTCTCTGGGCTTCCTTGAGGTTTTGTATGACTTGTCTATAGCTGTCAGTGGGTTTTCAACAGAGATTGTGTTGCATCTGCCATTTGAGGAAGTACTGAGTTTTAACAGTGTTAAGTCTTCTGGTTCTTAAACAGAACTGTCTTTTCCTTTAGAGTCCTTGGTTGAATTTATTCCTAAGTATATTTATTCCTTGTGATGTTGTTAGGATCATTGTTGATGAACACATACATGCATCTGGTGATTTAACCTCTTCCTTTCCATTTGGATAGCTCTCACTTCCTCTTCTTGCCTGATTGTTAGAATTTCTAGAAAGTAGGTTAAGTACTAGTGATGAAATGGACATCCTGGTCTTATTCTTGGGACTAAAGAAAGAACTTTGTCTTTCTTTGAGGAGTATTATGTGGGACTTTCATGTGTGGCTTTTGTGTTGTTGACCTTCCTTCTACTTTTAATTTATTGAGTTTTTATTACAACAGAACATTGAATATTATGAAATTATTTTTCTGTATCATTTTATCTTGATAGTGTACATTTCACTGATGTATTATGTATTTTTAAATTATACAGATGTACATATGCATGAGTGTCTGCATACATGCACATTGGTGTGGAAGTCAGAGAACAACCCTGAGGCCCATTCCTCAGGCATCATCCACCTTGTTTTTAGTCAGGGTTTCTGACAGTCCTGGAACTCTCTAAATAAGCTTGGCTGCCTGGCCAATAAGGCCCAGGCACTCACCTGCCTCTGTCTCCCTTGTATTGGAAATATAAATGTACACTATCACACATGACTTTCCATTGATCCTGGGGCCCAAACACAAGTCTTCTGCTTGCAAGGCAATCTACTTTTCCCAGTTAAGCTCTCTCCAACCTATCACATTTTTGTCATTGTTTCTCTGTTAAGTCATCCTAACATTCTGTCAGTAAATCCTTTTTGATCATGACATAGCATCTAATACTTTTTGAATTAGATACTTTTTGAGAAGCTTTATTTTTATTTTATATGCGTGAATGTTTACCTATATACATGTAGGTATGTATGTGCACCACATGTGTGCCTGGTACCCATAGAGACCATCAGAGGGCATTGGTCCCCTAGAACTAGAGTTAACAGGATGGTTGTCGTCTGCCATGCAGGTGCTAGAAACTGAACCTAGGATCCTCTGCAAGAACAACCAGTACTCTTAGCCACTGAGCCATCTGTCCAACCCTACATAATCCTTTTAAAGCGTTTTGAATTCTGTTTGCTAGTAATTTTTTTTTTTTAATTTTACATTTAGTGTTTCTGTGTGTGTATCAGAGGATACCTTGAGTCAGTTCTACCATGTGGGTTTTGAGGGTCAAACTCAGGTTGTTAGGTTTGGCAGCTGAGCTGTCTCCTTGGCTCATGTTAGGCTTTTTAGTTGTCATTTTGCTATGTTTTTGTTTTGTTTTGAAGGATTTTTATAGCAATGTAACCTTTTATAGTAGTGCTTATTTGGTTTTGGGATAAGGGTGATGCTGGTATTTTGGAAATGCTCCCTCCTTTTAAGTTTTCAGAATAATTTGTCAGAATTAATTTTAATTTGCCAGGCATGGTGATGCATGCCTTTAATTTCAACATTTGAGAGGCAGGGGGATTTCTGAATTTGAGGCCAACCTGGTCTGTGTAGCAGTTCCAAGTCACCCAAGGCTGTGTGGTGAGAACCTGTTTCAAAAAAAAAGAGGCAGGGTTGGGGGAATAGTATTAGTTTGTTTAGACGGTTGGTAGAGTCTACTGTTAAAGCTACCTGGACTGGGCTTTCCTTTGCTGGGAAGGTTTGGATAGTAGATGTAATCTCACTAAATAGAGGTCTGCCTATTTAGATTTATAATTCTTTATGAATCAAAGTTGGTGGTTTTTCTATTTTGTCTATTACCTAATGGTTATATCGGTGTGATACAGTTTATAGTGCTTTATACTTTTCATTCTTGCAAAACTAGCCATGATGTCCCCAACCATTGTAAAGGTACATCACTATGTGTATTTATAAGTCACTTGTGTGCAATTGTGTGCACATATATGTGTGTGGGAGGGTGAAGTTAAGATCCCATTTTTTTATCTGTACATTTATTGAATCAGTTTCTCAGTTGAAAACAGAGCTCCTGATTGACTAGTCATGTTGTCCTAGTAATCCCCCACCTCTGCCTCCTAAAAGTCCTGGGATTTCCTGAGAGTCCCACCCCTGCCTAGCCTTTTCACTTTCCAGGTGGAGTTCTGGGGATCTGAGCTCTGGTTTCCTGATTACATAGGAAAGACTTTATCTACTGAGCCATCTCCTCAGGCCACTGTCCCATTTTGATTTCTTTTTCCCCCTTTTATAGCCAATCTACCTGAAGGTTTATCAGTTTTGAGATTTGAAAGACAAAGTCTTTGGGCTCTAGGTTTGTTTGTGGTTTTAGTTTTTTGTTTGTTTGGGGGGGGGGTTGTTTTGTTTTTTCTTTTTTGTTTCCTCTGCTCTGATCTATCTACTCGTTCTTTTCCTTATTCATTGAAGAATAAGTTAGGCTGTTGAGGACTGTGCTGCATAGCTGTGAATTTGAGCATTGCTTTTGTCATATCTCAATATTTCTGGTATTTTGTGTTTTTTCATGTTTCAGGGAGTGTTCCAATTTTCCTGGTGATTTCTTCTCTCAACCATTAGTTGTTTAAAAAATGTCCTATTTATTTTACACATATTTGTGGGTTTTTTAATTTCCTTTAATGTGTTAAGATTCTTTGTGGCTTTGATGTATCCCCAAAAGTGTTCCATGTGCACTTGAGAAATCTGTATATTCTGCTTATTGAGTAACGTGTTCTGTATATGTGTTATGAGGTCCAAATAGTATGTGGTGGTGTTCAAGTGTTCTTTTTCCTTGTTGGTCTGCCTTACTTCTATCTGTAACCCTAGAACAGTCTTATTTCTCCCATAGTTCTCTGCCGGTATTTCCTTCATATACCTAGCAATTTTAGTTGGCATATTTTTGTTGATAATTGCTGTGTCTAACTGATGAATTAACCTTTATTTCATTACATATCCTTTGTCTTTTACCTGTGTGCTACTTCCCACTTCCCACTTTTGAGTTACTGTAGTTGCATGGGACATGTTTTTCATTCTATCAGTTTAGTGTATTTAGCTCTACAGTGAGTCTCTTGTATACAATATGTAGTTGAACCTTAAGTTTTAAATCTATTCTTCTAAGCTGTGTGTTCTATTGGGGTATTAAATCCACTGACAAAGTGACTACTGTAATTGTTAAAGGAAAGGGCTCACTTGCCATTTTGTTGTTTTCTATGTCTTACAGTTTTTGGTCCTTCATTTCTTTTTTAACTGTTTGCGTATGGTTGATATTTATAGTGGCTTGTGTGATTTACTTTAATTTTTTTTGTGTGTGTATATTGTTTATGTGGTTTTTATGAGGCTTACATGAAGCATCCTAAAGTTTGAACAATCTAAAATAATAATTTCAATCACATACAAAGCTTCTTTATAGCTGTATCCCTCTTTTTTACATTATCAATGTCACAAATAACATGTGAGTCCAATAACAAGTTTATAACTTTTTATGCTTTTCTATTTTAAATACTGTTGAATAAAAAAACCAAAAATTACACTCATGCTGGTTTTTTTCGTTTGTGTGATTATTATTATAGGAAAATTTCATGTTCTTCTATGGCTTTGATATGTCTAGTATCCTCTTTTTACAACTTGAAGGGTTCTCTTCTTCACTTCTTACGAGGTAGTAATAAACTAGCTTTCTCTGCTTTCTTCATTTATCCTTAATTAAAAAATATATTATTGCATATGTATGTTGTATATGTATGTGTACATGTATGTGTACACAGTGAGATGCATTATATATGTAAAGGTTAGAGGACAACTTTGGAGAATTTGTCCTCTCCTACCTTTACATGGATTCTAAGGATTGAACTCATTTTGTCAGGCTTGCACACCAAACCACACTACCTGCTCAGCCCAGCAGTATTTCACTGCTCTATTTCAACAGCTCACTTCACATTTTTGAAGACAGAATTTTCCTGGTGAGATGCAACATATACATGTCTACTCACCACAGACAGGGAGCCAACGATAGACCAAAAATATGGATATCAAGTCCAGCTTAGTAAACCAATGAGTTTTTACTGGTTACTTACTGCAGGAGAAACGATTCAAAGACAGCTGCATCATCAAGGCCCACCCCAACATGGATGACAGCTCATAAAAGCTGGAAACTTAACAGGTTAGAGAGTGTCATTACAAGATACCTCAGTTGGTCTCAGGCCTTTCCATGCAGTACAGTCAATCACTACTTCCTCGAAGCAGCTGATTCGGTCTCAGTCTTTGCATCTTGGCTTGTCTGAGTCACCTTTGTTCATAGGAGAGCTACGCTTGGCCTACTTACTATATGTCTGGAAAGGAGGGGCCTAGTGAATCTGGTCAATGTCAAGGATTTCCTGAAGCTATTTTGAGTTATTTACTTTCTGTTTTAAGGAGCTTCACTGGGATATGGAATGTGTCAATCTCAAAGGAAACTATTACACTATATCCATTAAGTCTGGGGCATTTAAGTACTTGGTTTGCAGTTGCTAGCTGTTGGTAGAAGATTAAAGATTGTGACCTTGCTGGAAATATATTACTGGAGGTGGGCTTTGAGTTTTCAAAAGGCTCATGCCATTTAGAGTTATCACCGTCTGTTCCTGCTTGTGGTTCAAGATGTTCGCTTTCAGCTGCTGCTCCTGTTCACTTCACTGTGCCAACTTGGACTCCAACCCTCTGAAACTGTAAGCCCCAAATAAACAACTTCCTATAAGTTGCTTTGGTTATGGTGTTTCATCACAACAATAGAAAAGTAATGAATATAGAAGTTGCTACCATGAGTGGGTTATTAGCTGTGACAGAACTGACCATGTGGTCTGGGGGAACAATGTAGAAGGCTTTGGAACTTTGAACTAGAAAAACTGTTGAATGCTGTAAGCAGAGCTTAATGGGCCATTCTAGTAGGAGCTTGCAAGACCGTGCTAAGAGCAGCATGAACTATGGAGGCCCAACTGGAGTTTTCAGAGGGAAACTATAAACAAATACCCTGGAGACCATTGTTACAAAATGTGGCAGAGAATATGGTGGCTTTCTGCCCTTTTTTAAAGGATTGGCCTGAGGTTAAATTTAAAAGTAGTAGACCAACTTCTTTGGCAGAGGAGATTTCAAACCAGCCTAATACTAAGTCTCGTGTAGTTATTAGGAATTATTCATTTTATTCTATTTTTGCAGGTCTACAATGAAGAAAAACAAATAGGGCAGAAAGAAATACAGAATGTAGAGTTTGGACAGGAAAAGGACACTGGCAAGGCTAATGTTAAAGCTAGGGTTTGAGCTGGAAGAGAGACTATAACTCTTAAGGGAGGCCAGATCTGCATTGAAATGATCAGATGGATGCCATCAGGGCAACAATCCACCCAGCTGAAGTTCCAGCTTATGACAAGGAATTAACAAAAACTGTTAGAAAAAATGACTCAAGCAGGATTCATGCCAATTGGTAGCTGAACCTTGACAATACTATCCAACCAGTTCTACTGACTTTAGAGTCATGATCAGTGCACATGCAAAGGGATTGTGGAATCGTCCTCTACAATTAAGGAAAACCATGGAAGCCAGGTATGTGCAAGTAAATTTTAGGTTCCACTGAAACCTCCAAGATGTTAGAGGTGCCAGAGCCATGGGATATCTGCCAAGGATATCTGCATACAAGAAATGGAACTACCCTGAGAGAAAGACAGGAGAGAGAGAGAGAGAGGTTGATTGATCTGTCTTACAGACAGCAAAGCCAAAAGAGGAGGGTTATCTAAGCCCTTTGACATCAGACCCGGAGCTACAGGAGTTGGAGGTCTGCCTTGCTGTGTTTTCGTCTTGTATTGGTGCAGTATTGACTCGCTGCACTTAGATTCCTCGATTTTGGAATGGCAATATATATTCTGTGCCATTGTATGTTGGAAGTATGTAACTTGCTTTTGACTTTACAGCGTCTTCCAATTAAAAGATTGCCTTGAGTGTCAGGAAATTTGGACTCTATTAAGTCGTTTTGAGACTGGAAGTCAGGGGGGACTTTTGAAGTTGGACTAAATGCATTTTGCATTATGATATGGCCATAAGCCTATGTGAGCCAGGGAATGGTGGTTTGAATGAGATGTACCCCCCTAGTTTAAGGCATTTGAATATTTGGTTCCCAGTCGGTGCCTACCTCTAGACAGTTAGGAAGTGTGGTCTTCTTGGAAGAAGTATAGTACTGAGGAGTGGGCTTTGAGGTTTCAAAAGATTCATACCACTGTGAATTATCTCTCTCTGTTTCCTGTTTGCAGATCAAGATGTGACCCCTGAGCTGCTGCTCCTGTTTGCCACCTGCCACCTTTACTCTGCCATTGTGGACTCTAACCCTCTGGAGCCGTAAGCCCCAAGTAAACTCTTGGCCTTTATCACATCGATAAAAAAGCAATGATATAGACACCAATTGTCAGTTAACAATGAGGATTTCTCTTGATACAGAATCAGTACTCCTGGTTTGAGAGTGAAAAGAGAATCACCTGCCCTTTGAGTTTGCAGGAAGCATGATTTCTAATTCTCTTTGGTGCACATTTCATGAGCAGTAAGAAGGATTTTGACTAGAAATAGTGTGGAAATGGAGTTTCTCCAGAGAAGTTTTATATTAAGACCATCAGAGGCTAGTGGATCAGTAAGCACTGGTATTTTAGATGATATCCAGTGTAGTCATACACGACTATGCTAAGACTTTTTTGAAAGCCAAGTCAGGGAAGAAACCAGACCAGAAGAATGAGCTCCTGGCTGTCCTGGAACACACTATATGGACCAGGCTAGCCTCAAACTCAGATCCTTCTGCTTCTGCCTCCTGAGTGCTAAAACTAAAGGCATGTATCACAACACCCAGTGTGACTGACAGTTCTTATTTGAAAACCTCTTTGATATAAGACTAATAGCATGCACCACCAGACCCATCAGTACAAATCCCTAAGTTTGGTTTCCAGAACTTTATAAAACGGGTGTATTTAAAAGTTTGTTTTAAGCTAGCCATGATGGCATGCACCAATTCCAGGACTCAAGAGGCAGAGGCAGGTGGACCTCTGTGAATTCAAGGCCATCCTGGTCTACAAAGTGAATCCAGGACAGCCAGGGCTATACAGAAAAACTCTGTCTCAGAAAAACGTTTGTTTTAGCCTGGTAGTGGTGGTACATGCTTTTAATCCCAATACTCAGGAGGCAGAGGCAGGCAGATCTCTGAATTCTAGGTCAGTCTACAGAAGTGAGTTCCAAGATAGCCAGAGCTACACAGAGAAACCTTGCCTTGAAAAACAAGCAAACAAAAAAAGAGTTTGTTTTATGTTGTGGACTTCCTAAAGCTACACGTCTAGCAGTGTGAGAATGTTCTGCTCATCAGGGTGTGCTTAGCCTTGGTTGGGTAGTAGGGTGACACTTAAGATGGAGTTAGCTAAAACTAGGACAAAATGAAGTTATTTGAGCAGTTTAACTTAGAGATTCCCATTAGCCCAGCAGTTTTCATAACAAATTGAAGTTAGCGAAAGAATGTGTGCAAGTTCATACAAGTAATAAAAACATTTAAACTGTCAGTGTCTCGGTAGCACTAATTAATTCCACTGGAGAATTATTTTAAAGCATTTTGTGTTATTAGCATATGTTAGTTACATAATGGGTTTTCATTATGACATCTCATGTGTGTAATGTGTTTGATCATATTTGCCTTTATCCTCTTACTTCCCCAGTCTTCTAGTCACGTTCCATTTTGATAAATACCATATTTATAAATTCTGTAACAAGATCTGGTTTAAAACTTACAACAAGAAGCTTATAACTAACCTATACATAGGAATTTTAATTTGCTATAACATACTATATATGTGATTCAACTCTGGTATGGAACTTGGATTCAACCCTTGCTTTAAAAAAATAGATCTACTAGGAAAAGGTGATTTAAACAGCAGCTTCATGACCTGCCTCCGTCTTAGCTGATGACCTCATCAGGATGTGAGCAGCCACATGACTGGCAGTCCTTTTTACTCAGGTTAAAGGGCACATGCCGTGTGCCTACACTATCTTTAAGATGACCACTTGGCATAAAGCAACAATTATAAAATTTGTCAGTCCTTCTGACCCTCAGTTTATCACTGTGTATCTTTTTAGACTAAGGAAGTAACAAGAAGTCTCCAAATGTCTTAGAATTTTTGTATGATGCTAAAAATTTAAGGTTATAAAAGTCTATTCAGATTAACAAAAACTGATTTAAGATGTATATTTAACTACTTGTCTTTGCTAACTGTTCAAGCTTCTAGAAAATGTAGATAAATAACACCATATGTTTGATAAATAAGGTATATTTGATAAGATTTTTAAATCCCTAAGGTTTGTTCAGGTTCACAGTATCTTAGTCATGCTAAGTCCTAATGGAAATGATTTCTGGAATAAGCTTTATTTAGTCTCCTATACATGTTTTCAAAGTTAAGCCTAAAACAAGTAACTAGAAACAAACAAAGTTTGTTAGTTATACCGGATAGAGAATGGCCCTCAAAACTTTGAGGAATCTGCTGAACATAGCATTTAAAATGTTTAATGGAAAAACGTACCATGACAGACAGAGACCCCAGCTCTAGCACTGACCCCAAGGTTTCCAGAGAAGATGATGGGGCACATAACTCCATCTAATGTGGCAAAGCTGACACTGGGTGAGAAACTACTCTTTACCTCATCCACTGCATGGAGCCTGTCCAAACCGTGGACAAGCAGGACACTGGACAGTTGATCGACCCACTTAGCCTTGACAAGTTAGGTCAGCCCCTCAAGTTCCTACTCCACAGGGAAATCTGTCTTCGGGGTCTGGTAGCTGAAGACTGATGCCGCCCTGGGAACTCTGTCCCCATGAAATCAAGATCATTATAGAGGAGCTGTAGGGTGATTGTCTATGTAGCTGGTAAACTTGTCATTTTTAATCGATTGATGAACTATTTGGTCTGTACTTCCTGCTTACTCCTGTGAAGTTGATTCTTCTCAGATCTCTGATGAAGTTGATGACTGGACTAATGACAGATTTGTTAGTTTAACGACTGCAGCCAAGGCTTCAGTTGTCGTCTCAGTTCTCTTTATATGTAAGAATCAGGCCTTAGGCCTCACTTTCCTAGACCTCCATCTGAGAACCTTGCTACTAGACTGTAAAAATTAAATAAACCCGCAAAACAGGTTTGAAAGTAACTTTTTAGTATCCCTTTATTTGAAGGAACCTGCTTTACAGTCACTGCTGCCAGTGATCAGCTGCTTGTGGCTCAGGGTAAATAACTGGATACAAATTGTAAAGCTTATGTAAGGTCTGAGGATATGAAAGCTTAGTTAGCTTGTGAGGCCTAGAAAGTGTTTTAAGATATGTAAGTCATAAAGGTCTAAGGAAGTGTATGTAATGTAATTTGTAAAGGGGTAAGAAAGCATTTAAGGTACATGTAAAAATGAAAAATGTGTCAGATTCCTCCCCCTCTATGCTATTTTTATATTAAGACTTCAAAGTTTAGAGTTTTAATATTAACCAGTGGGGTTATAGTAAGCTATTAATCTAGCTCTGGTAAACAGTGACTAGTATTAAAGTCACAAGCTCAAGATTTTAAATTTTCTTTGGTTGTCTTCTAAATAGAGACTTAAAAGTGCTTCTCATTGTGCTTTTTTAAAAAAAAAAATCTATTTAATCTGTATATACCCAGTGTTCTGGTTAAAGGAAAGAGTATTAATACTTCCCTCAAATCATTTTGGGTCCTAAGCTTTTTCACTGTGTCTTAAAGGTGTGAATCTGCTGCTCTTTCTACACTGTGGACTTCAGTTCAGACTACAAACGGTAGTAATGCAAGTGTCTCTAAAACTTAGTCCTCTTTCGTAAACTTAAAAAGTGCTTGTAAGCATGGAGTATAGACATGGGTCAACTTCTCACGGGTCAAGTGGACTTCAGATACGTGCTGTCAACCAACAGCCTGTTGCCCTACCTGCCCATTTCTGAGGGTGGGTTTCTTCTCTTTCTCTGGTTTTGGGACTCCCCTCCCCCAACTACCAGGAACAGGGGCCTAAAGGTTGTAACATAAACCTAAGAAAATTTCCCACAGACTCCTCACCTTATGTTCCTAATCCATGTCTGTTCCGTCAGACTTCCAATCAGTTGAAGACTGCAAACTGCTCCAATGGTTGTTTTCATGTCCCTAGCCCCAGATGGTCCTGCAGCCAAACAGCAAGGGAAACAGACTGCTTTTCCCAACAACAGTGTCCCAATGTGAGGAAACGGTAGTCATACATTATTTTGGTGCCCCTTGCTTGTTTATTATCAAGAAAAGGCTGTGGTGTTAAGTTTTAAACCCAGGACAAGCAGCTGAGGTGCCTATTTAACATTTCAAAGCAGGCCTGGACTCCAGCTTCTCCAGCATCCCTCAGTCTATCCCTGTTACAGGGTAGGTATGGCTGACATCCCACTGTGTACCCTGAACTCTCTCCCAGAGGCTGTCTGTTCCCTATGTAATTCAGACATGCTGGTTGCCTGCTCACCTCTTTTACTTCTTTTGTACCTTTGGCCTCCTGGCTTTTGTACTTGGTCCCCCTCTTTCCCTTTCTCTCTTCCTCTTTCCCACATGGTTCAGGGTCATGAGCACTCTGGACGCTCAGCTGTGTCTGCCTCAGGCTACGCTCCCTCACATATCTGTAGTAAACTGTCTCTTCCCCCATGCCTTGGAGCAGTCATGTCCTTTCCTTTTTATTCATGTTTTTATTCGCTGATCACAGCACAAATGCCAGCCAATACATCTAGTACCAGTCAAAATCACTTCCAGGTCACAAAAGTTGGTAATATTTTATGTAAATTAACCCATTTATTGCAGGCCAGGCAAGTCTCAGATGATAGCACGTCTACTGGTCTTTCAGTTCCCTGAGTCTTGTGATGGCAGAATGGTGTTGTAGGTCCAGGCCCTGCGGCACTCTTCCTGTAGGAACTGCAGTGCCAGATGCCAGCGGCTCATCTCTTCATCTTGATCTTGCCAAAGAAAGAGCAAGAGTACTTGGTGGGCTGGCTGATTTCAAATTTCTTCACCATTTTCCAGAGGGAGATACCATAGTGGGTCCCATATTTCCTATGATCCTTATTCTTTGTGCCTTTCGCCATGTCTCAGGAACTGAAGCCCAAGCCTCAAAAGGGAGAGACACAATGTACGCGCGCTAGTTACTCTTATTGACAACTAACCTTTACCAATTGGGAAAGAAAAATTATGTTCAAGTGAAGAAAGGCTGAAAAATAAACATGTTGCTCTGGCTTTAAACCTGATGTTTGTTTTCTTTTTTTAATCAATAAAGTATATTTCCCCACTTTTTCTACTTGGGGAGTGTCCGTTCTCTGTCTGGTTGGATTCAGGGGCTGACAAATATGAAACCATTTCACTATACTGAAACATAGGAGAGCTAACCCATCCTGTCATCATCCCTGACTGGGAGAAAAGCAGCTGTTGCTAAGCCAGTGGGCACAGGTAAGGTTATACTGTGCAGGCTCTCACTCCCTTCCAGACCTTTGTTCTTTCTGTACGTCATTCAGCATCTGTGTGCCTGCTTGTGCCTATTCCCCAGAGAGGCCTTTCTTGACCTAACACTGCTATGAAGAGGCTCAAAGTCATAGCAACTCCTCAGGGCCTTGGCATATCCTCAGTATCCATGAGGACTATCCTCTTTGTCATTCACATACAGTTCCATGCAGTGCGGCCAGCTAAAATCGCGCCTGGGCCAAATCTTATGAATGGCTCTCAACTGCCGCTTCTGCCGTGCCTTTTCCCTAACAGCCACAACCGCTGAACTACTGTGCAGACTCGATGCCACAAGAATCGGGCTGTTTGAGGTGCACCAATGAGGCATGCTCACGAAGCAGGTGCTGATTGGGACAGGCAGGGGTATAAAAGGACGGCTGTTAAGGGACTGAGGGGAGAAGGACTTCAGAGAGGAGATTGTAAAGGATCCTGAATAAACTTCGTTGAGAAGAACTCCGACTTGCCTCATTCCTGTCTGCTGGTCAGATAGAGAAGCGACACCATGCTCCTTCTCCATGTCCCAAGCTGGTCTGAATTCTTCAGTGATTATGCTCCTCTCATTTAGGCTACAGGAAGAGGAGGGGATAGAAATGCCTGGGTGAAATGAGACAGGCATGGTGGTCAAATTCAAATGCTTTAAAAAACAGGGATGGGGGCTAAAGACATGGCTCAGCAGTTATGAGCACTTGCTCTTGCAGAGAACCTGGATTGGAATCCTAGTACCCACATGGCAGCTCAATGATTGCCTGTAATTCCAGTTCTAGGGTGCCCTATTCCCTCTTCTGGCCTCTGCAAGCACCAGGGATGTATGGAGTACACAGACTTACATGCAGCCCCTCACATATACATATATCTAAAAAAAAAAAACAAAAACTGTAATTGGGTTGGAAAGTGATCAAGATTGTCTATGGTTCTTGCCAAAAAATTGTAATTGGGTTGGAAAGTGATCAAGATTGTCTATGGTTCTTGCCAAAAATTTGAATTTGGGTTTCTGCACCCATGTCTGGCAACACAAGACTCCCTGAAACTCCAATTCTAAGATCTAATGCCATTGGCATATGCTTACTCATGTGTATCTGTGTGTGTGTACACACACAGACTTTTTTTTTTTTTTTTTTTTTGAGGCAGGGTTTCACTATTGGTAGCCTGCAGTTTTTCTATGTAGATTGAGCTGGCCTTGAGCTCAAAGTGCTCAATCAGCCTTTGCCTTTTGAGTGTTGGAATTAAAGGCATGCACCATCATACTTTGCTGAAACCTTAAAAAAAAAAAAATCTTACTATAGCATGAATATATGATGCATATGTACAGTCAGAGGACTGATTCCACCCTTTACTTCGCTTCTGGGGAACAAACTCTGTTAGGCTTAAGCACCTCGACTAACTCAGGCATCTCTCAGACCTGAAAGTTTTGTTGTATGAGACAGCCTCACTATGGAGTCCTGACTGGCCTGGAATTCATCATGTAAATCAGAATGGGCCTGAACTCAGAGATCTTTCTCTGACTTCTGAGTGCTGTAATTAAGGTGTGTACGATCAGCTAATGAAAGGGGCTATTTTATCAAGAAAGGGCTGGAGAAGTGGCCCAGTGGATAAAATACTTGTGCAAGGGTGAGGACCGAAGTTCAGAGTTCAGCTCCATTAGTAGCTAGGCTATGTGCCATTGAATTAACCTCTGGCCTTTACATATACATACACAGTGTCAGGTGTGCACCCACATACATTCTAGTTCACATGCACACTCACAAGTACTGTTCCCTTTGCTACTGAACTATTGAAACAGTGGACTCCAAAGACTTATTTCCTCAGGAGTCCCATAGTGAAGAATGGGAAAAGCTAACACCTAGGTACTAACCAGAGGAAGAACTTGCCTGCCTGCTAGGAAGAGATTTTTGTCCAGTTCTGATAACATACCTGACCACCTTGCAGGACAGACCTGAGCTGAAACTGATGATGGATCAGCCTGACTCCATTTTAAGATTAAGTCCACCTGGTTACAAGGTCAAAATAAGTTCATTCTTAACTACATATCCCTGATGGCCCATCAAGATGTGTATCTCACTGGGCTTGATGCTTAATGGTGTATCCCTTTAAAACCAGGATTAGTGAGGACAGATATCTGTGATTTCAAGGCCACTCTGCTCTACATACTGAGTTTCAGAACAGCCAGGGCTATGTAAATAGTCTCTGTTTCAAAAAACTATTTAAAAAAAAAAAAAAAAGGTTGTTATGGGTCTGGCCTCAGAGATTCTCCATGACCAAAAATAAATTTTAATAAGAGGAAGTTTTTAAATTTTTAATTAGATACTGGCACTCAGAATGATTTGGGCTACGTCTGCCTTTGAGAGCACTCCCAAGCCTTATCCCCTAGCTATACTTGATTACCCAGTGTCACCTACTGTCATGGCAACAGACCTGAATTGTGGATTACCGAGCATCCACTGCTGTCATGGTAACAGACCTGAACATTCTATTACCCAGAGTCCCCTGTTGTAGCAACAGGGCAGAAGACTCCATTGCTGTCATGGCAACAGATCTGATGTAGATCCCTAGTATATCATCAGCCCAAGGCTTATAAAGTAAAAATCATGAGATTATGTTTTTTTCTGCCTACATGTTTTTAACATATATGTCTTGGAGTTATCCTAGTCATTTAACAGTGTAAGCAAATTTGATTACAAAGCAGAAATAGCAGTCTTATGACTAAACCAAAGCTTGACTGGCAAAGATGTCAGGCAGAATTCTCATGAGTCTTATATGTCTTCCAAAGTAAAACAAATACCCCATCACCTGAGGATCCCACACAGCTCAACACAGAGAAGACAACTATAGAAGGATGTGATGCAGCCACAGTTGAGTACCTGCTCTACATCTTACATCTCAAACAACTGTTCCTGAACTGTTACACTATTTGAGAGGTGGGGCCTCATTGGTGGAAGTGACTCACTAGAAGTAGGACTTGGAAAGTTCCAGACTGTCCTCTGGTTCCACTGTCTTCTGCATGTCTCCTTTTGGTCTGTTGTGATGTGAGGAGCCTCTGCCACATGCTCTTACTGTCATAATGTTGTGCCATGGTGAACTGAAATAGCCTGAAACCCTGAGCAGAATTAATCTTCTCTCCCCTACAAATGATCAAGTAAGGACATCCAGTGTAGTTAATACAAACAAACTTGTTTAAGGTGAAAACAGTGGCTTGTTGTTTCCCAAGAACTACAACTCCCAGCATTCTGAGAAGTTACCTTGCTTTTGGGTAAGTGGGCATTAGAGGTTAACTTTGGCTTTTACATTATGAGAATGGAATAGAATTAGAATTAGAATTAGAATTAGAATTAGAATTAGAATTAGAATTAGAATTAGAATTAGAATTAGAATTAGAATTAGAATTGAACCCTACATCTGCCCATTGGTGCCTAGCAACCTATAACTGATGGTCCTGCACTACAGGTCTCCTCCAGGTGGACCTAGAATCTCCATTCTCCAGAACTCCCCTGAGTGTTGGTCTTGGTCTTTCAGAACAGAACCCTGGAGTTGGAGGACTCTGCTCCTGTGTTTCTACCCAGAAGGATGGGTATCCTGGGACTCAGAAACCCAGGAACCATACAGCTCTGAGAGGAGAAGGTATCCTAGTGGAAGGGCATCCTGAGAAACAGGGGCCCAGGAATCACCAGCTCTGGGGTAGAAAAGTATCTCAGTAGGAGGGCATTCTGAGATACCAGAACCCAGGAACCACACAGCTCTAAGGTTGCTTCCTCAATAGAGGTGTTGCAGCTCCCAGGAGAGGGGATCCCCAGCTGAGCTCAGGAGCCTCGGCCTGGCTTCTTCTCTTTAGTTCTTCTCCTCTTCTCTTTGCTTCTTTTCTTGGCTTCTTCCACCAAGAGTCAGATGAGGCAGGAAACCTCATGAAAGAGACTTATTGGCAGGTCCAGGGTTTGGAGGGATGAATCCAGAGTTAGCTGCCCTTTGCTCCTGGGAGAAGAACAGCAGGGAACTGGACAAAATAGGATTTCTGAAGGGGCAGAGCTTCTCAGGGCAGAGATTTCCAGAGTGAGGATTGGTGAGATACAAAGTCCTGAGCTTGGCCAAGCTCAGGGACTGGTGGGTTTTCCTGTTAAGGGATTGATGGTTTTATTTTCATCCCCTTTTCCTTGCATCAGGCCCATGAGTTAGGGTGGGAAGTCTTTCCTGGCCATAGCTGGCTTTTCCTGAGGTGTCGTGTCTGTGGAGCTGCTGGAGGGCGGCGCGTGGGGCAGTGAGAGGCTGGAGAGGGAGTGCTGTCCACAGCACCTATGGGACAGCTCCTGCAGTGGTGTTTCGTGAAACTAGTAGTCTGAGGCCAAAAAAGGTGTCGCCACTGTGGACAGCTCCTGAGGGGCAGCTGAGATGGGAAAAGTAGTTTTGCAACCGTGGACAGCTCCTGCAGCTCTTGTGCCTGCTGCAGGCCTAGATGTTGTGATGCCAGCCATTTTGACAGGATCTGCCATTTTGGACAGCTCCTGTGGGACATTTTACTGCTGGGGGCCGGGGGAGGGGGCATAGGCTGGGAGAGAAGGAAGGGCCTGCTACCTCTTGGACAGCTTTTGTGGTGTGCCGCTCAGGGACTACAGATCCTCCCACTCCTGTTGAAATTAGACCACACTCCTATTTAGGCCCAACCTGTCTTAAGGTACAGTCCAGACTTCCCAAGGTGGACACTGAGTTCCTAGGTAGCAAACGTATGTTTTCCGAGTGTTCTCCTCCTGTGCTTCCTGCTGTAGGCCCTCTACCAGGGCATTCACACGGTCACTGATCGTGACCCACACATTCTCAATGTATTAAACAAAAAAGTTCAAGATGAAGGACTCACAGAACCCTTTCCAAACTCTCTTCAGAGTGGTTCCCTCCACACTCCACGAGTCAGCTTACTTTTCTATAGGCAGCCTTGGGAGAGCCTAGAGGTCATCCTCTCCTTCTTTCTTTTCTGTCTCAAATTCTCTTCAGTTTCTGAGGAAAACTCCTTCATTCTTCTGGGAGCTATTGTGTGGACTTCTCATCTCCTCTGAGTACTTTAGTTCTTGCTTCTTTGATTCTGCCTAGCATCAGCACCTGCCTGGTGCTCAGGGCATTCACTGGTGTAGGCATCCAGAATGCCTACATGATGTCCTACTGTGGACAGTGTCTTATTCTTCTCTGGCTTTCCACTGCATTAGAAGGGAGGGGCAAGCTACCATGGGAATCTAATAAGTGATCATATGTTTAATCAAAGTGATGTGGTCTGGACAATGATGTGGTCTCTAGCTTACTGGAGGTGGCTGCCCACGTAGGGCCATAAACAGTACTGACAAAACTGCTTACCCTGCCAGGGAACTTACAGAAACTGACGGCGGAATACTTCAGTTGGAGTGTTGGAGATGGTAATCCAATGGGCTTTTCAGTCTGCATCTCGTTTCCCTTCGGTGTTCCTACCAAGTGATGTGCTAACTTACCTGGTTCTCATCGTTTGGCCCAAGCCAAGTGCCTTTGAGAAGAAAGGGACTGTGGAGATCTGAAGGCCGAAGCTTTAGGCTAAGAGTGAACCTAGTCTCTTGGATACAAGCAGCTCTGTATTTCACTGATGCCTTTAGGAATATTCTGGAAGCTCAGTAGAAGACCATCAACTGTCATTGAGCCTGGTCCCTGTATCAAGACAGGACTGGCTGGTGTAGCTGCCTGCAGCCACGATCACCAGGTTCTCCTGAGACAAAGCCTAGGAATTAACGGGAAGGAGGGCGAGAGAAACGTGGGGCCAAGACAAAGTATTCTGATCAAGGCCCGAAGTTTAATAATTTGCTTTCACATATAAAGGGGAAGTCCCACCCCCCAGAGTCTCTTCTCAGTACCGCCCAGGGGCTAGGTGAGGAGATAGTAGTCTGGAAGGTGTCAAGGCTAGCTCAGCAGGCAGTCCATTCTTCTTAGCTCTGTAGCAGACCTCAGGGCGCCAAGACTGGCAAGGCAATGCCTCCTTCTAGGTCCTATTGTTGTTTGGTCTTGCTGTGGTCAATGACTTGCAGGCCTGCTTAGGCCTGGGGGAAGGGCACAGGCTGGGGTACGGAAGTTTGATTTCCTACCTAGGGACTGATTAGAGCAAGCCCGACTTTTCTGACTTACTTGTATCTACAAACTTTCACCAATATTTTGCTGAGTCACTGAATGAAATAGGGGTTATCTTCCAACATGTCCCCTTGTTCTGCCAGATATTTACTCAGTGTATAAACCCAGGGAATACGCAGTTCATGTGAGAAAAAGGAACATGTCTACAATCCATGTAGACAGGGATTGACAGGGTCTCTTGGGGTGGGCAGGACGTAATTCCTCAAGGAGTCAGTAACACTGCAGGCAGGGGAAAGTGGTAATAGGAAGGGGGCTTCAGAGATTGCTGATAATAGACAAGGAGATTTATTCCATATGGCCAAATTGGGAATTGCTATAGACAAACAGCCAAGCCTCTCTCTGTCTCTCTTCTCCCCTCTCTGCTCTGAGGTAAGGGTAAAGGTTAAAGAGCTAATACAACAACAAGAAGGTTAAAATCATTTAGATAGACTCACTCCCAGCAGCACTTAGGAAGAAGTCCTGAGAGAGGCTGTGAGACCTTGTGTCTGGTGCCCTGAGGTAAGGGAAGTGAAACAATCCAAGGGCTTGCTGGCTACCAGATAAACTAAAATCAAATAAAATAGTGAAGTCTATTGAATAAGCTAAAAGACACATGAGCTTGGAGTTCCCTCAGGAAGCTGAGAAAGACTGACTGTGGAAAGCAGCTCTTCCCACAACTCACCGCAAGCACACCTGGTCTGCTTGTCTCCAGCTCCTGAGTGCTGGGGTTACAGACACAGGCCAGCATACCAAGTTTGTGTGCTACGGAGGATGAAGCCCAGAGCTTCTAGCACCCTAGTCCAGGATTCTCCTGTCTGCCATAAGCCAGGCCCCCAGCACTGCCTTTCTTTCTTTCTTTCTTTCTTTCTTTCTTTCTTTCTTTCTTTCTCTCTCTCTTTCTTTCTTCCTTCCTTTCTTTCCTTCCTTCTTTGTTTTAGTCCAAGTTTATTTATTTATTTATTTATTTATTTATTTATTTTCCTATTTATTAGTTGAGTCAGACGTCTCTCTACATAGCAATGGAAATCACTACATAGACCTGCCTCCAACTCACAGAGTTCCATCTGCCTCTGTTTCCCAAATAAAAAGTAAAGACCTGGCTTCCTTTTATTTCTTTAATCCCAGGAAGGTTTTGTGTTCATATGTTTGTTTTTAGTATTTTGTTTTGTCACTTTATAGAACAATGACCTCACCAAGATGGAGGCAGTCATGTGGATGGCAGACATCTTGGCTGGTAACCTCACCAAGATGGAAGCAACCATGTGGGTCCACCACCATCTAGGTTGGTATAACATACACCAGAATGGCAGCACCCATAGTATAACACTCACTACACAGTACTCTCTACATAAAAAGAAAAATACTACAAGCTTTTATCATGCTTGCTTCCTCTCTAGGGTGTGAGAGACAGTGGGGATGGTGGGGGAAGGAGAAGGGAGAGGAGGAAGGAAGGGATGAAGAGAGGGAGGTAAGAAGGGAAGGAGGGAGGAAGGAATGTAGAGTTAGACATAATAACAAAAACAGAAAACAAAACAAAAACCCAAAAAACAGAGGTCAGGGGGACCCTAAGACAGAGAAGCAACTTATTCCCGTGTTTATTGTTGAGGCTACTATTTGTGTTTGTTGTTGAGGCAACTATTTGTATTTGGGTCCCATGTACAAAAGAATAAACAAGCAACAACAATGAAATCCCAACTTTTTGCATTAGTGATCACTCAGCTCTGTGTTCTCAGCATTCTGAGGACTGAGGCTGAGAGTTCGAGGCCCACTTGGGCTGCAGAGTGAGTTCCAAAACACAAATGTGATGAACTAGGAATAAAACCAACAAGGGACAGCAGTGCTAGGGGTCTGACTTATAAGGGAGGTGGGAGCCCTGGCCTAGGATGCCCAAATCCCTGGGCTCCACCCTCTCAAGTACTGGAGAACTGCATAATGTGGGGGTGCTGGCCCATGCCTGTAATCCCAGCATGTAGGAGCTGGAAACAGGATCAGAAGATCACCTTCAGGAACATAGCAAATAGGAGCCATCCTGGGCTAAAGGAGACCCTCTCATCATTTTGAGCAGTCTAAGTTTGAGTTTGAGAATTGTATCTTTTTTTCCTCACACATGGACAGGAAGAACAAGCTTGTGCAGTGGCAGGAAAATGTAGTCCTGTGCTGTCTCAGAAACCGCAGGCAGTATTCGCCCAAACTGCTTATGAAGCACTCCACTGACCTGCTGAAGATGAAAGTACGAGTCTGCATGCTCACTTACTAGCTTTGCTCATGGAGTGATGGGGTACTCGTCACTCCCAGCAGCATAGTGCTTCATACTCACGCATCGACACATGCTGTTCCATACGCATCTCCAGTACCACTGTGGGAAGTGATCCTGTCGCCAGGGTTGTTCTTGAATAAGCACTCCAGCACCGGTGAGAGTGGAAGAGGGGGTCACTGCTGGACCAAAGCCAGGATACCTCCTGAAAGGCTTCAATGCTAGGTACAACTTGTGTTCTCAGTTTTGCTTTAGGACTGTAAGTTGAGGCAGGCAAGCAAGGAAGATCCAATAGAAACACGTTTGGCAGCCAGCAGGTTAGTGGCAATGACCTTTCAGCTCTTTCTCCGGGTCATTTTGTTCCAGGTAGCAAGTAACGTCATGCTTGACAAACAGACAGTGCAAGCAGGGCTTTAAGTAAATCACTAAATAAATCAGTAAGTTAGTATCTAATAATTGGTATTTTCTACTTTATTCTACTTCAATATGAGCAAACACTTAAAAATTTTGTTTTACTATTATGTATGTATGGTGAGCTAAATAAATATCTCTTCTTTATAAAGTTGGCCTGCCTCAAGTCTTTTATTATAGTAGCCAAAACTAGAATGACACACCCGCTAACTGATTATTGCCTAATCCAGTCAAATTGACAACTAAAATTAACCACCACAACCAGAGAAGAAAAAAACATTTACCCAATTCGGAACCACAGAAAGCTGGACTAATTTTAAGACTTCTGATCAATTTTCTCAGCTTTTTTCCAATGTAAACCTTGTCTCACCTAATTATGCCTTTTGGGGGCCAGCAAGAAGGCCTAGCAGGTAAAGGCATTTGCTGCCGAGCTGACAACCTGAGTTTGATCACATTGAAAGGAGAGGAGTGACTCTTGAAAGCCGTCTTCTGACCTCCACCCTGGTGACATGGCATGCACATGTCCTCCATCCCCGAAATAATTAATAGATTAAAAAAACAAAACAGAGCTGTGCCAGATCTGCAAAAGATCAAACTAGCCAGCATCCAGCCTGGAGCGACGAAGCTCACAGGCCCCATCTCTCCTTGAGGGGCTATTTGAAACTAATGACTGCTGTGGAAGGGAGAAACAGGTCCCTCTGGGGGTGGACTCTGAAGGTTGTCCATGCCCCAGTGGCGGTCTAGTTGGACTTTGTGATGGTTTGTATATGCTCAGCCCAGAAAGTGGCACGACTAGGAGGTGTGGCCCTGTTGGAGTAGGTGTGGCCCTGTTGGAGTAGGTGTGGCCCTGTTGGAGTAGGTGTGGCCCTGTTGGAGTAGGTGTGGCCTTGTTGGAGTAGGTGTGGCCTTGTTGGAGTAGGTGTGTCACTGTGGGCGTGGGCTTTAAGACCCTCATCCTAGCTGCCTGGAAGTCAGTATTCTCCTAGCAGCCCTCAGATGAAGATGTAGAACTCTCAGCTCTGCCTGTACCATGCCTGCCTGGTGCTGCCATGCTCCTACCTTGATGATACTGGACTGAACCTCTGAACCTGTAAGCCAGTTCCAATTAAATGTTGTCCTTACAAGTGTTGCCTTGGCCATGGTGTCTCTTCACAGCAGTAAAACCCTCACTGAGACAGACTCCCTCCCCTTCTCTCTTCCTTCCTCCCTCCCTCCCTCCCTCCCTCCCTCATTCCTTCCCTCCCTCCCTCCTCCCTCCCTCCCCTGTTCCTCCTCCTCACTCTACCTTTTCCTTCTTCCTTCCCTTCTGTTCTTTTAATAGAAGGGATTTTGCTATGTTACCCAGGATGCCCCCACCTCTTGGGCTGCAGCAATCTTGCCTCAGGTTCAAGAGTATGGGGGACTGCAGGCGCTGCCACTACACCCAGCCTATAACTTCATTATTAAGCAGATTCCTCAACAAAGCTGTTAGGTCATTATGAGGAGCACCTTCTGGGCATCTGGTTACTTCTGGGCTACTGATCTTCTGTCTCCACTTGTCAAAGCCAGGGTGGGGTGGGGGTTGGTGGCCAGCCAGCCTAGCCTACTGGGTAGATTTCAGGACAGTGAGAGACCTCGTGTCCAAAAAAAAAAAAAAAAAAAAGTGGATGGTGCTTGAGAAACAACACATGAAGTTGTCCTCTGGTCCCCAAACATAAGTATATACCACACACACAAGCACACATGCATGACCCACTCACGCACTCCACCACACACACCCAGGAATAATGGAAAAGAGAAGCAGCTGAGTTTGGGAGTGTGACCTTGGTTTGAATCCTGGCTCCACCACATGGCCATTCTGAGACTTACTGGCTGCCCTGTCACTGGCAAGCTTTTCTGATGAAACTAGCACGGGCTCTTTCTGAGGCCCTGAGAAAGGCTCTCTTAGTCTCTTGTAGTAACTTAAAAAAAAAAAACCAAAAAACACAAACTTCTTTCTATAAAGCATCCCAGCCCCTCACACGTGGTACCAGCTCAGATCCCACTAGCTCTTCTGCCACCCCCGCCCCACACAACTGCTTTGGGAGTTAAGCAGGTTCTTTTAAAACACTTGGTGTATAGTAAATGCTCAATTAACATTACTTTCCTCCAGAATAGCCCATAAAAAGGATGGAAAGACAGACAGATACTCAGGTAGTATGCCCCTTTAATGTCTCTGTCTTGGTACTCACTAGCCCAGTCTTACTCTAAGAGTGACTTCTGGCTCTTAAGGGAGGCATCCTTTTCCCCAATGTAGCTGTGGATCCATTTGAGATAGCTGCCCACTCTGGTGTAGACGCCATAGTTATTGAGGTGCCCGCAGCCCTCACCCCAACTCACCAGGCCCACCAGGAACCAGGTACCCCGAAAAAAGACCACCATAGGCCCCCCACTGTCACCATCACAGGCATCTCTCGTGTCACCAATGATGCCTGCACACAGCATGTTCTCTGAGACCACATTTCTCATGACCTTCACACACTCATTTCGAGCGGCCAAAGGGATGCGGATGAAGGTGAGGATGAAGGTTCGGTTCCTTCTGCCATCCTTGATTTTGTCACTTTGATAGCCCCAGCCTGTCACCACTGTCTCCTGGCCAGCCTGAGTGAGCTCCTCTGCCAGGCCATTGTTTGGCAGGCAGATGGGCACTATGGTTTTAGAGAGAGTGGCTTCCTTGGCCAGGAGGAGCAGTGCAATGTCATTGTCGCTGTTGCTCCGAGTGTAGTTAGGGTGGACGAGAATCTCCTTGATTTCCAGGTCCAATTCCCAGTGGTCCCTGCGTCGCAGATCATACTCACCTGCAAGGTAAGAATGTTATTAGAGTACTTTGGGGAAGCCTACACGACCGTGGGTCTTCTGCTGTCCTGAATGGAGTCCCTATGCCTCAGAACCCTACCAAACGTGAGATTTCCTGCCAGAAGCATGAGTAGTTGGCCCTAGGGCATCAGTTCCTTAGGGGCAAGGGGCTGGCTGCACCCAGAATTCACAGATAGAACAGCAAAATGAAGTTTGAAACAGCAGAGAAGCCAGAGATTCCTGTAGACCCAAGACCAAGTGGAGTCAGCAAAGAGCAACATTACTGAAGAGACTGTCTCCAGGGCAGCAAGGGGAGCACCAGCAAGGCCCAAGGAGGAGCACCAGCAAGGCCCAAGGAGGAGCACCAAGGTCAAGGAGGAGCACCAGCAAGACCCAAGAAGGAGCACCAGCAAGACCCAGGCACTGCTAGGAAGAATGATCTGGACCATAGAAAAGAGCAGGTCCTCTTCGGCAGCTGATGGCTCTGGGAAGCAGGACCCCTTGCCAATGTCCACACTGAAGGTAGTTATACAACATATCAATTTTGTCATCCTGGGGGAGGGGGGGCATCTTTTCTTTTGTTTTGCATGTTCTTGTATATGTATATATGTGCTAGTATTCATGGAGGATGCATGTGTGTGAGGGTGCGTGCACATATGTGAGCGTGCATGCGCAGGCCAGGGCTCGACGTTTGGTTTCTTCCTCGATTGCTCACTACCTTGTATTTGAGGCAGAACTCCCCAAAGCTGAAGCTCACAGATTCAGCTAGACTGGCTGGCTAGCAGGCCCCAGAGACACTCTTGTTTCTGCATCTCCAGCCCTGGGATTAGCTATAAATACCATATCTAGATTCTATGTGGACTCTTAGAATTAAACTAAGAATTTATTTTGACAACTAGGTTATTCCTTAACCTACCTTTTTTCTTTGTGGTATAATGTCTGCTAAAAGCCCCTCCAGAAATTGTCACAGAGTAGGGCTTGGACTTGGGAATCTCAGATTCCTAGGGGAGCAGCTAACAAGGCTAGCCAATGTTACATAGCTCCACCCTGTCAGTTTATGTGAAGCTCACGTAGTGTCATGGGTCTGACCATGGCCAGGTGCCGAGGCCAACACAGAGCTGACTCCATAGGAGTAGGAGTGAGAAGATCCCTGCTCAATCACAAATGTGTGGGTCTAGATCTGAGATAAACACCAGAAAATTCCAGCTGACTGGAGTCCCAGTGTGAGCAGATGCTAGCACAATTGCCCACATGCATCCTCTGTGGAATCTCAGTGTGGAATTGCCAGGCTCACACACCCTTGGACAGCAAGCTTGCCTCCCCCGAGCCACCCCAGGCTCCGTCTGCTCCTGCCTGGCTGCAGCCCTCACCGAGCCTCACGGTAAGCTTCTTGGCGCTCTCCACGCAGTGGGCTGCCGTTAGCACCCAGAAGGTGTTGATAAGCACTCCTCCACAGGCCAGCTTCTTCTTGGAGTCCAGAAGGATTGCCTAAAAACAACATATTCGACTGTTTCTGACAATTCCTGGAATAGGACCCTTGAGTCCTAAGGGTCTCCCAGTGTTTCTCAAACACTCCCCTGGGTTCTTGATCCCATTGGAACACATAGACTTTTTCCAGTGTTTTCTATTTGTGACACTGTCTGGTATTGGCCTGTGTCAGGGAATCTCCCTGACATGGCCTATGCAGTTTCTATAGTCACTCTCAGGCACACCGATGTCAAAGCTGAACTGGGCCAGGCCTCATATCCTCGGGGAGCCTTTCTGGTTCAGACTGCTTGGGGTATCTCTCTTGGGCCTTCCTCTGCCTCTTTTCTGAAGGCCATCTTGGTTTTTGTCCTACTGAGTTATTCCAGAGTTTCTGAGCTCCTCAAATTTGTGAACTACTGGTATAGCCTTTGTCCCAGAGCCAGAGATTTACTGATAAACATTTACTTTTACTGAGAAACAGGTAAATGTTTGCTTCTCTGTTGAGGCTGGGGATGCTTGGTGTCAGCACTCCCTTGTGACTCTACCCTTCCCAATAAGTATAGTCCTGCCTTAGTTCCGGCCCACACAAGCTTTGTCTCTCTCCATCTCCTCCTTGACACTGGAACTCTTCTTCCTGCTCGCTCCCATCTGTGTTAGGCTGATTAGTTTTTGTTTGTTTGTTTGGTTTAGTTTTGGTTTTTCAAGACAGAGTTTTCACTGTGTAGCCCTGGCTGTCCTAGAACTTGCTTTATAGACCAGGCTGGCCTCAAACTCAGAGATCTGCCTGCCTCTGCTTCCTGCATACTGAGATTAAAGGCATGTGTCACAGTGCTTAGCATGCTAGCTATGTCAACTTGACATAAGCTAGAGTCATTGGAGAGGAGGAAGCCTCAGTTGAGAAAATGTCTCCATAAGACTCACCTGGAGAGCATTTTCTTGATTTGTGATTAATGGGGGAGGGCACAGCCCATTGTGGGTGGTGCCACATGGTGGTCCTGGTTTTTATAACAAAGCAAACTGAGCAAGCGTGAAGAACAAGCCAGTAAACAGCAGCACCTCTCCATCAGCTCCTGCCTCTATGTTCCTGCCTTGCTTGAGTCCCTGTCCTGACTTCATTTGACAATTAACTGCGATGTGAAAGTGGACACCAAACAATACCCTTTCCTCCTTAAGTTTCTTTGGTCATGGTGTTTTGTTACAGTGATGCCCTAACTAAGTTAACATACATGCCTTTCTCTGAACACGCCCACTCCTATGCTTACCAGCCTTCACCCGTAGCCCTCAGGCAGCAACGCTTCTGTCTGCCAGCAGGGGGCCCCAGGAGACTGTCCCCTCTCACCTGCCAAGGGCTGTCACCCTGCTTCGTCAGCGTTCCATTGACTATCCTTGGATCTTGGTCTTGTTCATCTTCTGACTCTGTGTCCCGTTTGAGCATCTTGCGTTTCTTATCTATCCACCTCCCCAGTTTCCCACATGGAAAATTCACTAAAAGTCAAAGAGAGGTGGTAAAGGCCCTCCGTGCACGATTTCCACAGCACCCCATCCTCCTGTTTGTTGGCTAGGCTGCCACCCCGGACGCTTCAAGAAGTGCAGCTTGGGAATCAAAAAACAAATAGTGCCACCTACTGGCAAGAGTTGGCCAAGCAATGTTACTACCTGAGTGTCCCTAACTAAAGATATCCTGGATTCACCCCAGGGCTATAGGTGTTCATCCTCAAGATTTATAAGGAAAGGCTCCTTGTTTGGATGACACCAAGCTCCTAGAGATGAACTGTTCAGGAGGTTGTAGCTCAGATGGTAGAATGTTTGCATAGCAAACGTCAGACCCTGGGTTAGAGCCCCAGTACTGCATAAATCAGGCATAGTAACACATATTTTCATAGCACTGAAAATAGGGCAGAAGGATCTGAAGTTCAAGGTTATCCTAGGATGCATAGTGAGTTTTAGGTCAGCCTGGGAAAAATGAGACCCTATCTCAAAGTAGGGGGACAGATTACAGAGAAGGAGCAAGTCTGTCTTTCTTTCTTCTTTCTTTACTTTCTTTTCTCTCTCTCTCTTTTTTTAATGTACATGAGTGTTTTGCCTGCATGTGTTCAAGCATACTGCATGTTTCTTGTGGCCTCCGTGGCAAGAAGATGTCATCAGACACTTTGGAACTGGAATTAAGGACATCTGTGAGCTGACATATAGGTGCTGGGAACCAAATTGATCTCCTCTGCAAGAACAGCAAATATTCTAAACTCTAAACCATCTTACTTACCAGTCTCAAAAGTGTGTGTGTGTGTGTGTGTGTGTGTGTGTGTGTGTGCAGTAGCACATTCATATAGAAGCCAGAGGTCAATGTTGAGCAATGTTGAGTGTCTTTCTTGTTTCTACACCTTAATTTTGAGACAGCCTCTCACTGAGTGTAGTGCTTGTTTGGCCAGTGAATCCTCAGGGTCCTACTGTCTCTGCCTTCCCCCTCAGCACACTGAGGTTACAGGCATATACAACCAGGTTCAGCTTTTTATGCAGATGCTGGGATCCAAACTCAGGTCCTTGGGCTTTCCTGCAAGCTCTTGACCAACCAAGCTGTCTCCAGCTCTGGGTGATTCTTAGCTAGTGTCATTTTGAAGCCTCTCTTCCTATAGCTGCTGGCACATCACAGAAATCCAGGGGCTGGTGGTCTGTAAGGTTTGCTCCCGTAAGTGTTGAAGACTCCAGATAACTGGAGACCTAAGCTGGAGAGGCAGTGGAACATCAGCAGCAGGGAAAGCAAGAAATGGCAGAACGGAGAGGAGACAGCAGCATCGAGATTCCAGAAGCCGATCAGTACACAGATGTAGTAACTGATCTGGCAAACTGAGAAGCAAAAGTCTCTCCCACTAGCAGAGTGCCCAGAAACTGGAATTGCATATGCAGTCCCCTTCAGGAGTTCTTCAAACCCCTGGGGTGAGGGCAGTACAGATCTGACTGCACATGGGGCACCGTGTGAGCTGACAACAGAGGTTTGGAGAGCCCTCTTCATAGCTTGACTCCCCCTTTTCTCACCCATCGAGGTCTAACCCTATAAAAGGTGAACCAGAGGCTTTGAGAAAGGGATGACAGACAGCTCTATAGCAAAGAGTGGCATGGCGAGAGACTCACGGGTCTGTGGGCTGCAGAGATGGCAGCTCCTCTGCCCATCCTGCAGCTGGGTGTGAGAAGGGAACTGAGAGCATCTCCCAGCCTTGTAGACATGCTTCCCTTACCCCACCCAGATGGTAAGACTTAAGGATCTGAACCAAGTTTCTGCCAATAACTCTGAGCTTCAGGAAAGCCTGTAGACAGGCAGGCCCGTGGGCACTTTTTGAAAGTTGCTGTAGATATACAATCAGTTTAAAATGCAAAGTTTAGGGCATGGAGAAATGGTTTAGCATTTGGGAGCACTGGTTGCTCCTCTAGAGGACCCAGGTTCAGTTTCTAGCAACCACATGGCAGCTCACAACTGTCCATAACTCCAGTCCTGGAGGATCCTTGTCAACGGGCATGCATGTAGATAAAGTACCTAGACACATATAGTAAAATAAAAATATTTAAACAAAACAAAACAAAACAGGAAGTTGCCAGGCAGTGGTGGCGCACACCTTTAATCCCAGCACTTGGGAGGCAGAAGCAGGCAGATTTCTGAGTTGCAGGCCAGCCTGGTCTGCAGAGTGAGTTTCAGGACGGCCAGGACTACACAGAGAAACCCTGTCTTGAAAAACCTAAATAAATAAATAAATAAATACCAGGAAGTTTAAAAGTGTGTTGCTGTATACGAATCAGAAAATAACATTGTAAATAGTTCCCTGAAAGAATTCAAAGTCAGTGCTGGGGACAACAGCTCAGTTGGTAGAGGTTTGCCCGGCATGCTTAAAGCACCAAACAAAATCAGGTGTAGATGCTCATAGCCCCAGCACTGTGAGTTAGAGGATAAGAAAACCAGTCATCTCCAGCAACACGATGAGGTCACAACCAGCCACATTAATGAAGGAGACTCCATGAAACTGAATGCCTTCTGTATGGCAAAGGGCACCATTATTTAGGCAAAGACTAGAAAAAGATTTTCTTTCTTTTTTTTTCTTTTTTCTTTTTTTTTCTTTTTTTGGTTTTTCGAGACAGGGTTTCTCTGTGTAGCCCTGGCTGTCCTGGAACTCACTCGGTAGACCAAGCTGGCCTCGAACTCAGAAATCCGCCTGCCTCTGCCTCCCAAGTGCTGGGAAGAAAAAGATTTTCTAACTACACATCTGATAAAGGGCTGATTTTTAAAATATGTAAAGAACTAAAAAAAAAAAAATACTGGATATCAACAAGAAAATAAGCCAATTTAAAACTGGGGTATGAATAGAAACAGAGAACTCCCCCCCCCCCCCCCCCCAAAAGGAAACACAAATGGCTGAGACGCACTTAGAGAAAATTTTAACATCCTTAGTCATCAGGGAAATGCAAATCGAAACTACTCTGACATTTCATCTTACACTAATCAGAATGGCCAAGATCGATAAAACAAATGACAGCTTGTGCTGGTGAGGATGTGGAGTAAGGGGAACACTTATCCATTGCTGGTGGGAGTGCTAACTTGTACAGTCACCATGGAACTCACTGTGGCAGTTTCTTAGGAAGATGGGAATTGATCTACCTCAAGATCCATCTATATGCTTCTCGGGCCTCTACCCCAGGACACTGCATCCTGCTAGAGAGACCTGTGCAACAGTGCTCACTGTTGCTCTCTTTGTAATAGCCAGAAACTGAGAACAACCTAGCTGTTTGTCAGTGGAGGAATGGATAAGAAAATGTGTTACATTACACAACGAGATATTACTCAGCTCTAAATTAAGTAAGTAAATAAATAAACAAAATCATGAAATTCACAGAGAAATAGATGGAACCAGAAAAACCATCCAGAGTGAGGTAACTCAGACCCAGAAAGACGAATGTGGTGTGTATTCTCTTAAATGTGACCGATAGCTCTTAAGTCATTGACAAACAAGCTACAATCACTATAACCACAGAGGTTAGGTAGAGAGTAAGAGACTACAGGGAGGAAGGGACCTCCCCAGGTAAGGGAACTAGAATAGATAGTTATGGATAGACTTGGGGAGGGACTGGAATGTGGGGAGAGATAGCTAAACTAAGGGCCATTTGTGTATGGAAACCTAACACAGTAGAAGCTTTCTATAATATATAAGTATACAAAGGCAATCTAAATGAAATCACCAAATAATGAGAGAGACAGGAGCCCAACTGGATATCGCTGGTCACCAAAGTAAGTTTCCCTCCTGTACAAGGGACGGGTTAACATTTAATTGAGTTCTTTGCCAAAGGTGACCCATGGGGACTTCTCGACAACTGAGGATATTGGTGGTTCTCCCCAAACTGAGGGTAAGGTAAGGTCCCATTGCTGAAGACATCGACAGAACTCATTAAACATGGAGAAGTCAAGCCGGTGTCTGCCTGCAGCACTCACCCCTATGGACCGGAAGGTGCTCTGCAGGCTACGAAAGGACAAAGGTAAAAAAAACCCTTCTCAGCTACAAACCCTTCCATGTACAAGTACCCTGCCTGCAAGATACACTGGATCTATAACTGTGCAAAATCCATGGGAGAAACCAACCAATATATGTGATCTGGGTTAAGGCCCATTCCATGAGACAGAACCCTTACCCAATGCTGCCTTGTGTGGCCAAAAACCTGAGACTAGATAGATAGGCCAGGAACCCAGGGAAAAAACCCAAATGCTACTCTTCTGCTAAAGGAACATAACAATAAAGTGACTCTTAATGGCATTCTGTTATACTCATAACTCAGTGCCTTGCCTAGCCATCAGCAGAGAGGCTTCTTCCTGCAGCGGATGAGACAAATAGAGAGACAAACAGTCAAACAATATACAGAGAAGAAGAGACCTTGGAATACTCAGTCCATAAATGGATGTCTCCATCAAATCCCTCCCCTCTGAGTTCAGGGAGCTCTGCAGAAGAGGGGACAGAGAGAGTTTAAGAACCACAGAGGATGGAGGGCACTACAGAATAAGAGCCTTCTAGACACAGCATATGAGCTCACAGAGACTGTGGTAGAAGGCACAGACTCTGAATGGGTCTGTCCCAGCTGGGTGAAGAAGTAGACACACGCCCCATTCCTAACCCAGAAGCTATCTCCAATTGATAGCCACTTATACATGAAAAATAAGTTCTCTCCAAGGAAGTTGTACTGGGGAAACAATCCACTCTTAAGGCTCAGCCTCATGCCCAGCAGTAGACAGTCAAGGTAAATAGAAGTCAAGCTCATCTTTGGAGGGACTTTCATAATGTTGTCAGGGCTTTTGCTGTTGGGCCTCTGCCTATACATCATGGCTTCCAGTTTGGGGTTTTTATGGAATTCCTGTGTGTGCAGATGTGTGTCCATCCATACGCATTTCCGTGGCTTTTTTTTTCCTCTTTTTCTTGTTTGTCTGTTTTGTCATATTTTGCTTTTTTAAAATTTACCCTATTTTGTTTTAGTGTTCCTTAGATGCCTGTTTTCTAAGGAGAGACATAAGATGGAGAGTAGATTGGGATGACCTGAGGGGAGTAGGGAGGAGAGACTGTAATCAGAGTATATTGTGTGAAATCTTTTTTTTCTTTCTTTTTTATCAGATTCCATGTTCACATACTTATTTTATACAGATTATATGTGCAATATTTTTAATTTAAAATTCTTAACACTTAAGTTTTAATCAATATAACACTTTACTAAAGCTTTATAGGGAAACAAAATCTACCTTCAGTAAAAGAAAATAAATCTTAAAATATTCTAAGAACCAAGCCTGGTGACGCTGTTGTAATCTTTGGTAGTGGGGAGGCTGAGGCAGGAGGATGACAAATTTAAAGTCTGCTTGAACTACAGAGTTGGTTAAGACCAGTCTGGGTGACTTATTGAAACCTTATCTCAAAAGAAAAAAGGAGGACAAAGGAGAATAGAAAGATAGCAACAGCTGGAAAGAACATCTGCTTAATATGTGGCCAGGCCCTAGGTTCAACCTCTATCTAGTATTGAAAAACAAAAAAAAAGTACAAAGGCTGAGAAGAGCCATGCCTAGGAAAACACACTGAGTCTATCCAAAGAGCTGTGGAACTCCGACTTTCTGACTTCTAAAACTACACACATTAGTAGACTCATTCAAAATAAAAACTCAAGGAAAATCTGAAAGGACGATACGGGAAATAAGTGGTAAGTTTGCCTGTTTTGGGTCCTCAAGATGTGCTTGCTGCGGGGGGGGGGGTGGTGGAGGAGAGGGGTGCTCTTTGAAGACCCATCTTGACTCACCGGTGGACTTGCAGTGCCTATGGTCATCTGACAGCTCATACCCCGGGGCGCAAGCGCAGCGCCTCCCATTGCTCTCCTCCAGGCAGTAGTGAAAGCAGCCGCCATTGTTCACCCGACAGTTCTGGAAGCTCTCTGTGAGACAGGAGAGTGCAGATAGCTCATGGTGGCCCTACCATTTCAGATCCCACCTCAGCCCACCTTGCTTTCTTGCCCAGGTCCTCTCACCCTGCTGACAGAACTTGCCCTCCCAGCCCTCATTGCAGCTGCAGCTGAAGCTGCCCAGGCCGTCGATGCATGTGCCATGACCGCAGCATGGGCTGTCGCACTTGTGGTCTAAGGGCGGAGCTGTGCACTGGTCACCGTCTGCGAAAGACAGCAGGATGGGGCAGAAGAAGATGTGGATACCTCCATTCTCCTCTCCAACCTCCACTGACCCCGGAGTAAGCATCAACATCCATTCAGGTGTTCAGAACTCACTCACCGAAGTACTTGCTCCAGAAGGCCAGCTGTGGGGGGGAGAGAGGGGAGTGCGTTGGGCCCAGCCCAGCCACCTAGGGGAAGCCCACAAGGTATTGCCTCATTCTAAATATAGGGTGTCTAGGAGTGGAAAGGGCTTCCAGACAAACATCTGCCATAGTGCTCCTTGCTGCCCACCCTGAAACACCCCTTTCCACACAGCTGGATCTCTGCCCACCGGGTCATCTACTCCAAAGTAGCATCCTCAGGGAAGAGTACCTAACTCCCTTACAGGCTAATCTCCCTCCTTCAGCCCTATTATCCTTCCCCTGGCTTTGGATCATCCGGGCTTGAGACATGGCTTGCTGGCTCAGAGCCTGTATTTCTAACTAGGCCTTAACTAGCTGAGGCCCAGAGAGCCTCAAGGAACAGATATTAAAGAGTTTTGATCGGGGCTGGAGAGATGGCTCAGCGGCTAAAGAGCACTGGCTGCTCTTCTAGAGGTCCTGAGTTCAGTTCCCAGCAACCACATGGTGGCTCACAACCATTTATAAATGTGGTCTGATGCCTCTTCTGGCATGCAGATAGAGGAGTCGTATACATAAAATAAAAATTTTAAAGTATTTTTTAAAAAAGAGTATTGATCACCAACCCCCACCCCCAAACATTCAATACAGGTCAGTGTGGAGGAGAGGAAAGTCACCTGGTCACGTGGGGGAGAGACAGAGATGGGCAATAGTGGCCCATGGAGGTCTGTCCAGACTCTCTTCCCTGGTTCAGTTCCTACAGTGCCCTGGCCCTGACCAAGCCCTTAAATAAGATCAGCAGTCACATGGTAAACCAACTCTTAGGACTCCAAAAAGGGCCTCGATGGCAGTAGTCATGCCTACTGCTCCTCTAGGTCCCATCCAGCCACAAGCCCGCCCTCTGCACCTAGCCTTGTGACCTTACTGTGTCTTCCACATTTTGGAAAACCTCCTGGGCCTCCTCAAAGTCACAGATCTCTTCCATACACTCCCGTTCCAGGCTGCCTGGCCGCATCTCCTCCAGGAAGCTGTTGGCACGTCTGACCCGAAGCACCTGGTGGGCATGCTCGCTGCTGGAGAACACTGGGCCTGGTTTGGGATGGGAATCAATGTGGTGGCCAAGAGGGGCCAAGAGGGATTGGAAGAAACCCAGCCAGAGAGAGCCTGGGAAGACCTCACTCTGATCCCTCTGCTCTTGTTCTAATTCCCAGGAGGGATGTTATGCCCTGCTTTTATGGTCTGGTCCCAGGTCCCCCTGAGAGAACAGCAGTTTGGATCTTGCAGAATATGAGCTCTGAAACAGACAGACAGACTTCCTTTCAGGACATGCCTGGAATACTCAACAAGGTGTCTCATGCAGAACGGAGTGCTTAGGGGCAGTGTCAGATCCTGCTGCTGCTGTGAAAACTGCAATGTGCATGAAAATAGCCTTACACGGTGTTATCTAATAATAAATAAAAAGCAATAAAAGAATAAGACTGTCAACTGGAATCTGTCTTACAGTCTCCCGGCATAGCTGAGCGAGCCCTTCCTGCCTCTCACCTTCATTTCCCATGGCATCTCATACAGTCCCCACCCCTTCCCCTTGAACAGGGGGAGAACAGGTGGAGAACAGAAAGCTAACACTTGATGTCTCCTCAGCTCTCAGAGATGCCTGTCAGGTAGGAGAAAAGCTAAGAGGGAGGGACGGAATCAGAAGAGTGCATGAGGGAGATGTACTCACTGGAGCCTGGGCAGCAGAGAGCTGGTGGGCGGGGCAGACTAGGAAAGGGCTTGGTAGGTAGATGGGGCAATATAGAAGAGACAGTTCAGGAGGTAGCTGGGTCAGCTCTAGAGAGGTCATTTGTGCCTGTGCCGCGGGAAGCCCAGTGGAGGTTCTGAGGGTCTTGTAATGATGGAGAGACAGTCTTACCAGGATGGACTGGTGTGCTGGAAATTCCCCAGGTGGACAAGAACAGCAGGAAGATTCTGAAGTGCCACATCCTGGAGCTGCTGACACCTGTCTGAGGAGAACTTCTAAGCTCCAAGGATACACACAGTTGAGCTGCTCCCCACCCCACCCCCAGTTCCCCCCAAAGTAGAATGAAAAGGCCATCCCTGAGCAGGGGAGATATCTTAGTCAATAAAGCACTTATCATGCATACTTGAAGACTTAAGTCTGATCCCCAGAACCCATATAAAATTAAAATAAAAATCTAGGTGTCTGAGGCATGTTCTTGTGATCCCAGTACTGGAAAGGCAGAGATAAGCAGATCCTTGTGGACTGCTGACCAGCCACCCTAGCCTGCTTGACCAGCTCCAGGTGACTACTAGCTCCAGGCCATCAGAAGGCCCTGCCTCAAAAAACAAGGTAAATAGTTCCCGAAGAAAATGTTGATCACACACACACATACACACACACACACACACACACACACACACACACACACACCAAACAAGAAAGGAAGGGAGGAAAGGACATGTTTGTGAGCTTGTTGTTCGTGTGGAAACTGAGTCTGGGAGTGGGGTACACTGTTCACAGCCAGACAGTCTTGTGGCCTTAGAGCTAGGCTTACTCTAGGTACCTGAAAGCAGAAAAGTCACTGCCTGGGGCAAATTTCATTTCTTACTGGATAGCAAGGGAGCAAGAGAGAGAGAGAGAGAGGAGAGAGAGGCAGAGAGAGACAGAGAGAGAACAGTATTAAACAAGAGGAGAAAGAGAGAGAGAGAGAGAGAGAGAGAGAGAGAGAGAGAGAGGCAGAGAGAGAACAGTATTAAACAAGATGTTTACCTGTTCCATGCCTCAGTTCTGTCATTTGCAAAATGGATAGAATATGTTTCTTCCATAAAAAGTTGTTGGAAAACAAATAATAAAAATATAAAAAGCTCTTTCTTGTGTGCACAGATTTGTACACACGTGGGGACCAGGGGCAATTTGACTGCCCTTCGTCCTTCCCCAGGCATTCATTGTCTGATTTTTTTCCTCCAGGTGGTTTTTTTCTAGATGCTCTTGGCTATTTTGGCTATCTTGGAACTTCTATGTAGACCAGGCTGGCCTTAAACTCACAGGGATCCACCTTCCTCTGTCTCTTGAGTACTAGATCTAAAGGGGTATGCCTGGTTTTCACCTTATTTTTTGAGACAAGGTCTCTCTCTCACTGTCTGGAATTTATCAAGTAGGCTGGCTCGCCAGCAAGCCCAACTTGTTTCTGCTCCCTAGCACCAGGATTGAAAGTGTGTGCCACCACACATTGCTTTAAAACAAACAAACAAACAAACAGCAAACAACAAACAAACCACAAACACTCACAAGGCAAGCACTTTTTCAGCTGAGCCATCTTCCCAGCCTCTCCAACCCCTCTCCCAAGTTGTTAAACAAGTAGGATACTGGAGAGTTGCAGTTCAGAAGGGGAGAATGTACTTAGCATGTTTAAGATTCTGGGTTCAATCCCAAACACCAGAACACACACACACACACACACACACACACACACACACCCTCATCGGTCACTGTTCACTTTTACAAGAGGTAGGCAATAATAGTCTCACCCCCGTTTCATGGGAAGGGACCCAGAAACTTGGAAGAGAGAAGCTACTTGTTACAAGCCGACACCTAAGAGGAGGGCAGAGTTTGGCTTCAAGGCCTGTGTGGCCCTAACTCTGGAACCCTTGCCCCCAATCAATGGTCAACCCACAAGGCCTCTAGTGTTCCCCAGACCAGGTGGGCAGGCCCACCTATTCCAGCTGCATAGTCCCTCCTGGCCTCGCTCTCCTGCTTTGCTGGCTTCAGGAATCGGATATTCCACCTTAGAGAACATGATAGAGAGAAGTAGTGGGGTTCTGGGTTTCAAGATGACTCTAGATCATGGGGAACCCCTTGGCTGACATCCAGTTGATCCACATAATCTCAGGTGTCGAGAGGGCCACCTGGATAATCGGGAACCCATGCTTTGGTCTAGATAGAGTTTGGGCCCTTGTTTTCCTTGGCCCCAAGCTTCAGTCTGCCTGGAGAACCTTAGCTCAAGGATTTCACCTTCCTCTCAGCTGGAATCTCCTCCCCACCCCTTCCTCCACAGCCCTCCACCGTCTTGCCTTGAGGGGGACTTACAGGGGTGGGCCAAGGAGAAACTGCAATTTCGTCCAGGTACCGCCATGTCAGTTTGGGAGTCAGGTTAATCCATAACCACAAATATTTGCTTAGCCCTTGGTGCTGAACCTCCCTCTCCCCAGACAAACAAACAAGAGGTTTTCTGATCCCAGCTCTGGAAGGCTTCATGTGCCCAGTGCTCACCTCTGCCTACCGAGGAAGCTGTCTATCAGAAAGTGGGGAGAAAGAGAGGGTTGAGCCTGTTCGAACTCATTGGCAGATGTGTTTTCATTTTAGCCCGCAGTAACTGAGGGATGGGAAATTTAAAAGAAAACAAAAAACAGACAACAGCAACCACAAACAGATATTATAGCATGTTCATGGGTAGCACACTTGAAAATAATTACAAATATCACCAATCTAGGATGCCATTAGTGATAAGATGCTCTTACTCTCCTCTCTATTTTACAGAAGGGGGTTCTCCTTCTTAACAAGTCCTTGTTACTTGTCCAAATTGATGGAGTTTGTGGGAGGCAGGCTTGTACTAGAACAAGGCTCCTGGCTCAGCTGGCCACTTTGTGAGCTAGTGAGAGAACGGAGTGACTCAGGGAAAACTGCCAGAAGCTCCCAGCTGAGAAGTCTGGAAAAGATCAAGGCAGACCTAGTAGCCTTTGGCATGTTCTGTAAGCTGCCAGGGTTCCCTCAGCGCCCTCCTTCCTTCCTTGACACTAGCTGTACCAGGGAAACTACCATCTTTTCCCTGCCCTAAAGCTCTTGTTGGCCCTGCTGCTCCATAAAGTCCTAGCTCTGAATGGGGAGCTCGGCTCCAAGTGGTTCATCTATCTTGGGCACAGGAGCAAAGGCTTTGACCCAGGGAGCCAATCAGGTTTTCCATCTCGGTAACCAGGAATAAGATCTTAGTAAACTGATCAGGTGTGCGGCTGGATTCAGAAAATTGAAGAGGGGGAGGAGAGGTGACACAGACACCAGAGTGCCATCGTACCCACCCCTATCCCCGCCACCACTGGAGGTGAGGTGGGAAGATCCCAAGACAGGAAGTAGGAAAGTACTGGGTTGGGAGGCGAGATGGAGTGTGAGGTACTTAGAAATAAACTTGTGCGCTGGGCAGTGGTGGCACATGCCTTTAATCCCAGCACTTGGGAGGCAGAGGCAGGCGGATTTCTGAGTTCGAGGCCAGCCTGGTCTACAGAGTGAGTTCCAGGACAGCCAGGGCTACACAGAGAAACCCTGTCTCGAAAAACCAAAAACCAAAAAAAAAACAAAAACAAAAAACAAAAACAACAAAAAAAAAAAACCAACCAAACAAAAAAAAAAAAACCCAAAAAACAAAACAAACAAACAAACAAAAAAAACCAAACTTGTGGGAAGCGGAGAGCCTGAGAGCTGTCTGAGCGGCTGTGCTGGCTGCCTAGAGAAGGGGCACTGAGTTCCTGGTCACTCAGGCATTAAAGGCCAAATGCCACACAAACGTGAGCTTGTGCACCCTGGAGAACTTTTTTTGTTTCTATCCAACGGCTCTACCCAACTTTGCATGAACTTGTGAAATACATGTTTGTTGCGGGAGTTCTTGCTCCCCTACGAGTCGTCCGCTGCCTCTCTCCTACCCTCCCAAACACCAGAGGATGTCTGGTGGACGCGCGGCTTCTCTTTGCTTCCACTACTTCCGACTTCGTTCTAAAGGTCAACTCTCTGGCAAGCCTGGCAGGACGTACATGCTGACCCCAACCTGCATGATGGACTCTGCCCGAGGCGGCGACGTCCAAACCCTGAACGAAGCTTGGGGATTGCAGTGCTGATGTGTTCATTGCCGGGGAGTCATGCAGGCCTGGCAGGCTGCCTGGAGGAGATCCTTACACTTCCTCGGGAGAGCCCGTTTAGACCTCCTGGGGACTCTGCATGGTGCTCTGTACTAGCAGCCAGCAGCCCATCAAGGGTGTTGAGCCTTTTTGTGGGGTTTCTGGCAGGGAACAGTACACCATCCTTACTGCAGCTTTACTATGCCAGGCTGAGGTCCTGGGTGGAGTCAGCCTCTGATCTCCCTTGCTGAGAGTGTCTCCTGAGCGCACCCATATTCAGCCAGATCTGCTGCAAATATCGCAGCAGGACTTTGCGGGGTGGGGGTTGGGGGAGGAAGGCAAGCCACTTGTGATCTCCAGAGCAGACCCTTGAACTCGCCTTATGGGAAGAAAGACATACTAAGGAAAAGGAAAAATTTGAAAGTCGGTGAGAAACGCTGTGGTCTGAAACTTTTCAGCTTAGGATCGGAATCGCACAATGTTAAATGCCCTGCCCTTGACTACCATGATCTGACTTCTGCCCTGCGGTGTATGGCATAAGTGAACTTCTTAAGGAACCATTTTCACTTGCCGCCATCGCCTCTGCTGGTCCCCTCTTCTTATTGCTGAGTTGTTTGATGGCATGAATGCAGTTCAGTTCACTATCCATTTACTAGGTCTTGGTTCCTATTAAACGCAGATGCTATAACACTAGTGTGTAGGGTTTGGGGAAGGCATACATTTTCATTTCTCTTAGATAAATAGCTAGGAAAGGGTTTGATGAATCATGCGGTGATTTCATGTTTACAGTCACACCACATTGGAAAGGTCAAAATGTTTTCCAGATGGCTATACAAATATATGCATGCCCACCGTGATACACAGCTGGTCTACTTAGCTTTTATTTTCATTAGATGTTGTCATTTGTTTTTTATTTTTTATTTCATTATTTTTATAGAGTGCATGTGTGCTCAAATGCATGTGTGTAGAAGCCAGAGGACAGCCTTGGCCAACAGAAGACAATATGGGTACAGCATATATATATATATATATATATATATATATATATATATATATATAT
>JANHMN010000013.1:53602711-53655642 GCA_030674055.1 Rhabdomys pumilio | reverse complement strand
ATATATATATATATATATATATATATATATATATATATATATATATTCTATCGAGAGAGAGAGAGAGAGAGAGAGAGAGAGAGAGAGAGAGTGTGTGTGTGTTTTTCACTGGTTTAGAACTTTGACTAGGCTGACTGTCTAGTGAACCCTGTGAATTTGCTTGTCTCTACATCCACAGCTCAGGGATAACATGTGGGTGCCACCCCACCCACCCAGTTTTATATCAGATCATCAGGCTTGCAAAGCAAGTCCTTTACTAACTGAGCCATCCCCCTAGCTCCAATATGCAATGAAATATTGTTTCAAAAAAATCCCCCCACACTGGATTGGAGAGATGGCTCAGGTTTAATTCCCAGCACCCACAAAGTGGTTCACATCCACCTGTAACTCCAGTTTTATGGGACCTGACGCCCTCTTCTGGTCATCACAGGTACTGCATCCATGTGATGCATATACATGCAGACAAGCTAAACATCTATGCACTTAATATTAAAATACACATTAATTTAATGCACCCAACAAACAAGCAACAATAACAAAAAGCTATAACTGAAGTAGCCTAAAGGAAGGAAGGCAGGCACATGGTGGCTACCCCAGCCCTTTATGCTGCAGACCTCATTCTGTTAGACTCTCCCAAATGCTGTGCCAATAAGGAAACATCTCCTACCTCAAGACTTTTGATTGGATACATTAAGTTTCTATTATGGCTTTAATGAAACTGCAGACTGAAGTAATAAAGATGGAAACTTGTCCAGATGCCAACGAGAGACAGCTAGTCCATCTGTGTGCATATGTGGTAAATTCCATCCTATTTATGATTTTCATAGTAAAGAAAACAGAAAGACACGAGCCAGTGTGTGTGTGGCCATCTTAGACACGGCTCTGCTGACAGGCATCAAGGACAGGGGTGGGCTTTGACTCCTGCAGACAAAGAAGAGGTTCAGAAATGGAAGAGTTGAGTTGTTTTCAGTTGCCTCAGGACATGCAGAAGTATTTAATGTGGTTTTCAAGTTTCAGAAAGGGAAGAGAACAGCTTTAAAACATATCCTTTAAACATATTCTTCAAGGTGGAATTCATTATTGTAACACCAAGAAGACTCCTTCTCCATCTTCCCCCTCTTCTTCTCTCCTTTCCTTCTAGTCTCTCTTTGTCTCTCTCATGATTTCTCTTTTCTTTATGTAAACTGTGTTAGAGGTAGAATCTCTGAGGCGTGACTGGGTCATCAGGGTCTGCTTCCAAGGACTAACAGATGAAGGGATTGCTGAGAGACCAGCTTTGTCATATAAGTGAGCCTTTCCCAGCATGCTTGCTCTGTCTGTCCACATTACAATGCAGCATGAGCCTCCCTCCCAGTGTCAGCACTGTACTCTGGGACTTACCAACTGCCAGAACCACGCATCAGATTGCGATGGTTAACATTGGTTTTCAATGCAACAGGATCTGGAACCAGCTATAAGACAAACTTTAGGTGTGTCTATGAAGGAGTTTCTAGACTAGGTTAACCGGGATGAGAAGATCCATTCTAAGTGTGTGCTGCTGCTCTGTGGCCTGTGACCTGGACTGAGCTGGAAGAGGAAGTAAGCTGAGCCCCAACCCTCATCTTCTTTGCTTCCTAACTGTGGATGCAATGTGACCACTGCTTCTGGCTCCTGCTGCCATGCCTTCTCTACCGTGATGGACTGTACCCTCAAAACTGAGCAAGGAGGACTGGAGAGATATAGCTCAGTGGCTAGAAGCACTGGCTGCTCCTCCAGAGGACAGGGGTTTGATTCCCAGCACCCACGTGGTGGCTCATAGCCATCTGTAATTCCAGCTCCAAGGAATCTAATAATGTCTTCAGGCACCAGTGACTCAAGAAAGGGATGCATGGTCACACATGCAAGCAAAATACACATAAAATAATATAACAAAAACTTTAAAAAATGTTGAGCCAAAATGAGTCTTTTTTTTCTTTAAGTTGTAACTTAGGGTTTTAATGCTGTAAAGAAACACCATGACCAAGGCAACTCTTATAAAGAAAAAACATTTAAATTGGGCTGGCTTACACTTTCAGGCGTTTAGTTCATTATCATCATGGCATGTAGTGAAAATTTTGGTTTCTTTAAAACCCCAGTTATGTTATATGATTGTGCTTTTGTTTTAATCCCAGGTATGGGATATAGGGCTGCTTCAGATTGTACACAGACACTAACTATGATTTGTCTCATGCTCTAGAAGGGGTGTGATTTTTGCCAGCAGCAGATAGTTTACATTTGGAATTCTGGGGACTCTTGAGAGGGTATAAATGGGAGAACCCTGAGAGGCCCTGAGGCAGCTGCTGCTTCTTCTGCTGCTGGTGGTTTTGCTGTTGAGTTTGCTGCCTTTGCTATTGCTAGATTTCTGGATTATTTCTGGATTTCTGGATTTCTGGATTATTTCTGGATTTCTGGATTTCTGGATTTCTGGATTTCTGGATTTCTGGATTGCTGGATTGCTGGATTGCTGGATTGCTGGTTGGAGATATCCTGACAATGAAGACTGGACTTGCTCCTAGAAACTCAATGCCCCTAATCAGCAGGAAGTAGTCTAAAGAGATATATGCCTCTTTTCTCTCTTTAATGTTCTTTCTCTCCTATGTAGTGTTGGGGATGGTGGTGGAAGGGATTAAAGTGAAATAAGTGTGGAGAAGGGTGCTAGACAATAGAACCCAGTAAAGTAACCCAAAGGTATAGTTACAATGGGGGAAGCATGGCCGTATTCAGACAGATAAGATGCTGGAGGAGCCAAGAGTTCTACATCTTGATCTTCAGGCAGCAGAAGGAGAATTGTGTGCCACACTGGGCATAGTTTGAACATAGGAGACTTCAAAGCCTGCCCCACAGTGACACACTTCCTCCAACAAGGCCACACCTACTCCAAGAAGGCCACATCTCCTAATAGTGCCACTCCCTGTGTGCCAAGCATCCAAACACATGAGTCAATGGAGGCCAGCCTTAGTCAGACCATAAGTTGCTTTTATCAGATATTTTGTCACAGCACTAAGACAAGTAACTAATACACAGTCAGCCTCTACTATTTGTAAATTAACCAGCTTTGAAAATTTTGTTATAGCAACCAAAAATGGACTCAGGTTAGTCAAGTTCAAATATATTAAGTTAGCCTTCTGAACCACCAAAAGATCTTGGAAGAGCCCTAAAGGACAGAATGACACTGTGAAGAGCAGCCAAGGGTATTTACCTGCCTGGGCTGAATACATGGTTCAAAAGGCCTGGGAACTAGTGCCACAGACCTAAGACCATTGCTACTCTGCAGTATTCTAAGTGTGACCACGCCCAAACCCTCTTCTCCAGGACACCCTCCTTGGGGAAAGTGCCAACACACTGGCATGGTGCCAGGGATCATCAGCTCGTGAACTTACTAGGAACAGGTAACTTCATCCCCAAGAATGATTGCAGCCACTACATTCAGTTTGGTGGCTTCTGTATTAGTTTTATTTCCTGTGACTACTAAAGCCGCAGTCTACCATGTCTGAACAGCTTTCCTGAGCTGGGCATAAAATGGAGGATTCCCTTTCCTTAGTAGGCTTCCTCTTCTTTGCCTGATCCCTGATCCCTGATCCCAGGAGCCCAACCCACACTCTACCTGAGGGGATGTCACCTAATACCTGGGGAAATCACAGGTTCAACTCCCTGGAATGTCTCTCCATGCAAATGAGGTATCCCAAGTACCTTAAGCCCCTGCCAATGGAACTTCATTCTAAGAAGATTCCCTTCCCACTCTCTAAGGTTCACCCTGGTTCACTAAGATGGCCTCAGAGAACTGTTCATTGAAGATCATTGGAGAAGGCCTTCGTCTAAAAGAACTGTAACACTAAGATCTGCGGGCACACACACACACACACACACACACACACACACACACACACACACACACTCACTCCCAGCTGGACCTGCAGACCCTACCCATCTGGAATCCTCTTCATCCTTCCAGCCTGGTGCGAGAGGTAGGAAACAAAGGACAAGGAAGCACAGCTGGACCCCAGCACGCATACCACATGTGACTGTGATAAAAATACCCTGACCGAGCAGCCTGAGGAAGAAAGGGTGTTCTGGCTCACAGCCCCAGATTATTATCCACTGTTGTGGGGAAGTCAAGGCAGCAGGAGCTTGAAGCAGCTCAGCATATCTCATCCAGCGTTAAGAGCGCTGAGAGACGAATGAACAAAAGACTTTCTATGATCAGCTTACACTGTCCTCTGTTATACAGTCTAGGACCCAACCGCAAGTAGCTTGAGATAGGATGATGCTATCCACCTGTAGACTGGGCCTTCCACTTCAATTAATGTAATCAAGGCAATCCCCTACCTAATCTGGACAGTCCCCCACTGAGACTAGATTACGCCAAGTTAACAATTAAAACTACCCATCACAGCTATATTGAAGAGTTTCCCAAAGGTCACAGGCAAAGAAACAGATGAAAGTATTCCACTGTATCTTGAGACAGAATGACACTTGTTAGTGAATATGGTGATAGCAGTGTATTCTTCTTCCTTCTGTGACAAAATGCTGAAAGAAAATGGCTCATGGAGGGGTTCATGATACAGCTTACTTCATCTTGGCTCACATATCCAGTGCACAAGTCATCATGGAGGAGGGGGCATGAGGCAGCTGGTCTCGTCGTGTCCACAGTCAGGAAGCAGAGAGAGATGAATGCTGGTGCTAGGCTCTCTTTCTCCTCTTCAGTCAGCCCATGACCCCAGTACAGGGAATAGTGCCCCCCACATTTACAGTGGGTCATCTCATCTCAAGAAACTCAATCTGAAAAGTCCCTCACAGGCAAGTCTTGAGGCTTCTGCTTGATTCTCGATCCTGTTAATGTCACTATCCACCACCATAGGTATTAGATAAGCCTTACTGTATTTTCTTCCATTCCTTTTTCTTTCCCTCCTTTCTTTCCCCCTCCAAATATTCTTTCCCTTCTCCTCAACTCGTGTGTGTGTGTGTGTGTGTGTGTGTGTGTGTGTGTGTGTGTGTGTAATTACTTTAGACTAGGTTTCACTGTTATAGTTTTGGCTGTCCTGGAATTCACTAGGCTGACTTTGAACTCAGAGAAACACCTGCCTCTCTCTGCCTGCTGTGCGCTGGGATTAAAGGTGTGCTTCACCACACCTGGCTATGTACATGTTAATGTAAATCTTAGGTAGCCAATAATGAGTTAAATAAACTGCTCTATCAGAGGACAGGAAGACAGACAAAACTGGGAGCTCAGCCCACAGCTGCCCTCAAACTCACCACCCTCTTGCCTCAGCTTGACCAGTGCTGGAATTACAGGCATGGGACACCATGCTCTGCTTATATATAATTTTAAATATGTACTCATACAATACTATATACAAAATATGTGATCACACACACACACACACACACACACACACACACACACACACACGGGGTGAGGGGTGGCCTACGCTGGCCACTCAAACACATATTCCATTTCCATGTTGTCTGACACAGAGCTTCTGTTATAGAGCAAGCCAAGAGGCTGTTGTTTTTCTTTGTGGGCTTTGCTTGGTGAAGAGGCCAGAGATAAATCAGGCCGGGTCTAAGGTGCCCTATAGTCTTCCAAGGAGTCCTGGAGATGCACCGGCAGACAAAGCAGTGGGCGTGGCTACTCTCTAGGGATCAGGCTAGCAGAGGAGAGCGGAATGGGTGCTTTAGCCTCCAGTGGCTAGTGACTGTCCCACCACAGTGTGCTTAGGCTGTGCTTTGGCCCTAGATGTGATCTGAGCTCCCCTTCAGAACCTTAGAACCACAACCTTCCGTGCCTAGTGCGCTACTAGGCCCCTCCTAGCAGTGGGGCGAAGCGGTCTCCGCCAGGCTCCCCCTGGCTGCGCGCCCGGCGCTGAGTCAGCTGTGAGTCAGTGTCCCCAGACCGCGTCACGTCCTGCTCCAGGGGGACACAGAGGTCTGGAAAGAAGCAAAGGAGGAGCAGGGTTACCCATTAACCAGCTAGTTGCCCCAGCCACTTTCTCGGAAGTCAGGCCAGCACATTTATTGCCGTGTCCCCTCATCTGCAGCGCGGGTCAGACAGCCTTGGTGACCCAGGTTTCTGTTGAGAGTCCTTCACATTTTCCTTTTAAACCTCAGCCAGCAGTAAGAAGTGTTTTACATTGCAACAACGTTTCACACACACACAAAGATCCTCTTCAGTTCTATTTCTTCTTTTAAATTATCATGCACTATAAATTATGTCTTTATAACCTATTAATAGGTTGTAACCTGTAGACTAGGGTCTACAAGCTTATTCCTCGCTTCCTCCTCCCCCTGCTCTCAGCCCAGGCTGGCCTAACTTCCTAGGTTACCAAGGGATGACCTTGAACCAGGCACCTCCTGGCTCCGCTGTCTTATGCCGCACTGGGGCGGGGTGGGGGCTGGAACCCAGGGCTTTATACATTCTGTTAATTCAGCTACACCCCTAACCCTGCTCTTTTGTCCTGTTTTTCAGAGCTGAGGACCGAACCCAGGGACTTGCGCTTGCTAGGCAAGTGCTCTACCACTGAACTAAATCCCCAATGCCCCTAACCCTGCTCTTGACCATGAGATGGACTCCAGACATGCAGAAGCAATAAGTACTTGTTTGTGTTGGTTTGATGCACAGGGGATCCTGGTGAGTGGTGCTATAAAGAGGACTTTAAAAATATTTTTTTTAAAAAAACAATTATTTTAAACAATTATGCGTATGAGTATGCTGACTTCAGACACACCAGAAAATGGTATCAGACCTCATTACAGATGGTTGTGAGCCACCATGTGGTGTCTGGAAATTGAACTCAGGACCTCTGGCGGAGCAGCCATCTCTAAATTAAAGGGGTAAAGGTGGGCTCCACCACCACCTGGCAAGGACCTATTTTCTTATACACTTTGTTGCTGTTTGGATGTTAGTTACGCATGTATTGCCCAACCATTTAAGTTTAACAAAGCATTTCAAACCTACAAAGGGAGGCAGAAACAATGCACCCTAGAGACATTTCCATTAATCCTTCACTTGTGTTTCCGCTCTCTACTGAGGCAGGGGTAACCTCCTTGGATGAATGCGTCCCCCTATGCAATAAAAATCTGGCACCCTGCTTTCAGAATGGAATTCCCCCTTGGGTCATGCTCCGTGGTTCTAAAGAACTCTGAACGGACAATCTGAAGTGCTGGTTGGCTTGTCCGGAGGCACCCACCTGGTCTAGATAAAGATAACTCCCTAGGATACCCTCACTGGCTGTATCCTGTTATACTATCTCCTAAATGGAAGTCTCAACCCCATCTTTGCCTGTTAGCCACAGCCCTGGGCCATGTGATCATCTATGGGGGTTTTGGAGACGATGGACAGCTATGCCATGGACAGCCTTCTGTATCTGGACTCTGTCTGTGAACCCTCCATATGTGTTACTGGACGGGATTCCTTCAACTCAAGGGAGTGAGGGACACATTAAGTTAAATTTAGAATTATTAGTACCAATCATATCTTCTCTAATTGTGTAAACTCTGCTCAAAGAGGCCCTTGCTTGGCAGACTTCCTTGGTTGTGGTTGCTGGGCAGCTTAAAGATACATGATATGGTGAGTCTGGGCCACGGGTGCTCCTTGAACTGCATCAGACTCTTATTAGAAAGCAGGGAAGTTTTTGTTTGTTTGTTTGTTTGTTTGTTTTGTTGTTTTTAGGTCTGACTTTAACTAGCATTTTTGCAATAGTCACTGTGATAACTTTGGCACCTGCTTTTGTTAATAAAGAGACCACTACTACAATTTCTGAGCCAAATTTGAAGCAAGTTTTATAAAATACTGGCCAGGATGATAGATGTTGGCTGAATCCATACCCAAGGCTACATACTTCCTGCCTTCATCCAATCAGGGCCAAGCATACATCAAGCCATACCTCCTGGCTACATACCTCCCACCTACTTATGATCAAGTACATCTTGTACAATTAGGGCAACCAAGCTTGCTTATAGAAGTGAAAACACTTGGCTTGTCGTCTTATATGAACAAGAGCCCCAGCATTTCAGGAAGCTATCGGTCTGTCTTTGGGCAAGTGGAGCTTACAGGTTAGAGGCATTTTTGTTTCATTCACCTTAATTTAAACTCAAAATATAACATTAGCCCTCTCACTTCCACAATGGCCCTTACCCAACAAGTGCAAGTTGCTCATTTTCCTAATCAGCTTTTTGGCAACACAAGGATGTATAGATAAGAACCAGAAGCTAAGTTAAATGTTTAGGAAATGCGGTATTGCATTTAGGAAATGCAGTATGAACTTACAACACCAGTTAACTTTAATGACATGCTGGTCTTAGATATGCCCGGGTTATTCCATTAAATAATAATGAATCTAAATAAAAATCACTTACAAAGCCAGGTGTGGTGGCTCATGGCTTTAATCCCAGGACTCAGGAAGCAGAGGCAGAAGGATCTCTGTAGATTGGAAGTCAGTCTAGTTTGCATAGATCTCTAGGATGGCCGGCACTAATCTGACATTCTCCTTTTGAAGAGTCTGGAGTTTTCAGTCCCAAGGCCATCGTGTGCCTAGCCTGTATTACACCTGAGGTATCCTGTGTTCCCTCTGTGTGACATTACTTGCTAAGCTTCCTGCTGATTTCATCCCATTTTATGACATCTTCGTGCTGACTCCATCCCGTTTCCCCACTGCAAGCTGTATCTAAGAGGCCATGCTTCTTAATACACCTGTCCAGCATAAGCTGTCAACATATGCAAGATCTCCTGACCCCCAACTTTCATATCTTTTTATTTTCTCATTCCTGGTCCTCTCCCTCAGGACCCTGTCACTGAAGAATTCTGGTCCAGGTCACACCACAGAAACATATTCAACTCTCACAAGATTCCACAGCACACCATCCGGTCTCGTTATCAAGCGTGGCATTCTAGTTTCAGTTCTACAGAGCTTAGTTCATTTCACAGCCTACGGTGGAAGAATCCGCTTCTTCAGTTTGTAAAAAGCTGGGGCGAGCTCATACTGTCTAAATGGAAAACCGAAGTTTTCAAGTTACGTTTTCTAAAGACCTTGAAAATAGTGCTATATTTTTAGGGCTATTGGGGGTGGATTAGTTAATTCTGCCTGAATTACTGGAGCTAGAACCCAGGAACACTAGACAAGTGTCCACCACTGCGGTATGTTCACGACCTGTTGTTGTCTTGCTATGCAGACCTGAGCTAGCCTCAAGCTTGCCATCCTCTTGTCTTCTCCTCCTGAGTCAATTTTTCTAAACTTTTATAACATCTACTGTGCTTATATTTGTGTGTCTCTGTATGTGTGCATGTCAGTGCCATGGTATGCAAATGGGAGTCACAGGACAACTTGGGAGAGCTGGTTCTGTCCTCCCACCCTGTGGGTTCTGCAGACTGAACTGTGGTCATCTGGATTAGTGGTGAGTGTCTTAACTGAGTGACCCATCTTGCTAGATCAAATTTTGCTGTTGTTGTTGTTTTGGGTTTGTTTTGTTTTTGTTTTTCAGGGGCAGGATCTCATGTATCCCAGGTTGGCCTTGAACTTACTATGTAGATGAGCATGAACTTTGGATCCTCCTGCTTCTATATCTATAGTGTTGAAATTACAGGTATGTGCACCACACCCAGCTAACGTGCTGCTGTGTATAAAATCCTGGACTTTATCCATGCTAGGCAAGCATTATAGGCAAGCATTACACCAGCTGAGTCACAGCTCCAGTCCTCAGGTCTATTTATTTATTTTTAAGAGCTAAGGGCCAAGTGAAATCAGAGGAAGAGACCATAAACCAGAGTATTCCTGCCTTTCCTTGTTCATTAGCCCCAAATTTCTCATGCCAAAGGCCCGTACTCTTTAAAATAGAACTAGTTTCCTCTCCCTCATTTCTTCATGCATGTATTCAGCAAACACACTCAGTAAATGGCAGAGACATAATGAAGAAGCAGGATGAAGATGCCTTCAAGGGATAGTCGGTTCAGAGGGGTGGTACTCAAGCATCAACAGCCCAGTGATGGAGCTGTGCGTGGTGTGGGCGTGTCAGGTTCTCAGGGAAGCTGAGGGCTGGGATAGGACTGGAGTATCCCTTAAAGGGTTCACAGGCAGGATGTTAATCACTGTGAGATATTGTGTGTGGGGGTGGGTGAGGGGGGGACAATAGAGTCTCTTTATGGTGTTCAGAGGTGGGCTTTTGGGGGGTAATTAGGGTTGGGCGGGGTTATCAGGAGAGATATTCATGATTGGATCTTAAAGACTTTGTAAGAAGAGGCTACACACATACAGCGTTCTCCTTATTTCTCACCGTGTGATATACTATGTCAGTATCAAAGACAATTTGAGATGTAGCTCTTAGACTTTGACTCAGAATCATACGCCAAAATAATCCTGTTTGCATGTCATCAAGTTACTCTGACAGGCTAAGACACTTGGAGACAGCTCAGTTGGTAACAGGCTTCCCTCATGAGCACAAGGACCTAAGTTTGAGCCTCAGAACCCACAGTAAAAAGGAAGGAAGGAAGGAAGGAAGGAAGGAAGGAAGGAAGGAAGGAAGGAAGAGAGAAAGAAACAAAAGAAAAGAAAGAAAAGAAAAGGTGTGGTGGTGTGCTGGAGAGGAGAGATAGGAAAATCCCTGCAGCTGGATGTTCAGCCAGCGTAATTTATTTGGTTAGCTTCAGGCCAGACAGAGACCCTGTCTCAAACAAACAAACAAACAAAAACAAAGCAAAGACATTGTGTGTGGGGGCTGACGTCTCTAATCCCATCTCTTGGGAGGCAGAATCAGGTAAATTCAAAGACAGCTTGGTCTACATAGTAAGTACCAGGCTGGCTAGGTATACACAAAGAGACCCTGTCTCAAAAAAACAAAACAAAACAAAACAAAAAAACCCAATAAAATCCAAACTGGACTATACCTGAGGAATGACAGACAAGGATGTCCTCTGAGCTCCACATGCACCTACACAAAGTATGTGCTATTGCACACACACACACACACACACACACACACACACACACACACATACCAGATTGATTTGGTGGCCTTAGTAAGGACATCTTCCTGAGCCTGTTTTCTCCCCATGAAACAGAGACAGAGATGTGCCTCCCTGGGTTGTAGTTTGTGCCTCAGGAAGCCTCCATTGATGATCTCAGCTACTACTAGTAAAGCCCCAGGACTTTGGAAAACTTGTCCCAGAAGCTTGCAGGATGGCATGCATTTTTGGCAGTCCACACTGGGCCAGCAGGCCTGAGAGGACCTGTTTCTGAAGAACTTGGATCCTGAAAGTAGGAGTCAGTTGGTAAGAATGACAAGGAGTTGGGCTGGAGAGATGGCTCAGTGGTTAAGAACACTTGTTGTTTTTCCAGAGGACCTGGGTTCCACACCCAGTCACTCCAGTTCTGTGAAATTTGGTACCCTCTTCTGGCCTCCAAAGGACACACGTGGTGCACAGACATGCATTCAAGCAAAACACCATTACATTTAACATAAAAATAAAGGTTAAAAATAAAAAGGATTTTTAAAAATGAACAAGAAGGCTGGTCTTCTACCTCAAGTAGAGTTTAAATTCAGCTTATAGGGTGAGTAGGGCTTGGTGGGTCTTGGTTCTATCCTCCCTAAACATGAGGTGCCACTGGAAATGTTTCCAGGATGGAAGAGGGAGGGCAGCCAGTCTTGGAACCCTCACTGAACTAAGCACAGTAGTAGTAGTCGTCGAATAGCCAGTAGTAGTCAAAATCGGACACCGTGAAGTTCTTGTAAGACACCTGTTGGGTGACTTAGGCATCCAGCAGGGGGCTGGCATTTCTAGCCTGTGGCCTACAGTGGCCAGGCAGGTTGATGTAGGAGGGCAGCTACACCCGCTTGTGTTGGGATCTTTCTAGCCTGTCAGGGAGAATTCTATAGATTTCTACCCTCCCTCTGAGAGAGTGTGCTGGAGAACATCAGCCACAGAGCTCAAGACGGGGTAGGCAGTACAGGTGAAGCGGGCGGTCTGCCATGGACGATGTATACATATGGGGGTTCTGTGTCATGGAGATAGAGCTCGGAGTCCTGCTTCGTGGATAACTTTGCATCACTGAGGAAGTTAACCTGGCTTGCGACTATAATTTCCCGATTGTCAAAGGGAGAAAATTGCACCTGTGTAAATCAACCAGGATACATAAAGTACACTGTAAGACTTTGAAATGTCGTCTCATGGTTTCCTTTCAGGAAGTTAGAGGTGTTAAATGGCCTGCCCGAGTTCAACCAACGGCGGAGCCAGGCGCCTGGTTATGAGCGCTTCCTTTGGCTCTCAGCAAGCAGGTGAGAAGCTGGGAACTGGCTCGGTTCCATCTGGGAATTCCACAGTCAGGTGGGTCTGCTCTCCAAGCCTGACTTGAACGCCTGCACCAGGCCAGAGGAACTAACAACACACGGTGAGTCACCCTGGCTCACTGCAGCAGGAGACCCCTCCTCCCTGCCACTTGGGCCAAAGCCTGGTTGCCCAGCAACGAGACATAATATATATAAATAAAATATAGCTTCTTGCTTCAGGAGGGAGGCCCGATGTCTTCTTGCTTCTCTTGTCCATTTCACTCCACCTAGCTTTCCCAGGATCGTTGATTCGATGGTCAAAGCCCTCATGGGGGGGGGTGCTGGGTTTTGCCGGCACCCAGTTAGATAAAGTTGCCTCAGGGTGGTGCAGAACGGATAGGATTGGCAGGTACATTGGACTTTACCGCCTCGGTGACTGGGCGAGGGCAGTTTGGGTAGACGTGAGTGCCTGCTCCTGAATCAAAAGGGCAGGAGGTGCCCCAGGCTTCTGCAGGAAATGGTGGCCATTTCCCAGGCATGGGTGGGACTTCTGCTACCATGAAAGGACCTGTCAGCAGGATCAGCCTCAGCTGGAACCTGTAAGTTTCACCATCCACGTTGTCACTGGTGAGCCATTTTATTTAGAGGCAGAATACCTGGTAGTGTGGATCCCTGGGTGGGCTCTAGCTAGTGCCTCAGTCAGGTATGCACATGGTCACAGCCATTAGTGTATAAGTGTATAAGCTTCTCTGAGACATCACTGATCTTGGGGAGATTTTACACACACACACACACACACACACACACACACACACACACACACATTCATATCTCACACACACATGTGTATGTATATGTATAACTCACTTCATAAATCTTTACAATGACTCTGTAACATTGCTTTTTTGGGGGGAGCATGGGGGGAATCAACTTTCCCATGGCTTGGTTCAGACTTTTAGGTGCACAAGTTGATGAATTTTGATATCACAGCCTTCCAGACACCGAGCATTGGTACTTTTACAGTTTCCCTCCTTGCCTTTTCTAGAGAGCCCACCAGTGACCTCTAGCCATAGGTCATGTTCTTAGGAGAGTTTAACATAAATGAAATCATATACAATGTAATGTTTTATCTGTTTTCTTTCATTTAGCACAATGCATTTTGTTTTCTGGCTTAATTTTTTCCATTACATTTAGATTAGCGTCTCTCTCTCTCTCTCTCTCTCTCTCTCTCTCTCTCTCTCTCTCTCTCTGTGTGTGTGTGTGTGTGTGTGTGTGTGTGTGTATGCATGTATGCACCAGAGGTCAGAGGATGACTTTCAGAAGTCAGTTTCTGCCTCCATCTTTCGAGGACTGGGCTTGAACTCAGGTCCTCAGGCTTGGCGGCAAGCACCTTTATCCAGTAAGCCATCTCATCAGCCACACTATTTCAGCTCTGTTCAGGTTCTTGTTGGTATGTTCCTTTCTCCGCTTACTGTTATCCAGCAGTTCAAACTGTCGGTGCTGTATGCGTAGTGGAACACACATCTTTGAATACACAGCTTCACTTCTCCTGTGGGAATGCCTAAGAGAGAAAACACGGATTCACTAGATGGGTGTTATTGCCATCTCTGTTCTAGAGATCAATGGCGCAACCTCAGAGAGGCTGAGCAGCGGCCAGAAGTTCAAAGCTGTTACTGACTTTTTCACTAGGAGTTCATTTACCCCACTGATATAATAAGGTAGGGAATTATTTTAAGTGAAAGGCTCTTTTTTTTTTTTTTTAAATAATTGCTACACATGGACTGAATTCAAGTTTGTTGCCGTTATAACGAACTGTCCTTGAGTCCAAGTAGCAACCACAGTAAGTGCACGTAGTGAGGACATGTCTGAAGGTAACTAATGACAGCCTGAGCTGAGGTCTATAGGGAATAGATACTTTGGGTCAGCTTTATGAAGATGGCATTTGATAGTTACATTCGCCTCTTGAGAAGAGCATCTTAGTCTGGTTTTACATTGCTATAACAAAGTGTTTGATGCTAGGTAATTTATAAAGAATAGAAATGTCTTTGACTCACAGTTTGGAAGCTAGGAAGCCCCAGAGCATGCATGCTGCCAATGTTTGGCTGGTGTCTGGTAAGGGTCTTCTGATTACATTATAATACAGCAGAGTAGTGTCTATCACAGTATTGTATATATATATATATATATATATATATATATATATATATATAGTTGTTTCTCCACTTTAAAAAAAAACATTTATTTAGTATGTGTGTGTGCTTGTGCATGTGCTTGTATGAGTGCATGTGCACCATGTTAAATGCAAGAGACAGTACAGAAGATGATGGTTGCACACTCAGGAATGGGAGTTCCTTCAGTTAGAACTGGAATGGTTATATGAGCCACCATATGGGTGCTGGGGACCAAACCCAGGACCTCTAGAAGAGTGAGTCTGAGCCCTACTTTTTTGTTTTGTTTTGTTTTCCAGTCAAGGTCTCATGTAGCCCAGGTTGGCCTCAAAGTCCATGTTTAGCCAAGGCTGACCTTGAACATCTCATTTTCCTGCCTTCACCTCTTAAGTGCTGGGAATGTAGGGGGACATAGGCACAAGCTACCACAGCTCCTTTGTGTGTTGCTGGGAATTGGATCCAGGATTTGGTGTATGCTAGGAAGCAAACATGCTACCAACTGAGCTGCACCGTCCAGCTGCTGTCCTGGTTTAAATGCTGAACATGTTCCAGACTTGACCAAAAGCAGGTCCATTGGGCTGACTTCGTATCGTTTTCCCAGCCCCCGACTTTCAAGCATTTCCTGTCTCTTGAGTATAAAAGGTTTCAAAGCGGTGTATTTTCTTGCCAGTGTTGGTCCTTTTTAGGGACAACACTCAGAAAACAAGGCAAGGCACTAGCTGAACATGAGGCTGAGCTATCATGCAGGGGAGGTTCTAGGGAAAAACACACAGGCTCTCGATGGGAAGTGATGTGACCAGATGACTCTAAGCTTCTGCCCTGACTTCCTCACAGTGATGGATTATAAACTGGAGCTGTGAGCTGAAACAAACCCTTGTATCGCTTAAGTTGTTTTTTGCCAAGAAATTTATTCACAGCCACAGAAATGAACCTGAGCCATCAGGTGACTCACTCTTTCCTTGTCTCTGCCTGTGTGGCTTCCTATGGTGGGCTGAAGAGAGAGCTGAGGGTCCTGCAGGTCAGAAGAGGCTGGAGTGCTGGGCGTGGGTGGAGGCTGGTGCCTTTAAGATGGCAAAGATGATCTTGGAAATGAAGCCGTAGTGCTGGGAGGACCTCTGGAGATGGCAAGATGGAGGGACACTCCAGAATATTAGACAATGAATGTGTATTTGTCCTAAAAGGAGGGCACCTACCAGGTGGCTTCTAGGGTCCTGAGCTCTTCTGGCTGATCCATTAGTGTCTCTGGGGCCACCAACCTTTCTCTGATACTTTTGTCTATGAGAATAACTCTGGTGATCATCTTCTTAGGTCAGGATACTTGTGAAAAGTCCCTAGTGGACTGAGGTCAACTAAAGAGGGTTTGGAAGAGTCAGAGGAGAAAGAATAAGGAGTGGACTGGCTACTTTATGTCAGCTTCATATAACCTAGAGTCATTGGAAAGGAAGGAGCCTCAGTTGAAAAGATGCCTCCATAAGATCTGACTGTAAGGCATTTTTAAAATTAGTGATCAGGGCTGGAGAGATGGCTCAACCATTAGGAACACCTAGCTGCTCTTCTAGAGGACCGGGGTTCAATTCCCAGCACCCACATGTCAGCTTACAACTGTCTGTAACTCCAGTTTCAGGGGATCTGACACCCTCACACAGACATACATGCAAGCAAAATACATGCATACAAAATTAAAATAAGTCTTTAAAAAATAAAGGTAGAGGGTAAAAATTGAGTAGAGGGTCCAATGGAAGAGGATTCAACAGTGGGTGGGGCCATTGCTGGGTTGGTGGTCCTGGGTGCTATAAGAAAGCAAACCGAGTAAGCCATGTGGAGCAAGCCAGTAAGCAGCACCCCTCCATGGCCTCTGTGTCAGTATCTGCCTCCAGGTTCCTGCCCTGCTTGAGTTCCTGTCTTGACTTCCTCCAATACTGAACAATAATTTGGATGCACACGTCAAACAAGCCCTTTCTCCCCTGTTTACTTTTGGTCATTGTTTCATCACTTAATAGCCTAACTAGAACAGAGAAAGAATAAACATACGTATTAACAGAGGAAAAGGAAGGAAGAATAATTCTCACTTTACTGCTGAGTCATAGAAGTTAGAAGTGAAGTGCGGACCTCCAGACCCCTAAGAGAGAAAGCTTCAAAGGTTCAAGGAAGCCCACAGCGCACAATCAGTGTCTCAGGTACAGAGTCATCATTAATAATTTTTAAATTGACTTTTAGCTGTTTTTTTCAAAAGTGTGTGCTTTGTATCCTTAGTGAGAGATGTATGTGCTTGTCCGTGTGGATGTATGCGTGTGTACACATATGTGCGTGTGTGTATTCCAGGCTGGAGGCTGACACGGGGTATTGTTAGATTAGGATTGGTGGAGGTGATGTAGAAGTAAAAGATAGAAGACAGCGATCGCCAAAAGCAACATGGTTCTTTTGGTCAGAACTGAAGCACCAGTGTCTTTCTGAGGAAATGGAGGCTGTGCGCTGTGGTACTGAGGCCTTAAGTTTTGTAGGACCAGAAGGGAGGAAGGGTAGATCAGAGTGGGCTAGGAGGTAAGTTTCTGGCCTTAGACCTGCCTCTGAAGTTTCAGACAGGAACCATCTGTTATGACAGTTATTCTTGAGCAGTGTGTGTGTGTGGTTTCCAGGCAAGCTTTGCCAGACTGAGATATTTTTACCCTCTAGGTATATTTCCTCAATTTCCCTTTTATTATTTTTTTTCGAGACAAAGTCTTTTACTGAGCCTGAAACTCACTGACTGGTCTAGGCAGGATGGCCTATGAACTCTCCAGATGCACTTGTCTCCTGCACACCTTACCCCCAAGTGCTGGGATTGTGGGTATGCACAAATGCATTCAAGTATGTGAATGAGATCGAGCATATACACACACACACACACACACACACACACACACACACACACACAGGCACACAAATTTAAAATGTAATAAAATAACTTTTTTAAAAGAATGTGAAGTATACTAGAAAAGTGCTTGACCTCTGACTTCCACGTGTTTGTGCATACCCACCCGCACACACATGAAGACACATATACCCATCACACATACATACACACACACTCTCACATACACACACCCACTCACACATACACACACCCACCACACATACATACAGAGACTCTACACACACTCTCATACACACTCCATAGATACCCATCACACACACACACTCACACACATCACACACAGATACTCACATACACACATACACACCCATTACACACACACACACATATACACACACAGAAAGAGAGAGAGGGAGAGAGAAGGACAGAGAGAGAGAGAGAGAGAGAGAGAGAGAGAGAGAGAGAGAGAGAGATACAACAGCAAACCCCAAACTACCTGAAGTTTTTCACTGAACCTGAAGTTCGCTGACTGGTTTAGGCTGGATAGCCCATGAGCTCCCCAGATGCACTTGTCTCCTGCATGTCTTACCCCCAAGTAATGACCTATACCTCTTGAACACCCAGGCACCCCACAGTATGGTAACATGATGTTATAGTTACTTTTCTATTGCTATTACTATGACCAAGGAAACTTGTAAAAGAAAACATTTCATTGGAAACTTGATTGCAGTTTCAGAACGTGAGTCCATGACTACCATGACAGATGTGTGGGAACAGGTTGGGGGGGCGGGCGTGATGCTGGGGCAATCAATAGTGAAGTGCTTCCACCTGACCCACAAGAAGAAATGACATTTTTTTTTTGTTTTTGTTTTTGTTTTTTGAGACAGGGTTTCTCTGTGTAGCCCTGGCTGTCCTGGAACTCACTCTGTAGACCAGGCTGGCCTCGAACTCAGAAATCTGCCTGCCTCTGCCTCCCAAGTGCTGGGACTAAAGGCGTGGCAAATGACATTCTTCTAGTGGTACATGTCCAACAAGGCCACGCCTCTTAATCCTTTTCATACAGTTCCAGTAACTGAGACCAAACACTCAAACATATGAGTCTATGGGGACTAGTCTCATTTAAAGCACTACACATAAACAATTGAAAAAATCATTTTTGGTGTTTTTTGTTTGTTTGTTTTTCAAGATAGGGTTTCTCTGTGTATCCCTGGCTGTCCTCGAACTTACTCTGTAGATTAGGCTGGCCTCAAACTCATAGAGAGATCTGCTTGCCTCTGCCTCCTGAATGCTGGGATCAAAGGTGTGCACTACCACTGCCCAGCAGCAATTATATTTGTTAAGGACAATATCCTAACCATAACACCCCCTCCTGAGTCCTCTAAATGAAGGTCTTTATCACAGTGCAAAATCTGATCATGCCATCTCTATAGTTCCAAAGTCTTAAACTCACACCAGCAAGATCTCAGCCTCCAGAGTCCAAGTTTGTTAATCCAAATCCAATGATCTGTTTCCAGCATCAATGATGGGATGCGGACAGTGGCCATTTCTATTCCAAAAGGCAGAAGAAAGGAGTAAAGTGACTCAAAGCAAGTATGAGACTCAGCAGTGAGGCCATAAGTGGTGAAGCTGGAATATAGTTCTCCCTTCCTGATAGTACCTTTTGGGCAGTGCAGCTAGGGCTGGGCCTCTGGGCTGTCAGGCAGCCCCATTCCTAGGACCTTGCCCGGCTCATCCTTCATGGCTGCTTTCTGGGATTGGAACTGCACATTGGAGTGTGCAGATTGTCCCGATTAGTGGCAGCAGCACTCTGAGGTATCAGCACCTCACCGGTCATTCTACTCTATGAAATAGTTTTGTTTTTTTTTTTCTGTCACAGATAGCTAATCTCTAAGTGCTGACATTTTATAAAAATCCCCCACCTTGAGAAACTTCCACATAAAGGAATTCAAATCTTTTAATTTCCCCTGTCTGGTAATAAAACTTTAATGAAAACATTTTAATTTTCCCCACTTGGTAAAAGTCCCGTGTAAGGCCCAGGTGGCTGTGTTTTGGGAACTTGATGGCCAAGAGTGGCTTACCCCTTTCCTTCATTTCCTTTGCTCCAACTAGAAAGTGAAACAAAACAAGCCAATGGCAGAAGTCAAACTACAGACAATGGGGAAAAGTTGGAGTCACCATGTGAATAAAGGTACCCTGGTATCCTTGCTAGCTTGTTTTGGGTCCTGGCATATCCTTTGCCTTGCCCAGTTATTTTCCTTTTATTCATGTGCATCTTTGTGTGATTCATATAATATCTGTTTCCAGCACTGCTCCAGCAGCTCCTAAGAGAACCTTCTATCAAGAGTTTCATGTGGTGGTTTCATGCCCTGTGCTACCAGTCTACTCAGTACATCCTCTGAAATCTAGATGGAGGCCACCATGCCCTCTGAGCTCTTGTATTTGCACCCTGCAGAATTTTAGTAGACACTGGCAAAAATCTGCTCCCTCCTGCACCCGGGCTGCCTGAGCCACATGATTGGAGCAGCTGGCATTCCATCCTGGGATTTGATGAACTGAGTCTCAAGGCAGCTTGGAGGCAGTGAGCCCTTCTGTTCTTATGGCTCTACCATTCTGTACTTGGCGTGGGAAGAGGAGCTTTGATGTCTGAAGAGCTGTAAGGTCCTCTTCTCCTGATGCAGAAGAAAAGCTGGCTTTTGAATTGATATTTACCTCTTAAATAAAGGGGTAGCATGGCCACTCTCTTAGCATTCCCCATTGAGCATGATTCTCACTCCTCGAATGCCAGTCTGCAAGGTTTCATTTTACTTATCAATGACATCTTTAGGTCATTCCTTTGCTCTTATATCTCAGCTTAAGTGGTTAAAGGCAACTGCAAACATGACAGCCTGATCCCCAGAGCTCACTAAACATACAATTAAAAAAGGAAAGCAAGGAAGGAAGGAAGGAAGGGAGGAAGGAAGGAAGAAAGGAAGGAAAAAGGAGAAAAAGGAAAGGAGGGATGGAAAGAAGAAAGAAAGGAAGGGAGGGAGGGAAGATTGGCTTTTGTAACTCTGGCTCTAGGAAGGAGGACTTGGGCACAGTCCTGGGGCTCTCTGGCTAGCCACTCTAGCCTACTTGGGGAGCTCCAATGAGAGATCTTTCCCTACCCCATAGAAACAAACAAACGAACAAACAAACAAAACTAGGTGGTTGGTGTCTGAAAAATGAAACTTGAGACTGTTCTCTGGTTTTTATAGGCACCACCACATATGTGCCAACCCACACATATACACATATGAACATGTATGTACACAACCCACACATATGAATATGCAATTACATAAATACTACTACAACCAAAATAACTATATAGCCCTTCCACATTTTGCTCACAAATTTGTTCCACCAGAAATCCTATTCCAACTTCAATAAAGATACAGGACACATGATACAACAACATTCTTGTTCCTCTTTAACAAGGACGATTCTAATGCCGACTTCTGAGCAGTTACTTCTTATTTCCACTTGTTACATCATCAGAGTGTTTACCACTCTCCATATTTCTCTTGGCATTCTGGTTATAACCATTGAAATAATTGCTAAGGAGCATCAAGCTTTCCCAGCCACACCTTGTTCATTTCTTTGTTCCTCAGCATCTCAGGTACTTTCATAACTATAGCAACTATTCCACTCTTTGTGTTAGAAACAAAGAATAGCCTTGTGATACAGAGGAAAACAGACCAAATAAAAATTGTTTGACAAGGCAATTTGTGTGTGTGTGTGTGTGTGTGTGTGTGTAAAAGTATATTAGAACCTGAATGACCTACTTTTATACACCAGTGACAAAACACCACGACCAAGGCAACTTATAAATGAAAACTTTTAATTGGGTTTTTGGTTTCAGAGGGTTATAGTCCATGATGGCAGAGCACAGGCACAGTAGCAGAAACAGCTGAGGGCTCACATCATCAAGCAGGAGATAGAAAGAAAATGGAAATGGCGTGAGTCTTTTGAAGCCTTAAAGCCTGCTCCAAAGGAAACACCTCTTCCAACAAGGCCACGCCTCCTGATCCTTCCCAAACAGTTCCACCAACTGAGAACCAAGTAGTCAAACATATGAGCTCAGGGGGTCATTCCCATTCAAACCACCACATTTCACTCTCTAGTACCCTTAAGCGCCCCCCCATATCATAATGCAAAATGCATTTAGTCCAACTCCAAAAGTCACCACAGTCTCTTACAGTCTCAGCATAGTTTAAAAGTCCAAAGTCTCTTCTGAGACTCAAGACTACTGTAAAATCCAAAAGCAAATTACATACTTCTAACACACAATGCCATAGAATATATATTACCACTCCAAAAAGGAGGAATAATGGCATATTGAGAAATACTGGATTAGAGAAAAACCAAAATGTAGCAGGGCAAATCCTGTAGCTTCCTGACTGATTCATAAAGGCATAAATAGCTCTGCCTTTCCAACTTTTGCTGCCTGTAACATTCTTCTCTCTTAGGCTGGTTCCACCTCTTACGTGTAGCTCTCATTGATAGATATCCTGTGGCTATGACACCTTTAACATCTTGGGGGCTCCCGTGCAATCCAGGAGTAACTTTTACAGCCTTGTGAAACAGCTTCTTAAGGCCTCCATGCAGAGGCTAGCCTGCTACTTATGGCCTCACAACTTAACCTTAGTGGTAACCTTAGGGTTCTTCATGTCTCTAAAGCCAAAATCATGTGAACAACATTGCCATGTTTGGCTGGCTGCCTGAATTCCTTGAATCACATAGGAAGTGAAAACTCCTTAGGCCTTTTCCTTTCACAAGTTGGAAGCTTATCTGGGTAGAGTCTTTCCTGAGGGCTATCCCCTACTCCCTTATTTTCATTTCAGACCTGGCCTCTCCTTAATCTCCTTAATCTCTTGTAGCACAAGCCTTGGCTCCAACATTACATTTTCTGATGACTTTTTTTTTCTCAGCAAATTATACATTTGTATTTTTTTTCCCTGCTTGCTCTTTTTTTCTTTGTAGAAATGCATAAGACTGATTGCAAATAAGTGTGAAATAGGGCTAATGTTAGGGTATGTTGAAATCTCCTTTGCCAAATCAATCTATTTCTTTTCAATTTAGTCTCAGGGAAAGTCTTAGGACAAATGCACAAACCAGCTACGATCTTCACCAAAAATATCACAAGAATGGTCTCCACCCAGGTGCTAATACTGTTCTCTTCTGAAACCTTCCAGAGTCCACACTGCTCTGTCCTTCCACCTTCCGAGCTCTTACTAGACTGTCTATCAAGCCCCACTTACAGAATTCAATCACCTTTCTAGTCCAAAGCCCCAGAAGTGTTCACATGGTCAGGCCTGTCACGGCAATACCCCACTCACAGTACACACTCCCATGTTGGTTTCTTTTCCGTTGCTGTGATAAAACACTATGACCAAAGCAGCTGACAAATGAAGTGTTTCAGTGGACAAATTTTCAGAGGGTTGGAGTCCATGATGGCAGAGTGGAGGCAGAGGCTGAGAGTTCACATTAAATAATAAGCAGGAGGCAGAGAGCACACTGGGAATAGGCAAAGTCTTCTGAAACCTCAAAGCCGCCCCTCAGTGACACTCTTGCTGCAACAAGGCCACACATTCTGATCTTTCCCAAACAAACGATTCCACCAGATGGAGATTAGGTATTCAAACATGCGAGCTTATTAGGGCTGTTCTCATTCAAACCACAACAGAACCCCAGCACAGCTACCAAGCACACTTGGCAAAGATGGTTTCTGTCTTTCCTTCCTTACTCAGGTGATGATTCAGCTCACTGGTGGGAGCTTGACTTCACACAGAAGAAGGGATGGTCCAGGACATATGAGTCATTTCCAAGTTACCTTTGATAAAACAGCAGCAGCAGCAGCAGCAGCAGCAGCAGCAACAACCACTATAACTTTGATAGAGAAAAGACTTTTTCTAGTATTTCCCTCTTCTTTATAGTTTTTTTTTTCAAACTTAGCTAGCATATGCGGACCATTTGAAGACTCTAGAAAGAGTAAATTGTTATTTTTAAAAAATTAAATTTTATGTGTACAGGGATTTTCCCTCCGTGCACATTTGTGCATCACTGTGTGCTTGGTGACCGTGGAAGCCAGAGGAAGGCATCAGGTCCCTGGACCTGGAGTTACACCTGGTTGTGAGCTGCCGTGTGGATACTAGGAATTGAACCTTGGGTTCTCTGAAAAGTGGCCAGTGCTCTTAACCTCTTAGTCACTTTTCCAGCCCAAATAAATTGTTGCTATGGTAAGCGACTGCCTTCTAATGAGTTAAGGGGAACCCACCTTTACCTTAGAGTCATTTAGGAACCAGCTCAGAGATCAGGGCTGGGATCACACTTTTGGCATACCTGGTCTCTGGCAGGGATGAGGCTGCCAAGAGTCCCAAGGACAGCTTTTGACTTTGGCTAACAAGGAAACTGGCCACTTTTCTTGAACTGTCTAAATTGTCTAGCCAATGTCTACCTCTTGATCTTATTATGTCCTGCAAGAGTCATTATAGAATCAGAGCAATGGCTGAAGTTGCTTCTTCCAGATTAATTTGGGGTGTTTAGTGTGACAGTTTTGGGGTGCATCTAAACTGTCAGATATGAAGAGAAAAGGAAGTCCTTGCCTGGTGTCTGGAAAAAGATGTGAGAAGGAAGTAAAGGCAAGAGTCACTAGCCTGTGCAGAGAACAGGCTAAGAAAAGGAGGCTTAACATCATGTATTGAATTTTGATATTAGAAATTTTAATATACTAACTCTAAGTGTTATATTTTATATATATATTAAAACTTGCATAAGCTTTCTAATTTTCTTTTTATTGTGATGGCTAGTTTTATGTCAACTTGACACAAGCTAAAGTTATTGGAGATGAAGGAGCCTCAATTGAGAAAATGCCTCCATAAGATCTAGCTGTAGGCAAATCTGTAAGACAGTTTCCTAATTCATGAGTGACGTGGGAGAGCCCAGCCTACTGTAGGTAGAGCCACCCCTGACCTGCTTGTTCTGGGTCTTATAAGAATGCAGGCTGGCTGGGCAGTGGTGCCGCACGCCTTTGATCCCAGCACTTGGGAGACAGAGGCAGGTGGATTTCTGAGTTTGAGGCCAGCCTGGTCTACAGAGTGAGTTTCAGGACAGCAAGGGCTACACAGAGAAAACCTGTCTCGAAAACCAAAAAAAAAAAAAAAAAAAAAAAAAAGCAGGCTGAGCAAGCCAGTAAGCAGCACCCTGCCATGGCCTCTGCATGAGCTCCTGCCTCCTGGTTCTTGCTCTGAGTGAGTTTCTGCCCTGATTTCCTTCAGTGATGAACTGTGAGGTGGAAATGTAGGCCAAATAAATCCTTTCCTCCCCAGCTTGCTTTTGGTCATGGTGTTTCACCACATAACCTCAACTAAGACATTCATTCTCGAAACATCCATCATCTTAATCTTCCATTTTTGTTTTTACATCCTTCTAACATTTTCTTTTACTTACTTGTTTTTTTTTCTTAATACTATGAGATATAACATCAACACGTGGATTTATTATCTCTTTTGATAAGAAATCAAAAGAATCAGGGAAGAGTGTGTAGAAGAGAGGACTATGTAATGTTTGTTCTCTCCTCATAAGGTCACAATGACAAACTAACATTTGGTTTCACCAGACTTCAACTTGGAGACCAGTTTGTCTGGGAGGTGTGGTTGTATAGGCAAATGAAGATCTGAGAATGATGGCAGCTATCTGCCTTACAGACAGTGCTGTATAACACCATCTCAATAAAAGAAGCCTGCATCAAAGCTCCATACATAATAAGTGAATATTACATACACACTGTTAAACTATTCAGCTTTTTAAATTTTCACATTAATCTTATAGAAACATAAAATCATTCTTTGTGCAAAAAGGCTGCACCAGAACCCAAACCAGGCTAGCAAGCACGCTTGGCAGGGATAGTTTCTGTCTTTTATCTCTGAAGTTGGTAGTGACATCATAGGTGGTATCTCATCCAGCTGGTGGGGGTTGGACTTCACAATCTAAGGCTATTGGGTAATTGTCACAAAAAGGATGGTTCTGGAAATAAGGAGTCCTTGCTGTGTTAACTACATATTAGAACAAAACTTTATTTGATAGGAAAAAAAAATCTGTTTCTCCAACTTGGTACCAGTTTTCAGTCTTCAGTCTTAGCCTACTTTCTGTCATAACAGAATGTAGAATGAAGAGGTTTATGTTGGCTCAGGGTCTTAAGGTCTGTGAAATCCAAAAGTGTAGTAGCCGCATTTGCAGAAGTGAGAAGACAAGGGACCAGATTTAATATCTAAGAGGAAAAGTCACCAATATAAGAAATCCTTCATGAATTTTGTTATCGAAATATAGTTGTCAGGATGGCATGGCCTTTACTTGCCATCTCTCTGATCCACAAAAAGACTTCCTTGGTTTTATGCATATATAAGTTGAAAAGCCTTACTTTTTTAAACCCATAGAAGTAAATGGGTTTTCCACTTAGCTCTACATATTTGGGGTAAACATCCTTGTTCTTTTCTGTCAATGGGTCTATAATGAAACTTCCTGAAAATACGTTTTGATAGTATTCAACATTTGCCCCCTGAGCCTGTTGTCAGGCCAGCTACCTTGATAGTTTGGGTCTCTTCTGAGCCCTGGGCTTTGTGTGTCAGCTACCATCTTTCTCATGTCAAATGTTGGAGTGGGAACGTGGTCTGTCACAAGCAGGAAAAGGATCAGACTGTTCTGATAACCAAGGAGGAATGGTTACAGGGAATTGTAAAGGGTATTGGAGACATAGGGCAGGAAGGGTGTTTTGTGGGTTTGAGTCATGTAAAAACCTCAGGATGCGGTCGCCTCACAGACAGCCTCCAGGGCTAGCCCACTGAATAATCTGTATTTTATCTCTTGGGCCAAGGGGATCAAGAGAAGGCACTGAATTAAACTAAAGAGATTTCACGATCTTTTGTTCTAAGGGTGTGATGTCAAGCCATCTATGGTAAACTGGATAAGTAATAACGTATTAGACCAACCAGAAAACACTTAAAACTTAGCTTGCGACCAAGGCGGTGGTTTAAAAGCAGTACAGTGATTTCTAAAGTCACCGCCTCTCAGCGTTGTCGCGTCTTCCCTTCCCTGTGAGTGGGGGTTGGTGCAGGGGAACCCTTTTCGTGTATCTCTGACAGTCCCCACTACGCGCAAGCGCAAAACTCGTAGCCCCGCTGCGCGCGCACCCCTTTCTGAAGCCCTGGAAACGTCGCGCCGTAGGCGAGGAGACCTGAGTGGGCGGAGCCGGGTGTGAAGCGCGGAGCAGAAACTGCGCAGGCGCCTGCTCGCTCGCCTTAGCCGGGCGCGCGGTTGCGGCGGGTTCCGCTCTCGGCGGGAGGAGGGGTTGCGCGCACACGAGCGAGCCGCCGTGACGTGCGCCGCCGTGCTACGCCAGACATCACGGGTCTGTGTGTAGTGGCGGCCCGGCTGTCCTCAGCTGCATCGCCTGGCGAGGGTGGCGCGGCGTTCCCGGGTCGCACGACCGGCGACAGAGACGACCCACAGTGGACGATCGGGCGGCCGAGTCGCTGCTTCCGCTTCGCTGCTTCTCTGGTCACGGGCGACGCGGGCCCGGGGCTTCCTCCTCCTCGGCCCAGCATACTCCGCGGGCCCCGGGGCTGCAGCTACCCAGAAGCGGCGAAGAGGCCCCGGGCTGCGAGCCCGCTGTCCCATGTGAGGCTGATTGGGCCTGGTCCCCGGCCCGTGCCCGGTTTCTGCTGCGGCCCTTCAGGCCTCGGGGACCCCGCGAGGCGCTGCTTCTGGGGGGCGCGGTGACAGGCCGTGCGGAGGCGGAGGGGCCAGCTCGGTGGCCTCCTCTCGGCCCTCGGCTCGGCGATCCCCGCCCAGCGGCCGGTAAGTGCTCCTGGTTCTGCGTGCGACTGGGCCCGGGGACGGGAATTCCGCTGAAGGGGGTGGGGGTTTCGGGGGTGGGGATAGCCCTGCTAGGCTGGGGTTGACCCCAGAACCCCCAGGTCAGTGCAACGTGGGCTGGGAAACTGGTAGACTCGTACTCCGCGGGAAGTTTATTCTAACCAGAAGGTTGCAACTAGCTGATCGAAGGGAAGCTGAGACCGACGTGCTTTAAACCTAAAAAAGTGCTTGTCTTTGGGTTGTCGGAGTGGCAGACTATTGATGGAGGTTGTTTCCCCTTGCCTTGGAGCGATAGGCCAGCTCTCCGTGTGCGTATACTTTGCTCTTTATACTTGTATATCAACTCGTGTCACCTTCCCAGCCCTGCGAGACGAATATACATTCTACTAGCTTTAAAAATGAAAAAATCAAGGCTCAGTAAGATAAAAGTATAACTTCCCAAGGTCATGCAAGTGGTTATTGAGGAAGCAGATATGTTTCTGTAGGATCTTCATTTCTCTGTCCTGCAAAAGTTAACTACGTTAAGGAAATGAGATTGGCTGAAGAGTTTGTCCCTGGTTGTAAATTCGAAAACACCTAGCGAGATAGCGTTTACACTTTTTTTGACTTAAGTTGCTGGATACATATATTTTTTTTTTGCAGCTTGTCCCCAGTCATTTTAGTTTTCAAAGACATTACATGTGGAAAAAGTGGTTCTGTGCATCTTTTTATGTGTACAGTAGGACTGTATAGCAAAACAACTTATCATCTTACTGAAAAGAAATATACTTGATAAAACTGCACATCTCTTGAGGTTATGTTTTATTTTTGCACGTTGTTGTCGAGGTGTATAGGAAACTCACAGTTAGATTATTTTCTTTGCTTGAGAATTCCTTATTGCTAACTTTGTTGCTAGATTTTGTGGCAGTGTCAGTATTCATAGTGACTTTGCACTGTCTTATGTAGTGCCTCAGGGTTTAATGTCAAAAGCCAATGTGTAAGATATCACAGAAAGTGATCATTTGTTGGCATGATTTATGTATCTATGTAAAATACTACTAATTAGTTAACAAGCTGACAGAAAATTTGCATTTTAGTATGACATTGTGCTGTTTGGTTAGTGAGTTAGCAGAGCTGGACCTCTTTACAGAAGAAAATGCTGGTTAAGAGTAACTGAAGCGTCATGTAACTAACTACAAGTGCTCAATTATAGTTCTCAGATTTCATTAGTGTATTACACCTTGAAGAACACTTGTAGTTGACTGTCTTTGTAATAATGTGTAGGGAAGAGGTCACATTTACAGAGTTAACAGGCGAATGGCTTACAGACTGGTTTGTTTGGTTAGGATACAGACATTTATTTAGTTTGAATTTGGTATTCTTGTAGAATGGTTGTCTAGTCATGTTCTCAGTGTGTCTGGTTAGAAAAACTAGCTGTCAAGAGCTTATCTTAAATAGTGATGTATTAAGATGGAATCTCTTATGTGGTGTTGTAGGTGGAGCGGTGCTCCTTGGCTGATAGCTGCCAAAGGGACAGACATACATTAGCAGATGCTGCATTGTGTTTAGTGTGCTTTTGCTTCTGCTTGTTTCCCACTTTGGAAAACTGGAACTCTCTACGTCTCCTCGACAACTTTTCATCCTGAGAGCAAGCAGTTCAAGCATAAAGAAAATCTATTAGTGGTGAACAGCTGTATAAGGTGGCCTTCTCCACTCAGCACTTGTTGATAGCTGCTGGAGTTGATGTAGATTAGTTTTGGTTGAGCCATTTAAAGCTAAGCTGTTGACATTGTGACACTTTCCCCCTGTTGTGTCAGCTTGCTTTTCCTAAGGACAAGGGTACCGTTACTGTTTATTTTCTTCAACATGATAAATCCTTAGTTTAATTAAAACAAAACAACACAAAAAAACGTTATATGTATGTGTGCATGACTACTGCCTGTGGAGGTCGAAAGAGGCCATCAGATCTAGAAGTAATGTTGCAGGTAGTTGTGAGCCATCAGATGGGTGCCGAGAACCATGGGTGTCCTCTGCAAGGCAGCCAGTGCTGCTGTTCCTTAGCTGATGACCCACCTCTCCAGTCCTTCCTCAGGGTAATCTAGTGTCACACAGACTTACATCTCTCAAGTCGTCCTGAAAGGTTTTCTAGAGCATTGTATACAGCCTTTCTTACCCACACCTGATCTCATCAGAGTTTATTCCTTTCATTTGTGTACCTCTTTTGAATCTCTTCTAATTTAAACTACCTTAACCCTCCTTGTAAAATAACATAGAGACCAAGAATTCAGTTATCGGAGAAAATGACTCACATTTTGCATTTGTCAGAAATTTTCCTTCCAGTGAAGCCAACTAGTAGGTCTTTTCTCTGCCCTACTTAAACTAGCTGTTGATTGTAAACTAGTTTTAAAGAGTTCAAGAACAAGAATACCTGATTATATATTATACTTACTATTGTTTCCCATCATGAAGTTCAGTGTCTAGTCCCTTCACTGCTTGGTGCTGTTGATCGTATGCTTCAGGGACTGTGGTAAGACCTGTTGCCTGCTACAGTTAGCAAGATATCTGTTGTGTGTGTGTGGGGTGCATTCCTTTAATCCCAGCACTTGGGAGAGAGGCAGGTGGATCTCTTTGAGTTTGAGGCTAGCTTGGTCTTTATAGAAGTTCCAGGACAGTCAGGGCTAGATAGAGAAGCCTGTTCTAAAAAAAAAAAAAAAAAGATGAATAAATAAAAGATATCTGGGGTTATGATAAATGAGCACAGTGTTGGTTCTAACCTGTTGTCCAATCATCTTTAAATAGTTTTTTATTCTATGTGTTTGGGTATTTTACCTGTATATTTCTACACCACATGCTTGGTGCTCGCAGAAGCCAGAAGAGAGCATTGGAATCTTTGAAATTGGAGTTCCAGATTATTGTAAGCTACTATATGGGTACTGGGAATCGAACCCTGGTCCTCTGGTAGATTCAGCCAGTGAACTTAACCACTGAGGCATCTCATCAGCTCCTCTATAGTCATCTTTTCACTTACAGATTGTTATAGTGTGATAATCCTTGTTAATATGACTTGTGAATTCATTGTAATAATCTTGTGTTGGCCAACAGATGGAAACAAGATCATGGAAATTGTAAAATATCCTGGGTAGCTGCTATATTAATTAAAATCTGATTTTGTGACTTTTTAAGATTTTTTGTGATGAAGTCAAATTACTAGCTGTTATGAATTGTTACAGAAACTTGGCTTGAGAAGAACTGGAAGAATTCACTGACAGCCTTTTGTTGTAATAAATACTTAGTAAAGAGGTTTATTTCAACTTTATGCAATCAGTGTTGGTTGCACAGGAGGATACAGAAATACAGAACTCTAGCTTGAAGAATTGTAAGCTGTGTGTTGGGAGGAGTGTTATATGTAGCTCACTGGTTGAAAGAATGCTTTGAGTGCGTGGGTCCCTGGGTTTGAGCTTTACCACCCAACACAAAACAAAACAAATTGTGAATTTGAACTTTACGCTATATTCTCATTTTATAATGATCATCTAAATAAGCATTTGTGAATAAAGAATGAACTGATGAGGCATATTAATTACATTTAGAGCTGGATCTCATTTTTATTAAGCCAGATATTAATATATATGTAATATAGAATCAAATTTATTTTTCCAACCAATTTAGTAGATGACTATTTAAGGTTTCATAATAAGATTTCCAAGTAGCACTTTCTTTCATTAAAAATATTATTTAACTCATGAAACAGTTTCAAAGACTTTTTACCTATATCTTTGTAAATCAAGACGATCTGCATACACAGAAATAAGAAACTTTACTGTTATTCTTAAAATGCTTTTGTAGTATGTCTGTATATCTACATACCTATACATATATGCTTAGAAGAAATGTGAATATGATTTTGGCTTGGATTCTTTGGATTTATTTTGAACATTGGTTGACAATGTTCCCCATTGTGGCTAATCACATTTGCATTGTAGTATCTATTATAGAGTTGTTGCTTTTGTTGTTATTTAACTTAGATTGTTTTATTATTATTTTAAAAATCACACACACACACACACACACACACACACACACACACAGTGCAGGACAGATCTCTGGGAAGGTGGAGTAACAAGCAGTCTGTACCACCTGATGTGGGCCTGATGTGGGCCTGATGTGGGTGCTAGAACCAACTCAGATTCTCTGCAAGAGTAGAACTTACTCTTAGTAGCTGTGCTGTGTGTAGATGGTTCTACAGCTTGCACACACATGTACCACTATGTGAACTGAGTAGTTAAAAAGCAAAACCAAACACATGAAGTTGGGAGGAAAATTCGATGATGGGGATAGAGAAAGAATTACAGGGGAAGGAGTGGAATAACTTGGATCAAAATACGTGTATGTATTATGGGACTTTCTCAGACCTGCCTGAAGGGTCAGTAATGACACGAGATTTCTATCATAGTTTAAAGTTTAGGGCTTTTGTTGGGGCAGTCTCCCAGCTGCCATTTTAACTTAACCTGACTACCTAGCCTATGACCGACACATGGCTAGCTCTATACCTTTCTTTGCTGGGGTCCATGTCTGTTCCTTTCCTTGTCTTCTTTCATCTCCCTGCGTCACTCTCTCTGTTTGGAAGTTCTGTCCCCTACTTCCTGCCCTAGTTATTGGCTGTCAGATCTTTATTACAACCAGTCAGCAGTGAGACAACCTCTGATACATCACTAGATTGCCTTTAGGCTGGTGAGGAAGGACATTTATAAAATAGAAACCTGGTGATGGACATAGAAGTGAAAATACTAGAATTCTGCCATCACTCAGCTCTTTGCCAGTACAGAATTAACAATTGAAAATACAGACATACCTTCATACGACGTGAAGAAAGGTTACACCAACATATATGCATGTATGAAATTCTCAAAAAGTGGTATGTTCCTTAAAAGACTAGTGATTTAGATAAGAAATGCTTCCATAGCCTTGCCTGTTACTTGCTACCATGCTTTCTTGCTATGATGGACTCTTACTGTCTGGAACCTTAAGCCAAATGAACTCTTCCTTCTGTAATTTGCCTTGGTCATGGTGTTTTATCATAGCAACAGAAAAGTGATTAATAAAGGAGTTGATACCACAGATTGGACTGTTGCTGTGAGGAGCCTGGCCATGTTTTTTTTTTTTTTTTTTTTTTTAGAACATGGAAAACTTCAAAATTTCGGACTGGAAAAGCAGTTGAATGCTAAAATCAGATCTTAAAGGCCTATCCTACTAGAAACTTGGAGAATAGTAGTTCTGAGAACATTTGACATTTGACCTATGGAGGTTTAGCTCAAGTGGTTTCAGAGAGGAAAAATATTAACACACAGGTTAGAGGCCATTCCTACAATATTTTGGCAAAGAATCTGGCAGCCTTCTACCCTTAACCTAAGAACTTGCCCAAGACTAAACTAAAAAGTAGTTGGCTGATTTCTTTGGCAGAGGGAATTTGAAGGCAATTTGATATTAAATCTGGCTGGGTTGTTATTAATGATTTTATGCATATCTTCAGCAAAAGAGAGCAACTGGAGCAGAAAGTAGCACAGAATGTTCAGTTTAAAGAGAAGGAGTGCCATTGAACTTTTTTGTTGCCAAGACTTGTGCTGAAGGAGATGAGGTTAAGATCAGTTTTGAGGAGATTCCTGTGCCTTGGAATAAAGGGAAGGGTCCCTTAGAGTGATAGATACTCTGTGTGCCAGCCCATTCCCACCTCCCCAAGCTTGGGAGAGAAAAGGCTACTGCTAATGTGGTTCAAGGGGGCCAGGCTCCATTCCAAGCTGCAGCAGAACTTGGCAGTGTTATCTATGTACTACCGACTTTGGAGACAAGAAGGATGAAAGAATGGAAGAGTTGTGGAGTCTTCCTCCATGGTTTCAGAGAGCAGCTGAGGTTGGGTAGTGTATGGTGAAAGGCCCTGCATGAAGGCACGAGAAGGGCAAGAGGCCCTGAGAGGCCAGTGTTTTTAAGCTGTGAAAGAGAGGTCTGGCTTGGGAGAACTCAAGATCTTGAAGAGATCAGAGTCATGAGATTTCTGCCAAGAAGAGCTGCATACAGGAAGTGGAAGCAGCCAAAGGGGAGGTGGAACTATATTCTTTTTTTTGACCAAGAACATAGAGCTACAGGATTTGGTATTTGTCCTCCTGGGTTCTAGTTGCTTTGGTCCAGTATTTCCTCATTATTCTTCATTTTTTTTTTTTTTTAGAATGGTAATGTATATTCTGTGCTATAGTATATTGGAAGTATATAATTTGTTTTTTGATTTTATTGAAGGTTACAATTAAAAGACTGCCTTAAGCAGTGGTTCTCAACGACTTCCTAACAATGCAACTCTTTAATACAGTTCCTCAAGTTGTGGTGACCCCAACCATAAAATTATTTTCATTGCTACTTCATAACTGTAGTTTTGCTACTGTTATGAATTGTAATGTAAATATTTGATGTGTGGCAACCCCTGCAAAAGGGTTCTTTGGCCTCACCCCAGCTACAAAGAGGTTGCAACCCACAGATTGAAAACCTCTGCCCTTGATCCTCAGAAGATACTTTAGACTTTGGGTTTTTTTTTAATTGGATATTTTATTTATTTACAGTACAGTTGTCATCCCCTTTCCCCATTTCCCCTCCCTAGAGTCCCTTATCCTATACCCCGGCTTCCTTTATGCTTTTATACTATTTTGATTACATGCATGTAATAAGGTCCGTTCTAGGTTGAGGGTTTAGCAATACAATAGATGCAAATAGTCGAAGAACAAGCAATACAATAAACACAAATAGTCAAAGAAAAAGCAAGTCATTAAACTCAGTTATGTGAACACTCCCGTGATCACTTTTTCTAAAGGCTTATCAGGATGACTAAAGTATCTGAGCCTACTTCTCTATCCCAGCCCAAGCTCATTTTCTTGTCTGAAGCCTACTTCCTTGTTCTAGTCTAAAATTTAGAATCCTGTCCGAAATTACTTCTTTGTTCTGGCCTAATATTTAGATTCCAGCCTGAGATTACTTCTTTGTTGTAGCCTACGATTTAGACTCCTACCTGAAATTACTTCTTTGTTCTAGTCTAGTGTCAGATTCCTGCTTGAAGCCTACTTCCTTGTTCTTGGCCAATGTCACATTCCTGTCAAGCAGCCCCTTTCCTTGTCCTTGTCCCATCATGTCAGCTTCTTGCCAAGCAGCCCCAAAGGCTCCCCACCTCTCCCTCTTTTTTATTTCATTAACAAGACTGAGCCTGTCTTAGGTTGTTCTGACAAGAATGCTTTCCTTACCCGTCATGGAATATGCATTATCAAAGGCAATGCACTTCTGTCTTACGTTGGTAAGGCTCTGTGCAGAATCTTACCTGTCCTTGGCTTGCCAGCCTGTTAATTTAATAACTTTGTCTGAGAGTCCATTTTCAGGAAGGGCTAGCCTGATTAAGCTATATATGCTATTCCTGAGGTTTGTCCAAAATGGAAATACTGAGCTCAGGCCATGGATAATTTTATTGGTAATATCTGCAGCATCAAAGGTCAACAGAGCAGCATTCTTTAAATTCATAATCTCATTATGCAAAGTTAACAAACCCAGAGAGGTGTTAGGATTATGCCAAATATCCTACAGTTGTCTTTAAACTTTTTTCTAATTATAATGAAAATCATTGTGAATTTCAAAAGTAACACTACTCCAATGATATTTGTCATGACACTTGGGATGGCTACTAACTCTTGAACCCTGAACCTCCTTCAGATAATTTGAATGGGTTATAGAGCATCATTCGTTGTTCCAGATACCTATATAAATCCTTTTGTATACTCAATACATTAGTAACATTTTTTGCTAGATGATTAACAAAAATAGTTGTCTTAATTCCTTGTGTCAATGCTATTACAGAAGCAGTGGTGCTAGCAATTAATAGAATTAAAGCTGTTATACCAGCAATAATCAAGCCTGATACCCTCTTGCTTCTGCTTAAAGCCTAACTCACTTCTTCCAGCACTTTCAAGCTTTTTTTCAGAGAATCAAGGTTTTCTAATACTCAGGGCAGTGAGACAAAAGCTGGTTGGTAGACCCCTTTAAGAGACATGCAAGGTTTCAACACACTAACATAAATGGAAATTATACAGTCAACTTACAATAAATCCTGTAGAAGAGACAAAACCAATTTTAGCTTGATAATTAAAAGAGCCTTAAAACATGCACTAACTCTTGTTTGAAATCCAGATCCTGTCCCAACATTATCTCTTGCTATACTAACATCATAGTGAGCTACAGCTAGCTTCCAAATATTTCTGACAAAGTCCAGATCCAGTCTTCCAAAAGTAGACTGTTGTTTCCCATATTGGATTGATTTCTAGACCAGTACATGATTGAGTCCTAGTAGCTGGACACCTTTAAGAAGAATACAAGAGACATAGTTTTTCTTTTCGATTCTCTATCCCACAAGGTCTAAAAACTTGAGGCAAGGCAGCTTGTCCCATCTGGGATATAGTCAAGCAAAGGTGGGTCAGGAACATATGTCCAATACAGCTCCCCAGTCACCCTTGTCATGGCACTCAGCAAGCTCACAGGTTGGCTCACTGTTGTCTCAGCAACAGTATGTCTCACCAATCTTTTTAAGGTTCCATGGGCCTCTTCCAAAATACCTTGTCCTTGAGGATTATACGAAATCCCTGTGACAAAAAGTCTAGACTGCTTAACTACAATTGCCAGGCCCATTATCTGGTTTTTTTTTTTTTAAATTGGATATTTTATTTATTTACCTTTCAATGTGATCTCCCCTCCCATCCCCCCTCCCCCAAACCCTTTACCCCATTCCCCCTCCTATACTATGAGGGTGTGCTCCAACCATCCTCCCATTCCCACCTCCCTGCTCTCAAAATTCCCCAACACTAAGGAATCCAAATTTTCAGCCACCAAGGCCATCTACTTCCACTGATGCCAGGCAAGGCCACCCTCAGCTACCTATACAGGTGGAGCCATGAGTCCCTCCTTTTGTGTTCTCCGGCTGGAGATTTTAGAATGGCTACCCCAGCTTGTTTCTTAGGACCATTTGCTTGAAAAATTGTTTTCCAGCCTTCTACTCTAAGGTAGAGTCTGTCTTTGTCACTGAGGTGGGTTTCCTGTATGCAGCAAAATGCTGGGTCCTGTTTACGTATCCAGTCTGTTAGCCTATGTCTTTTAAATGGGGAATTGAGTTCATTGATGTTAAGAGATATTAAGGAACAGTGATTGTTGCTTCCTGTTATTTTTGTTATTAGAGGTGGAATTATCTTTGTGTGGCTATCTTCTTTTGGATTTGTTGGAAGAGGATTACTTTCTTGCTCTTCCTAGGGTATAATTTCCCTCCTTGTATTGGAGCTTTCCTGCTATTATTCTTTGTAGTGCTGTGTTTGTGGAAGGATATTGTGTAAATTTGGTTTTCTCGTGAAATATCTTGGTTTCTCCATCTATGGTAATTGAGAGTTTTGCTGGGTATAGTAGCCTGGGCTGACATTTGTGTTCTCTTATGGTCTGTATGACATCTGTCCAGCATCTTCTAGCTTTTATAGTATCTGGTGAGAAGTCTGGTATAATTCTGATAGGTCTGCCTTTATATGTTACTTGGCCTTTTTCCCTTACTGGATTTAATATTCTTTCTTTGTTTTGTGTACTTGGTGTTTTGATTATTATGTGATAGGAGGTATTTCTTTTCTGGTCTAGTCTATTTGGCATTCTATAGGCTTCTTGTATGTTTATGGGCATCTCGTTCTTTAGGTTAGGAAAGTTTTTTTCTATAAGTTTGTTGAAGATATTTATTGGACCTTTAAGTTGGGAATATTCACTCTCATCTATACCTATTATTCTTAGGTTTGGTCTTCTCATTGTGTCCTGGATTTCCTGGATGTTTTGTTTTAAGAACTTTTTGCATTTTGTGTTTTCTTTGATAGTTGTGTCAATATTTTCTATGGTATCTTCTGCACCTGAGATTCTCTTTTCTATCTCTTGTATATTGTTGGTGATGCTTGTGTCTATGACTACTGATTTCTTTTCTAGGTTTTCTATTTCCAGGGGTAGTTTCCCTTTGTGATTTCTTTATTGTTTCTACTTCTATTTTTATGTCTTGGATGGTTTTGTTCAATTCCTTCACCTGTTTGGTTGTGTTCTCTTGTAATTCTTTAAGGGATTTTTGTGTTTCCTCTGTAAGGGCTTCTGCCTGTTTACCTGTGTTCTCCTCAAATTCTTTGAGAGTGTTATTTATGCCCTTCTTAAAGTCCTCTATTGTCATCATTAGAAGTGATTTTAAATCTGAATCTTGCTTTCCTAGTGATATGAGGAATTCATGAGTTTCTTGTGTGGGAGAACTAGATTCTAATGATGCCAAGTACCCTGGGTTGCTGATGCTTATGTTCTTGCGCTTGCCTTTTGCCATCTGGATCTCCTTAGTGTTACCTGCCCTGTCTCTGCCTGGAGTCTGTCCTTCCTATTATCTTGGTTGTATCAGAACTGTGTGGGGTGGGTATTACTACTGGGGTTAGAGCTGGGGCCCAAGATCTGCTCAGTGCTCAGGCGCAGACAGGAAGGAACCAGTGCTCCGACCAGGAGTGAATTCCTGGGTCCTAGTGGGTCCCAGTTACTCCCTGTTTGGGGCGGGTATTACTGTCTCCTTACCTAAGATACTGCCCAGGTTAGAGCTCCAGACTTTGGGTTTTTAAAGAGTGTTAAGACTGTATTAGTCAGAGTTCTATATAGGAACAGAACTGATAGAATGAAAAAAATGAATATATGTATATATACATATAAAGGAGATTTGTTAGTGTGGCTTACAGGCTGTGGTTTGGCTAGTTCATGAATGGCAGTATTCTGGTCTAAAGACCAAGAATTCAGTTCAGGAGATTGTCTGTCTTAGCACATGTGTTAGGGTCTTAGGGAATTCCTAGGGAATTGCTGGTTTTCATTCTGTGGTGGAATCTCCAAGAAATGGGTTCTAAACTAGCAAAGAAATGCCTCAGAGAATGATAGATGAATTTGTCAGGTAGAGTATTGGCAAGTAGGCAAAAAGCAAAAACTTCCTTTTGCCATATACTTTTATGTGGTCCAGATCTAGAGTGACTCCAGTAATGAAAATCCCTTCCCTCATAGACGTGCCCCAGCTGCCTGGGTTTTAGCTGATTCCAGGTGTAGTCAAGTTGAGAACCAATAGTAGGATCACAGACTGTGAAAGATTATAAAGGTCTTTTGAACTTGGACTAAATGCATTTTGGATTATGATGTGACCATGCGACTGTTGGAGCCAGGGAAGGGAATGTGGTAATTGAAATGCGAAGTGTCCCTCATAGTCTTGAATTGGAACAGTGTCTAGTATGGTGCTGTTTGGGGTGCTCATTGCTGGAGGAAGTGTGTAATTGGATGTGGGCTTTGAGAGCTTAAGGCCTCTGCCTACTTTTAGTTTGTTCTCTCTCTTGTGCTTGTGGTTGATGAGTGAACTTGCAGTTTCTTTCTCTGGCTGCCATGCATACTACTTCTGCCATGCTTTCCCACCTCAGGAACCATAAGCCCAAATAAATTCTTCCTTCTGTAAGTTACCTTGGTCATGGTGTTATCTTGGCAATAGAAAAATAACAATAATACAGGGGTTTTCAGGGATACGCCTAGAAGTGATGTAGCTGGGTTATTTGGTGGTGCTAGTTTTAGTTTCTTGAGAAACCTCCTTTTAATTTCCATAGTGGCTACACAAGTTTACATTCCCATTAGCAGTATGTAAGGGTTCTTCTCAACCCACACATCCTTACTATAATTGGTCGTTAGTTTCTGCCTTCTCTCTTTTTGGATGGTAGTTTTTCTGACTAGGGTAAAATGGAATCTCAAAGCAGTTTTAGTTTGACTAAAGATGTTGAACATTTTCAAATATTTATTGGTTGTTTGTGTTTCTTCTCTAGAGAGCTATCTGTTCATTTGATTATCTCATTTATTGATCGGAAAATCTGGAATTTTTAGTATTTAATTGTTGCAGTTCTTTATATATTCTAGATGTTAGTTCCCTGTCCAGTGGGTAGTTGGCAGAGACTTTCTCCATACTGCAGACCCATGATTGTTTTGTTTTGCAGAAGTTTTTTATGTCTTGTAACTGCATTTGACAATCTTTGGCTTACTTTCTGTGCTACTGGAGATCTTTTCAGAAAGCCTTTACAGGTAGCAGTGTCTTGAAGTGTTTTAGCTATGCCATTAAGGCTTTTGATCTATTGGGATTATTTTTGTGCAGGGTGGGAGATGAACAGACCTAACGTCAATCTTGCTCATTCATGAGTGCTTTAACTCTGCATGGCTTTACTTCATCTTGTCTACCCCACTCCCCACCCCCATCGTTTATAAATCTCATTCTTGGTTTGCATCTCAGCCATGTTTCTTCTTTGGCTTTCTGTTCTTGCTTCATGAGGCTTGTCTCCAGGAGTTGAGGACATCATATGATTTTCTGTAAGTTTTAGAGTGTAGAAGAAGAAGTAACATTCAAATGTTTCTTGTGTTCCAGAAACTTCATTCAACTGTTGACATTTAAATTTTCATTATTTTTTTTTTCTTGCGATGCCCAGGATTGATGAGGTCTCCTACATAATAGGAAGGCATTCCTCTAACCACTTCTGCAGAGTCTTTACAACTTATTTGCCTATTTATTTTGAGATAGCATTTCACAGTGTTGCCCTGGCTAGTGCTAGTCTACAATTTGCCATCTAGACAGAGATGGCCTGCAACTCAGAAGTTTGCCTGCCTCTATCTCCTGAATGCCAGGATTAAAGGCATGTGCCACCATGCCCAGCCTTAGTCCACATTTTTTTTTTTGTTTTTAAAATTTATTTATTTCATGTATTCAGACACACCAGAAGAGGGCATCGAATCCCATTACAGATGGTTGTGAGCCACCATGTGGTTGCTGGGAATCGAACTCAGGACCTCTGGAAGAGCAGCCAGTGCTCTTACACTGCTGAGCCATCTCTCCAGCCCAGTCCACATTTTTTAACCTGTGAATAACCATAGTAGAACTGGGCCTTAAAGGAGCTTGTCCTGAGTTGTCAACATTGTAGAGCGTAGTGTTTCATGGTTCTTCCAGTTGGAGCCAAGGTCTCTAACTATCCTGCTACTTCTGCACTGCTCACAGGCTCTCGCCACATGCTATGTTCTTTGTGGGAATGTGTGTACTAGAAACGTCTGAAATAAGGCAGTGTCTCTTATTTCTGTAAAAATCCCTCAGATGAGGGTTGTTCCTCTTCACCCATTATCTTTTATACTTGCTGAGTCGTGGAATTCTGATCAGTGCTTGAGTAAGCATGAATGGTGCATCTGCTTGTGCCCTGTGTGTGCCTGTACACATGCACGCACACACACACTACAAAACATCTGGCAAGTGTATTTACTTTAATACTGGGATACTGGGGGAACCTGACACATAGTTAGAAAACTGATGGTATAGTTTTTTCCTAGAATGGACAGGTAGAGTTTTCAATATGATTGTTTTAAAATTACAAATCTCTGTGGCCAAAAATAGCAAAAAAGTTTATATTTTAATCATGCTACATTTTGTTTGTGGAAGCTACTCCCTTTTAGAAATTCTCTTGGCCAGAAATTCCTTACGCATGTCCCTGAGTAAACCTTCCAACCTGAGGAAATACTCAGCAGCCAATTTCTAAGGCATAAAATTTTGTGGTGCTGATATATATTATATGATCTTAGAACAAACAGTGCCTTTTTTCTCGTGTCGTATGGGGTCTTAGGAAGTGAAGTCATTAGAATGTGACTATATACTAATCTCAGTTAAGTATATGCTACATCACCTTTAAAGGGAGATTTCTAGCTGGGTTGCTAGTGCATGTCTTCAAGCTTAGCAGTCAGGAGGTAGAGGCAAGTGGAGCTCTATGACATCAGGGCCAACCTGGTCTATTTAGAATGTTCCAGTCTACCAGGCCATCCAGGACTACATAGTGAGATCTTTCCCCCTAAAATAAACAAAGAAACAAAACGAAAACGGAAACAGAAAGAGGAAGAAAAGAAAAAAAAACATTTATTTTCATTATCTCTACTTTAAAAAGAAAGTTCATAAGTACTATTTACTTAATAATAATTATTACACTTTGTGTGCTATGTAATACAATAAGATATTGCTATACCAGCAAAATGGCAAGGTGGTACATTACAGTTATCATATAAATCACAGCTTCTTTAACTGTGAGTCACAGCCTCATATGGGCTTGCAGTGGGGGGTGGTTTGTGTAATATTTTGGCAACAGGAAAAGGTATCTGAATTCAATGATAAAATAGACTCAAAATCTGGCACATAACACATCCAGAGTGTTTTTGGCAGTGCTGTCCTTGTCGCATTAGGAGACCTCATTGCGGCCTTGTTTCTGCTGTCACACCGTCCAGTGTCAGTGAACACTGCCTGGTTTTTGATTCTAGATCACTGTGAATCAAGAATATTTTGTGGTGTTTTTAATCATACATACAAAATTTTCTCTTAGAGAAGCATAATGATTTAATTATGGAAAACAAAGACATACTTTTTTGTTGCAATGTCTCAGGATCTAAGTAATAAATTAATATAATTTTAGATTGTGTTAGAATGCTTGATTTTGTGTTTTTTTTTTAATGCCATTTGAGGACTAGGTAGCTAGCTCTGCAGTAAAGTCAGCGCGTGCTGTGCAAGCATGAAGGAAGACTCAGTCAGTCCCCAGATCCTGAGGGGGACTGACAAGTGGACCTCTGAGACCCTGGGCAGTGAACCTAGACTACCTGACAAAGAGGTCTAAACTCATGAGAGATCCTGCCTTAGAAATTAAGGTGGATGCCTCCTGAGGAATGATGTACACACGTTGTTTGATTTGGTGACTTGAGTTTCATAAAGAAAAAAATTCTCGAAAGACTTTTGGGTTGGGATTAAGGCAACATTTCTAGCACTTCGTGAAAGAGCCCAGCATTTACTACTGCCACATTGTCCGTGCACTCTGAACAGTGATGATCACAATCAAATACTGACCAACTCTGGGTAGTTTTGAAGACATTCTTTATCCTGTAGCACGATCAGTCAAGGTTTAATTCTTAAAGCAGTTTATAAATATAAATGAAAAATGAGCAAGTACATCCATTTCACCAAAAGCAAATTTGCTTTCATCTCTATTAAATGTTAAAATTACATCTCTTCGAAAAATTATTTTAAAATGAAAATCTAGGAGGCAAGATGGCTCATCAAGTAAAGGCTCTGTGTGAGCCTGGCAGTCTGTGTGTAACTCCTGGAACTCTTGTACAAGTGGAAGGAGAGAACAGACCTCTGTAAGCATGCCATGCTATGTGTGTGCCTACACATAGAATAATACTAACGAGAATAATTGAAAATCCATGTAAAATAAAATTCTTTACAGTTACCAGTAAATGTTTGATTTATTTATCTATTTGTATACCTTGTTTAAACTTCTTGGGTGAAACGGGCTGGGTAGAAAAAGGTTTAAGAAGCTCTGATATAAATTATGTTTTTGTTTAGTTTGAAACAGGAGACACTAGTCTCATTTTCTTATTAGATTAAAACAGAAGAATACAATGTTTTTTTTTTTAATCTTAATGGTCACAGGCTAGGCAGGTGTTGTGTGACATGACTTTTCATGAGGAGATGAAACACACATCTACTCACTCAAGATAGGGAGCCCATGTCAGGCCAAAGTATGGATACCAGCAAAGTCCAACTTGGTGAATCAGTAAGTTTTATTGGGTTACTTACAGGAATATGGGTGAGGGGTTACTTAAAGGAGCAGAAATGACTCAAAGACAGCTGCATCTCCTAAGCCCACCCCAGCATGTACAGCTCACCAAAGCTGGGAACCTGGAGCACACTGCACACAGCCTGCAGGCAGCACAACAGGTTGGAGAGTGTTCTAAGTGGCTCAGTTGCTCTAAACTCCTCGTAGGGCTGGTCTCAAAGTCGTTTCTGCAGCGTGTCTTTGGCTAGGAGTAACTTCAGCAGTCTGGTACTTATTGGGGAAGAGAGACCTAGTGAATCTAGTACCTTTCAGGGACTTCTGGAAGCTATTTTGAGTTGTTTACATTCTGTCTTAAGGAGCTTCCCTGGGAGGTGAAATGTTTCAGTTCATTAGAAAACTGCAATATAACTGCAGGTGGTAACCCTGCTTGCAGCCTTCAATTTGCTGTTCATTAGAAACAGACTGAGGCAAAATGCTTTTCAACACAAGGGAACCAGACCCAGGTCTTGCTCTGCTTAATGCTTTACCACAGAGCTGTGGCCCCAGCTGTGACCTTAGGATTTAGAAAAGTACATTTGTCTGGATGTTCTTGCATGAAAGATCTGTCTAGAATATGATTATGAGACCCACAGCTTAAAAGAGGAGAGGTGGTTTGCTTGTTTCCTTGTGTAGTTGTTGAACATGACGGTATGAGGGTAGATTTGTTTTAGGACAGTTCTTGGAAACAGGAGAAATAGCTTTATTTAATGTGATTAATTGATGTGAATTAAATTTCTTAGAAGCATTTTATACCCAGATGACTTGGTAGTGCAAGTTTTCAGTGGATACTTGAAAGAATAAGCTGGAAGTCCTTGTCAGTTGTGAGGTAACCAGGAAGTATCGGGTCCTAGAAAATGACACAGAAGAATTGAATTATTCACAGAAGAATTGAATTATTCTCATTTTGTAACTGGAGAAACCGAGCTAGTGAAATACATTCCTGGGAATACTTTAGCCAAAAGTGAGGGATCTTTTAGGAAAAGAAAAAAAATATTGGAATCGTTTATGCTTAGTAGAAACTTAAAGTTTTAGGAAGATACTTTACATTATACTTTACAAAATTTAGGGAGATACTTTATATTGCTACATAACATTACTACATTAAAAAAGTGATTTCTGAAACAGTTATCTATCAACTTTTTTTCTTAGATTTTTTTGTATCCCTTTTCTGTCTTTCTATTTTAACTAGGATGCAAAAGTTCCCTTAAGTGAATTTTGCATTTATTGCTAATTTTGCCTCATTGACAGTTGTTAATCTGGTAGCTACACTAACTGGTATTCTCACCACTAAATCTCCTCTCCCCCCCTTTTTTTTTAATAAGAGGAGAAAGTAGGGAGAAGTGACTTTTTTGGAAGCAAAATGGGCATTGCAGAAGTTTGGAGGCTAGGGGAAGACCAAGCACCCTAAAAAATTTGGATATGAAAAAGTCTCAGAAGGGAACGTTGCAGACATTTGTTGGTGAGTAGATTGGGAGAAGAATGAGTGCTTGTATCATATGAAAGTGTTATCAAGAAGCCCAGCTCTATGTGGAGTAAGGTTTCAGGAAGGAGTAAGAGCAAGGTGGTTGTGGGAGAGCCTCAGAAACCCCACTGTGTGAGGCAGATTTGAGAAAAGCCACTCAGCAACTTGTCTGAAACAGTGGTTCAGCACAGATGGTAGGTGAATCTGTGGGGCCACGTGGAGGAGCTGGAGGGACGTCCTGAAATGCCTCTGTACAGCCTCCCCTTCATTTGGCTCTGTGAAGCTTTTAGTGGTGGACTTGGATTTGGAAGAACAGCCATTTGTGAGAGAGGGAGACCAGAGATATGGTGTAATCTGTTTACAGCTCTCAATCTCTGTCTAGTCATGTTTTTGAGAGGAATGTGCTCTTTTGGCCAACAGTAATCTGGAATAGGATATTGGGAAATATAGTTTGAATTAATCAAGCTAGCCTAGTACCACTACTCTACAGTCAAGGGAGGGTGAAAAACTCCACAAAGGAAGATATGGAAGTTGTGGGAGTTTGCAGTCTCTGCCCATAGTATCTGGTAATGCCAATTGCTTAATCTTTCCACACCTGGTTTTTGTCTACTTTATATTGTTGTGAAAAGTGTTTAGCAGTGTCAGCACTGTGTTACATCTCTGAGGGGAAAGTTTCCCCAGAGGAAGTGTTGCAGGTCTGAAGAGAAGGTTATCTTGCCAGTCTGGAGCCCAGGCTTACCACAAAGTCACACTGCACAGCAAACCTCTTACAAGTGATTTATTGGGAAAGACACAAGGGTGGCCACCTGTGCTCAGGTGGGAAGAGAGAACTGAGTGGGAGGCAGGCTTTCTAAGGGGTTCTCGTGGGATGGAGATTTCCAGGGTAGGTACTGGTGGGATTTCAAGTCCTGAGCTTGGAGTGATCTCAGGGACTGATGGGTGGAAGTGAACTTGGACTTTTTACCCTACAGGCAATGGTAGAATAAGTGCCATAGCTTAATTACCAGTAGTTATTACAGTAGTAATGGCAAGAAAGAGAAGTAGGGCACATTTTGAAGGGAGAGGTGAAGAGACAAGACATGAGTGGAGATAGAATATCATATGAAGTCCATGTATTTGAGGAGTTTCAGTCTAGCCTGTGAGAACATATGGAAAGGTGGACAAAAGAGAAAGCAAGAAACATAGCAAGTCATGGAGAGTGGTAAGGGCTGAGTGATGGTGTGGACTGCTTGACATGCTGCCTGATGTTTCCACTGTTATGTATAGAGATGATCAAATATAGACATCATTTATGGATAGCTTATGCATGTTGTGGCATACTGATAGATAAATGCTAAAAGAATTATCCTTATTTAACAAAAATGAACTGGAACTGCCATTAGCAAACTGGAATGTATGATTTCCCTGCATGTGTAAAAATGGGTGTGATTCAATGAAATATTTACAACTTGCCATAGGAATCTTTATAAAACATTACATTCTAAAAGCTTATAGCAGAAAAGGTAACTATTTAACATGACTATGATATCAGCAGTACTAATGTTTTAGGGATGAAGCATACTTAAATGTCAGCATCACCTGATGGAAGCAGTGTAAACAGATAATGACCTCAGCTTGGCCAAGACAAATAAATTCCATATTGGAAGAGCATGTCCCAGCATGAGAGGCAAAAAGTGGCAGTAGGGTTAATTGACATTTTTTTCCTTTTCTGGGGGTGATGATAGTGTTTCATTCAGAGTTTTATTCATCCATAAAGAAAATTACGTCATTTGCAGTAAATGGACTCAACTGGAGACCATTGTGAAAGTGAAATAAGCTTGACTTAGACAAATACTGTATGTTTTCTCATATGCAGAGAGACCGTTCCTTGCACGTATTTGTATGTGTTTAGTAAGGATTACTAAAGAGGAGCTGGAGCTGGGCACTTGGGGTGGTAGAAAGGTAGCCCAGGATAGGACCTAGCAAGTCTTTTGGGAAGAAGCAGGTGGTGTGGTAGTAGTAAGTCACAGGTTTCTGTTGGACATTGAGGGTTTGTAATGGTCTTCTGAGTTTTGATGCAACAGTACAGCTTTTGGTATTACTTGGACTTGCATAAGGATCAGAACAGGAGTTGGAGTGGTTAGGAACGCATTGCTTTTGCAGAGGACCTGGGTTTGGTTCTCAGCACCTACATGGTAGCTCACAATCATCCATATCCCCAGTGCCAGAGGATCTGGTGACTTCAGATCCCTCAGGACACCAGGCATACATTCAGTGCACATACATGCAGGCAAAGCACATAAGACAAGTACGTTTAAAAAAAATAAATGACAGAAAGTATTAAACATCTACCAGCAAAATAAGTGGAACCAGGTACTGTTTTATTAGGCCAGTGTTAAGGTGTCAATGTTACTAACTTTTTATTGTTTTTTTTTTTTGTTTGTTTGTTTGTTTGTTTTTTGACAGGGTTTTCTTTGTATAGCCTTAGATGTCCTGGGATTTACTCCATATACCAGGCTGTCCTTAAACTCACAGAGATCTTCTGCCTCTGCCTCCTGAGTTCTAGGATTAAAGGTGAACTCACCACTGCCTGGCATAAATATTATTTTAAAAAGGATTTGTTAGGTTATTGTGTATATGTATCATGTGTCTGTGAGTGTACATGCCATGGTGCATGTGGACATCTGGACAATTGTATGGAATTAGTTCTCTCATTCCACCTTTATGTGGGTTATAGGAATTGAATTGAGGTCTTATGGTACCTCTAACTACTAAGCCATTTTATTGGCCTTGTAAATATTACTTTTACACCTTGGAAATATGTTAGAATTTTTTTTTTTAGTTAAGAAATGTGCTTTATTGTGTGTATGTCTATGTATATATGTATGCATATATGTATATATGTATGTATATGTGTTAGTATGCACACTCCATGGCTTTATCAGTGTGTGTGTATATGTTTGTGTTATGTAGGTCAGAGGATAGATGTGGGGATTGGTTTACTCCTTCAACCATTTGGATTCCAGAAATTGAACTCAGGTCTTAAGCACCTCTAATTACTGAGCCATCATGCTGGCCCCATTTTAGAATTTTAAAAAGATTGATTTTATACTTTTAAAAAGATATAATTAAATTTTATAATTTAGTTTTTTAATATTTTAAAATTTTTATTAGTTTTTCTTGTTTTTATTTGGGGGCAGTTGTTTGAGACAGGGTTTCTCTGTAGCCCTGGTTGTCCTGGAACTCCCTCTGTAGACCAAGCTGGCCTCAAACTCAAGAGATCTGCCTGCTTCTGCCTCTTGAGTGTTGGAATTAAAGTACCACTCAGCATTATTAGTTTTTTTGTTTTTGTTTTTTATTTTGTTTCCTCCTCTTCTTCCTCCTCCCCTTCTCCTCTTCTTCTTCCTCTTCCTCTTCTTCCTCTTCTTCTTCTTCCTCCTCTCTCTCCTCTTCTTCTTCTTCCTCCTCCTCCTTCTTCTTCTTTTTTTTTTTTGAGACAGAATCTCACTATGTACCCCTGGTTGGCCTGAAATTTAGTATGCAAACCAGACTGGTTTTCAGTTCACAGAGATCCACCTGCCTCTGCTTCCCAAGTGCTGGGATTTAAGTTGTGTGCCACCATGCCTGGCTTTATTTTTTCGTTTTTAAATATGGGAGATTACTGAGGGCAGTATTATGGTGCAGCAAAGACATGTATTAAATATTGCTAGAACAACTAAATGAGCAGAAGGCGATGTAGTGTGAGTGAGTGGACTCTGAGAGGAATAGATCCAAATGCTGAACTAATAACTTAGGTTTTTTTTTTATGTATGCATTATGATTTGGTATTTTAAATATTTTTTTTTAAATATTTTACAAATAAGATTTTCATTAATTCTTACAACAGTCATGAAGTGGATATAATTCCTGTCCTCATTTTCTGTATGAGGGACATTTAGAGCCATTATTTTAATTACTGTCAGTGAACATTGGTAAAACATTTATGAATTACTCCTTTTTTAAAGATAACTCACAGAAATACCCTGAGACAACAGTCAGGGTTTATAACTCTGCACATAAGTCCAAAGTCATTCAGAGTGGGATAGGTTGAGGCAGCTTTCTAAGGAGCCACCGCACTGATTGTCATAGTGACTGTACAAGTTTGCATCCTGCCAGCAATGGATGACTGTTGTTCTTACTCCACATCCTTGACAGTAGGAGCTGTCTTTTTTTAGTTGATCTTGGCCATTCTGACTGGTGTAAAATGAAATCTCAAAGTAGTTTCTATTTACGTTTCCCTGATGACTAAGGATGTTGAAAACTTCTTCAAGTGCTTCTCAGCTGTTTGTGTTTCATCTCTGTTTAGATCTGTACCCCACTTTCAAATGGGTTATTTGTTTTTTTGATGTTCAGTTTTGTTGAGTTCTTTACCTATTTTAGATATTAGCCTTCTATTGGATGTGTAGTTGGTAAAAATCTTTCCCCATCTTGTGGCCTGCCACTATCTCCAAATGTCCAAATGTATGGAAAATGCCCTTTTCTGTACAGAAACCTTCAGTTTCCTGAGGTACTATTTATTAATTGTTGGTCTTAGTGCTTGTACTAATGAGTTCAAGACAATTCCCCGTGTCGTCTTCTTCTATTAGGTTAAGTGTATTTCATTTTACATAGTCCCCTTATGAGACCAATGATTCATTTGGTCCTTGATCCATTTGGAGTTGATTTTTGTGCAGAGTAGTAAATTTGGATCTATTTGCATACTTCTGTATCCAGCCATTTAGTTAGACCAGCACCACTTGTTGAAAATGCTGTGTGCTGGTCTAATTGGATGGCTTTTTCCAGTGTATATTTCTGGCTTCTTAAAAACAAAACAAAACAAACAAACAAACAAACAAACAAAAAAACCAAGAGTCTGTAGCTGTGTGCACTTATGCCTGGGTCTTCAGTTCAATTCCATTGATAAACTTGTCTGTTAAGCCAATACTTGGTCATTTTTGTTACCTTTGTAGCACAATTTGAGATCAGAGATAGTGATACCTACCTCTAGCAGTTCTTTTATTATTCAGGATTGTTTAAGCTGTCTTTAGTATTTTGTGTTTTCATATGAAGTTGAAAATTGTCATGAGGAGATCTGTGAAGAATTGTGTTGGAACTTTCATGGGGATTACATTGAACCTGTAGTTCCCTTCTGGTAAGGTGACCATTTTCACTATATTAATCTTACAGAACCATGAGCCTGGGAGATCTTTGCATTTTCTGATATCTTCTTCAATTTCTTTGTTCAGTGTCTTAAAGTTTCAGTCATACAAGTCTTTGACTTGTTTGGCTAGAGTTACACAAAGATATTTTGTTTTTTGAGCCATTATGAAAGGTGTTATTTCTCTGATTTCTTTCTCAGTCTGTTTGACATTTGTAAGTAGCAGTGGCTCTCAATCTGTGATTCATGACTCCTGGGGGAGTCAAACAACTCTTCTGTAAGTGTGGCCTAAGACCGTCTTGCATATCAGATGTTTGTATTACAATTCATAACAGTAGCAAAATTACAGTTATGAAGTAGCAATGAAACTAATTTTTATTGTTGGGGTCGCCACAGCATGAGGAACTGTGTTAAGTGTTGCAGTATTAGGGAGGGTGAGAACTACTGAGGTATAGGAAGACTTGATTTTCGTGTATTAATTTTGTATTCTGCTACTTTGCTTAAACGTTTATCAGCTGTAGGAGTTTCCTGGTGGAGTTTTTCGGGTCACTTCTGTATTCTGTTATATCACCTGCAAATAAAGATACTTTGATTTCCTTCCTATATGCATTTCCTTGATCTCCTTCAGTTGTCTAATTGCTCTAGCTAAGACTTCAAGTACTATTTTGAATAGATATGGAGGGAGTAAACAACCTTGTCTTGTTCCTGATTTTTTATTTCAATAATTTTTATTGAATTGTTTTGAGTTTCTCTCCATTTATATTGATGTTGATTATAAATTTGCTGTCAGTCACTTACTATGTTGAGATGTGTCCTTTTATCATGAAGGGGTGTTGGATTTTGTCAAAGGCCTTTTCTGCATCCAAGAGATGATTATGTGGTTTTTATCTTTCAGTCTGTTTATATGGTGGATTACATTTATGACTTTATATGTCTTGAACCATTTCTGGGATGGAGCTTACATGATCATGGTGGGTAGTCTTTTTGATGTGTTCTTGGATTTGGTTTGCAAGTATTTTATTGAGATTTTTTTGCATCTATGGTCAAAAGGAAAATGGTTTGTAATTCTCTTTGCATGTTGGGTCTTTATATGGTTTAGGTGTAAGAGTAAATGTGGCCTTGTACAGAGAATTGCAAAATGTTCCTTCAGTTTCTATTTTGTGGAATAATTTGAGGAGTATTGAGGGTTAACTCTTCTTTGAAAATCTGGTAGAATTCTTCTCTGAAACATCTGGCTCTGGGCTTTTTGGTTGGGAGACTTTTAATTACTGCTTCTATTTCATTAAGGATTATAGATCTGCGTAAATCACTTATCTGATCTTGATTTAACTTTGGTGGGTGTTATATATTGAAAAATTATTCATTTTGGACATTCCAGTTTGGTGGAGTGCAGGCTTTTTAAGTATGTGCATATGAATCTCTGCATCTCTCCTCAGTGTCTGTTGTCACTTCCCTCTTTCCTTCTATTTTAGTTTGGATCTTCTCTCTCTGCCTCTGATTTACTTTGGCTAAGGTTTTGTCTTCTACTACTTTTCTCTAAGAACTAGCTCCTTGTTTCCTTGCTTCCTCATATTGTTTGTTTCTACTTTACTGAGTTCAGCCTTGAGTTTGACTATTTATTGCCTTCTACTCCTTTTTGTGTGTTATTTTTCCCCTCTCCCCCCAGAGTTTTCAGGTGTGCTGTTTCTAATATGAGGTGTGTTACTAATATGAGATCTCCTTCCCTTTCCCTTTCCTTTCCTGTTCTTTCCCCCTCCTTCCCCCTCCTTCCTTCTTCTTCCCCCACTTTCCCTCTCTTTCCTCCTCTTTTTCCCTCTTTCCCCTCCTCCCTCCTCCCCCCTTTCCCTCTCTTTTCCCCTCCTTCCCCTTTTTTCTCCTTCCCCCTTCTTCTCCCTCCTTTCTCCTCTTTCCCCCTCCTTCCTCCTCCTTTCCCCTCTTCCCCTTCCTTCCCTCTCCTTCCCCCTTCTTTTTCCTCCTTTCCCTTTTTTCTCCCTCCCCCTCTTTCCCTCTCCTTCCCTCTCCTTTCCTTTCCTTTTTGCTTTTGTAGGCACTTAGTACTGTGAACTTGCCTCCTAGAACCACCTTCATTTAGTCTCATAAGTTTAAATATGTTGTGTTTTCACTTTCATTCAACTCTAGAAAGTGTTTAAATTTCTTCCCTGACTCATTTTTTATTCAGTAGTGAGTTACTTAGTTTCCATGAGTTTGTAAACTTTCTTTTCTTTCTGTTGTTATTGATATGCAGCTTTAATTCATGGTGGCCAGATAGAATGCATAGTGTCATTTCAAATTCTTGTTATCTGTTGTAACTTGCTTTGTATCCAAGTATGTGTTCAATCCATGTGATGCTGAAAAGAAGGTATATTCTTTTGTGTTTGTGTGTTCTGTAAATAATAGCTATGTCCATTTGGTTTATAATGTCAGCTCCAGCATTTCTCTGTTTAGTTTTTGTCTAGATGACCTTTCTATTGGGGAGGATGGGTTATTGACGTTACCCACTTTCACTATGTGAGAGTCTATATATGATTTAAGCTGTAGTAGTGTTTCTTTTATGAAGTTGGGTGTTCTTGTGTGTTTGGTGCATAGATTTTAAGAATTGCAATACTTTCTTGTTGGATTTTTCCTCTGAGTATGTAGTGACCTCTTTCTCTTCTGATTAGTTTTGGATTGATTTGTGAGATGTTAAAATGGCTATTCTGGTTTGGTTCTTAGGCCTGTTTACTTAGAATATCTGATCCTTTTACTCTGAGGTGATGTCTATCCTTAATGTTAAGGTGTGTTTCTTGGATTCAGCAGAAGGATGAATTCTGTTGATGTTAAGGTGTGTTTCTTGGATGTAGCAGAAGGATGGATTCTATTTTCATATTGAGTCTGTTAGTCTATATCTTTTTATTGGGGAATTGAGACCACCATTGTTGTTGAGAATTATCAATGAGCAGTGTTTGTTGATTTGCATTATTTTGTTGTTTGTTGTGGTATGGGTTTTTTCTCCCCTTCTTTTGATTAGCTGGTTTGAGATAATTTATTACTTGTGTTTTCTTGGGTGTGGTTAGCCTCTGCAGGTTGAAGTTTTTCTAGAGGCTTCTGTAGCGCTGGATTTATAGATTGTTAGAACTGCTTAAAGTTGGTTTTATTGTGGAATTCCTCTCTTTCTCCATTTATTGTAATAGAAAGTTTTCCTGGGGATAGTAGCCTGGATTGGCATCTGTGGTCTCTTAGAATTTTTTGGACACCTGCCTAGACTCTTCTAACTTTTAGAGTCTGTGTTAAAAACTCAGGTTTAGGTTTTCCGTTATATATTATTTGGTCTTTTTCCCTTCCAGTTTTTAATGTTCTTTCTTTGTTCAGTACATTTAGTGTTTGATTATTATGTGTTATGGGGATTTTTTTTTTTTTTTTT
>JANHMN010000013.1:53596323-53602611 GCA_030674055.1 Rhabdomys pumilio | reverse complement strand
TTTTTTTTTTTTTTTTTTTTTTTTTTTTTTTGGTTTTTCGAGATGGGGTTTCTCTGTGTAGCCCTGGCTGTCCTGGAACTCACTCTGTAGACCAGGCTAGCCTCGACAGAAATCCGCCTGCCTCTGCCTCCCAAGTGCTGGGATTAAAGGCGTGCGCCACCAACGCCCTGCTGATTGACACCTTCTTAAGTCAGAGAAATTTTCTTCTATAATTTTGTTGAAAATAATTTTTGTGTCTTTAACCAGTGTTTCTCTTCTTCTTCTATTGCTGTTATTCTTATATTTTTGTCTTCTATAGTGTGTCGGATTTTCTGGATATTATGTGCCTGGATTTTTTATATTTAAAAGTATCTTTGACCAAGTTTTCCATTTCTGGTATTTTGTCTAAGATTCTCTTTTACCTTTATTCTGTTGGTTACACTGAATTCCATCTAGACATTAGAGGTAAATTAGGGGATTGTCAGTTGGCTTGTAGGTGGTAGTGGTTGTTCTTAGAGGAAAGGATGCTGCTCCTCAAAGAAGTCTGATAGGATGAGAAGAGCAGTTGTGTGAAGCGAAGGAAGCGTCAGATGGCGTGCACACATCACAGCAGTGCAGAACAGACTCTGAAGCAACTGGGATGAGCTGTGGAGAATGGGGCATTGCTGTTCAAGTGCTAATGGATATTCTGTTTTCTGCTACTAATATTTAAACAGCATTTCATTGGTTTTTTTTTTTTTTTAATGTCTAAGCACTTGAACTTAGTTTTTACAAGTTGGTGAATACTGATAAGCTATTTCTCCCACAGAACTATAATCATACTCCCAGGAAGTATAAATATAGTGTTGAAAAATACATATCACTGTTTTATTGATTATATAATAAAAAAATTATCAAGTATACAGTTACTAAATTACATAGCTATTAGATGTCTGTTTATTTTATTTGTAGGACTTCCCTCTCTCCCTCCCTTCCTTTCTTTTTAAGAGAGGTTGGAGAAAGAAGGGGAAAAATCATAATTCAAACAAATAAGTTGGAAAAACAACTTGTGATAGTATGGAAACATTTATAAGAATTTCAAATTTTTTTATTAAGAATTGTTTAGCTTCAGATGTCTATGAATCACAAAAATGACTAGTATGGTATGATAACCCCAAGAATACAGTAGTGGCACACATACCTTGGTGGTAACCAACAACGCTCTAATTGGACTGAAGACCAACTCAATAAAAGGCAATTCATGTCTAGTACTGGAAACCTAGCTAATTACTCAGGGCTAGTGAAATTCTGGATCTTGGAGGAGAACCTAAATTGCCACTCGGTTAAACCAGTACAATCCCTAACTACATTCTAAACATTTGTCCTAGCCACAAATAAGTGTAGTCCTCAGTCCTCATCAAGGGAACTTTTCTTTTTAACAGATGGAGACTATTCTTACAGAATACCACAACCAATCAGCATATAGAGTTGTGGAGCCCCAGTGCCAATGGATACATCTACAAAAGAACTCCTGTACGTAAGGCTTGGAACATTGCACAGTGGAAGATCAGGGCTGAAATATTGTAAGAGCCAGAGAACAGGGAGTTTGTTGTTTGTGTCTCCTAGAAATGCCAGAAGTTATATGCAAAAAGTCTCACCACCAAAGCTGCTCAAACACAGCACTAGTAGACATGTTTAAGGAGAGAGTTAGAAGGCCTCAACTTTACACAAAGAACAGGCAACTAAGGAATGCTGAGAGTAAAAGAGCTAGTCTTTCTCAGGGAGGAGTACAGCAATTACTTATCTGACACGGACCAGCAGTGGTTCTTTAGTGACAGGGTCCTAAGTGGGATGACCAAGAGATGAGAAGATAAAGAAGATTGGAAAGCTGGGGTGGAAGGACTTGTATAAGCTGTATCTTCTACCAAGCAAGTTTATAAGAACTACTGCACCTTCTATACTATTTTGCAGAGGACAGTGGTCTTAGGACTGATTACCACAGCCCATTGGGAAGAGGCATGTCCCCAGAAACTACAACCTTTGAATCCTTTGAGGCACTGCCTCTAGCCCCAGACTAACCTTGCCAAGTCTACTGGACAGAGATTCAGAGTAACATTCCCTTTGCCCTTTCATCAGGGCCTCTGAGAAAGTCTTAGGTCAGTCTCAATCCCAATAGCTTTTCAATACCAAACAGTCATTCAGTCATTCAGGTTGTATTTAGGAACACACACACACATACACACACACACACACACACACACACACACACACACACACACACACTTTTAGAAGCCCATGAATTTCAAAAGGTGTGTGGTGTGGGTATGCAGGAAAGTTTGGAGAGAGGAAAGGGAAGAGATAAATGATGTAATTATAATCTTAAAAATAAAATAATTTCATTTGTACCTTTAAAGTATTTACTAAGTTGAACATATTTTATATGATATATATTTCTGTAACAAAGTAGATTTTTGGAATGGAGGCTTCACATAACAGCACAAAATAAGGCATAGAAAGTCATTAAATAATCAGCATAGAGCTTGGTAAAAAAAATGATCAGTGGCTGAACAAACTTGATATGTCTGTGTATGACTGTGGAGATGTAAACACAGAGTGAGAATGAAGGCCTGCAGTGTTAGGAATGACTGAAGGAATACACCACATACGCTCTATGTAAACACAGAGTGAGAATGAAAGCCTGCAGTGTTAGGAATGACTGAAGGAATACACCACATACGCTCCAGGGTGTTCTCAGTTTCCTATGATCCTAAAAATAGACACGGATTGTGCTGAGGATTTTGGTACCTAATCTTTCTAAATTTCGTATGTATTGTTGAGGTTCTGGCACAGTAGTACACTTAAAGACATAACTCACTACAGCATGGCTTCAGGAAAGGTCAGTTGATAAAGTAAGTAATAAGTGCATTTTAAATGTTAAAAAACAGCAGATATCTTTTTGCTAAGTGTCCAAATAGGTAGATCATAACCTAAACATAGAGGTTGCAATTCTGTCATACTGGTAAAACTGGAATTCAGCATTCTTGTGAAAGCTTCACTAGACTTATTCATTAGGCTTACACATTGGTTAATTATGTATAACAAATTAGGTACTATCTGAAATTCTACTTTCGGGTAGTGGCACCTGACACCCCAGGTTTATTGAAATAATAGTTGTTTCTATGACCACTGGAATTGTTGAAGCAGAGCCATATTTTAGGACAGTGCTTTTCCAGATACAAAATGTTGCTTGCTTTCATTATGAATTGTACTTAAGAATTATACTTGTTTTTCATATTTCATTCCACCTTCAGTAAATGCTAGGTCAAAAAGCAGTGGAGCTCTCCCAGGGCCTACAGCATACTGGGCAGAACCACAGCATCCAGCTTTTTTACAAACCAATCGTCAACAAGCTGGATGGGAGTGTACTATCATCTAAAGGCCAACCAAGAACACCACTGCTCCTTCTCTGCAAGAGTAGTATTGTAAACTGCTCTACAGACTCTTAATATTGTGATGGTATCGTGTGTATGTCTGTGCTTGTGTGTGTGTATAATTATATATGTAAAATCTTATGCTTGGTTTTTGAAACGGGGTTTTATTATGTAGCCCTGGCAGTCTTGATACTTGCTGTGTAGACCAGGCTAGCCCAAGCGCATAGAGATCTGCCTTCCTCTGCGATTAAAGGCTTGTGGCACCAGGCCAGGCCAACACCATATTTAAATGTCCCTCTGAGTTTGTTTAAGGTTTAATACTGATTAGATTGTGTATTAGGACTCTCATGCTTTTATATATGACTTCCCCAGGAGCAGGAACACCAAGTCATGTTAATTTAGTTAACAAAACTAAAACAAAAAACACCCAATAAGGGTTATGAAGGAAGATTTTTAAATTGAATGCGGAAATGATGCAGAACAACCTAAACCCACTCCTGAAATCTACTTCATTATTCAGTACATTCTACTTGAAATTCTCAGTGCTTGGAGTATGGAATTGGAAGAAATGGGAAATGAAACAAACCTCCTAACAAGAAGCAGTGACTCTTCAGTTGAGCAGCACCAAAGTATTACAGAGGCAGTGCTGAGGTTTATTACTCTATCCAGGCCCAAGCTCTTGTGAAATGCTCAGTGTCCAGGTTATCTACTCTCTTGGGGGCTTTAGAGTAGCAATGAATTTCTGCAGCTCACTTGTCTGTATTGAGGTTATGTTGTGCCTAGCAGTACTCTCCACTGCCTTCTAGAAACTGTGTGTGACCAAGACCACCACAGAAAGGAGTATGTTTACTCTCTGAAGGTTGTAGCCTAATCCTGCAGCCTGTCCTGAGGTGTGAAGGGTAGCAATGCTACCAAACAGCCTTCTTTTTTAAGTGGGGATTTTGTGTGTTATATTACAGTGCTAATCTTGATGGTAGTGGTGACAGTAGTGCTTTAGTAGTAATAGTGCTTTTAAAAAATGTTTTTTATTTATTTTTATAACAACCTTTGTTGTAAGAGAACTTAGTCAAGACTTAGAGAAAGATATGATTATATAGTTACAGGAGATTTTGTCAAGGACTTTTGAGTTTATTCAAATTGTGATGAGAAACCACTCATTGCTTCTAAGCAGAAAAAGAACATTAACATTTTGACTTAATTTTGTATTAATTATTTTAATTTTCGAAGGCAGGCTTTCATTGGCCTGGAACTTGCCATGCAGACCTTGAACTTGAGCTCAGATCTTCCTGCTTCTACCCTCCATGCTGGGATTAATGGTGTGTGTTGCCATACCTGGCTTTTTAATTTTAAAAAAGATGCTTTCATTGCTGTTTAGAAAATGAATTATATGCTAACATATAATTCAACAGGTTAGCTGGACAAAAATATTTAGGTCATTCACAACGTGGCTTATACTCAAGTGATGGAGATTTGCCGATGAAATGGAATGGAACATGAAGGAATCAGGGGAATGAAGGATGTTATAAAATTTTAACTGTGTGTGATTGGAAAAACAAGGAGTTTTTGATAAAATAAAGCCTCTGTTTTAAAATCTTCCCCTTTTGAAATTTTGTTTATTATTGTTCCAGATGATCCAGGCTGGGCTTGAACTTTTGGTTGTACTGTTACCCCCTCCTAAATGTTAGAATTACATGTGTTCACCACTATTCCTGGCCTCGACCCTTTGATTCGGAGAGTCACTGAATGACACTGATAGTGAATTATTACTATTGATAATTTCCAACTGATGTAATTTTGATTGTATTACATTTATTATAGTTTTTTTTAAAAATTTGATATGCTGTAAGAAAAGCTTTATTTTTTTTCAATTGTTGGTTCATTGCTTCTGTTTCCTTTTTTAGTGGACTATAATCAATCCATCATTATTCCATATTTGACTAGAGGAAACCCATTCTAGCAAGGTTTTTCATGCTTGTGTGGTCCCATAATATATTTTTAAAAATTATGTATATGTGTTAAAGTGAGTATATGTGTTTGTGTGCATGTGTGGAGAATAGAGATCAGCCTTGGGTATTCTTCCTCCTTTGTCTACTGATTTTGTTTCTTTTCCTTTTACTGCTCCTTCCCCTCCCCTCCCCTCCCTCCCTTCCCCTCCCCCAGTTTCTTTCTTTGGAGACACTCTCTCACTTGGGCCTGGGCTCTTAGATTAGGCTAGGCTGGTGGGCCAGCAAACCCCAAAGATGTGCCTTTCTCGGCCTCCTTAGGGCCTGGCTTACAAGTGCACAACGCCATGCCTAGCTTTTCATGTGACTTGCTGGAATTGAACTCAGGTTCCCATGCTTGTGTGGCAAGTACGTTATTGATGGGACTGTCTCCCTGGCCAAGTTTACAGGCTATCGTGTGTTCCGTTTTCAGGTCTTTGTAAATAAGTGTAAAAACGGAGATGGTGGTTTTCTACTGTCCTCATTTTCAGACCACTTACCTCTGTCTTTTTGCTCATGTTTGTCCTACTGAAGTGGTCTGGCCCTGTGGTGCTCTTCTACAGTCCCTGCCATAACTCAGGACATTGAGCATTATCCTAAATGGTTTTGCTCTTGTGTATCCTCTTTGGAAAAAATCTCTACTGAAATCCTTTGACCATCCTATAATTGGATTGTCTTATTGTTGAATTATAATAATTTTTAATATATTCTAGTCAGTAGACCTTTATCAGAAGTTACTATGTATAATTTGTATTTTCTCCCATTTTTGGAGTTATATTTCATGTCCTTCACCGTATAATTTTTAAAAAATTTGATGAAGTATAATTTATTTTTCTTTTATTGCTTATTGTGATGTTGTATGATATTAATGATTTATGATTACGGTATGGTCTGAAACTTAAACTGGCTTAATCTAA
>JANHMN010000013.1:53581162-53591313 GCA_030674055.1 Rhabdomys pumilio | reverse complement strand
GCTAGGAACTGAACCCTGGTCCTCTGCAATAAGTCACCACGTGGGTGCTAGGAACTGAACCCTGGTCCTCTGCAAGAAGAGCCAGTGTTTGTGACTGCTGAGCCCTCTCTCCAGCTCCACGTTTTTACTTTTAAATTGCTATTGGTCCTTTTGGTAAATACTTTTATTTATTTATTTTATGTGCATTTATGTTTTGCCTGCATGTATGTACATTTGTATGAGAGAGTCAGATCCCCCAGAATTGGAGCTACAGACAGTTGTAAGCTGCTATGTGGTTGCTGGCAATTGAACCCAGCATCCTTTGGAAGATCAGTCTGTGTTCTCTGGAAGAACAGCCAGTGCTCTCAACTGCTGAACCATCTCTTCAGCCCGATAAACACTTTTTTACGTTTGTAGTCTTGGGAAGAAGTTTGAGAGAAACCTTCAAAGTGTTAGTAGGCCATCGTCCACAGATGGAGCTTTTCTGTTTTTTTCTTTAAGCAACAGTAAGAGGAAAACATCTCTAAAATGAAGTCTGTGATTTGGATATAATTGGTAAAGGAAGATAATGTTTACACAAGGTTTATTTTTTCCTCATATATTTTTTTTAAATTTTTATTAAGGTCTTTGATATCTGGTTTGTGTTTTGTTTATGAGCCATAGAAAAGAATTTGTTCTAGCAAGGCTGTTTTGACTCAGGGTGTTAAGTCACTGAATGAATTAGAATGACTTTACCTCTCTCTCTTATAAATGGGGTTGGAGGGAGAGCTCAGCTGTGAGGAGCACATACTGCTCTTTCAGAGGACCTAAGTTCTATTCCCAGCACTTACATTAGATGACTCACAGCCACCTTCCAGCTCTAAGGGATCTGACACCTCTGGCCTCCATGGGCACCTGCACTCATATACACTTATCTACACACAGACACCTACATACTACGCACGCACGTATGCGTGTGCACATGTACAGAGTTAAAAATAATATAGAAAATAAGTAAAATAAAAAATATTTAAAGCAAAAATGTCCCATGTGTAGATGCCTAGTTTATGCAGAGCTTGAGACTTAAACAGTTTTGATGTTTTTCTCAGAGGTGGTGTGTGTGTGTGTGTGTGTGTGTGTGTGTGTGTGTATGTGTATGTATGTATATGTGTGTATGTTTCTTGTAACACAGTTAATATTTTGGTTGGTTAAAAAGAGGTAGGTGATCTCTGAGACTTCAGAGCCACCCTGATGTACATAGTTCCAGGACTATACAGAGAGACCTTGTTTTTAACAGTAAAGGATGTATTTGGTACCCGGGGAAGCTAGAAAAGGGTACAGGATTCCCTGGGATTGGAGTCTCAGATGGTTGTAAGTTGTTCAATGGGAGTGCTAGGAACCAAACTTGGCTCTTCTGAAAGAGCAGCAGGCACTGTTACCTGCTGAGTCATCTCTCCAGTTCAACTAATTCATTTATTTATTAAATTCCATTATAAATTCTGCTTGATGAGTATAATAAATATATGTTGACATTAGAGTTCTTTTTAAAATGTATGTGTATTTATGTTTTTTTTTTTAAATACCCAGATGATCAGCAAGCTTTGAATTCAATCATGCAAGATTTGGCTGTCCTTCATAAGGCCAGTCGGCCAGCATTATCTTTACAAGAAACCAGAAAAACAAAACCTTCGTCACCAAAAAAACAGGTATTTATTTCAGTAATACTTAAAAGGTTTCATTTTTCTTATTTTTAAACTATGTGAATGCGTTTCTGTGGGTGTTTGTACATGAAATTGTAGGTGCCCATGGAAAGCAGCAGTACTGGATTACGTTGGAGTTGAGGTGCCTCTGAGCTACCTGACATGGGTGTCGGAAACTGAACTTTGGTCCCCTGTAAAAGCAGTGTGTGTTCTTAACCACAGAGTGCTCTTTCTAATCCCAATATCAGTAGTATTTTTTTTTTTTTTTTTTTTTTTTTGGTTTTTTGAGACAGGGTTTCTCTGTGTAGCACTGGCTCTCCTGGAACTCACTCTGTAGATTAGGCTGGCCTTGAACTCAGAAATCCACCTGCCTCTGCCTCCCAAGATTAAAGGCATGCGCCACCACTGCCTGGCTGAATTACTTTCATTTCATAGACTTCTTTTATATTTTGAATCAAATGTTGTGTTTATTAGTATATATATTAGTGCATTTTAAATTTTGTATTTATATTTAATATGTAATACAATATAAATGCTATGTGTAAGTACAGTATTGAAGAAATAGTGACAAGAAAAAAATGAATATACATTTTTAAAAGCTGAATGGTAGCTGCTTGCTAAAAGTTACTATTTCATGCATTCTTTACCACCCAAGATAAGCAGTTTCTTTTGTTTTCCCTAGAAGCTTCTTCTGGATACTTATAACTGGGGTGATTTGATCCCTGTTAACAAGACTAACATGAGCTAAACCAGAGAACCTGAAATACTAGAGTTCCCTCTTCCCACAGTTTCCGTTGTTGATCGTCAGCTTAGGTCAGAAAATAACAGATGGAATGCTGTAGACATAAGTAGATTTATGTTTTAAGCCTCATGTCATTTGAAGTCACATAATGGAACCTCACATTGTCCTTATTTACTCTAGGACATGAGTTACACCTCTGTGTTTTGTGTCCATGTTGTATATTTAGAAGCTCTTTAAGTTATGGGATTGACTACTGAAATGTGAGCGTAAGGTACTGACAGTTTGAGCATGCAGAAAAGAAGCTCTGGAGTGCTTCCTTTAAGAGAAGAAGTGGAAGGTTTGAACTTAACAGGGGAGACAAGCAAACCAACAAGCATATGTCAGAAGTCTGGAAACACACAGAAAAGGAAGGACTCCAGGAAAGCAGTCTGCATTTCCTTAGCTCAGGTCGTTCCTGCATGAGTAGATATTGGTGTTCATTCCTGTTGTCAGATGTGACGATGTAATTCTTAACTCAGCTTTTTGGCAGATGTTAGGTGATTGGAATTGTACCTTGAAAATGAAACTCCTTCTCTTCTGCTCTGTGTTAAATGAGTAGGCTAAGGAAAAAATGACTTAGAAATTTATCTGATCTCTGCATGATTATAACTGACATTATTTTATTATAGAATGATGTCCGAGTCAAATTTGAACATAGAGGAGAAAAAAGGTAAGCAAGGAAATATTACATATTAATTGAATCATATGATAAAATGTGTATTCTGGTTAAGCTATTAGGGTTCTTTTAGATTTGAATGAAGTTTTGTGGTTTTGAAATTGGAAATGAAATAATCTTTGGTAATGGGTAACATGTACTTAGACTGGCGAGAAATAGGTATGTCAAAATGCATGCTAACCATTGGAAATACTGAATGTGCTTGCTTTGCAAAATTGAAAAGTAAATAAGAGCACTTCATAATACACTTTAAAATTTTACTATATACTTTTATGTTCACTAGATAAAAATTTTGACTATCCTCAAAAGACTTCAATGCTGTGGTGTATATTTTGTTAGTAGTATTATAGAAGTGAGTTGGAACAGTGGCTGCAGGTATTACCAGCAAGAATGTAAGCTTAGCCATCTGTGCCTGGTGTCTTCTGCTATCTCTGCCTCAGGTGAAAGTACAGCTGGTGAGGGCTGACAAAACCTCACAGGAGCACAGAAGATAATTGTTTTGTTATTAGTGTCTCATTGTGTTAGTAAAAGGCCCGCTAATCCTAAGGAATCTAGAATTTCTCACAAGTCCTATAACTTGAAGGTATGAACATGTTTCACTAGATGCACTGAAAAAAAAAAGGAAAACAAATATACCGTACATATCAATAAACTATTGTCTGTCCTATTCCTTATTTGGGATTATTTTCTAGGTGTTTGCTAGCTTTTCCATTCCTTCAGCTCTGTACTTAGTATGTGACTTATAAAGTTACTGTGGAAGTGACTTTATTCCTGTGAAGCTAATAATCTGACGTGGTATTCTCTAGACTTAGTGCATGCTCCCGGGCTGGCCAGGCCTTAGGAACAGAGGAAGTAAATACCATCATTTTATTTCACTTCAACTTTGATGATGTCTTAGAGATGCTTACATAAAATATGTGCTAAGATTTTGAATTGATAAGGATCCAGAAATCAGAATTTGATTTCCACAGGATGAGGAACTTATTATTCTTAACAGTTTCATTGCATTTTGTTACATATATGTCACATAGTTAATTAAATTTAAATACTTTCCTAAGTAGCACTTTATATTGAGCTTTAATATTTATGTGAATGTCAATTTAAAACTTGGAGAGTCTTCTTTTAAAAATTGTAATTAGAATAAAACAAAATTTAATCGTAAATTTTGCTTTGAAATTTCTGTATTTGATCAAGTATGTTATAATTTTTACTTAATTTTTTTTAATCTAACAAAATGGAACTATTGTAAGTATATTCTTTCTGACAAACAAAATATTTAAAAATTATTTTTATGTAGAATCCTGCAGGTTACTAGACCAGTTAAACTAGAAGATCTGAGGTCTAAGTCTAAAATCGCCTTTGGGCAGTCTATGGATCTACACTACACCAACAACGAGGTAACCTGTGTTCACATAAGAGATTGTGTTATTTGGTGATAAGTAAAAAAGTGGTACATTAGAGGGGTGAGATGTACATTTAGATTTTACTGATTAAGTGGGGGTGCTACTGTGCACACAACTAAGACTGTACAGTGGGAGGAAGTAGACACCACTTCGCTGTTCCTGCTTCCATTTTTTCTGTTTACTCTATTCAGTGAACTTACTTCTCCAGGATACTTAGAATCGTTCTAATATTAGAATGCTTTGGATTCTTGTATTGATGTTTGGGGTCAGTACTTGTGACCCTGAGGACTCGCTGTATTTTCAGGGAACCCATTTTAATCTTGAGAGTAGAATTGGATTAGATGGTAAGTGAAGTTTCTTCCTGTTAGTGGAATTTTAAAATTTTTAGTTAATTTTTTAATTTAATCTTCAGAAAATACTTTTTTACTGGCCCAATGGTAGGGTTTATGAGTTGAAGCCTTTTATGGCACAGGTGTCACAGGTTTGTAAAAGAAGCAGATAGCAGAGGAGTTGAAGATCTTTGAAGGAAATACAAAAAGTCTTGTCATTAATAAATAAAAGTCTAAGCGGGGCATGGTGGTACATGCTATAATCCCAGCACTGGGGAGGCAGAGGCAGGGGCAGAGGCAGAGGCAGACATAATGAGTTTCAAAACAGTCAGGGCTACATTGAGACCCTGTCGAAAAGAAAGGAAGGAAGCAAGCAAGCAAGCAAGTCAGCGAGTGTCCTCTTTATGTTACTAAGGAGAAGCTAGCAACTGAAGAAGCAGTATTCACATTGAGACTTTGGTATGAAAAGCCAGCCCTATAAAGAGTTTGAAGGGAAGAATGGAAGATGGAACAGCTTGAGAACAGTTTTTATAGAAAGGGCACCAGTGGGGATGGAGTGATAAGGGAAGTCAGTAAAACTTGATCGATCTAAGACAACACATGGAACCCTCTGCACAAATAAAACGCTTGAAAATAACACAGAGATGCAAATACTCTTTTGAACATGGAAGACACTTTTAATTCATCAGCATAAGCAGCACAGCCTGATTGCTTACATACAACACAAAATACTTCTTCTGCTGAATTAAAAGACAGTTCATTGCTCTGTGACGGAGCTCTAGGGGCTGCGAGCAGTAACACCAGCACCAGGGTCAGCCCCTTTTGCCTGCACCAGCTTACAAACAGCCACAGCAGGACCTGGATAGGAATCCCAAGAAGGCAGAGGGACATGTTTTCATAAGTATACATCTACATCTGAAACAAGGTCTTGAGCAGAGGAATGTGTACTGTACTCCAGCAGTATCTTGAATTTTTACTTCTCAAGAAAATTTGGGGTTTTAAACATGCATAAGCATGCCTCTCACCCAGTCTTTTAGATATGCATAAGCGTGCCTCTCACCCAGTCTTTTAGATATGTATAAGCGTGCCTCTTACCCAGTCTTTTAGATATGCATAAGCATGCCTCTCACCCAGTCTTTTAGATATGCATAAGCGTGCCTCTTACCAAGTCTTTTTTTGGTACTTTATCATATGTACATACTGACCGGGAGTTCAGCTGCCAGCCTGAAGTTCTCGAGGTTTTCTAGCAGTATGGACACAGGTGACGTACATAGGGGTAGATGACTGACTGTTCTAGGGGGCAGCTCTGGATAACGGACTTTTCATGGCCATCCTCCCTTCTTTCTTCATATTACCACTCCCCTACCTAGAATCTTTCCCCATGTAAATAACTTGACCGTGAATCATTATCTCCTAACATTTTCAGGGAAACAAAGCTACCCTACCTTCCAACTCCTTCATCCACCCCTTCTCCCCTTTCTCCTCCCTCCCAGGGTGTTTTATCAGCAATAGGAAATGGGACAAAGATGATGTGTACCAGCACAAAGTTAGCTGCAAATAGAAATTGGAAATAAACTTTTAAGTACAGAGTAGATAAATGTTAGCAGAGTATAAGACAGAAGTCAAATAATTCTGGTTTGTATATATAGTTAGCAGCTTTTCATTTTTTAATTTTTATTAATGTATTATACTTTGGAGACAGAATCTTGCCGTGTAACCTTGACTGCATAGTCTAGAATGGCCTTGAACTTTGGTCAGTCTTTAGAAAAAAAGACATTGCTTTTATGCAACACTACGGAGTATGATTCCATACCATAGTAGGTCCTGGGTCAGGTACACCTCTAATGCTCCCCTGTGCTATGTACTGAACAGCATTTGTCAATGGCTGCTCTTTCTTGTGATCTGCTGGAGGGGTCCTCATCTCCAGGGGTTTATGCTGCAGAGGACTCCCAGCCAAGTAGACTTTACATTTAAACACTTCACATGCTTAGAGGTGGCTAATAAGTGTGGCATATGTTCATTTGTTTTGACTCTTGTTTTTGTTCCAGTGAAAGGATGCATGCTTTTATATCATTGACAGTCTCCTTAAACTGCAAGAATTGTTTTTATTTAAAAAATAAAAGATTTTAATTTTTATGAATTCATGTGAATCATGCTTTTTTCATAGACCTCTTGGTTGTTTTTGTCCTTTATGACATCTTAGCCATGAGAGGAGGGACTGATGAAAGATTTCATATTGAGGATTTTCTGAGATGATCCCTCACTTAGCGTACTTGTTCTAGGGTGTGGTGGTCTAGACTCCCACGACCAGAGATGCATACAGGTGAACTGTTAGTGCAGATATGTGGCCAGTGACCCCTTCCCGTGGCAGCTGTCCCTGATCCCAAGGTTTGTTACTTGTAAACGTACCAGGCAGACTGTAAACCTGTGGTTACTACTAAAAAAAGAGTTAAGAATTTTATCTGTGCAGATGAAAAGTCGTGGCTTACTTTATATGATTTGTCTGTGTGCTCGTTAATGTTCTTAGGTATAAATATACTTACTTTACCTTAATTTAACACTACTTACTATATACCTTAATTTACCAGTGTTACAAAAATAGCATACAAAGTTAATTTTTAGATATATTTAGTAGAAGAATGTAGTGATTAATTAATAAGGCAAAAAGTGTTAATTCTTTATTCATTCTGAGATTTTAGTGGTGCTGAAAGAGAGCAGAATGCTGGAGTAGAGAATAGAGATGTGTAAGCTCCTTAGACTCTCACTGTAGTAATAAAAGATAAGGTGAGATTTATAATTCCCTAGTAATGAAGCTGCTCATGGAAGAATCTGACCAGTGTGATGTCTGCATGATTCTTCCTCTTTTTCTTCAGTTGGTGATTCCGTTGACTACCCAGGATGACTTGGACAAAGCTGTAGAGCTGCTGGATCGTAGTATTCACATGAAGAGTCTCAAGATACTGCTTGTAACAAACGGGAGTACTCAGGTATGAACTGGAGTTGTATTTCTCACTGAAGATTATAAGACTGTAATCAGGGTTATATTTATATTTTAATTTTCAAACTGTAAATTTATATATTTTTATTGCTGTATCTTAATATCTTTGCTTCTCAATACTATATAGTTAGAATTACAAATAATATATTAAACATGTGAAACTGACAGAAGCTGGCAATTTGAGAAGAATTATATTAGAATTGAAATGTCCATTTTGTATTTTTATTTTTTACACTAATTTTGTGTAGATGAGGTAGCATGTACACATGCCACAGGGACATGTATGAAAATTAGTTTTCTCAGTCTTACATGTTGGATTCAGGGTTTGAACTTGGGCCATCAGGGTTGACAGCAAGCACCTGATGTGCTATATTACTGGTTTTGAAATGTCCATCTTCTCCCCATTTCTCCTTCCCTTCCCTCCCTCCCTCCTCCCTTGCTCCTTCCCTCCCTCCCTCCCTCCTCCCTCGCTCCTTCTTTCCCTCCCTCCCTCCCTCCCTCCCTCCCTCCCTCCCTCCCTCCCTCCTTCCCTCTCTCCTTCCCTCCTTTTCTTCTTATTTCTGTGCTCAAGTGGTCTTCCTGCTCTCATCTTCCAAGTAGCTGGGGTAGTAGGCTTGCGACACTCTTTTGGTAGATTAAAATTTGTAAGAGTAGATTTTAAAAGACCCAACAAGAATAAGAGAATGGCTAGACTGTATTCTAGTAAGAGGATGATTCTGTTGAAAGCCTCAAGTGGGAAGAATACCATTAATTGCCCTTTTCTCTTACAGGCTACTAATTTAGAAGCATCACCATCATCAGAAGATTTGAATAATACACCACTTGGTGCAGAGAGGAAAAAGCGGCTGTCTGTAGTAGGTGAGAAAGGCAGGGTCCGAATGAGGAAACAAGTGATTTCTCAAATCCTTCTCGTCTTTTACTGTGTTGTAACATGAACTAGATCCCTGAAAATAGTCTTTCTGCAGTTAGATACTTTAGTCACCTTGTCTTGTCCAATGTTCTTGAGAAATCAATTTCACATATTGTAGGACTAGCAATAACCAATTTAAAGTTTTTCTTTCTACACAGAATATTTTAATATTCAAAAATTCAAGTACAATCTTGAAGAGGTTTTTGTCATTTTAATAGAGGGAGGAAGTAACTGTAGGACATTGAAATAGTAGGCATGATATGAATAGGGAGACTAACTGTAGGACAGTGACTTGAGTAAACTGGACTCGTATAGAGGGAAATAAGTGTAGGACAGTAGAGTGAGTGGGCTGGACTCTTGTTCTAAGTTCCCTAGGGTTTAGGTGTTTCCAGGATACACTGTCAATATGAAAATGGCTAAAAATATCTAGACCGTGTTTTATTACTGTTCTCTCGGTATCCTATTGTATTTATCATTATTGCATACCTTATACCTAAGCTTCTGATGAAATGAAATAAAGATATGTGTACTATATCTTGTGAAGTAGCCTTGTTGAGCCTGTACTAACAGTGTTCTGAACCCTCCATACTTGTTGCCATAGAAACATTGACAAGGAGCTGGAAAGGTGATTAAGAGTGTCTTCTTTATGCAAAGGACTAAAGTTTGGTTCCTAGGACCAATGTCAGGTGGCTCACAACCACCCATGACTCTTAGTGTAGGAGATCCAGCACTATCTTCTGGCCTCTTCTGGCACTCACATGCACATGCCCATGCATACATGTAGACTCACACGTGCCCAGAAATAAAAATTATAAACTAAATTCTTAAAGTATCATTCAAAATACAAAAAAAATTTGACAAAATAAAAGTGTTTCATTGCTTAAAGAATAGTTGATACAATTATTTTTAACAGATAGGGCAGAGGATGTAGTCATTCCAGATCTCATGAGTTCTTGTACTGAGGCATAAATTTGAAGAAGAAGTAGAAGAGGAGAGACAGGTAAATAGGGAAAAGAAAACGAGAGCAGGACACAGTAAGACACTCGGTTGAAGATTTAGAAATGACTGGAGTAAAGAAGAGGGTTGCTGACGATGAAATTAGCATGTGAGTAACTAGAGCAGTTGTTTTTCTTTTGTTGTCTAGAAAAGCTGCTTTTTTAAAAATTTATTTACACCCCAATTGTAGCCACCCCTCCTCCCTGTCCTATCCTCCCAATGAAGTCCCCTATGGGTACCAGCCTGCCCTGGCACATAAAGTTGCTGCAGCAAGACTAAGCACATCCTCTCCCACTGAGGCCAGACAAGGCAGCCCAGCTAGGGTGAGGGGATCCAGAGGCAGGCCACAGAGTCAGAGGCTGGCCACAGAGTCAGAGGCTGGCCACAGAGTCAGAGGCTG
>JANHMN010000013.1:53565425-53576010 GCA_030674055.1 Rhabdomys pumilio | reverse complement strand
ATAGATAGATAGATAGATAGATAGATAGATAGATAGATAGATAGATAATAAAGGTGGAGAGTGATTGAAGATACCCAGTGTTGACTTTGATCTCCACATACATGTACACGTACCAGACATATCTTAGTCTGTGTTCTATTGCTATGAAGAGACACCATGATTATGGTAACTCTCTTAAAAAAAGGAAACACTCAATTGGGGCCAACTTAGAGTTTCAGAGATTCAGTTAATCATGGTTGTGGAAGCATGGCTGACATGGTGCTGGAGAGATAGCTGAGAGGTCTACATTTGCATCAGAGGGCAGCAGGAAAGAGAGATACTGGGCCTGGCTTGAACATTTGAAACCTGAGAGCCCAGTGACACACTCCCTTTCACAAGGCCACACCTCCTTATCCTTTCCAAATAGTGTATCTACTGGAGTCCAGGGTTTCAAATATATAAGCCTATTCGGGGCATTCTTATTCAAACTGCCACAGTATGTGGGTCACATTTTCATGATCCATTATCTTGTTGGATATCTAGACTGCTTCCATTTCTTCACTGTTGTGGATAAATGTAGATGTGCCAGTGTCTTAGTTTGCTCTCTGCTACTATGATAAACATCATAGCCAAAAATAACTTGGGGATGAAAGGGTTTATTTCGCCTAGCAGGTTATAGTACATCATGAAGAGAAGTCAAGGTAGGAACTGAAGCATAAACCACGGAAAAATGCTGCTTACTGGCTTGCTCTCATGGCCTGCTCAGCCAGCTTTTATACCAGGATCATCTGCCCAGGGTGGCACCACTCGAAGTGAGCTGGACGTCCCCATCCCATCTATTATTAATCAAGAAAGTGTCCACAGACTTGCCTACAGGCCAGTCTGATGAAGGTAGTTCCTCAGTTGAGATCTCCTCTTCCCAGATGAATTTAGCATGTGTCAAAGTTGACAAAACAAGAACAACCAAAACAGAGAGCATCTCCCTGCTACCTGTAACTGTCTAATTTGGTACTCGAATTTGTATCCGCTACCACCTTCACACACATAATCATTGTTATTTCAGCCTTTTCAGCCTATATTTGCAGGGCAGAGTCTTATTTCCTATACTATAGCTGTTTAAGTGCCTTAAAAGTGTAGTCCATTAATATAAGGAATAAGTTAATTTTGTTTTTACTTTGTAGGTCGGAAGACTTTTCCAAGAGCTAGGAGGACCCAGGGTACCAGTTTCCGGTCTCCTGTGAGTTTCAGTCCGACTGATCTCTCCTTAAGCACTAGTAGTGGAAGCAGTATCTTTACCCCAGAGTATGATGACAGTCGAATAAGAAGACGGGGGAGTGACATAGACAATCCTACTTTAACTGTCACAGACATCAGCCCACCTAGCCGTTGTAAGTAATAGAAATGTATAGCAGAACCTTTGCATAGTTTTGTGTTAACAGGAATAAATGGCAAGGCAGAACTCGGGGAAAACAAACTCTTCGTAAGAGATATAGTAATACGTTTTTAAAGGTGGCTATGCTATCAGGTGTAAGTGTGTATTACTGCTAACTAGTTTAGCTAATTGCTCTTTACTTTTTTAAGGGAAATTGTTACTAATTGTTCTCATCCATTCTGTTCTACATGTTTGTTAAGCATTGAGACTTTGTATGAGACTTGTAAGGGATAGCCTAATGGGGAGATAGGTTTGTGGAGAAAAAAAAATACAGTATAGCATTTAATCTAGGTCATAAATATGTTTAGAGACTTACTAGCTGTGTGTGTTCATTACTGATTCAATATCTTACCTAAACAGCGTAAGGGAAAGGTTTATTTTGGGTCAAAATTTTAGTCTGTGGTCCTTGGCTCTGTTGATTCTTGGTCTATGCTAAGGCAGAGTACCATGGTGGTGGAAGCATTGGTAGAGGAGACAGTAGGATGTAGAGAGGACATACATATCTCACAGAAGATGACAAATAGGACTAGAGATGTGGAATTCAGTTCCCGGGTGGCTTAGGCTTAGGCTTAGGCTTAAGCTTAGGTTTAGGGACGTGAGGTATAACCTTCAGACGCACCCTCCTACCCAGTGATAAACTTTCTCTACCAAGGCTCCACCTATTCAAGTTTCCAGAACTTTCCAAAATAGTTCCATCAGCACTGAGTTGCCATCTCTCTAGCTCCATTCTTATCTTTGAGTATATCAGTTTGTATGTATATGTGTATGCGTGTGTGTGTGTGTGTGTGCGCGCGTGCGTGCGTGGAGGAATTAGTGTTACACCTGTAACATTTGTTAAGGGTATACATTAGCTTGTTTCTTGTTGCTGTGACAAAATACTTGACCAAATTGACTTATGAAGAGTTTATTTTGACTGACGTTTTGTGGGTAGAGTTCATCATAGAAGGAAAGGTATGGAAGTAGAACACAAAGAGGCTGGTCACGTTTACTCTGCAGTCAGGAGGCATGATCATTATGGGTTCATTTTGTTCTTTTATTCTTTTTGGGATTCCCTGCCCAAGGGAGAATGACCCCAAATTCAGGTTGGGTCTTTACTTTTCAGTTAGTCCTCTCTGGAAACATCCTCATTTTTACTTAAGTGAAGTGATCTTATTGAAATGGTGGAAGTAGGACTATGATGGTAATGAGATCAGAGTGCAAAGTATTTGAACTTTATCACCAGCATCTTCATGTTGCAGCTTGAAGATAGAGACTGTAACAAAATTTGCGTCATCTAAATCCTTGTTTTGGTCAGTGTTGTCATTCTTTACTTTTGCATCTGGTGCCCCACACTGCCTTGCGTTTGTTTACTCTGTTCTTGACCACTATCTTTAATGAGATTGAAAGGAAGGGAGGGAGGGAGGGAGGGAGGGAGGGAGGGAGGGAGGGAGGGAGGAAGGAAGGAAGGGTGGGTGGGTGGGTCTGGAGAGTTGGCTCAGCAGTTAAGAATACTGGCTACTTTTCCAGAGGACCTGGGTTCAGTTCCTAGCTCACAACTGTCTGTCACTCCAGTTCCAGAGGATCCAATGCCTTCTTCTTGGCTCCGAGGGCAGTAGGCAGACATATGGTGCACAGATTCACATTCAGGAAAATACCCATACGCATAAACAAAACAAAAGAAGGAAAGAAAATCTTCTATTTTTTAAATTTTTTTCTAATTTTTCTCCAACTAAAAGAAGAGATAAACCTTCAGTTTATCTGTTTCTGTAGATCTTTATTTAGAGTCAAGATTCAGTCAGGTATAGTATTCTTGCTTGAAGAATTGAATTTAACCTTTTTGTTTTGTAATATAAGTCTATTGGTAATGCATACATTTAACATTTATTTGTTTGAAAGGTATTTTTTCCTTCATTGTTTGAAAGATATTTTTCTGCATATAAATTTTATAAAGAAATAAAAAATGAAAGCCAATGATTTCAAATTATTCCTTGTCTTCTGGCCTTTATATTTTTCAAAGAGGAATTCACTTTTACTCTTTGTCTTCTTCAGCAAATAGTGTGCTCTTTCGTCTGTCTGGCTGCTTTTCAGAACTGGTCTTTGGTCCTGTGCTCTTTGCTGCTGCTCCACACCTAAGCTCTCGTCTTGTTCTCTCATTCTCATTCTTTGAAAAATCACCCTTTTGTTTTGTGAGGCAGAGTCTTAACATGTATGCTAGACTGGCCTCAAATTCCATGGGTATTGGAAGGTGTCCAAGATGACCTTGAACTGTTGACCCTCCCAAGTGCTGGGACTTAAGGCTTACCTGTTTATGGTCTTATTGAGAGGACATATTCCAGCAGTGTCATTTGACTGTACGTCTGCTCTTACATATTGTCTGCCTTGCAAAGGTCCAGCCAGACCTTTAATATGTTAATTGATTTTTAAAATGATTTTAATTTTAGGGGTGTGAGTGTGTGTGTGTGTGTGTGTGTGTGTGTGTGTGTGTGTGTGTATGTGTATAGGGGGAGACAGATAGAGAGAGATTGGATTACATATACAGTAGTGCAGTAACAGTAAAGACCAGAATGCATCAAATTCCTTGGAGCTGGAGTTGCAGACTTCCGTGTTAAGACTATTTACAAATATTTATAACTTGCTGTAGTAAAAACTGGAAAATAGGTTATCATATAGTCAATGTATCTTATATTGAGTGAAAGATGGATGTCACATTTGCATTTTGAAAAAAATGAATCATGAGATACAAAGGCTGAGTTAGGATTCTTAGAATAATGAGAGCATTTTGGAAAGATTTGGATGGCCATCGTTTCCCCTTGGGTCTGGCATGTCCACTTATGTTCAGGGGGTGTCACTGCATCGCATCTATTTCATTTTAAGAATATGTTCTTTTTCAGCACCTCGAGCTCCAACCAATTGGAGATTGGGCAAACTGCTTGGCCAAGGAGCTTTTGGTAGGGTTTACCTCTGTTATGATGTTGATACCGGAAGAGAACTGGCTGTTAAACAAGTTCAGTTTAACCCTGACAGCCCGGAGACCAGCAAGGTAAAAAGCCATCATGCAGATCACCTGGCCACTGTAAAAGCTTGTTTTTCTTTGGAGGGGAAACAAAACAGAAACAAAAGCAGGACTAGTCAGATTGCTCCAAGCCCAGGCTTGTGCTGTGGCGTGTGTGTGCACCCCTCCCCAAGATAGATGAAGTGTGTGTACAGAGTTTTAGAATGGAAGATAATGACATACAGTGGAATTTGGGGTAAAGGACCAGCTGTGTCAGTGCTTCATTTGTATTTCTAGGGTGACTTGCTGTTACCTCAGCGTGCACCCACGGCTGTTAAATAAAAGACATTGAGGTCTGCAGACGTGGCTTGCAGTGGAGAACATTGGCTGCGCTTAGAAAGGACCCAGGCTCAGTTTGTAATACCCACATGGAGGCTCACAACTGTCTGTAACTGTATCCAGGGATGATCAAACACCCTCTTCTGGCCTCTGGGGGCATTGCACACTTGTGGTCCAGACAAACCCAGGCAAATCCACATACATTAAAAAAGTAAAATTAAAATAAAAAAATATGTATATTGGTTAGAGACTAAAATGGTGTATGTAACAGTGAACATTTCATTATGAAATCACCATGATAGTCCATGAGATAAGAGTGTTTTGCTTTTATTATGATGCTATAAAGACTTAACACAGGGCCAGTGAAATTGTTTAGAAGATAAAGGTGCTTGTCACCAAGCCTGTCAACCTGAAGTTAGTACCTAGAATCCACCTCTCAGGGACCCATGTGGTTGAAGAAAAGAGCTAACTCCTAACTCCTGCAAGTTGTCTCTAACTTCTACATGGTTTCCATGGTACATGTACAAACAAACATACACATAGACAGAGAAATGTAGTAAAATATAAAAAAAAAAAAAAGACTTAAAAGAAGTTCTGTCTTTCAGGAAGTAAATGCACTTGAGTGTGAAATTCAGTTGTTGAAAAACTTGTTGCATGAGCGAATTGTTCAGTATTATGGCTGTCTGCGAGATCCTCAGGAGAAAACACTGTCCATCTTTATGGAGTACATGCCGGGGGTAAGTTCACATTCATTTTAAAAATAAGGTGAAGAGATTTCAGTTCGGCCCTTTTGATCTGCTGCATCATTGATGAGATTTTGTACCTGACGTTGCCTGCAGTCAGACTTAGGGTCTCCCTGAAGAACTGCTGATTGTTCATAAGAGTAGAATGATCATGGTCTGACTCCTTATTATAAAGTTTCAGTTTCTCTTGTAGACAAGAAAGTATCTGAAATGTAATACTGGTACATAGGAATATTCAATTTTAAACATTACCTGATTTTAAAATATATACTATATGCTATTATACATATGTAATATGTATATGTACATATATGTATGCATATTACACATACACACTTTTAATTCAGCAACATGGCTGCTCTGACCACATCCTAAGACCTTCTCAGTCTGTGGTGATCTGTATGGAATGCAGCCACATGGCACCTTTAATCCCTCTGGCTGGGGAATACAGATATACCCTTAGTACACACCTTTAATACCAAGCAATGAATATAAAGTTAATAAAGTTAAATATAAAGTTATAAAGTTAAAGAATATAGAAGGAAGCAGCCATGTTTGAAAGTAATGTCTAATTGAGGGGCAGACAAAGTGATGACTCAGAGATAGAACTGACAGAATAAGTCGGAGATAGGATATGCCTAACTCACATGGGAACAGACAGGAAGGAGAGGCAAATTAGAGAAGGGGGAAGGAGAAAGGGCAGTTTTACTGGGACAGTTACAGAGAGACAGGTTGCAGAGGGAGAATAAGCTAGACAAAGGTAAAGACAGTACGAGCCAGAGAATGAGAAGGAGCCAGAAGATTAGAATAGATTGCCAAAGTTAGTATGAGGCCAAGTAGAGCAATTCAGTCAGAAGCTCAGAGAAGCCAGTTTGAATCAATCAGCTTGAAGAGGAGTTGAATTAAACCAGCTGAGTTGAACCAGCCAGCCAGAATTCAGAAAGAACTAAAAAGGGTGAGCTTGTTCAGCAGTAAGTCTCAGAGGCTGAAAACATTCTAGGCCTAGGTTAGATTGTCTGGAGGCTAGAAGCTTACAGGAATAGACCTACGTTAGCAGACAGAGTCCTTAGAGACAACAATTATTACAGGAGAATGTGGCAGTGATTTCATTCATAATTGCAAAATGAAATTGTGACCACTCTATATTCTTCTTTTTGTATACATTAGTTCTAATAAATTTTCAAGATGGCAGTTAGCATCTTTATTCATTAAGAGATAGGTAGGTGCCTTACTTCAGGCATGGTGGCACACCTCTGTGATCCCATCACTCAGGAGGTAGTGGTAAGAAGATTTCAAGTTCAAGGCCAACCTAGACTTGACAAAATGATTTTTAAAAAACTAAAAAGGAAAAGAAAAGTATTCTCATAATTTAGTAGAGTAAGTTAGGAAGAAGAAATTTGCTTTATGGGTTTTTAATGGTAGTAGATGGCTAGAGTTACATGTTGAAGGTAGAAAGTTGCCATTCGAGCTTTCAGGTCAGTACCTAGTACTGTTGGAGACATTGTTGATGTCACACAGGCATCAGTAACTCTTACTGTTATGCACTGTTGTTACAGTGATACCACTGCTACTCACTGGATCTATTTGCTACTATTATGTTTTCAGATATTCTTCTTCTATTGTAAGTTAGCTTAAAGAGTAAACATTATTTTTCTAAAACAAATCAGGGTTGTATTAAGGATTCTACAAACATGGAAACCATATAATTTGTTAATCTCAAAGAAATTAGTTCAACATAAGTAATCTGAAAGAACAAAAACTCTGCACAGTTACTTTCCTGAGAGTTCCTGTCCTCTCCACTTATAGTCTCTCAGCTTTGAACTAGGATTCTCTTAAAAATAAGGATTTTGTAACAGTTTTTATTTTAGACTGAAGGTTTAGTTATTTTCTTTTATTTTAGGGTTCAATTAAGGACCAACTAAAAGCATATGGAGCTCTTACTGAGAACGTGACAAGGAAATACACCCGTCAGATTCTGGAGGGGGTCCATTATTTGCATAGTAATATGATTGTCCATAGAGATATCAAAGGTAAGTCATAGTTTACTTTTTACTTTAAATACAGATTGCTATGAGTTTGAATGAAAGAAATGTCATCATGGCATTGGACATTTAAGGTAATATATCTACCTGTAAACTACCACAGGAAAACACTTCTACAGCTTTCTCATGAACTCTGTAAGTGTCCAGTCAGGCTAGTTCTTCAGTTCAGATTTCCTTGAATGATAGCTTTGCTGTAAGGATCCATAGAATGAATTTCATTCAGAAACCCAAGAGTAATGTAGGCGTGTTTGTGTGTGTGTTGACTAGGCCTACAGTGGTGAGTAGAGGCTCTGCCACCACAGAGTTGAATTCAGACTTGGACTTTCTCTGCTACTAACTATAGCCTCGGACAGACTAACCTTTCTATATCCTCATGAGTCTCTCTATCCCCTTCTTTCCTTTATCCTTCATCTTTTTCTTCCCTTCCCATGTTGAAACCTTAGTTTCTGGATATGGAACCCAGGAAATTGCATATACTAGCCCAAGTTCTCTATCCTTGAGATGTACCTCTGTTCCCTCATTATTTATTCTTAAGTGAGAGTCAGTAATATTCAATTTATGGGATTCTTGAAAGGATCAAATATGTTAACATGTTGCAATATTTAAAACAATTCTGGTGCTCACTTCTTAAAATTTAGCTACTGTGATAACATACTTTGTGTTGTAGTTTATGTAAAGTCAAGGGAATAGATGTCATGAAAGAGTAAAGAGGAGGGAAGGAAAGATCCCAAGACTGAGCTCTGATGAACTCCAGCTAAGGGAAATTCACTTTTTCCCCTAAGCATCAGATACAGACATGACTATGTGAAGTGAGTTAATGGTAGAGATGTGTAAAAGTTGAGACGGCTCAAATCTCTGTACTGTTGAGCCTGAGTCTAAAAAACTGTATATGACCCCAAATTTAGATTTAATTACTGAATTAAAATCACTGAATTAAAAAAGTAAATGTGTGCATATATTTAGTCATTGATCTTTGTTGGCACTTTTACATGTTCCCAGACTTTTGCTCTCCTCTATGTGTGGTGCATCCTGACTGTCCAGATGAGGCCAAGAGGAAAATTGTCAATCATTTCTGGTGATTGAACATTGATTTCTAGTATGACTCTAGTATGCAGAGTTCCTGAGGCAGATGACGTGCACCAGACTGGGGCTTATTATGTATAAAACCTGATAGCTTAAAGAACCGTATAAAGAAATTATTCAGGTAGGAAAAATCTGTTCTTAATCAAGCCAGTTTCTCTTTGGCTCTCATAATGAGAGAAACAGAGGGAGCCATGTCCTGTATGTAATACATAGATCTTCTAATCTTCCCAGAATGTATAATGACCTGCCTTGGCCAGGTGAATGGGGATGGAAGCAAGTTGATAAATAAGTATTACAAGACAAATATATTGATAAGGGAGAAAGTAGGCCCTCAAGCTTGTAAATTTAAGTATGACAGAAGGAAAATGATGGCCAGCAAATGGCAACATAGTGTATTTGTTTTCTACAGTATATTTTTTAATTGTTCTGTGTCTTCTAATTTTTATGCATAACTTATAAGTGGCAAAAGGAAAGGTAAAGATAATTGATTTTATGTAATTTCAGACCTATGGGAATCATTACTATTAGGAAACTTATTCATTTCTAAAGTCTCCCCTATCATCCTCCCTCTCCTCTCCCTCTCCCACTCCTTTGTTCTCCTCCTCTTTCTCTCTCTAAATTCATCACATTTTATTTATGTGTGTGTGGAACACATGCATGCTAGTGCCACAGTGCATGCATAGAAGGCAGAGAACAACTTGAAGGAGTTGATTCTCTTCCACCATATATGTTACAGGTACGGTACCTTTGCTCATTGAGCCATCTCTCTGGCCCTGTTCTTTATCTCTTTTCCCTTCAGGAAACTACTGTTGACAGGCATGGTGGTAGTACATGCCTTTAGTCACTGAAGTGGCAGAGGCATGTGGATCTCTAGGAGTTTAAAGCCAGCCTGCTATTGAAAAAAGCAAAGGAGCTATACTATTGAAGACCAAATAGTTAATAAAAGGACACTTTGTTTTCTTAAATGATTTTATTTGTGTGTAGGGGTAGATAGTGGGTGACTGCATGTTCATGTGCACACACATACACACAGAAGCCAGAAGAGGACAGGAAATGTCCTGCTCTGTTTCTGTCTTATTTTGGGGGGTCAGGATCTTTCACTGAATCTAGAGCTTACCATTTTCCAGCTAATCTGGCTTGCTAAGAGTACTATTCAGTCTCCTGTCTATGTCCTAGATGCATGCAGATATGCATGGCTTTTATGTGTGTGTTCAGGATCTGAATGCAGGTTGTCATGCTTGAATAAAAGCCCCTTTCCCATCCTTAATGTCTTGTTTTGTTTTAGGTCTTTTGTTTTGAGGCAGTTTCTCTTTATAGTCCAGGTTGGTGACTGCCTTTGGTTCTTGAGTACTGAGATTATAGATGTTTGTTAGTAAGCCCAAGTAGGACATAAACATGCACACATACATGCACGCACGCATGCACCACAATTTAGCCTGTATAGCATTGATAGACAGCAGATTATAATGACTCCTTGGGATGCAATTAGCAAAATCTAAACTGTTAGAAAGGTTTAAGTAAGCAACAGAACTTTTACATTTTTCTTTCTGATTGCGAATGAAAAGAATATTTGAGAGACTTAGATTAGGCAGTCTTAATATGTGGATCTTACTTGGATGGTTCTTTTTTGCTGTAAAAATTGAATATAACATTTTTGATATTAAATACTGTTCATACTTTTAGATGTGATAAGAGGCTTTATCTTTTAAAGATATGCACTTAGTTCTTTTTTTTTTTTTAATTTTTTTTTTTATTTTTCGAGACAGGGTTTCTCTGTGTAGCCCTGGCTGTCCTGGAACTCACTCTGTAGACCAGGTTGGCCTCAAACTCAGAAATCCGCCTGCCTCTTCCTCCCAAGTGCTGGGATTAAAGGCATGCACCACCACTGCCAAGTCACTTAGGTCTTTATTGATCTCACTGTCTTGAGTTTGCCTCAGACAGTATGAAAGGAGGGAAAGTGTGTGTTAGTGAGTCGGGACACTTGTCCTCAGACAGT
>JANHMN010000013.1:53541562-53564593 GCA_030674055.1 Rhabdomys pumilio | reverse complement strand
TTTGTAGTGAAGATGGAGGGTACACGTGTCCATGGTTGGTAGTGAAGGTCATCTGCACTGTCCTGCCTTCTCCATAGAAATCAGTAAAAAAAGGTGTAGCATGGTGGTGTATACCTGTTATCCCAAAGCTGAGGAGGCTGACTCAGGAAGCTTGAGGCAAGTCTGAGCTATAAAGATTTGAATTAAAAATAACAACAGCAACAAGAAAGAAATACTTAAAATACATTTAACTAATACTTAAATAATATTGGAGTAGGCATATGATCCTGGTTTTGATTATGAAGGTACTTTTAGAAGTTCCTGAGTAGAAGCTGGTTATTAAGAAAATAGTCTTCAGCCATGGGTTTCTTGCTTTATAGCAAACAAATGGAGCAGAGCCTCTCTTGGTGCTTTGTCAAACTCTATTCTTAGCCCTTTCTCCTTTCTTTTCACTTTACCTGTCCCGTCCCATCCTTTATAGGAGAAACTCTAGCTTCTGAAACACTTGGCTAAGTAACGTACAAACAGCAGACACTTAATGCAAGATAAATAGGCTGAGAGAGTAGACAACAGCCTGACTGGGAAACACATTAGGATCTACAAAGTAATTCTCTGTCACTTATATACATTTTAGAATGTCAATAAAATTATTGAAATAAGACTATTTCTTATTTTTTAGGAGCAAATATCTTAAGGGATTCCACGGGCAATATCAAATTAGGAGACTTTGGGGCTAGCAAACGGCTTCAGACCATCTGTCTGTCAGGTACAGGAATGAAGTCTGTCACAGGCACGCCATACTGGATGAGTCCTGAGGTCATTAGTGGGGAAGGCTATGGAAGAAAAGCAGATATCTGGTAAGTCTGGACATCAGATCTGCCTGCAAAGTTACCTGAGTTTTCTCCACATTTAAAATGGCCAGTTGAAATTATCCTTTGTACCTTGGAAGTAGAATATATGAACTGTAAGTATTAATGCCATTTCAGTGATACCTTGTCAAGGCAACCTTGACTGAATATTGGAATCTTTGAATCAATTTTCCTTCTTTGGAAGGATTTTGTCTTAAGCAAATCTCAACATTAAAAAGCTCTGATTTCCCTGAATAACTTCTATTCTTCGTTATCAGTGTCTTTAAAAAAATAAACCAAAAAATGATTCAGTGATTTTTTTTCTTTTCTAAATTACAAAGGTATGTATAAACTTTTGAAAACAGATAATAGCTACCTGTATGATGATTGAGTTTACAAATAATGATTGGGGTAAAAGCAGATTATGAGATCTCCTAAGATCAACTCACCACTCCTGACCATTCCCACCCAGCCTAACACAGATCTCAACTCCTCATCACTGATATGGGACTATCAGACTCTACATACTTTCCATTATGCAGGGTATTTACTTAAGAATTTAAAACCGTACAGAGAAGCAATGCAGTTCTGATAAGTCTTCATGTAATTTCAGTTTATGTGTTTGAAGAACAAGGACATCTCCATTAATAGCTGAATTATGTTTTGATTGCACCATCAGATTTTCCAAGGATCTTGAATGTCAGCTCATATAATTATTTACAATAAATTGATGATTGCTTTAAAGAAATAAAATCTTTTGCTATGGTGGTGATTTGATGTAGTATTTTTATAATATGCTTAGCTCTGTTGTTTTTGGAAAATACATTTTATTGGATTCTGCATGATTTAAGGTATCTGCAAATCTCCCAGGTAAGGAAGAAGAGAAATTATGCTGGTGCCTATACCCCTGGCAGGGCTGTGTTATGGCAGGGCTGTATGTTTAGTTATTAGTGCCTTAAAATTGAATTGATAAATTACATAATAATTTTTAGGTAAATCATAAAATGGCCATTTCCTACTTTCCAACCAGAAAAAAAATATGCATTTTAGGAACTCAAAGGCAAATAATTTATAATGCTTATATTCTTTATAGGATGGACTAAATTATTAACATCATGTTAGAAAATGATCTAAAACAAAAATAATAAAAGTTCTTTACCTAACTTTACATTTATGATCATAATTATATTTTCATTGAATGTATTTTGCACCAGTCTTTCATTGATTTTTATGTTTGAATTACAGTTTTATTTATTTAATTAACCTTTGAGTGAAACTTTGTATTTGTAACAAAAAATATTGACGTATATGTGGACTTCATCCCAGCTTCTCATTTTTCCGGCTAGCCTGCCTTCTTTCCTGAAGTTACTTCTTAGGTAATGCTCCTTTTCATTTCCTTTCAGGAGCGTAGCGTGCACTGTGGTGGAGATGCTAACTGAAAAGCCACCTTGGGCTGAATTTGAAGCAATGGCTGCCATCTTTAAGATTGCCACTCAGCCAACAAACCCAAAGCTGCCACCTCATGTCTCAGACTATACCCGGGACTTCCTCAAACGGATTTTTGTTGAGGCCAAGCTGCGCCCTTCAGCTGAGGAGCTCTTGCGGCACACATTTGTGCATTACCACTAGCAGCCGGCAGCCTCGTCCTCCACCAGCTCTGTCTGCACAGTCACCTCTCTCTTACTGCACTTTCCTTTTCTATAGAAAAGAGAGATGGGGAGAAAAAGACAAGAGGGAAAATATTTCTCTTGATTCTTGGTTAAATTTGTTTAATAATAATAGTAAACTAAATTTTTTATATTTAATCTTTTTTTTCTTTACAAGAACTTGAAACTTTTTTTTTTTTTTAAAGATTTTTATAATGTACTGATGTGGTTCAGAGCTATCAAGCACTTTAGTACATAGTTGCTCCTTTTAGTACAAACAAATCATTTGGAATATATAAAGATTGTAGTCTTGCCCTGTATCACTGACATGGAAGACAAAGAGAAGAAAGTGATGTACAATTTGTAGTTTTTAGTGATAGTATTTAAATAGATCCTTATTTGTGGGGTTGAGCCCTAACTTGAGTTTAGGGTAGGTACTCATTGTAAAGAATATAGGTTTCGTCTTAGATCTGTATTCTTTCAATCTTAAGCTCTGTCAAGCTTTTTTGCTCAGTAGGAATCTTGGATAGAAGATACCAATCTCTAAGAGGTATGTTTGTTAATCCTAATCAGTATAATAGGTAATACACTATATTAGAGCTGTGTTACTGGGCTCTATAAACCTTGAGAGACAGCTTTCTGCTTTAAAACATGGTTGTATTTTGAAGCAGATATGTGAAGCCAATGAATAAATTCAGCTAAAACTCAGACGACTGCTCATTAAATGTGTGAGCAGTAGAAGAGACCACATTTGCCAGTTAGTAGAAAAATATGGAAAAAAAGAACTAAGTATTATTTAGTGTATTTTAAACATTATTTACTTGAGGCGAAAGTCCCAAAATGGAGGGAACTGAGAAATAATAAAAATTGTGTTTATATAATAGCTTCCTGTTTTTAACCCCTGGTTTCCCTTAGATAACAGTCTTTAGCTCAAATATCTTGTCATGAAACAAAACCCTTGTTCTTGGGGTCATGAGTTCTAAACTAGAGGCTCCTCAGAAGAGTAAACATCAGGGAAAACAATGAGATTTGTGGTGGGGAGTCATTTCATTTCACTTGGCATTTAGCAATGCCTGGAGACACTTTGTTGCCATAACTGGCAAGGTACTACTAGCATCCGGTGGGCAGGGGCTGCAGGTGCTGTAAGTAGACTGTAGTGCACAAGGACTCCTGCCCAGGAGTTATCCTGCCACATGACAAAAGTGCCTACGATGGAAACCAAGCAGCCATTCACAAGCAGTCAAAACGAGTGCAGAGGAATGGTGAGGGCAAATGAGGGCTTCATAAGAGCAGATGGTGAGTTGGGTGAACAGCCTCAACTCAACAGATAATGGTCAATCCTTTGACAGCTGCTGGTTGCGCTTGAATCACTAACTCACTTTAGAAATAATGAATTTGAGTATTCTACTGTTTGAATATAGCATCTCTGTATATTCTTTTCTTAAAAGTAGCTCCTCCTTCTAGGTCAAGAAAAGTACACCAAAACATAGTGTTTACTAGCAGTGGGGAGGTTAAGACACTGCCAGGTATTTCCAGTGTAAGCATCTCCTTGGAGCCATGTCATTAAATAGAAAGACTATGCTGGGAAGGATCCTGCCATCTCTAGTATAATTATGAGACTTAAACCGTGAAGGTGTCAGTAATTTGGCCACTTGCAAAGTTTTCAACATATTAAACCAAGTGCTAAGTATTTTATTTTTCAAAAGTCTAGAAGATAAGTCTTCCAGGAGACCCTGAATGTGATGCTTCATCAGAAGGGACTAAATAAGATATTCTGATTTTGTTGTTGTTGTTATTATAATGTATGTTTATTTAGATATTTTTAAGTACTTTGCTTTTGAAGTTATGTAGATCTGGCTTTAATGTATCAAGATCCTACCTGGCAGACTCTGTAAAAATTTTTGAAATTCCAGTAGTCTGAGAGTCAAAGCACAAACAATTAGTTAACCTCTTCTCCTGTACACTGTAAATCAAATGAAACCCTTTGCAAAGAACGAGAGTCAGGTGCCTCCACCTGTAACAAATCAGTTGCCTAATCTTATACTGGAGACTTAATGTATAGGTGTATTGTAATTTCTTTATCTTTTATGAGTGAGGGCATCTTTTCTACTTGAGTAAGATCATGGTACCTGGATTGCTGGGTTCTTTTGTTTCTTTCTTTTGTTGTTTCTTTGTCTCTTAGTGTGGCTGTGATTTCCTTTTGGCTCATTTTTGGTCCATCAGGGTAATGTGCAGTACAGAAGAGATACAAACACTCTTCAAAAAGATACCTGCACACTGGAACTCAAAGCAAATTGTTAGCTTTTTACCAGTCTCTTCTTTTTCTTCTAAACTCACTATTAAATAGCTGCATCAGAATACTTTTGCTTTATAAAAATATTATAAAGAATTAGAAATAGTTTACAGAGCTATTATATTAAATATGATGTGAATTTATTTCAAACCAATTGTGAAGGTACCAAAAACAGAATGAAAGTTAATATATATAAACCCTGCTAGAGCAAAAAAGCTTGAAGTAGGTAGGGGTATGGAAGGCCAATAGTAAATGTAAAACAGAAAATTTTAAAAGGAATTAATGTTATCAAAGGAATTAAAATACTACACTCCATGGTTTGGTTTTGTTTTTTTTTTTTTTTTTTTTTTTTTTTTGCCTAATGGGTTATGGATTAACAGATGAAGTTTAAATGTTTAAATTGTAAAAAATTACTCTAAATTTTTTTTTTTTAATGCACAACTGATTCTTTGGTACTGCAATGTTTCTTTGTGGCTGGAAAATGGCCAGACTGCTGACTTTGTGCCTTTAAATGCATTCTGCATTGCCAGTAGCAGACTTCCAGTGCTGGAGCAGGTCCATTAGCAGCGTCAGATGTGCTTTCAGGAAGCACCTTCTGCATAGGTCCTGAGAGAGTCAAAGTGGCATGACAGATTGTCAAGTGGAAGACCTTTTACAGTGGAAACAAAAGTAGTTGAATAAAAGAGTTGAAAAACATAACTAATAAAATTTTAATGGATTGGTATTTAAATGTTTTGAGGTTTCAGAATGAATACTTTGAAAAACTTCAGCACTTTTTCTTGTTTACAAAAATATATTTTTAACTTTAAAACCATCTATGACTATTGCCTTAGAAAGTATTAAGAGGCACAATCTACAACATACGAGAAGTCAGATATTGCACATGCTGGACTATAGGAGATAAAGCTTTTATTTCAGGATAGATGTAATTGGCTTTCATTTGAGGCTTACCTTACTCCCATTAGAAGTTACATAAAAAGAGTAAAACTAATCTCTTCAGAGTAGCTCTCTGCTACTGAGTTCCGACAGTGGTCAGGTTTGATCTGTACTATTCTGAAATAGTGTTGTTAGAAGATTGTGAAATCACTAAAATAAAATCAAACCTGAATAGATTGGCAGATGACCCAGTATGATGCAGACTCCTTGGTTAATGGCAGAGTTCATGATAACGGTTTCATTTGGGGTCTGAAAACCTTTATATACATTTAGCTGGAGACAACCAGGTATACAAATACATCAGTCTTATTTTAGTTTGTGCTTTTGGAGTCAGGGTTCTCACTATGTGTTTCAGGCTGGCCTGGAACTTAAATGCTCCTGCCTCTGCCTCCCGGGTGCTGGGAAAACATGCATGTGCTACCACACCCAGCTTTGCCTATTTTTTTTTTTTTTTTTTTTTTTTAAGAAATAGGGTCAATATTTTTCATTTTCTTACTCAACAGTTGTGATGTACTGTGTTACATTAAATTAATATCCTTCAGGAAATTACAATTGAGGAGCATGGGCAGACAGTTACTTTATGGCATACTCTAACTCTGATAAAAATGCTAGGATTTTTATATGAAAAAATAAGGAAGAAATTTTAGATAACTGTTGGCTATTATGGACTCCAAAGATATTAACAAGAGGACTAGAGTAAAAGTATCTCTATCTCCCAGGTTAGACAGCCTTTCTGTCGGAACCTGCTCTTACTGTACAACTCAGCCTCAGATTGTTCTGGGACAATGGAACATTTATTTCTTAGCACACTGTATTGGGGTTCTCCCTTGCCCCAGCTGTTGTTATTGTTTTTGTTTTAAGGAAAAAAAATACCCAAAACTTTATTTTGGTTTTTAAGCGTTGAAATACCGAAAAATCTTTGATAGAGGTTGAACTCGTCAAGTGTTACTTATGCTAAGGTCAGATTCTTTTGATATCCTATTAAATTTAGCATTTACTTTTAGATGTGACATTCATATTTATTTGATTATAACACTGGTTAAAGTTCAATGAAAAGAAATTTGTTAATTTTTAGTAGTGCCTTTTTCTCTGTATGCCTTAATTTTATTTTATATTTGTAATTCAGATTACCTAACAAAATCAAGAGTTTTCCAAAATTGTTAGGCCTCGAGAGTACCTTTGGCCTTGGCCTGTGTGTCGGCCCTTGTGTTTCTTCATGCGTATTTCCTCCTCTTACCCTTTCTACCTCCTTTAAAAAATGTTAGGAGAGAACAGTAGCATCTATCTGACTGCAATCTCCACTCGATGTGAATTCCTAAAATAAATATAGAAAGGTATTCTCATTCGAAAAGACACAGTAAATTGACGTTTGGGTTGAGTACTTGATTTTCAGTCATACTGGCACTATCCAGGTTCTCTGTGTATTATTGTTTGATTATGTTTTTCATAGAACTAGAGCAGTTGTTTTGTCCTCAAGAGCTCCTTTAAGTGGTTTTTGAAAGGTTGAGGCAATGAGCAAGAAATCCAGGGACAATGCGTTCTAATCCTTAGTGCGTAACATTTGACCAACACTCCGGCTTACTGTTCTGTGAAGTATGTGTGCTTGTAAGTATGTTTGCGCACACGTGAGTGTGTGTGAGTGTGTGTGTGTGTGTGTGTGTGTGTGTGTGTGTGTGTGTTTGGCATTGTGGCAGGGGTAGGAATGTAGTTGTTCAGTTAGATCTATCTGTCTCTGTTCTTGGAAAAACAACTGAAAAATGTCTGATCTACCTATGGGATGAGAAGGATCATCCTCAAGTAGGCATGCTAGGACATTTTCCATAAGTAGCTAATATGAATGATTGCTTAATAAAGGTATTTATTGTAAGTTGCCAAGCTCTTAATTGCTAAAAATAGATTAAAATTCAATTTGTGTGTTTGTATGTGTAATAGTTAGCTTAGTTTATATATAATTCTTCAATAGAAAGTATGTGATCTTAGGTATTCATGAACTTTGGAGTAGAAATTCTGCCAGACATTATCTAAACAAGCTTCCGTAGTTTACTAAGTCATCAAAAGGAAATGTTCTTATACCTCTTGTTGGTTGCTGGGGAAGGTGTGCTGTGAGCCACTGGTCCGCTTCCCATCATCTTTAGTGCTGCTTCCACTTCTCCCATTGTCTGACAGGATGCTGTGAGTGCTGTGGGATTCCAGGGCTGCCGTCCTCTCCATTCTTGCTCTCAGAGCTGGAGATGGGTAGCTTTCAGGGGAACCAAGACATTTCTTTTCTCAGAGGTACTAAACGTGGTCAAGGTGAGCTTTAGGAAGACAAGGGAGGAGTCAGAGCTATAGTGAAGAAAAGAATAAGTTCTATCCATTGCCTATATACAATCTCATAGAATTCTTCATGGTTTTGTGTTTGTGTATTTAATAGACAGTGATAAGGTATTACGTTCCCAACAACAAAGACATTAAACAAGAGAATACTCCTGTCCTCCTGCCTGGTGATGTTTGTTTGTACCTCAGTCTGTATTACCAGAATCACTTTAAACCAAAGCTTTTGTATTCCCTGCATACATAGCCAAAATGATTAGCCCTGACAAATTTGCCCATGTGTAAGCTAATAGTATCTAAATGGTAGAGCAGATGCTAGTAGAATTTGTTTGTCAATCTATCTTACCCTTCATGGAAAAGGACAGATGCTCAGTGTGCGCAGTTAGACATGCAGAATACTTACTATTCTGGAACTACATAGACACTGCAGACGTAAGTTCTTATGTGTGCCAATCTTATTAACATCATTTGACCACTGATGTGTGTAGATTTGTGTTGACATCTGATGCCTCAGGTTGATGGCTTAGTTTTTTTCTATAGTGTCTTAACGTTTATGAGCTTTTGTTTGACTTAAGGGACATTTCAACAATGCTGTGAAGAAGAGTAGGTTATGAGCTCATCTGCTTTGTGCCATAGACAACATTCTGGAACATACAGAAGGAAGTGTCTGCTTCCTAGTCTTTACAGCTTAGAGAATTTGACCCCCAGTAAGGACTTATGAATCTTGTAATGCCAGTTGAGAAAAGTTTATGACTATTCTGAAAAGCACTTTGTATTCATTTGTGTTTTACAACTTTTAAAAATCCTGTATAATCAATGATTTTAGCATTAGCATTACTTAGAACAGAAGATAAGTTATTATATGTTAAACTCTGGTAGATGCATTGACTCCAGAATATATTTGACATGTTCTCAGTTATCCAAAGACTTTTTCCCTCCTTGCAGTAAGGAGAGTAGACTAGTGTGGGACTCTGCAAGCCAGAAAGGCTTATGGGCAAAAGGAAGTGGGCCAAACCCTTGTCAATAAAAACCATATTGTCTAGGATGAGAATACTTCTTTATAGACGGTTTTTTTTTAATAATTAGTAAAAGGTTTACATTTCTTCCATTGCTGTTGGTTTTAAAATTTAGCCTGCATTCTGAAATATCCTAAGGAAGTTAATACCAAAAAAAACCCACCTTTAATGTCTCATATCTCTTATATTTCATGTGGTTGTTTTTACTCATTGTAAATAAACTTGGATAAATTTGAAAATAAACTTTTATCTTGCAGACTATGATTATCAATTTGTAAATTTACCCTTTGACTTAATGTACATTTAAAATGTATCCATTAAATTCTCTATATTTAATGTATTATTTTTGACAAATGTTTTTTAATCTCAGTTGAATACTGGGCAGTTTATAATTATGTACAAATATTTTTTGTTTTCTATCAATGTTGACTTTTTTGCACATTTTCAAACATTTAATTTGTACACTGATTTATATGACCAATAATTGTTGAGTGTCTGAGAAACATGAGTGTGTGCATTGAACTACTGTCTTTGTGTTTGCACTTCTCCCTAGATGTAGCCCTCAGTTTCTGTGCTGCTATGACCCTTAGTCGGATGACCTTCTTGCTTTTGCAACGTCACCTGTGTGTGATTCTGTGTTTGTTGGAGAACTCAGGAGTTCAGTGTTGCAGTCTAATTTTGTCCTGGATTCTGAATCCATTCCTAGGTTGAATATTCTGTGTCTTATCAAGAGATACGTGTTTGTGTGGAGATGTCCTTTTCTTTGTATAGATACATGTATATATCTTAGTAAATTCTTATTTTCATTTCATTTTTACAATTTTAAGAACTTTATGATAATTAAATATGTGTAAAGGCTTTCTGAAAGATTATTTGCTATATATATATATACACACTATATTTTCAGCTGGCTGGTCAAATTATTTTTTAAATTTTGGTTTTAACCATTTGAGCATTTGTAGTTCCAGAATTAGATACAAATTTTGCTTAGAGCTCAGTTAAAATACTCTTACGACTAACAGCCTTTTGGGGTGGGGTGGGGGGAAATTGTTAAGCAGTAGCAAAACACATTGTCCACTAACAAGGCCTTTGACCTCTCAGAGCTGTTAAAAAATATGAGCAACTAAATCGACTTGAAGACATGTTGAGACTTTTATATTTCCAGTTGTCTATTGTTTTTGAGTATTTCCTTTATTTCCAAAGTTTTCTTTTTTTTCTCTTACTGAGCAAAGTTAGACAGAGTTGATGAAACAATGCATTGGCATCTTGTGATTCTTCACAGTTGACTACCATTGTGTTAGGAATCTCCAAATACGCAGTGTCTTTATACTGTACTGTGTTTTAAGCAACTGGCAGAAAGAGTTGGAAATTAGGTTTCTGTCTAATAATGTTACTGTATTCAATGGAAGCCTTTGAAAAGTATGTGGTGGCGTAAAGTTATTTGTGTTAGGAATAAAGTCTACAGTTGAAGTTGACTGTCACTGAGTTTATGTTGAAAGGAACCCATGTGATTAGAACCTACCCAGAAGCCAGACACAGTGTAGTATGTACCACATTTCACGCACATTTGAGTCTGTTGTTCATTCAAAATTATGCTTGTAAAAATGTGTAAAATTTCTTGAGTTTTATAATTTCTATGTATTTTTTTCTTGCTAGTAAATAGCTTTTAAATTTTTTAATATAAAAGAAACCATGTTTATATTTTGTTAGTAATGACAACTTTGTTATATGACAATTTGTGTATTATTGACACATCTTTATTTAGATTTGTCATGCATGAAGGCCTGCGATATTCAGTACAGTGAGACATACTTCATTCCTACTCATCTTTCAACAGATTGTGGTGCAGAGGCTTACTCTCAGTAATCTTCTGAGCTGTGGAATGGACATAAATGAATGGTACTTCGAGTGTTAATAAAGCTGGTATTTATTCCCACTGTGACTTGTGTGTATAGATATGGTCTTTGACACAGTGTGTTTACAGAAGTCCCCTCTTGCTCTTTGGAACACCTAGCACAGTTACCTTGTTGTCTTGTTGTCTAAGCCTGTAATGCCCACAAAATATATTTCCTGGCTCTTTGTGTAGACATGATGATGGCTCAGACTGAATGTTGTAGCGATTAAAGACAAGCACCAGGTTGGGTAGTGCTTGCTACACAAGCATGGGAACCTGACTCCAATCCTCAGAGCCTGTGATGGAGGGAGAGACCCCATGCTGAACATGTCCTCTGCGCATGCATACTAAGAAATTAAAACAATAAAACAGTCCAAGGCATCCAGTGAAAGAGAATCAGAATTAGAAAATTATTTTACTTCAAGGAGAGAAACAGGGATACCAAAGATCCAAAAGGATACCACAAAGTATACCAAAGAGCCAAAACAGGTACAACCTGACAGAAACAACCTGGAGATAGCCTTAGCTATGTAGTATCCTGATGGGGAAAGGGGATTTAGATACCACTTAAGAGATAAGCTAGACAAAATCCAGGCAGTCCTATTCTTAGGAGAGCCCTAGCCTTCGTGAGCTTCAAATCTAATTGTGGGGTTTGGTAAGACAGTGATTCCTCTGACAGATGGGGCAGCAGAGGAGAGAATTCCCATTTGTTACATGTGTGTGACTGGATACTATTTTGAGAGGGAATCCATTGTTAAAACCATTTGCGTAGCACAGTCCCTGCATAAGGGAAGGCTCAGAGAGGCAGCTGTGGTGAGCTGTGGCTGGATCCTGATAACCTGAAGGATGCATGTGTCAGGAGCCTGAATAAAGTGGGGAAATGCATAGGGAGAGACAGCTCTCAACTGACAGTAATCCTGGGTTTTGATACCTGACCCTGAAGCCAGTGTATAGAATCAAATTCTGAAAGCTACCTATCTATGGTTCAATGTGCTAGAGGCCAAGAACTCTAAAGTTTCAGGGATGAAATGGATAGCTACATGTGCGTCCCTCCAGCAGCATGATTACTACTACTCTCGAGGCTTTCAAAGTATGAAGACGGGTCCTCCATCTGGATTGATCTCAGTGATGTGCCTTTTCCACACATTCCCAATGAATGTGAGATAACACCTCTGCCTGCGCTAAAACATCTAGGCTAGGAGGTGTGATCTGGGAAGTCTCCAGAGGGTGAGAACCTGCCAAGCCCATACAATCCCAAGCTGGGTGTTGCCAGCAGAGGTGCCTGCAGTGCAAAGTGGAGGCACAAAGAAGGAAAGGGGCTAATCAGACACTAGACTTTTTCAGTACAGATTCAGTAGCAGTATAAACCAACAGAAAGTGAGTTCACAAATTCAGACAGCTGACTTTCACTTCCCTGTGGTTGCTTGCTTTGTGCGGTGCGTATGTACACCCACTGATACAAGAGGGTGATGTCGGTTGTCTTACCATTTTTCTCATTTATTTTGGTGTGTGTGCAAGTGTCTTCATTTGCTCTCCACCTGTATCGAGGCAGGATTTCTCATTTGAATTCAGAGCCCATTGATATGGCTTGCTCCAGGAACCTTGTGGTTTTTGTTTTTTGTTATTGTTAAGATTTATTTATGTGAGTTGAGTGTTTTGCTGCATGCATGTCCCCCCATGTGTGACTGGTGCCTGTAAAGGTCAGAAGAAAGCCTTGGATCCCATAGAACTGTATGTAGGGATGGCTATGCGCCATCTTGTGCGCACTGGGAAGCCAAGCAACCACTTCTGGAAGAGCAACAGGTGCTCTTAGCTGCTGAGCTGTCGATGCCCCCCTACCCCAGCCCTGGCTTTTATATGGGTGTTTTCAGCTTTAAGCTCTAATACTTTCACCTTTGTGGCAAGTGTCTCACTGAGCCATATCCCCAGCCCCACTCCACCTTACTAGTTTTGCAACAGTTTTTCTCTCTTAAGGCATGGAGTAGACTGGCTGGCCAGTGAGCCCCAAGGATTCTCCTCTGCCCATCAGTGCTGGGATCACAGCTATGTAATGCCATGCCTGCTTGGCTTGTGTGGGTTCTGGGGATCCAAAATCAAGTCTTCATGTTTGTTCAGCAAGTGCTTTTACCCACTAAGTTATCTTCCCAGTTCTTTAAAAAATATCCAATTTCATATTGCTTGTCTGTTTGTTTTTTTTTTTTTTTGTTAGTAGAAATGGTGTCATCATAACATTTTTTCCTACATATTGCATACTTGTTTTTTTTTTTCCCTCCTGCTTCTTTCTGGTCCCCTTCTCTTGCCCTTCTAATTTCTTATCTAAGTTTTGCTGCTTAAATCCTGCCACCTGGGACATTATTATGGGACAGCAAACAGGCTTTGTAACTGCCAGTTACATCTGATTTGCTCCAAATATGAACTTTGCCTAAGGTACATCATTTTATAAGTTGCTGAAACCAAAAATCGTGGGTGTTACTCTTTCTTCCTCCCCACTTCCCATATTAACCCAGTCGGCAAATCCTGTCCATTTCTCCTTCAAAATAAACACAAAATGAAACCATCTTCATTTCTTTTACTTAAACCTATTCCAAGATCACTCTACTACTATTTTTCTTTTTTGAAAACGTGTAACATTCTTTCTTGCTTCCACTTTCAGGTTACAGACATAATCTACCACACTTGGTTTATGTGGTGCTGCGGCTGGAATCTGCTAGCTATGAGGGGGAAATTGTTTTGCACGCGCGTGCACACATACATGTGCCAGCTGACCAGAATTTGATGTCTCAAAGCAGCTGACTGACCTCCTTCCTTTGCCTTATTTTAAAATTGGACAACAGTTGGGAGGGGCGTGGCGGTGCACGCCTTTTAGCAACAGCACCAGAGAGGCGGAGGCAGGCGGATCTCGAGTTCGAGGAGTTTCAGAACAGCCAGGACTATACAGAGAAACCCTGTCTCAGAAAACAAACAAACAAACAAACAAAACACAACAAATCAAACATCTGGAAGGCTGTGAGGTCTGACCGTAGCCAATGGGGGAAAGACACTGTACCAAATTAAAAACTACGTGAACTGCCTGTTCTGACGTATTTGTTTGTTCCTTCGGGTCCTGGTACACTCTTTTCCAAAAAGAATTGCCTTGCTGAATTACTCTTCATGCCATCCTTGGTGGGACACCAAGATTATTCTTTGGTTTCTGATATAGGCAAAAATTTTTCCAAATGAGCCACATCCCCTTCCAGGGCCACTCTATTTAGAATGACACTGCCCATTTTATTTACGGGAGAACGATGGGTAAATCCCATCTCTCTCGTTCGGAATTTAATTTCCAGAAACCAGGTGTGGTGGAACACGCCTGTAATCCCAGCTCACCAGAGCCCGAGGGAGCCACCCAGGAAGTTTGTCCGACCGTAGCGATCTAAGCAGTGGCCTCAAAAACAAAATAAACCAAAAACGGAGCGAAGGCAGGGCATGGTGAATCTCAGCACTTGGGAGGTAGTAGCAGATCTCTGAGTTCTTGTCCAGCCTGGTCTATAGGGCAAATAAGCTCAAGGTTTCTAGAACTACATAAAACTCAAAACAAACTCGTAGAACGGAAAGTACACACTACGCAGTACGTCTTCGGTCGGCTGTGTGGTTCCGCTCTTCCGGTCTAAGACTTCAGAGGTGGGACTTCCGACGGCCTGGGGCTATATTTCCGGCACGTACCGGAAGTTCATATGAAAATAACTCCTGCGGAGCAGACACGGTGTGGTGTGCGGGCCTGCCTAGTTCTAGAGTTGTTATGGGCAAAAGGGATCGAGTGGACCGCGGTAAGGACTACTTGTAACTGTCATTGTCGTAGGGTTTTCTCCGGCCTGTTGGGTCCGGGAGATGCGGAACTTAGCCAGGTGGGAAGTCTTTGCCGGATGCCGGGATGCAGGTGGTGGTGGTTTAGGAATTCTCTTTCCAGAAGTTTCCTTGTGTGGTGAAGAGGGAACCCTGGAATCCTGCTGGGCTCACTTCTATGTCTTCTGTCGCAGACAAGAAGAAATCCAAGAAGAGGCAGTATGAAGAGGAAGAAGAAGACGAAGACGACGCTCCTGGGAACGATTCTCAGGAAGCGGTGCCCTCAGCCGCCGGGAAACAGGTGGACGAGTCCAGCACCAAAGTGGATGAATATGGAGCAAAGGACTACAGACAGCAGATGCCACTAAAGGGTGACCATACCTCCAGGCCCCTCTGGGTGGTAAGCATGGCTGAAAAGTCTGGGCGGCAGCTAAATCTTGGACATTCTTACATCTCTAAAATTCAAAAGTGAGAAATACTGCCTTTCTGAAGCAGCCGGGAGAGACAGCTGTATAGGTGCACACTGGAATAGCTGGTGTGGCCTGGTGTTCTCCATTTCATCCCAGCCCACCACTTGGCAGATGCTATTTACCTGATAGCATTATGGGCAACTAAGATAACTCAGGAAGTAAAGGCTCTTGCGGTCATGGTAGGAGGAGAGACCCGCCTCTGGCACGTTGTCTGTCCTCTGACTTTAACTATAGAGCTGTGACATGCATGCACTCAGGAGCATACACATACACCACATACAGTCAATCAGTAAGTAGCATTTATCTATTCTTTGTGTGTGTGGTATATGTGCACACCCTGTGTGGGTGTGCAGGGATTGTTTACAGAGCCCAGAGACTGATGTGAGGATGCTTTCCTCAGTCACTCTTCACATGTTTGCCCAGCTCCCTGTTTTGGCTAAACTTGGCTAGCGATGCCCCCCCTCTCTGTAACTGTCCCAGTAAAACTGCCTCCTTCTCCCTCTCTGTGCTGCTCTCTTCCCTCTCAGCTCCTCTATCCTGCTCGCCATGAACTCTACTGTCTTCCTGTCCTGTACTCTTTCCTCCCTGTACTCTCTGTCTCTCCCGTAAGTAGCTGCCCTTTCTCTCTCTTTTTTGAGAGTTGGATATATCCTATCCTGTCAGATCTTTCTCTGATTTCTTACTTTTACTGCCACTCAAGTTTGACATCACTTTCAAACATAGGTGCTTCCTTCTACAAACTAACTTTACCTTCATTGTTTGGGATTAAAGATGTGAATGTTCCAGCCAGAGGGATGAAAGGTGTGTGCTGAGGGCTGAACCATACAAGTAGAAAAAGGGGTTTTCGGCATATAACAAAATCTCAGGTTCACAGCGTGATCAAAGTCCTGTAACACAGTGGTCTCTGCAGCTCATTGATACTCTTGCCTGTCATGTTCACTTGATGATTTTTAGGCTCCTGATGGCCACATTTTCTTGGAAGCCTTCTCTCCAGTTTACAAATATGCCCAAGACTTCCTGGTGGCAATTGCAGAGCCAGTGTGCCGGCCTACTCATGTACATGAGTACAAGCTAACCGCCTACTCCCTGTATGCAGCTGTCAGTGTTGGGCTGCAAACCAGTGACATCACTGAGTACCTCAGAAAGCTCAGTAAGACTGGAGTTCCTGATGGGATTATCCAGTTTATTAAGGTGAGTTGCTAGCAACTCTGACTGTTGGGATAATGTGGCAGGGAAGTGCTCAGGTACTTACTATACGTTGCCATGAAATGTCTGATTTGTATTTCCTTTGATAGTAAAATAGCTTCCTGCTTAGCTGCTGCTGCTTTAGATCCAGCCATGGTTCTGGCTGAGACCATGCTTTGTGTGAGTTGCTCCTAGCCATAGAGTAGAAATTCAGGTCCATTTTGGCCAGGGTTACTTGGGAAACCAGCTCTGAATAGATGGTGCCATAGACTGCATTTACATATCGAAATCCTAACCCCAGTATACCTGTGTTTAGTAAGACTAAATGAGGTTATAAATATCTCCTAACAGAATACTTGTTTTTATTAGGACTTACACAGTTGTCATAAGTCCCTTCTTCATGGGACTATCTAGAGAGAAGGTGGCTCTCTACTAGCCAGGAGACGTTACTAAAACCTCAACTAGCTGGTTCATTGATTCTGAGCAGTTAGAACTCTGAGAACATAAATTTTTGTTGTGGAGTTTTGGTGGTTGGCTATTACAGGAAGTGAGCTCCATATAAGGTAAATATTTAAGATTCATGGTAAATTAAGTATATTAGGGCAAGTCAGAACTTGAAGTGTTGAAGTGAAGAGGGTTCCATGGGAACAGCAGTTGGATATAGGTGGATATTACTCACAGAACGTGGGAGAGTAGTTCTTGTTCCTATTGGCTGATCTTAAAGACTCCAAATTAGGCCTCATGTCTGGAAGCAGAAGAGTGGACCATGAGCATTCACTCCCAGAGAGGCTTTGGAGCTCTGCAGCATCCCCTGTTCTTGTGATACAGAAGGATGCTGAAGGAGAAAGCACCAGGGCTGGGCTCAGCCTTGGGCTACATGATCTGAAGGATGGTAGTAGTGTTGGCAGTGCTGTGGGGCTCTGAGGGCAGCTCACAATCTCAGTAACAACTTATGGTGAACGTCTAAACCACTGGATCCCTTCCAGCCCATTGGGGATTTAAGCTATATTCTCTGTCACCAAGAGGCTTACATTGTTCTGGCAAGGTGGCACGTGCCTCTTAGTTCCAGATGTCTAGGGAGGAAGAGTGGAAGTTCAAGGCTGGCTGGTTAATTTCTAACTTGTCTCAAAATTTAAAAGTAGAGGTGTTGGTTCTTAGGGTCGTAGCTTCATGGTTCTGAGGTTTTTAGTTGTGGAAATGAGAACACTGGCGTGAAGGTGTAAATAAACATGATATTTGAACTTACCTTGTGTAGTGGGTACTGCCCAGGACTCACTGTGTGCCTGATGGTTTCTGGGAGCTGTATTAGCTTTGGGGAAGCAGGATGAGCTTCCAGGTCAGGATGGGGGCTGTGGCCATGCAGGGGGAAGGAAATTGAAAAGCACAGCAGAGATTTTAAACAGTGTTTTGTAAACAAAAAGCTAGGCATCTGAATTAGGCAAAAGAACAGGGTTTATCCCTAAACTATGGAGCTCAGTGGATAAAAGCTCCCTTTCAGCAGCTATGGTTGTGCATAACGTTTTCCGGAAGTAAGCTCGGCTCTTGACCTGGCTGTGCTGGAACACGGTGGGAGGAGGCATGTTCTGAGCACTGACTTTGCCTGCCTCTTAGTGTTCCCTCTGCTTGCAGCTGTGCACTGTCAGCTATGGAAAGGTTAAGTTGGTCCTGAAGCACAACAGGTGAGTACTGCCCTCTGTGTGCCAGCTAGGAGGGAGGGGGGGGAGGGGGGAGGGGGAGGGGGGAGGGAGGGGGAGGGCTGGGCTCACACCCTGCTTGAGACAAAGATGGAAAGTTGAGGGAACACGGGAAGGAAAAAGTAGTCCCTCCACCTGATAATCAGGAATTCTGGAAGTTAACATTTGCAGTGATGATTGCCTGCATGCATACAAGCAGTAGGGGTCCCCCCCTTTTATATGTAGATGCTTTAAAGAAGAATGTTAAAATTGTAGCGATCACACTCAAGCTGTAAGCATTTCTGACCTTTGAGCTTAACTGTACTCCTTCCCCAGCTGCAAGCATAGTTTTAGGAGACTTTCACAAGGAAGGTTATTTTCACTCCTGCTGCTGACATGCCGATTTAACTTCAAAATGAGGCTCTCCTCTGACCCTCAGCACGTTAGAGCTTTGCCTATAGCTCCTATCTCTGATTTGACAAAGGTGTGGCAAGAGTCATTGTGAGGCTATAATGTTCAGATCATCTAATTGAGTTACAGTTGCAGAATGTTCTGGAAATGATGTGCTGGCCAGTAGGGACTTCCTTCCTCTCCTGCTTGTAGGTACTTTGTTGAAAGTTCCCACCCTGATGTCATTCAGCATCTTCTTCAAGACCCAGTAATCCGGGAATGTCGTTTGAGGAACGCGGAGGGGGAGGCTACCGAACTCATCACAGAGACTTTTACAAGCAAATCTGCTGTGCGTGAGCTCCTGGGTTTCCTGGGGTCTGGGGACTTAGGACCTCGGTTTTCCTGGGCCCCAGCACTGACAGTGGCGCTGCCTTGCTGCTCCTGCCCCCCTACAGCTCCCGTTCCTGGTTGGTAGGAAGGTGCAGTGTTGTGTAGAGTCTGGGCTTCTACCTTTTTCTTTTACAGATTTCTAAGACAGCAGAAGGCAGTGGTGGGCCTTCTACTTCTCAGGGGGTAGATGCACAGGCCAAATCTGACATCCCCAAAGACCTGTTTGATTTTTATGAGCAAATGGACAAGGATGAAGAGGAGGAGGAAGAGACACAGACAGTGTCCTTTGAAGTTAAGCAGGTTAGTGACTGCTTCCTGGTTACCAGTCTCGCCTTGTGTCAGCACTTCTACTCTGAGATAAAGGGATCCCTGTATGTTTCTAGTTTGGTTCTTCCCAGTGTAAGCCATGACATTCTCCTTGGGGAGTTAGAGGCTGAGAGTCCTGTGGCCTGGGAAGCTGCTCTCCATAGGATCCATAGGATCCATTGTGGTTCCCTGGGTTCCGTCCTTAGTACCGTGTCGACTGGGTGTGGTAATATGAGTCACAGCCCTGAAAGATAGAGGATGGAGGAATCAGCAGTTCAGGGCCATCCTCCACTACACAGAGAAATTTAAGGTTGGCCTGGAATAGATGAGACCTGTCTCACAAAAAACAAAACAACAAGAAAAAAACAACGAACCAAACAAAGAATTCATTTTGACCATTTACTAGTTTGTCCTGCTTTTCCGTGCTAACCTGGCTGTTAGCAAGCAAGGTCTGAAACTGTATACATCTAGATAAAACTCCAGGTTTTGATCATGAAGCCTTTTTTGAATGTTGTGTTGGATACTTTTTGGAGTTGCGATGACCAAACATCCTTCCTGCTGGCTCCTAGGAAATGATTGAGGAGCTCCAGAAGCGCTGCATCTGCCTAGAGTACCCTCTGTTGGCAGAGTATGACTTCCGGAATGACTCTCTCAACCCTGATATCAACATTGACCTGAAGCCCACAGCTGTGCTCAGACCCTATCAGGAGAAGAGCCTGCGGAAGATGTTTGGGAATGGGCGTGCACGCTCAGGAGTCATTGTTCTTCCCTGTGGTAAGTGAGGCCTGAGTGAAGAAGGCTCCATCTTTGTGTGCTAGCTGCCTTCTGCCTGGCTTGCTGTGTTTCCCTGTGTCATACATTGCCTTAAATGGCCAAGGGTACTTGACTGATGCTTATTGAAGTGCTTGCTTTGTGCAACTCTTGGTCTAGGCCAGTGGTCCTCAACCTTCCTAGTGCTCTGACCCTTTAATACAGTTCTTATGTTGTGGTGATAGCTGTAGTTTTGCTACTTTTGTGAATTGTAATGTAAATATGGTATTCAGGATGGTCGTATGTGACGCCTGTGAAAGGGTCATTCAGTCCCTAAAGGGGTTGAGACCCACAGGTTGAGAGCCACTAGTCTGGACCCTGTGGGTGTCAGATCTTCTTCAGCTTGTGTAGAGAATGACTAGAACTATCCCTGCCAAGACACCTCTGAAGGTTCTCCCTGATAACGGAGCTGTCAAAAGCACAGTGTGTGAGGGGCAGCAGTGCTGATGGGGAGCTGCTGGTCAGATAGCAGAGTCTTCCAGAGACATCAGTGTGACAAGTGTGAATTTGGAGGCTGCTGAGCCCAAAAGTGTTGCTTGTTTCTAGATGGCAAGACTGCACGTGCGCGTGTGCGCGCGCGCGCGCGCACACACACACACACACACACACACAGTCACGTACATGCATATATTTGTGCACATCCCTCTGTCAGACTTCACAGTTTCAAGTGGTGTCAGGTCTAGCTGGGTTCAAAGCCACAACAGATTGACCTGGGAACACCACCCCAGACAGTTTGCAGAGATGGCCTCTGCCTTGAGTTCTCGTCCTAAAGCTTTAAGGGTCTTGTCAGAGTGATGGCAGGGTCACTGCTGAGCAGTGTGATGATTTCACCTTAATCTTCAAGGGGAGGTGATACTAAAGTAACTCCAGGAGTTTCATCTTCTCTGCCTTTGCCAGGAGCACTTTGTGCATGCCTGAGCCTTGGTTGTCCTGTTAGTCAGAAGCTGCCGCTTGCTTAGAATGTGTGCTGGGCACGTGTGACCATGGGCAAAATGCTCCTCTCTCCAGCCTTCTTTAAAATGATGATATCAGGAGTATCTTTCTCACCGTTGGTTCTAACATTTCACCATTTAAAATAAGATACATATAAGAAGCCATCGATGTGTGTGCTTCTACTAATTCTCATGAACGTGTGCCAAGTGGGTCATTTTTTTATGAGGAAAACAACCTGAAGCAGTAAGTGCCTCACACGCTGGGTGTGAGGACTTTGCTTACATTCTCGTGCAGTTGAGCCATTCTGTACATACCTAACCTTTGTTTCAGCCTGCTTTCGGGTAGCATGACTGTCTGGTTGCTTGTAGGTGCTGGGAAGTCCCTGGTTGGCGTGACTGCCGCATGCACCGTCAGAAAGCGCTGTCTGGTCCTGGGCAACTCGGCTGTGTCTGTGGAGCAGTGGAAAGCCCAGTTTAAGATGTGGTCAACCATCGATGACAGCCAGATCTGCCGCTTCACCTCGGATGCCAAGGACAAGCCCATTGGCTGCTCCATTGCCATTAGCACTTACTCTATGCTGGGCCACACCACCAAAAGGTCTTGGGAGGCTGAGAGAGTCATGGAATGGCTCAAAACCCAGGAGTGGGGCCTCATGATCCTTGACGAGGTGCACACCATTCCAGGTAAGGAGGTCAGGGCTGACCGTGCTGTGTAGATTGAAGCTGACTTCTACCTGTTGGGTTGCAGGTGGCTTCTGTACATCCCACCCACTGGCTAGCAAGGCTTTGAAATAATCATTAGGATGGTGGGATGGAACTGTGAGGTAGGTCTACACTTGAGGTCACTGGCCTAGAGAGTGGTATTTTCTGCCTTCCTGCATCTTCTGGTTGTTGAAACTTAACTCTTAACCCATTTATGGTCTGTGAAACTGAGCCAAGAGTACTGTATAGCCCTAGATGATATGTTGTGTTTTATGTAAACGAAGGCTGAAGTATGAGTTGTCAGTATATACGTCCTACTTTTCCAATTGAAGGCATGTCTGTCTTAAAAAACAACCTTAGTGATATAATTTATCTGCCACAAAAGTCACCTATTAGAAGAGTGTAATCCAGCAGGTTTTAGTAAATTCCTAGAGATGTACAACCCTCACCATGATCTTTCATTTCTATTTGTAGTCAGTCCTTATTTTCCTCTGCGTTTAACCCCGGCTGCTTTCTGACTCTCCAGATGTACCCTTTCTGGGATTTTTCATGTAAAAGAAGCAATACATCTTTCACTTTGCATAGCAGATCGTCTGTGTCCTAACATTCATCAGTGGTACGCTCCTTTTACTGATGTATAATGGTCTAAGCAAATGGTTCTCTTTAGGTTCTGTTGGTGGTATATGTTATACTGTCTTTTGATTTTGAGGGATGTGATTTTATTGTGTTGCCCAGTCTGGTATCAGATTCCTAAGCTGAGAGGGTCCCTCCATCTTAGCCTCCTAACTGTGACTATTAGGTATGAGTCAACATGCCAAATTAGGCAGCTCTTCCTTGAAAAGGAAGACTAAGGAAGAACTAAGGCCGAGATTCTTCCACTTTAGAGAGGTGCTTTTGACAGAACACTGAGAATGGGTTTACTGTTTGGGTCTTCTTGTATGAGAGCTCTTCCAGAGTCTGTAGATGTCTGAGGATAACTAGAAGTGTTACTGGGAGTGTTCATAGAAGGTCAGGTAGAGATGGGATGTCTTTGAGGAGGGAAAATGACTTAATGCTGCCCTGTGGTGGTAAAGAACGTGACATGTTCAGGCAACTCAAAGCAGCTAAGTGTTCACTGCTAAGTTCTGGGAAGATTGAGTCAAGACTGGAACCGATGCAGGTGTCAGCATCTCATAGACCTCGTAGCATGGTGGAGATTTACCGATGCAGGTGTCAGCATCTCATAGACCTCGTAGCATGGTGGAGATTATTGATGCAGGTGTCAGCATCTCATAGACCTCATAGCATGGTGGAGATTATCGATGCAGGTGTCAGCATCTCATAGACCTCATAGCATGGTGGAGATTATGGATGCAGGTCTCAGCATCTCATAGACCTCATAGCATGGTGGAGATTTATCGATGCAGGTGTCAGCATCTCATAGACC
>JANHMN010000013.1:53509062-53541552 GCA_030674055.1 Rhabdomys pumilio | reverse complement strand
TCGATGCAGGTGTCAGCATCTCATAGACCTCGTAGCATGGTGGAGATCTGGCTTATACTCTTCAGCCTCTGAGTGAGCTGCCATCTGCATGAAGGACAGAAATAAACGGTAACCTGAGCTGCAGTGCAGGAGAGATCACTCTAGCTGCTGAGCACTTTGGGAGCAATGAAAGGAGACCCAAGAAGAGGCTTGACCCAGGGAGAACACAGTAAGATGAAGACAACCTTATCAGACATACTACAGAACTATGAACAGGTTAGATGTGAGGTCAGAAAGAAAGCTGAGATCGAGGACGAGGCAAAGGCTTTGGTTTGAGTGAAGGAAGGGCAGCAGGATTTTCTTTGAAATGGGGAAGCTTGGAAACAGCATGTTTACAGAGGACAGTCAGGGGTTTGTTAGACTTTAGACATACTGATTAGTGCTGTCAGAGGATAGACACGAACTGTGCCAGCATTTGGAGAGTGCTAAGCATCACTAGCCATCAGAGACATGGCTATTAAAGCACAAGATGCCACACTTACCCCATAGAATGGCTAAAATGGAATACTGGCATTTCTAGTGCAGAGGAGGCTCTGGAACAGAGGGATTGCCGAGTGGATGGTTCCTCTGTAGGACATACTGACATTTACTATAAACTCAGCGTTGCTCATCTGTCCCATTCCTGGCCATCTTAGGAGATTAAAAACAGATTCATTTAAAAACATCTATACACAGATGTTTCCATAGCTACTGTATTTATATTTTTCAGAATTCAGTGGTCACCTGGGGATGTTAAGCTGGGCAGACAGTGGCACATCTGTACACTGGAACACAGCTTGGCAGTAAAGAGGAGCGAGCGTCCATAGCTTGAGTTTTAGGGCACGGTGCTGAAAGAAGCATGGTCAGACTTATTTGATATTCTCAAAAAGATATGCTGGTGAACTGGCCAGCACTCAAGGACACTCAAGGACAGCATTAGGCAGTTGTGAGGGAGTAGTGGATTGATCTATGTCCTGATTTTGAAGTAGACATACAAATCTATGCGTGTATTAAAATTTATAGAACTGATCCCCCCTCCCTGTAAAAGTTAATTTTACTTTGTAATAATTTAGAAACTCAACTTTAAAGAGTCTAGGTATCAGGTCTGCCAGGATAAAGCTGGTGGTGTAGAAAGTCATAGCTTGTAAATGACGATCGGAGTGTTGTGTGGTGAAGCCTGGGAAGGCTGAGGCATTCTTCGTGAGTGTGTAATACATGCTGCTGTTCAGGTGATACGGATAGAGCTCATGGTGCACGCTCTGGGCTCGTTCACAACCTTCCTGCAGCTAAACAGAAACTCAGATCTGAGTTCAAGCCTCTGCTCTGGTTTGAGTGTGTTGTGTAGGAGTTCGTATTTTGGAGGCATTTTTGAGAAATAGTGGAGTGTTTAAGACAAGGGCTTTAGTCATGTCTATCACCCACAGAAGGGATTTGTTCTTTTCTGAGATGCCAAGTAGCTCCTGCAAGAGCTGGTAGCTATAGAGAGCCAGCCTGGCTTCCAGAGTCCACGGGAACCTTTCTGCATGTGTGCTGCCGTCTGCTGTGAGGTGTACAGAAGCCCACACAGGTGGGCTCCTGATCTCAGACTTCAGTGTGCATTTGTTATGACAACAGAGGATGAACTAGCAACACTGTAAGCCCCTATTGACTGACAATCCAGCCCCAAGAGCTGCTCTTACACAGAGATGACAGCAAAGTAGTAAACTGCCTGAGGAGTGTGCTGCATCTCTGAGATCTCAAAAGATAGAGATTGCGGTTTCCTTTTACAGGTCTTTTCAAAAGAACCCTGTTGGGCCATTTTATTAATACATTTGTGTTGTAATGAACTGGAGAGATAGCTCAGTTAGGACAGTGCTGGCCTAACACACATAGACTCATGTGTATTAATTCTTCCTATGTGGAAGGTGCTATGCTAGGTCTACTACTGCTTTTAACAAGACTTTACTGAGCACCTTTTAAGTTCACGTCCTGTGCTTGGCATTAGAGATACAGAGGTACAATTGAGTCATCTCAAATGGACTTTGGACGTAGCTTTACATAATAATGATTCGAGCTTCACCCGGAGTGAGGACATGCCTCCATTTATGTGAAGTTCAAGGAGAAGGCAGATTTTCCTTTGGCATCAGAAGTCAGGGTACTGGTCTCGTCCAAGAAGAGTGCTACCATTGACAGAGGGGTGATGGGAGACTTGTGGGATGCTTAGTGCTGTCTGTGACAGTGAAGCTGTCCTCTGCACAGCATGCCTCCCTTACCTGGGACAGTCGTGGCAGCTGCCAGAAGCAGACTAGGGAAATGCAGCAGTGGCTGGAAGTCAGATCAGGACCGACTTTGTTTGTCCCTGATACCTGATCTGCCTCCCATGCCCACAATGTGTTGTTCTTGTTGTCTCTAAGGCTCTCTTACTGAGGGAAGCCTGGGATCCTTTGCTGTTGCTCTTCTGGGCCAGCAGGCTTTGCTCAGAGATAACCTTGTTTTGTGTTTGGTATAGTTTTTGTTGTGTTTGCAGATGTAAGTTTTCAAAGTTGTAAAGCGTTAGTGTGTATGATATTTAAAATGAGCCATTTACTTGGAATATGATCCCCTGATATTCTATGGCTCTTGTGTTTGATTTGTCTTTTGGATTATTCTGGCCTTTTCATCTTCTGATTGGGTTTCTTTTGAAGGATCACTGGCTTCCTCTTTAATTATAAGATAAGCATGACTCATGTGTGAGAGGGTAGTGAAGGTTGAAGCCAGGAGTTCATGCATGTGAAGTGTATGCTCTTTCACTGAGCCAGACCTACGGCTCCACAGCTCAGACGGTTTTCCCACATTTAGAAAGGCAGGCAAGCCAGGTTCTACTGAGAAGTAGAGTAACAGCTCCCTGTCAGGGGTGGGGATGGGCTGTCTCCAAACCACTGGAAGCTTTTCTATTCACTTACTTACTTATTTTCAGGGAGAGCATGTGCATGCCGTGTCTGGTGTGTGGAGGTCAGCAGGAGTTGGGTCTCTCTTTCTACCACATGGAGCCCCCTGACTTTGAATTCAGGTCATCAGGCTTGGCAGCAAGTGTCTTTGCCTGCTGAGCCATCACTACACTAGTCCCCCAACATGAAACATATTAACCTTCCAAAGTGTTACAGATTTTTAAAGCTGTGTCCATGAAAGCCCCACATAAGCTGGCTCACTAGGGTGCCATCTATAACCCTAGCACTCCTGTGGGAAGGTCGGGGGAGACAGCATAAGCCCTGCATGCTGCTGCTCATCTCGACTGGCATGCGCAGCAGTGCACCACCAGAGGACCCTGCCCCAAACAAGGTGAGGACCAATTGATGCCTGAGACTATACACTGCAGCATGTGGGTGCCTACATTCACACACAAGCACACACAGACACATTACATGCCCATGTAGGAGTTTTGAGAGGTTGTATCCAGTTTATGTGTTTGATAACCAGGAATTATAACAACCAAGGCAAAGGAAGGCAATGAAAGATGCCTCTTGATGAAAGTAAGTAATGAAGGGGTCTCACTCTGTAGTCCTGGCTGTCCTGGAACTGACTGTATAGAGCAGGCTTGTCTTGGACTCCCTTCCCTGCTTCTGCTTTCAGAGTGCTGAGATTAAAGGACTGTACGACACGCCTGTTTGACTGGTGTCTTTAGAAGGGGAACAGGTACGGAGGAGGCTGAGCTTCGCTGTTTTCATGGACTCTGTTTGCTCTCTGCTTTGCATGGAGATTGTAGTAAGCAGAGAAGAGCTGGCTTTCTCTCTGTCCCCTCATCCCAGCTTCCCTAGCTGTAACCTGGGGATAGGCTTCAGCCTGAGTAATTTGTGTGGCTTGGAGGCAAGTCATATTTGCTTGACAATGTTGACAAATGCTGGTCATTTGTTTTTTCTTCTTTCTGTCTTTTGAGCAGGTTTAAAAGCCATGGTGAAATATTCTTGCCTTGTCCTTCTTCTCTGGAACCAGACTTCAGCTCTCTAGTAGCAAGGCTGCCCATATGGCACCACAGACCAGTGCCAAGTTGCAAGCTGCGTGGAACCCTCTCAGTGTAGACAGTGATGATGTTTCTTTTCTTCTTGCAGCCAAGATGTTCCGGCGGGTGCTGACCATTGTGCAGGCTCACTGTAAGCTTGGTTTGACTGCAACCCTTGTCCGGGAAGATGACAAAATTGTTGACTTAAATTTCCTGATTGGGCCCAAACTTTATGAAGCCAACTGGATGGAGCTACAGAACAATGGGTACATCGCCAAAGTGCAGTGTGCTGAGGTATAAATATTATATTATTTTTCCTCCAGCATGTTTTTGGCATCTTCATCCAGTCTGAGGTGGCTGTATTACACATTCTCGTCTTTGGTTTTGCTACATTGGTCTGCATGTCTGCTTCAGTGCCAGTACCATAGGCTTTATTACTATTGCTGTGATGCCTTGAAGTCTGGGATGATGAGTTCTTCAGCATTACTCTTTCTGCTCAGGATTACTTGGGCTGTCTTGCATCTTCTCTGGTTCTGTTATGTAAGAAACATAGGATATCTTTTTCTGAAGAAATGTTGTGGGGATTTTAATTGGGATTACATTGAATCTGTTCATTGCTTTTGGTAGAAATGGCCATTTTTACAATATTAATTCTCATCTCATGAACTCGGGATGGTCTTTTCGTTTTCATTATCTTCCTCAACCTCATCCTTCAGTGATTTAAAATTCTCACCTTCCTGGTTAGGTTTATTCCTGGATACTTTATTTTCTTTGAAGCTGTGGTGAATGGGCGTGTGTCTGTCCATGGTCTCTCTCTCTGTATGTTAGTGGTATGTAGAAGAGCTATTGATTTTTGCAAGTTGATTTTGTTTCCCGCCACTTTGCTGAAGTCATTGATTATTAATAGAAATTTTCTGGTAGAATTTTGGGATCCTTTATATATAATAAGGATAGTTTGTCTTCTTTTCCTAGTAGGAAATTTGTGTTTCTTTAATTTCCTTCTCTTGCCTTATTCCTGTGTGTGCCTTGAAGGGTGAGGACAACCCCTGGGAATTGTTTCTCTCTTATTACCTTGTGGAGTTGAAGGATCAAACTCGGGTTAATAGGCCTTTTGCAGACATAAGCACCTCTGCTTGTTGAGCCATTCCATAGCACCTGAGTTTGTTTTCCTAAGCTAATGCTGCTAAATGAAAGAGCATCAGAAGTCCTTAATGGTCGATGCTTTGTTTGTAAAGTGATTGCTGTTCCTTATCTTACTGCATCTCAGGTTTGGTGCCCTATGTCTCCTGAGTTCTACCGAGAGTATGTAGCTATCAAAACAAAGAAACGAATCCTGTTGTACACCATGAATCCCAACAAGTTCAGAGCCTGCCAGTTCCTCATCAAGTTCCATGAAAGGAGGAATGACAAGATTATTGTCTTTGCTGACAATGTATTCGCCTTGAAGGAATATGCCATTCGGCTGAACAAGTAAGTGGTGCCGCCTGATCCTTCTTCCCAGAGTATGCCAAGGGCCCGTCTCTGCGCACTCTCAAAAACTCCCCTCAAAAACTGTCTCTGTCCCCTGCCCTTGTCCCAGTGACTTGCAAGGCAGAGAAGCGTATAGTCAGGTCAGAGGCTGGAAGATGCAGAAAGGAGGAGCCTGCCACCCCGAGCTGGACTCCAGATGCCAGCCAGCCACTTAGTCAACGTTTCGGGCTAAGTGAGAACAGGGTGTGTGGAGTTGAGTCCAGACCTATGGTCCAGGGGAAGTGGGTGGAGGGGGAGAGGCTAGTGTCAGGTGTACTTGCTTTTCTCATCACTGTGACCAAATGCCTGACAGAGTCAGCATAAGGGATGACAGGTTTGGTTAGGCGCATGTTTCAGGGACGTGGTGTGTTGTGACGGGGTGCAGCTTCCTGCCCCTGTTTCCTACCTGGTTCTCTGGAACGAGCCACTTTCAACTTGTTTCTGTTTCCTTTTTTGCTTTCTAGCTGGTAGCTTTTGTGACAGTTTTTGGATTGTCACTGTAGAAAGCCTGTTAACTTCCTACTGTGAGAGCTGAGGCTTTGCTTTCTCACTTAGCACTCGCCCCTCCTCCTCACAAAACAGAACGAGCTGCCGGTTAAGCGGACAGTCAGTGCTGTATGGCTCTGATGGTGCTGTCTGGGCAGTTTTACGGTATATTATGGTTGCATTTTATGAATATAGTTTGTTTTTCATGGAACTTTTTCTTGCTTTGGTTTTCTGTATGTAAATTCTCAAACTCTGTTTTGTAAGCATGGATTCCCTCTCAGATGGGAACTCCCAGTTCCTTCTCTTTGCCTGCTGGACTCATGCACAACATTCTCTGATTCTCTGGTTGAGATGTCCCTGCTGCCACCAGAGAGCTCTTTGTGGACACTGTCTTATAATAAATCTCCCTGGCCAGTTTCTTGCATTGGAGCCTCCGTTGCCCGGTCTCAGTTTGTGTTTTGTTGGGACACATGACCTGGCAGGTTTGAAGGAGGAAAAGTTTGTCATTGTTGAATTCTCTGTTTCCCTTGTTACCTGTTTCTTCCTTGAATCTTCCTTCTCCAGTTCCCCTCTCTTGTCACCCTCATCCCCTTTCTTCCCAGCATGCTTTATTTTCTTGCATTTGAAGTAATACTGTGGACTCTGGGCCTGACTCCATTCTTAGCTTATGGTAGAAGCCCTGGTACATGGCAGAGAATCTCTGGTGTTTGGTTCTTCCTGTCTCCATAGTAAAGGACTGTGCTTCACTGTAGTACAGTGCAGGAGAGTGATGGCTGGGCAGCAGAGAGAACCGTGGAGTCTGACAGCTCACATTCCCAGCTGTGTGACCTCAGGAAGGGGATTTGCTACTCTGAACCTCTTTTGCCTCCTGGTCACATTGACCCTCAGCACTTATCACAGAGACAGCTTTTGCCTGTTGTCTTATGTGTTCTCCAAATGACAGGTTCTCGTCATGGAGGGTTGACACCCTTCTGTTCCATTTTCTGTATAGAAGAAGCCTCAGAATTCAAGGGCCTGCAACTGTATGAGCACCTTTCCAGATGATAGAGGAATTGCCAGAGGAACTTCTAAAGCGTGTTCCAATGTGTGCGGCTTCCCAGCCGTTCTCCCAACATGCTGATAGGAAATGATAGGGGTCTTATAGGGAGGGTCCTGGCTTCTCGTGGGGCCAGGGACAGGCTGCTGACATCTGGACTGACCAAAGGCCACCTGTCTGAATGCACAGCTGTCACAGCCTCCCCACAGATGAGACACTTGATTGCAGGCATGCTAAGGGGCACGCTCCAGTGGTTATGCTGCATGGAACAGAAGCAACAGTGGGCTGTGGCCCCAGGCTTTGGATGCTATTCTGGGCTCCTGGTCTTCAGTTACGGGCTGTAAACTGGGAACCTGCAGTCTGCCTTTTACGTTTTTTATGAGATACCCAGCTTAGTGGTGTGTCTGGAGTACCCAGTGCTTTTCCTATTATCATTATTGTCACTAAGAAGCCACAGAAACAGGTCACTAGTGTGCTCAGACCAAAGCAAGGGAATGGCTGCCATCTGCATGGGGAGATGGGCAGCAAGATCATCAGATAGCCTTTGCCCTCTGGTGGAAAGCTGAAAACAGAAGAGAGGATGTTGACTTAAGTGTTGAGGGAGGGTGCTGAGAAGCAGCAAGGCTGGTGAAGGGATACCTGCAAGTGTCATTCTCAGCGGCAGTCAGCTTTTCACTGTCTTTGTGAAATCAAGGATTCTGCTTGCTGTAGATTCTGCCTAGAGCCACAGGCATTGAAGCAGGAAAAGCAAGGAAGGACCCACGTGGGTAATTTTGGTACCAAGAAGTCAGGCAAGAAAATCTGAGTGGGAGGCCAGCCTGGCTATACTGTAACTTCTAGGCCACCATGTGGTACCTATGAAGCCCTACCTTAAAACAAAACACAACCAAACCAATCAGAAAAATCCACAAAGAAAAGAAACAAAAGAAGGAATTATGAAGAGAGAGGTGGGAAGGATCAGAGGGCTTGGGGGTTGGTGAGAGGAAGAGGTGTGTAGAGTTTAGTGCTGTGGCTCCTCTGATATTCCTGACATGGCAGGACTTTGTCAGGTGCTTTAACAACTGGTCATTTAGGGCAGAAGGCCACACTTCAGTAGCCCTGACAGGTGAGGAATGTGAAAAGGAGAGACAGATTTATTTCATCAGTGTGCTTTGGCAAGAAAAACAGGGTTCACTGGGGCCAGGAGGTATGCATAATTAAGCTATTCTGGCCAAGGTCTTCTCCATCATCCTTACAATAGTTTGGGTGTATTCTGAAGGTGGTCTGATACGTTGTCGGCAGCCGACATATCTGGCTCCTACAAGGTGACTAGCTCTAGGATGTGTCTAGTCTTCGTGTTGCAGACAACTGTGTCCTCACGTGGTGTGGGGTTGTTTGTCTTGCCTCAGTGCTTTGCTCTCCTTGAATCCAAGGTCACTGGGTATAGGACAGAAACACTTCATGCCTTTATCTTTTGGTGGTGATAGTTTGGTTTGGCTTTCCTTTTTGAGGTTTCTTTTGTATTTATAGAAAATAGACGGGCAGTGGTGGTGCACGCCTTTAATCCCAGCACTTAATCCCAGCACTTGGGAGGCAGAGGCAGGTGGATTTCTGAGTTTGAGGCCAGCCTGGTCTACAGAGTGAGTTCCAGAACAGCCAGCCAGGACTACACAGAGAAATCCTGTCTCAAAAAACCAAAAAAAAAAAAAAAAAAAAAGAAAAAAAGAAAAAAGAAAAGAAAATAGATTCTTCTCTTATACCATATATCTTGATTAGTTTCACCTCCCTCTGCTGCTTCTAGTCCCTCCCTATCTCCCTTCCCCTCTACATCTACTCCCTTTCTGTCTGTCATTAGAAAAGAACAGACTTCTGAGAGAGAATAATCAAACATGACTATTAAATATAATAAGATAAAACAAAAACCGTCACATCAAGTCTGGACAAGTGTGTCTTCACCCTTAGTTATCGATGAGACAGGTCAGGTAGGCAGACACCCTAAGTGGCTGTCATGTTGTCTTAGTCACTTTTCTATTTTTGTGATCAGATACTGTGAATTATAAGAAGGAGTGTTTAATTTGGGCTAATGGTTTCAGAGAGTTAGCGTTCATGATGGTGGAGCATGGCAGCGGGAACAGGTGAGAGCTCACATCTTGATCCTCAAGTAGGAGGCAGCAGGAGGAGGGAGGGAGAACAAGCAAGTGAGCAAGAGGGAGCACTGGGAATAACAGGAGTCTTCTGAAGCCTCAAAGCCTGCCCTGAGTGACACACCTCCTCTGACAAGGACACATTTCCCAGTCCTTCTCAAACAATTTCACCGACTGGGAACCAAGTATTCAAACGTGTGTACTTGTGGGGCCATTTTCCTTCAAACCAGAGTCAAGCAGGAGTCTATCCTTAAGGAAAGGACACAGACTCAGACTCAGGCAAAGATGTCAAGCTTGCACTCTGCTTTAGTGACCTCGTAGGCCCAGGTGAGAAGTCAGTGCTTTGTAGCAAAAGCAGTTTCTAATTGCCCGTGTGTGATTGTTTGTTGTTTCTAAGACTTCCTGCTCTTCTCTAGACCTTACATCTATGGGCCCACGTCCCAGGGAGAAAGGATGCAGATTCTCCAGAACTTCAAGCACAACCCCAAAATCAACACCATCTTCATCTCCAAGGTACGTAGTGCAGGCTGACGGAGCAGTGCCTCACTAGCTTCTGGGGCCTGGGAGGTGCACTGAGCTGTGGGATGGTGGCTCATTATGCTGAAGGCCTTCTTCCTGTGTGTGCCTGGGTCCTGTGAGAGAGAACTTATACATTAACTGTAAAGGCATTTTGCTTCTCAGATTTGTCCCACCGTTCCCTGGAATATAGGGATTTAAATTTTATTTCCTTTACAGAAGGCATTATGTGCGTTTTCTACTCTGGCAAAAGCAGGTATTGGTTGAGGCTTCCTTTTTGGAGCTGAAGATGCTGGGTATTTGGGAAGCTTCTGTCCTGGCCCTGATGTGCCTTGATGGTGGGCGACCAGTGCCACAATGGCCTGGGGTAGGCCCAGCTGGAGCAGGACATCACTGCCACCATTCAAGTCTCTTTCCCAATGTGGGTGCCCTTGCATTTAAGGTGTGGATGCTCAGAATTGAGACTTCATCGTGGTTGGTTTTCCCTTTGATGAGTATGAAGAACCCTCCCTATCTCTTTTGATTACCTTTGGTTGAAAGTGTATGTTATTGGATATTAGAATGGCTGCTCCAGCTTGGTTCTTGGGACTGTTTGTCTGCAAACCTTTTTCTAGCCCTTTACTCTGAGGTAATGTCTGTCTTTGTGGCTGAAGTCTGTTTCTTGTATATGGATCCTGTTTACACATCCACTCTGTTAGCCTATGTTGTTTTATTGGTGAGTTGAGTCCATTGATATTGAGAGATATTAATGATTGTTAATTCCTGTTATTTTGTTGTTGATGGTGGTAATGTGTGTGTGATTCTCTTCTTTTGGGTTTGTTGTGAGATGATTAATTATGTTCTATTGTGTGTAGTTACCGTCCTTGTGTTGGGGTTTTCTTTTTAGTATACTCTGTAGGGATGGATTAGTAGATATTGTTTAAATTTGGTTTTGTCATGGAATATCTTGGTTTCTGCATCTATGATGATTGAGAGTTTTGCTGGGTATAGTAGTCTGGGCTGGCATCTCTGATCTCTTAGGGTCTGTCTGACATCTGTACAGGATCTTCTGGCTATTAGAGTCTCTGTTGAGAAGTCAGGTGTAATTATGCTAGGTCTTCCTTTATATGTTGTTACTTGGCCTTTTCCCCTTCCAAGTTTTAATATTCTTTCTTTGTTCTGTGCATTTAGTGTTTAGATTAACATGTGGTGGAGGGTTTTCTTTTCTGGCCCAATCTATTTGGTGTTCTGTAGGCTTCTTGTACATTTGTCAACACCTCTTTGTTTAGGTTAGGGAAGTTTTCTTCTATGGTTTTGTCGAAGATGTTTCTGGCCCTTTGAACTATGAATCTTCACCTTCCTCTATTATTATTATTATTATTATTATTATTATTATTATTGCCTTTTCATTGTGTCCTGAATTTCCTGGATATTTTGGGTTAAGAACTTTTTACCTTGGCATTCTCTTTGATGTATGTATCAGTTTCTTCTATGGTATCTTCTACATCTAAGATTCTCTCTTCTGTCTCTTGTATTCTGTTGATGATGCTTGTGCCTGTAGCTCCTGACCTCTTTCCTAGGTTTTCCATCTCCAGGTTTGCCTCCGTCTGTGTTTTCTTTAGTGGTTCTATTTCCATTTTTACTTTTTGCTGTTTTGTTCATTTCCTTCACCTACTTGACTGTGTTTTTCTGTACTTCTTTAAGGGAATTATTGACATCCTCTCTAAAAGCCTCTATTATCTTCATGAGATGGGAGTTAAGGTCACAGTCTTGCTCTTCTGCTGTGTTAGGATATGCAGGGTTGCTGTAGTAGGAGAGCTGGGTTCTGAAGGTGCCACATTGCACTGTCTTCTGTTGATTATGTTCTTGCACTTGTCTTTCGCCATCTGATTGTCCTGGGTGTCTCAGGCTGCAGCAGGCCTCCCAGGAGGCAGGTGGAGCTGTGTGTCCCAGGTTAGAGCAGGTCTCCTGAGAGGGAGACCAAGCTGTGAGAGTGGGAGTCGGATTGCTAATTGAGAGTGCAGGTAGAGGTGAGATGGAGCTCTGTCTGGGCTCTGTGGGGTCCCGGCAGGTGGTGTATTGGGCTGGGGGTCTCACCTATGTCTCTGGTTAGAGCAGACCTCCTGGGAGACAGGTAGGGCTATGGAGTAGGGCACGACTCTGCAAGTGCAGACTAGAAGATGGAGCTCCAAAAGTCTCTTTTGTCTAAAAGAGATTTATATTTAATTTCATATAATTAAATCATTATATAAGAGCAGAAAAGTTTGTATATGCAACTGAGGTGTTTTAAGCAGCATTTGTTTGTGTTGCAAGGGGCGATGGAAGCATAGTGCCACGTGCATGTGTTGTGTGTTTAGAACCAGGGCTGTAGTAAGATTATACATCTGATTAAACATTCAGAAACTTTTAAATTGTTTAATTACACTTATCTATTTGGGGGAGGGGCAACACAAGTGTGCCATGTTGTGTGTGTGGAGGTGAAAGGACAATGTGTGGGAACTGCTTCTCTCTTCATGGATTCCTAGGGATTGAACTTAGGACTTTAGGCTTGGAAGCCAGCACCCTCCTGCTGAGTCACCTCAGATACTGTGACCCATAGTCTAGTAATCAGGTGAAGGTAGAACTGGAGTCTAGAAGACATGAGTATCCCCATGTCTGGTAGTTGTGGCTGGGAAAGTAGGCATGGAGAGAAAGGTCTTATAGAGATAGGCTGAGATGCCAAGCTGAGGAGCTGGCCCTCAGGGAGGGTCTTTGTGGCAGTGCTCTCCATGGCATGCACTGTCCCACCTGTGCTGTGACACTTCCCAGTGGGCATCAAGTAAGACAGGTTTTTATACTGATCCATTTCTGTAGCAAAAAGGGAAAAGTTGAGGCTGGGTTCTACAGAGGCCATTCTGAGATCCACTGTGTCTCCTCTGCATGCAGTGGCAGGACCTTACTAAGGAGGAAGAGGGGTGTTTCCTTAAATGATCTCCAGAGCTAATGTAGACTCTCGGGCATAGATGGGGAGGTAGCTTAGTGTGAGAGCATATGCAAGAGCATGCCTGAAACCCTAATTCTATCCCTAGAACTACAGAAATTTAAAATTTTAAATTCTGGACTAGTTGATTTTTTTGTTGTTCTTACTATTCCCTATATTAAAACTCCAAACTCATAGCTGCTTTTTTTCTATAGGTTGGTGACACATCCTTTGATCTGCCAGAAGCAAATGTCCTCATTCAGATCTCTTCCCATGGTGGCTCCAGACGGCAGGAAGCCCAGAGACTGGGACGGGTACTCAGGGCCAAGAAAGGTAACATTCCTTACCTCTGCTGCCACAGGCTGGGCCTGCCCACCACAACCTCTCAGCACAGAGCTTACAACACTGGGGTGAGCTGCTGCTGATCCAGTCACAGTTTGCTCTGCCTCAGAGTAAGGAGACCTTGGTGGGAAGGTCTTTATTCCTTCTCTTGCTTACAACACTGGGGTGAGCTGCTGCTGATCCAGTCACAGTTTGCTCTGCCTCAGAGTAGGGAGACCTTGGTGGGAAGGTCTTTATTCCTTCTCTTGCTACAGGGACCCATGTTCTCCATGGCAGCTTTGAATGACAGTTTTTACAGTAACTTCAGCTGCACTGGATCTGAACACCCTGTTCTGGTGTCTTTAGTACGCACACAGCATATACTCACATGAACAAGCAGACATACTCATGAAATAAGAATCAAGTCTGGAGATGAGCACTGCTCTCTGGAGAGGCTCCTGCCCTCCACACTTCTGTTCCTCTCTAGGACACCTGTCTCTGAGTTCACTCTCACACAACTTCTTCAGGCTCTAAGGGAAGCTGCATCTTCCCTGTAAGGCCTCTTGTTTCTGTCAGCATAGACTGAAGCCTTTCTGTCTCAATGTTCTCCCTTCATCCTTGTGACCTAGTCATGGCCTTGAGGCTCTCTCCTTATAATATCCCTCATTCCTTAAAGGAGCTTATTTGTCTGCTTCCCTCTGCAGACCAATCACTGCAGCCTTTGATCATTCTTTTAACGGGTCCCTAGGCTCAAATTCAGGTCACCAGGCTTAGCAGCATGTGCCAATATCCACTCACCCATCTTGCTTGTCCTCTTTGTTTCTTTTTAGATGTGTTTGTTTTTATGTTTGTGATGCTGAGGATCAGACCCAGGCCCCAGGCCCTCTTTGTGCATGCTAGGGCAAGTCCCACGCTGCCCAGCAGGATCCTTACCCCTTTTTCTTGACTCACAGATAGGACAGTTATTTTGATGGCCCCCATGCAGTCAGGGTGATTGCACATTGGGTGAAGAGCTTGCCCTCTGCAGTGCTTGCTTCTTGCTGGGGTCCCAGTGGGTCAGGGGCCAGTGTGGATTTTCTTGTCTTTCTCTGTTTTCCTATAGGGATGGTTGCCGAGGAGTACAATGCCTTTTTCTATTCCCTGGTGTCCCAGGACACACAGGAAATGGCTTATTCCACCAAGCGACAGAGATTCTTGGTAGATCAAGGTTACAGCTTTAAGGTATGTATTCATTTACCTTTGGTTAGGCTGTGACAGAGCTGGAGGCCCCAGCCTGGGACAACATTCAGGCAGGCTTCATGATCTTTTGTCTCTGTAAATTGCTGGGAGAACACTATGCTAGCCTGGCAGTTCTGAGGTGCTAAAAGGAAACTGCAATTAGTATGTACTGTGGAAGAGGTGTGCGCGTGCGTGCGTGCGTGCGTGCAAGAAAGTCTTTCACAGGAGTACCCAGCAGCTTGCCTTTTAGTTGATTCCAGATCACATGTCCTTAATGTCATGCTTACGTTCTAATAAGTAACTCTACCGGACATGATGGGCTATCCCATGTATGACCACAAACACGTTCTGTCTTTTAGAATGGATGGCAGTCCCTTAGGAATGCTGAGTGTTTCAGGGTCTCATAACTTAAATGTGACGCTACAGATTTATAGTACTTAACCACTGCTGTTGTATCAGTTGATGTTACATTGCATGATAAGGAAACAGAGGAAGAAGATACCAATATCTGCCGAATGTACATGTCTGTGTGCTCTTAACACGATAGGACAGAAGCAGCCACTGCTCAGATACATTTCCCATTGGTCTCTTTAAACATTGGTGAGATTTTCATTATTCACCTTATGCATGTGAATTATTCACATTATGCATGTGCCTAGTGCCCACAGAGGCCAGACAAGGATGTGGATTCCCTGGAACTGGAGTTACAGATGGTTGTGAGCCACGATGTGAGTGCTGGGAACTGAATCCAGGTCCTCTGGAAGAGCAGCCAGTGCTCTCATCTACTGAGCCATCTCTAGTCCCTGTTCAATAAATTCTTGATCTCTTGGCATGAATAAAGTATTCCTTGATGGAAGCCCAAGATGCCAGGTAGTGTGTTGGAGTCCCTGTGTATGCTTTTGTGTGTTTCCCTTCCCTCCATGGTGCAATTACAAAGATATGAGGAGTTGTTTTATAACCCACAGATTCCTCATCTGATGTGCTTATTCAGAGGTCTTTAGTCTCTGTCTAGAACTAGTATTCATGCTCTGGGTGGACCAGTGAAGGTGGGAAGAGGTGACAGGGAGCAGGTGCAGTGGGGATTTGGAGGCAAGAACAGCAGGCTTTGCTTACCGTTGTTCTTGTAGGTAATCACAAAGCTTGCTGGCATGGAGGAAGAGGAGCTGGCATTCTCCACCAAAGAGGAGCAGCAGCAGCTCCTGCAGAAGGTCCTGGCAGCCACCGACCTGGATGCAGAGGAGGAAGTGGTGGCTGGAGAGTTTGGCTCTAGATCTGGCCAGGTGAGTGAAGAGAGGTTCTCCTGTAGGACACCCACTGTATGTGGGCACATGTATACAGACACACCATATGCATGTGTATGCAAACACATACATACACACACACACACACACACACACACACACACACACACACACACACGCCTATGAGCATGCAAGCAAGTAGGATTGGAGGAAAACTGAAATTTTTTTGAACAACCAACCCTATTATCTTTTAGTGTGGGTTTCTTATAAATGTATTGCAAGACAGAGGGCTCACAGTGACGGTGACTGGGGTCCTGCTTGTCCACAATGACAGCCTGCTAATGTTGGGGCCCAAGATGAGAACCCTAGAGGCTCTGGAGCTAGTAGGTGCTTTTTCTGTTGATCTGGGGTTAGCTGGCTCGCCCTGCTTTCCTCCTCAGTAAGAGAGCTCAGCCTTCAACATGAGACTGTTGGTGAACTCTGAATAGTTTAAGTATGTTGTTTAAGTATGTACTAGAGGTTTCTAAGAAGACCCAGCCTTTCACATGTATTTAGTGAAGGCCTGCTGTGCCCCAGGCATGACCATGTAGTGTAATCAGCGAATGTATCATAAGGGTTATGATTATCAGGCCTTTCAAGGAGAGAAGTGAAATTGAATCAGGCTTTCCAAGAATTCCAGTTTCTGAAATTTAGTGGAATTTAGTGGAATTTAGTGAAACTTAGTGGTATTAAAGCCGAAAGGCGATCATTAGCTAGAACAGGACAGGAAGGAAGCCGCCGTTCCTTAGGAGATTAACCTTACCTGGCGTCTCCCCTCCCCCACAGGCATCCCGGCGCTTTGGCACCATGAGCTCTCTGTCTGGGGCAGATGACACCGTGTATATGGAATACCACTCATCCCGAAGCAAAGGCTCCACCAAGCATGTGCACCCGCTTTTCAAACGTTTCAGGAAGTGAACCCACCCTGTACTCAGTTGAAGACTGGATCTTGAAGAGTTGAAGAAAGAGACTTCTCAGTGTGATCTTTTCTGTCCAAGACTATGTGCTTTCCTATTGACGCAGTGAAATACCTGTTGACTGACTGTGCTGGAAACCAGTCAGTGTCAGGGCTTTGACTGCCTTCATGGGTCCCAGGCTTCAAAAGGAGAGAAAGGCTGCTGTTATTTTTTATTCAGACTTGTTAAGAGTGGATCATTTCTGTATATAAAAATTATACCACTTAAGGCACATTTGTCTTCGTTTTATTGAGTGAATTAAAAAATGGAATTTGAGGGTCTCTGGAGCTTCAGATTGAAAATTGGGCACAGTTTTCTGTCCCTCACCCAGAGACAATCTCCAATTGATGAGATTCCTGGGGTGAACAAGTGAGTCTGTGTCTTCTCTTCAGCTCTTTTTCTTATGTTTGTTTTGTCTTATATTTTAGTATTTAAAAATGGAATTTGGTCTCTGCAATACTAAATTAGCTTACTTTGAAATGTTACCAACCTAGGAGGTTTTAGTATTTTACCCAGGAGAGGCTGAGAATTGGGTGGTCGCTCAGTCCATGAGGCTTGCTGCTTTAGCAGTCCCACTCTGGAGCCAAATATGGAAAGACTGCTGTTCCTTAGGGAGGGACGCCTGGAAAAGGAACGCTTCAGGTAGCAGCAAAGAGATCACAGCAACAGGGTAAAGAAGGCTGATGGCAGGAGGGAAGGTGAAGCCAGCAAAAGCTGAGTAATCATCTCTACCACCAGCCACCCCCCCTCTGAGATCTAGGCCCATGGCAGATGCCACACATGGAGTGGCTGTGGCGGCAGTCATCTGCAATTCTCTACACAGGTCATCATATTCTGAGGCAAGTTGACGCTAAAACCAACTGCTACATGCTTAGTATTAATCACGGATCTAAGATCACCTGGGAGACACACCCACGGACCTGTCTCCGAAGGCATTTCAAGTTAGGAGAACTGAGGTAGGAAGACTCAACCAACACATGGCACCATCCTCTGGGCTAGAATACAAAGGAAGAAGGCTGAGGACCAGCATTCCTGAACCCTGACTGGCTGCAATGTGAACAGCCACTTCCTGGTCCTGCCACCATAACTGACTGCACCCCTAAGCTGGCAGTCAAAGTAAAGCCCCTGTTTTATTAAGTATTTTTGTCACAGCAATGAGAAAAACAACTAACACAATCCCTGAGAACTGAGGCCTGTGTCGTTACACCAGGGGCTGCTGCTTGCTGCTGTTCCTGCCATGTGCTGAGGACCACAGAAGCTGCCAGGCACCGGGCAGGAGAGAGTTTTCACCTCTGTCATTTCTATCCTAAGGTGTGTAAATGTGCTTGTGTGGGTGTGTGCACGTGTGCAAAGCCAGAAGTTGATGTCATGTGTCTCTCCTTAGTCACTCCACTTATATTTTTTTGAGCCAGGATCTCTCACTGAACCTGAAACCTGGTGAGCTCAGTAAGCTGGAGAGACCCAGGGATTCACAGGCCTCTGCCCTGCACCCAGCCCTGGGGCTATCAGTGTGCACGGCTTTATATATAAGTTCTGAGGCTCAAGCGGGTCCTCCCACTGCATGGCAGGTGCTATCTCCTGAGCTCCTTTTCTCCTGTCCCTGCACTCAGGCTCTCTAAGAAGCGTTGGATAACTCGAAACTCTTCAGGTGTTGGAGTTTTCTGGCCTTATTTACATTTGAACTTTTGATCATTAATTAGGTTTATTCTGTTTGTTTTCAGTGCTGGGCATTGAACCCAAGGCATTGGACATGTTAGGTAAGTGCTGTACCACTGGGCCACACCCCCAGATCAGAGCCTGAGTTAATTACTGTAATGGATGGACTAAGGTTGTATTTTATGCTTAGCTGTGGATATCCTGCCATCCCACTATGTGGGGTATTTTTTCTTCATTTAAATTGTATTGATCTTTTTTTTTCAAAACGGAGTTGATGTGGGTCTCCAGGGTTACTTCTGGACTCTTGATCCTCTTCTACTGATAGAGACATCTGTTTTTATATGAGTACCGTACAGTTTGATAATGGAAGTGTCCTAGGTTTTTGTTGTTGTTGTTGTTTTGTTTTTATCAATTTTTACCAATGTGATGTAAATTAAAGTCACTTGGGAAGAGGGAACCTCAATTGAAGAATTGCCTACTTCAGATTGGGCATGTCTGTGAGGGATTGTCTTAATGATTGATATGGGAGAACCATATGTGGGTGCTAAATGGACTTTGTATCAAACTGCTCTCAAAATTTCTCTCTCTTACCCATAAATCAGTACAGCTATCGACCCTTATCAGAGAAGATTATTATGCATACTAATTGTGGTTAATGCAGAAACTAGTCGAAGTGCAGAGAGAAAGTGTCAGTGGAGTGCTCCACTACAAATGGGAGATATCTATCATATATATGTATATATACTATATATTATATATGTTTGATATATATATACCATACTATATCATATATGTGTACATATATTATTTACACATATATGTGTGATATATATACCATACTATATATATATCATATATGTATGTATACTATATATCATTTATATGTATTATATATTCTATCTATGTATATACTATATATCATATATATATATGTATTATATATATCTATATCATACTACCTCCCCCAAATTCAGAGACATTATAAAAGAGAGGGTGGGAATATTATAAGAACTAGAGGGTAAGATGTGAAATATTTAACAAGCAATCAATTTAAATTTGGTTAAGAAATCATTAATGTACTTTACCTATGTTCATAAGTATTGGATATCTAAGATACACATTTTTGAGGTTTTATACATAGTCTCCTGAGTTTTCATGTAAAATTATCTTATTAAATTGTTCTCTAAATTTTATAACACCAATAATAATGTTAAGATTAAAGTATGTTGTAAAAAGTTGTTTAAAATGAATATTGTAACTAAGTTAAAATAATATAAAGGTTATAAGATTGTTAAGATTAATTAATTACTCTGAGATACAATTAATATTTGTTTTTTACAGCAATATTTTCTTAAGTATTGGTTTGTTTTTAGTAGCCTCTTACTAAATGAACATTTAAAACCTGTGATTATAATTTAGGTTTAATGTTTTACCATTGAGCAAAGCCTTTGCTTTTTGGACAACCAGTCATTGTTTCAACTATAAAACAAGACATTGCCTATTTAGAACATTCCTACTAAATTACATAGTGATTGTAAACTTGTTTTGATGAACAAAATTTAATATGAAATTAGATCTATTAAATAAGCAAATAATGCATAGAATTATAAAAGACAACTTTTTAAAAAATATATTATTATTTTTTTATGTCTATAGGTGTTTTCTTGTATATCTGTGCACCATGTGTGTGCCTGGTGTTTGTGGAGGCTTGAAAAAAAACCCGGAGCTACCAACAGTTAGTGCTGGGAATTAAACCTGGGTTCTCTGGAAAAGCAGCCAAGGTTCTTAACCCCTGAGCTATCTCTCTAGCCCCAAGATTTTTATCTTTGATAACTAAAATTCAAAATTAGTTATAGAGTTTTCCTCAAAGGAATAAAAAAATCACAGATGAGTCCATCAACTAAACAAGAGAGGAAAAAAGACATTACATAAAAGACTCTTGTGATTACAATGTCAGTATTGTCTCTAGGTACTTCTGCCTCACAGTGAGACAGGAACTTTCTCACCATCCTGAGGGCACAGTCTGTGGATTTCTGAGGTGCTGGGCGGGTGGACAAATGAGCACCCTGAGGAACTAAATGTTTCTCCCATTTTTTGTGTTTCTTAAGTATTTTTGTAATTAAAAATTGTTTGTATCTTAATATTCTCCCTGGTCAAAATGCTAAGTGATAAGATAATACTTGTCTTGATTTTAATGAAGTCACAAATGAAAATTATATTTCATTTGATCATGCCTTTTCATTATGACTCTGCTCACCCTGTACCCCTCTCTTATTCAAAACTAATGTTTGAGCGATTCAAGGTTTTTTCAGTATTTATAAATACATACATATATTCTCATTATTTAGTATAATTTGGATAAAACAAAATCTAGTGTTAACTTAAACTTCGTTTACTTTGTTTGGACATATGAAGACTTGGGTTAACTCTTGTTATCCAAAGTACAAAAGACATCAGTGTAATAACAACATCCATGGTTTATACCCCAAGTACTGATGCTTATTGATTTGATTAACATCTAAAATATAGCAAGGATTAAAGAATTAATTAAAGTATATTTGTATTTTACTAATATAAAATGGGAGACAGTGACTCCTTATAAAGTCCCATTTCTGACTAAGTAAGATAATTCATAGAATACAAATAACTGGAAATATAGGGGAACTTTATAGCCAATCTCATTAACATGTAAATATTGGCATTTTAGAAATGTTTATATTGTATTGCATTTACTCCATTAGGTCAAACTGTTATTTGTTGTTTTTTTGTTTTGTTTTTCAAGATGGGTTTCTTTGTGTGGCCCTGGCTATCCTGGAACTCACTCTGTAGACCAGGCTTGAACTCACAGAGACCTGCTTGCCTCTGCCCTCTGAGTGCTGGGATTAAAGGCAGATAAAAGACTAAAAATTCCTTCTTTAAGATCATCTAGAAAACAGATCCATCTGCTCTTGCTGTTTCTGTTGAATGTTGAACTGGAGGCTCTATGGCTAAACCAGGGCAACTAGACAAGAAAAGGAATTGGTATTGGAAAGGAAAGAAAAGCGTCTCTGTGGATGGTCTGATCTAGCAACTAGGAAATGGGAAGGGATGGAAAGGGCCACACTTACAAACTGCCAGAACTTACAGGCTCCCCAGAGTTGCAGGGTTACATAGTCAATAAACAGGACGGACTGTGTTTCTCTACACTAGCAGTGGACAGCCTGGAAATGAAGCCAAGAAAATCATTGTCCATAAGACTGGCAAGATGGTTCAGATGTTAGAGTTTGCTGTATGTCTTAGGATTTCTATTGCTGTGCTGAAACACCATGACCAGGAAGCAAGTTGGGAAGGAAAGGGTTCATTCAACTTACACTTCCACAGCACTGTTCATCATCAAAGGAGTCAGGCAGGAACCTAGAGACAGGAGGTCACGGAGGGGTGCTGCTCACTGGCTTGCTCCCCATGGTTTGCTCAGGTTGCTTTCTTACAGAACTCAGGACCACCAGCCCAGTGATGGCCCCATCCACATCAATCGCTAACTAAGAAAATGCCCTACAAGCTGGGTTGTATGGAGGCATTTTTTTCAATTGAAGTTCCCTCCTCTCAGATAACTCTAGTTTGTGTCACAATTATTACACAGTGGAATTTCTCGGATGAGGGTCGAGAAACTGCACTGATTTATGGGTAAGAGAGGAATTTTGAGAGCAGTTTGATACCACATTCATTTAGCAAAATTACAGTAGCTGGGGCCATGAGCTGCAGCCGTGGGTTCTTGGGTTTACAGCCCCATCCATTTTACCTTCTGCTTTTAGCAGCTACTGCTTCTAGTTTCTATTAATGGTGCGATGTAAATTTGATTCTAAGCAGCACCACTGGCTTTATGTCTTGGACCTTAAAGCCCCATGGTGACATACGTGAGTTGTTCACGGGTAAAGGTCACATGATCAAACGACTGCCCAGAGTGAAGACTTCAAACTGTTGAGATAAGCGTGCACAGATACCTAAAATACACACACAATACTCTAAACAGAGGAGACCAGAAAGAAGCTTTCAAGAGTGAATGTCTTTAGCTGTATGTATAAACCCTGTGGGATCTAAGCCACTGAGATAAAAGAAAAACGTAAGTTTTATATGGTCTTCTCACTGTCTTCTTGATAGTTCTGGGTTGACACAGTGATGCTTTGTTTCATCCATATTTATAAATGAAGAATCTACTTAGTTCAAATAAAATGGTTGGAATGTACATGTGTGTGTGTTAGTGTGTGTGTGTGTGTGTGTGTTTATACATGCCCACACATGCTTATACAAAGATCAGGGGTCATTGTCAAGTGTCTTTTTGTATTACTCTTTTTTTTTTTTTTAAGGCAGAGTCTTTGTTTTCTATTCTGCAAAATAATTCATTAATAAAATGAAAATATTTCTACACCATTTGTATTAATGTATATTAACACTAATATAATGTGAACTCACTGTGATGACAGAGTAACCCCAGTACGAATACTGTAAATATATTGAGTTAAGAACACAGTCTGTCCTATCAGCCAGCCATGTTTTGAATTCCTGGGAGGCAGTGGCACACAGATTACCTGTTGTGTTGGTTTGAAGGAGCAGTGCTTCCCAGGGAGTCATGTGTTTGAAAGGCTGCTTGCTTATTGATGGGCCTGTCTGAGGAGGCTGCAAAACTGTTAGGAGGTGGAGCCTTGCTGAAGGAAATAGGTCGGAGCGGGTGTTGAGAGTTTATAAATTTGCTCCAGTGCTATGTACTCTGTGTGATGAAGTGTGATGAGCCAGCTCCCTGCCCTGCATGCTGCAGCCAGGCCGCCTTTGCCATTTATGGGCCCTTACCCCTCAGGAGCTGCCAGCCAAAATCAATTCTTTAGTTGCTTTTAGTTATGGTATTTTGTCATGGCAGCAGAAGCACTAATTATAAACATACTGAAGTTAGTAAACTAATTTTGGACATGAAATAATATGGAGAGAATTATGGGACTGTGATGGGTCTGCTTATTACTGTGCAGTGTGACCTGGCTTTAACTGCAGAGTTGTTGATTATAAGCCCCCAGTTCACGTTTTCATAAGTTATCCTACTTGGTCCACATTACTACTCGCCAGGTAGAGTGCCCAAGGAGCAGACTAGAAACTGCAACATTTTCCAGTCATTTCTCACCTATACATCTTCTCCTTCTTCCCCATCCTCTTCTTTCTCTTCCTCCTCCTCTTTTCTCTTCTTCCTCTTCCTTCTTCTCTTCTTCCTCCTCTTCCTCCTCCTCCTCCTCTACCTCCTCCTTCCCAACTTTGAGCACTTTTCTAACACTTTCTAAGTCATTTCTGGAAGAGAAAATGTTCCCCAAGTGACTCCCAGTCACCATCTTATTTAATAGTGATAACATCCTGTCCAGCACAAATGCAATGTCCCTGAGAGCTCCACAAAGCCAAGTGTTCCCCTTCCCTCAGCTCAGAGAAGCCTGAGGCTGGTAACCTGTGAATAGGTTGTGACCATTGGCTTCTGTTTCCTGACTTTCTCCTCCTCTATTCCTTGAACTGTGTCATGACAGACTCCCTGCTTCCAATGTATGAGCCGGAGCTGAGGAAGAGCTGTGGCATAGGAGGAGGGGATTGTGGACTGAGAACACTCTGGAGGTGGCCAGAGCCTCTTAAGTTTGTCAGGCATCTCAGAGCCATCAATTCCCACTTGGGGTCCTCTTGGAGGTTTCCTAAGCAGAGTCCCCAGTCCTAACTTTTCAAGAAATAGGCAATGCACCTAGTGACTGTGCATATATGTGTGTGTAATTATGTGTGGGACTGCATGTAGATACAGGTATACATACATGTATTTGCCATGCATTTTGAGGTCAGAGGACAATTTTGGGTGTCAGTCCTGAGGTACTTCCATTTTCCACATTTATTTGAGACAGGCTCTCATATTGAAACTTTAAGACACAGGCCAGTCCAGCTAAGCGATGTACTTGTAGGGACCAAGAGACAAAACTCAGAAGATGTTAATATTTGGCTGTTGGACCGTTCATTCACACTGTCTCTCCCTGGGCTTTAGGATGCTCCATTGTCTGTTCTATTTTTTTTTTTTTCAAGTTAGCTTGTCACAATGTCCCTTTGACAGTCTCTCCTGATATAAGTCTAATCATACCACATCCGTCTGAAGTTGAAATCTGTGCCTTTTGCAGGATTAAGCTCAGAAGATATTCTGGGTCCATTTATAAAGATCCTCTAATTGCTGAGTCAACCACATCATATACTTACAGATTACAGAGTTTTTTGTTGTATATTAAAAGTTCCCCTTAACCACTAGAGGTTAACTGCGTTGCAAAATATTTGGTCACGTTGTGAACACCAAGACTGTGAACTGGGCAAACCTTGTGGTGTGCCTCAGTCCTAGCACACACCTGTAACCCAAGAGCTTTCTGTATACAAGAGCTGGAGGAGTTGTGAGTTCTACATCTTGATCTTCAGGCAGCAGAAGGGGACTGTTCCACACTGGGAGGAGTTTGAGCACCAAGAGAACTCAAAGCCCAGCCCCACAGTGACACACTTCCTCCAACAAGGCCACACTTTCCAATAGTGCCAAGCCTCATGGGCCAAGCATTCAAACACATCAGTGTATGGGACCATTCCTTCAAACTACCACAGGGTGCATTGTCAATTTTTTTTTTAAAGTTTCCACTTATAGGGGCCAGGGAGAGGGTTCAGTGCATAAACTGCTTGCCATGTAAGAATCCCCTCACCTCCCCAAGACACTGCTTGAAAGTTATTTTTATCTGATAATAATTTGGTGATTGTTGGGGTTCCAGGAGTTACCTCATAAACCACACACACTGATCTCAGTCAGACAGGGATAGTTTATTGAGCATACACCTCAGGACTGATTGATCAGAGCCACAGACCAGACTCAGGAGCTGGCTGTGATGCCCAGCTAGAATCCTATAGAGCTTTTAAGCCTGAGATCCACAAACATCTGTGTCAGGCTATTCCACCAATCAGGACTTAGAGATAGGAGACTTCCTTAGGAACATGTCTTTGTGGTACATGTACCCTGCTCCCATTAGTTGGAGTATTCAACTGTGGCAGGGGACTTGCCTTGCCTAGCACTCAAGTCTTAACGTGCCAACCAGGATGTCAGTTACCCATATAACTGCCAAGTGGGATGTCAATTCCTAGGGAGGTCTTGGGAACTTAAATGTTTATTCGACCCCTACACAAAATGGAAGTCTTATTCCATATACTTCTTTATATTGGTATAGGTGTCTTTCTTATGTTGGTGTCCATCCCAGAGATATCTTATAAAACCAAAAACCATAAAATCTCATACATAGGTGCAGGAAGTGCTGTCTGGCGGTTGGTTCGTGTCCAAGCTTATTGTGGTTGACTGTACTAAGCGATTCTAACTGACTTGCTTTCCAAGAGCACAGAACATAACAATATGTAATCAGCTTGGGCATGAGAAAGTTTCCTAGTAAGAGCATATCAGAAAATGTCCTTATAACATTACTAACAGCACAAAATGGCTGGCTAGATAGGCAACAGATGCCTAGGCCTTAGCAGTGCTTCCAGCTTATCTTATTTGCCTGGCATTCTTTTCCCATTATTTTACTTTCTTCATATCAGGGGCTAATTTGCTTAACTATTCCTTAGCCCTGCTCCTCAAATTCTTTGCAATTTATTTCATTTATTGTCATTGATTTATGAATGTTTTTAAATCCTGAGCTGCTATATGGAATTTTTTATGGTGCTTCTGATGTCAACTCTATGTGTGTTAGTGAGGGATCTCTAGAAGAACAAAATTGTATTACAGAATAAATATGTATTACAGGCGGCCTTATTAGTTTGGCTTCTGTAATAATTCAGCAGCGGCCACCTGTGTGCTGCAGAGGCTGAGTATCTGGAAGCTGTTCAGTTCCCGAGGCTGGGTGCTTCAGCTCTCCCAGTCTGGCACTGAAGGCCTGGGAGGTTTCTGGAGAGCCGCTGGTCTTCAGTCCACATTGGAAGACTGATGAAGGAGCGCTCTGATCTCAGGATAGGAATGTAGTAACAGAAGAGAAGAACTTGCCAGAGTGAAGGCAAGCAGGCAAGCATCTCTCTTCAACCTCCTTTTATTTGGGCAGCCACTGGAGGGCGCCTCCCACATTTAGGTGTGTGTCTTCCCACTTCAAATGTGATTTAGAAAAATCACTGCTGGGAGTGCCTAGTGGGCGGAACCTAGAGTCAGGAACTGAAGCAGAGTCTGCAGAGAAATGCTGCTTACTGGCTTGCTCTCATACTTACCCAGTCTGCTTTCTTACATTACCCAGGACCACCTATCCCTAACAGCATGGAGGTTAGGCAGCTGCCCGGCTCTTGTGTTGTTTAAGGCTTATTGTAAATATAAAGGCTGTGAGGGTGTCTTTCATTCAGGAACTAATTGAAGGCAGGGTACAAACTGTCTGGCTGGGCCCTCTCCTATCATTAATCAAGAAAATGCCCCTTCCCTCCACCCCCATGCATACAGGCCAATCTGATGGAGTAATTTTCTCAGTTATGGCTCTCTTTCCCCAGACGATCTTGGTCTCTGTCAACTTAACACAAACCAACCAACCAACCAACCAACCAACCAACCAACCAACCAACCAACCAACCAACAGAATAAAACAAATAAAACAAAATAAAAACCCAAAATACAAAACCCTAACCAGCATAGTCTACCTACATCATTAGTTGCTTTCAGTTTCCTCTCTGTGGCAGGGGGAGTCCTGCCCCTTAGAACGGCTACCCTGTGCTCTGTAGCAAATATACTAGATTCCACGGCAAAGGAGAATTAAGATCACAGATGCTGTAATCTTAATTCATGACATGTAATCTTAATCTTAAACCATGGCTGCTGGTTGTTACGGATGTGACTCATGCTGTCTCAGAGGGCCATGCAGGTGGGAGAGAAAAGTGTCCCAGAGAGGTAGTGTCACTGGGCCTTAAAATGAAGGAAGGAGGGGCCATATTGGAAGGAATATGTGGAAACAGGTTCCTCCTTGGGGAATACAGAGACACTGCCCTGCACATTTTCAGACCTGTAAGTTAACTTGTGTTGTCTTGAGCTTCTGAGTTTGAGGTTATGTGTAGTGGTTCTGTGTTGTGTCATGGTTACGTGATATATGTCATGGTTATGTGTTATGTGTCATGGTTATGTGTTATATTTCATGGTTATGTGTTATGTGTCATGGTTACGTGATGTGTGTCATGGCTATGTGTTATGTATCATGGTTAAGTGTTGTGTCATGGTTATATGTTATATTTTGTGGTTATGTGTTATGTGTCATGGTTATATGTTACTAGAAAACTGACAGAGCAGCTGGTGAGACAGTCAGTTAAGCTCTTCATACGTGAGGACTTGTATTTGATCTCCAGAACCCACATAAAAAATATCATGTGTGGTGGCATGTGCATATAATCCCAACCAGTGCTGGGGAGGCAGAAGACAGCAAACCCCTGGGACTCACTAGATAGTCAGACTTGCCTAACTGGAAAAGATCCAGACCAGTGAGAAACCCTGGCTCAAAAAACTAAATGGACAATGTCTTGTTGAATGACAACTGAGGTTGTCCCCAGTTCTCCACATGCACACAAACCTACAGACACAAGTACAGTGTGCAAGCATGCACACACACACACACACACACACACACACACACACACACACACACACCAATCCTAGTACACTGTCCGAATGTTTGACCTTCAGTCTTTCCTTTTCTTTGAACTCATATATGCATATATTGAAACGGAAGTAAAACTTCATTTATCTTTTCTAGGTACTTCATAACAGAAGGATTTGCATGCCCCTGTCCCTGCACTGGTGCCAACTGAGCCGAACCTGCTTTGAGAAATGGCGCCAGTATCACTCATCAGCAGGCCACTTTCCTTGGGCCTCTCCATTGCATTCTTTCTTCCCACATCACCAGGGTGTTACCAGGGTGTCCTGAGGGAGTGTATAGATTGAACACAGCACTCCCTCCCTACTTTCTGAGGGCAGATTAGAGGGTGGGGGTGGGGATAGGGACCACATTGTTTGATGATGACTGTGGGCTCCAGGATCAGTGTGTCACAGGGAAGCATGCAGAGGAGGAAGTGTCTTAGTCACCCCAGTGTTTTGTTTTATGCAGGCTCTGCTTGGTGATGTAGTTCCTACACAATTACAAACTCTCAGAAGACCCACTGGCATGCTTTATCTCAGATTCTGCCCAGGGGTGGGGGTGGGGCAGCAGAGCTTTGTAGTGTAGGGGTGCTACTTGAGATCAGGGGTCTTTGTGGAGAGATAATGCTGGCCATCAGTAACCTTTGGTCTCCTGCTGCAGTCCTCCCCAGGGACCATTTTGATGTCAGATGTGTGCTAGGAGGTTATGCTAATATCACCACGCACAGATATTTAAATTACATGCTTAGTGAAAGCCTAGCATTACTATGTCCGCTCACACAAGCTTTCCTGGTTCCCTCATGCTGAGTCACAGACATCATAGTGGGATTGGGGTGGATATGACAGGGGACTAATGTTGGCATGGAATGTTAGAGGGGTACCCCACCCCTATTCCTCAGGGGAACCCTAGGATGTTTAAAATTAACTTCTGTGTCAGAAAATATGGCCAGAACACATTTCATACAATGTGTGTGTGTGTGTGTGTGTGTGTGTGTGTGTGTGTGTGTTACATACATGTGAATGTGCAGATGCATGGGTGTGCAACACCTATAGAGACCATACCGTGATGTTGGCTGCCTTCCCCTATTGCTCTCTGCTGTGCTGTTTTGAAGGTCTCTTACTAAACTGGTAGCCTTCATTAGCAGTAGGTTGGCTGGCAAGCTCTCAAGATTAGCCTGTCTCTGCTTCTCCCAAATTCTGGGGTCACGGGCTTATATTGAGGTGCCTGGTTCTTTCTGTGAGTGCTGGGGATTGGACTCAGGTCCTCATTCTTGCAGGGTGAGTTACCCCCTGAGCCATCTCCCAGGACCCCAAAAAGAAACGTTAGAGAAAAAAACCAGCAGCATAAGATGTTTCAGGTTTGGGTGGAGAAAAGAAAAATCCTCCTCCAGGGGCTGGGCACAGTTTTTTAAAGTGGATGACTCCAGAGAGTATGGGGTCCCTGGGCAAACACCATTCTCATAACTCTGCCCAGGGGAGGCCATTGCAGGAGTGGTCCAGGGTTCGGCAAACAGTTGCAGTGATTGTTGGTACTGATGACCTGGGAAAACCAAACCTCTCACGTTAAGGGCACAGTTGTCTAATCAGACCCCCTTCCTTGAGACTCACACAGAAGCTTGGGGATCCCGTGGGCTGATCTCACATCAGATTCATACAATCTTCTCATGTTCCATTATTTTTTAGGATGACTCCGAGCGTCCCTGAGTAGGGTACTCTGGATCACAGCCTTATTTAAGATAGTCGACGGAACCCAAAGAGAGACACTAGGGAGGGATAGATAGATAGATAGATAGATAGATAGATAGATAGATAGATTTGGTTTTCATTTGAACCCACGACATTAGCCAAAATAAATATTTATTAATTGAGCACCTACGGCATACTCTCTGCCTGCAAAGCTTGGTTTCCTGTGTCCCAGGCTGCTGTAGGACAGGTCAGGCAGAACAGGGGGTGTGAGTGGGCACTGACTCATTACTCCATTACTCCTATCCTACCACTAGATGGAGCTGTTTCTCAGCTGCCCTAGATGTCCTGTGAGCAGCAAGGCTCCAGTTGTGTTAGGAGTGTGCTTTCATGATGCCAGGAAGCTATTGAAAGGGTTTAATATCTTCTGGGAAGCAAAGGAGACTGGCCCAAGCTGCCTTAGAGATACCCCATTCTCCCGGACTTGTGTGTGCAGGCCAGAGGACAACCCAAGTGTGTTCATTTGCTTGTTCTCTCTCTCTCTCTCTCTCTCTCTCTCTCTCTCTCTCTCTCTCTCTCTCCCTCCCTCCCTCCTTCCCTCCCTCCCTCTTTCTTCCTTTCTTTCTTTCTTTCTTTCTTTTAGATTTATTAATTTTTATGGGCTTTGGTGTTTTGCCTGCAAGTTTGTCTGTGTGAGCATGCATGATCTCCCAGAACGGGAGTTATAGATAGTTGCAACTTGCCATGTGGGTTATGAGTATCAAACTGGGATCTTCTGGAAGAGCAGCCCTCTCTCCAGCCCCATTTAATCTTGTTTTTTCTTATGTTTTATTTAATTGTTTATATAGCATATTTTGATCATATTTGACCTCCCCCAATGTTGGGAACCGACTCCTAGCAGAAATCGGCTATCATCTTTGCAGCCATCTCAGGCCATATACCCTGACAAGAGACTTGTTTTCAACAGCCTACAACAGCTGAGCACACTCTGATAAACATCTTGTTTTTCCCACATATCTTGTTTTGTTGTTTAGTGCCCCCAGCTGCAAGGTGCATGTGGTCAAGTGTCTTCAGCTGTGGTCTCCTGCTTGTGCTTATAAATACCCAGGATTTCCTTTCAATAAATGAGACTAGAGACTTGATCAGACCCTCTGTCTTGCCTCCATTCTTCGTGGCTCTTGCCCCTCCATCTCCACTCTCTCTCTTGCTAGACCCTGACCTGCGGACCAGAGCAGCAGCTCGGGCTGAGACACAGTGGCCCCCAAGCCGGGCAGTGTGAGCCGCGACATAGTGGCTCCCAAGCATGGGGCAGTGCGGTCCTTGACACCCCAATCCCAGATTCTCCTTCTCATCTAACCTTCATGTTCCTCTGTGTTCTCTTTCAAACATCCCTTAAACAGAACAAAAACACAAGAAAATCAAAACAACAACAACAAAAAATTTGACGCCAAAACAAAACAAAAAGTCTTTAAAACAATAACAAGAAGCCACAGAAAGTCCCTTTCGTGCTGTCTATCTACTCCTTCCTGCACATGGGACCTGCTCAGGTGTGTGGCTGACACGCTCAGTGACATTCCTTTGGGGAAACTGACTTTCTCTTTCCCAGCAAGTATCAACTGCAAATTGCAGTTTGTTTGGTTAGGGGCGGGACTTTACACTTCTCCTTCTTGGTGTTAGGCTTTTGTTGGGCTTGAACCTGTGCAGGTCTTGGGATGTCTATTCTCCTCCCCTGCTTCTTTTTGTAGCCCTGACTGGCTTGAAACATATCATGTAGACCATGCTGGTCTCAAACCCATGGACATCTGTCTGCCTGCTTCTGCTTCCTGAGCGACAGTTAAAGGAATGGGCCACCACAGCCATCACAGTCCACCTTGGTTGGGGGACAGGTCTCTCATCAGCCTGAAGATACTGATTAAGTTAGGCTACCAGCCAGTGAGCCCCATGGACCTGTGTCTACCTGCCTAGATCTGCAGTTACAAGCGGGTACTTCCATTGCCAACTTTTAAAATATTTATTTATTCCCAATAAATAAATTGCAGTCTAAGTATTTATCCTTATACCCACAAATAACTGTGGCTCTCACCCATCATCAAAAAGCCTTCTTCTAGCAGCAGCAGACAACGAACACTGAAGAAATTCACCACTGGTAAAAATACAGAGAGAATTGAACAAGTGGTACCCAGCGCCACACCTAAGGCTCAGGGAACGTCATAGGAAAGGGAGTGGTGGAGAGAACTCATAAGTGTGCTTTGAGATGGTGTCCTCTATATATGACAGGGGGTAGAGCCGTGAAATCTTTTTTTTAAGATTATTTATTGATTTTATGTATATGAGTCCACTGCAGCTGTCTTCAGACACACCAGAAAAGGGCATCTGATCCCATTACAGATAGTTGTGAGCCACCACGTGGTTGCTGGGAATTGAACTCAGGACCTCTGGAAGAGCAGTCAGTGCTCTTAATCACTGAGCCATCTCTCCAGCTCATGGCCATGAAATCTTAACAATGTGGTCACCTAAAAACAATGACATCACCTGTTGACGTGCCAGTGTGGAAGGGGAAATCTCATGGCGTCCCATCCCTTGATGAAGAGTTTCAGGCAATTAATGGCTGCAGTAGAGAATCAGTCTTCACCAGGAGGGAGCCCCCAGATGAGTTATCTAGTTCCAAGTGGTCAGCCCTAAACACCTGTGAGCACCATGAATTGGCCTCAGCGGGTCACAGATATACAACAGGAAGGAGGAAGAGGCCCTAGATTTGCGAGAATGGGAGGACTGAGGAGATGGGGAAGTAGAAGGGGTGTAAGTATAGTGCTTATGAATGGGGGGCTCAGGCTTGTGTTTTGGTAGGACTGTGGAGTTCAAGTTTTTTCTTCCTAGGAATTTAATTTTGTAAACAGTTGAAGTTTACAGAAAAGTGACAGAACACACACTAAGCACATGTCTGTAGCTCACTGCCACTAGCATTTAGCTGCATCTTCCTGGTGATTTTTTTTATGTGCTGTGAACCCATGAGGATGTAAATGAAAGTTCATGAACATGCAGGTGTGTGTGAGAGATAGCATATATGTATATGCTAGTATGTGTACTGTTCTGGAGAGTATAGATAGTATATGCTACTGTGTGTGTGAGAGTTTATATGT
>JANHMN010000013.1:53497163-53509052 GCA_030674055.1 Rhabdomys pumilio | reverse complement strand
TGTATATGTTAGTATATGTACTGTATTAGAGAGAATAGATAGTATATGCTACTGTGTGTGTGTGTGTATGTGAGAGAGAGAGAGAGAGAGAGAGAGAGAGAGAGAGAGAGAGAGAGAGTGGCGGGGGCTCTACTTAAGAGTCACTTTCAGGGACTGGAGAAATGGCTTAGTTGGTAGTGTTTGCTGTGTGAACATGAAGATCTGAGTTCAATCCCTTTCACCCACAGAAGAAGCAGGCAGGTAGTGCACACTTAATTTTAGTGCTGGAAGGAGAGATGAGGGATCTCTGGGACTTCCTGGCCAGCCAGCCTAACTTAATTGGTGAGCCCAAGCCAGTAGAGACCCTGTCTCAAAATACAGAGGGCTGGATCAGTGTGTAAAAATGTGAGACATGAAATCCTGCCATGAAAGATCAGTTCTGGGAACCACTGTGAAAAGCCAGATGCAGTGGTACATGTCTGTAATCCCAGCTCTCTGTGTGAGACAGGAGGTAGAGACAAAAGAATCAGCTAGAGTCTCTCAGGCCAGCTAGCACGGATTGCACAGCACAGGAGAAGAGACAAGACAACCCCTGCCTCCACGTGGTAGATGACCTGCAATCTGCCAAAAGCTGACCTCTGACCTCCACATGTGTGCTGTGGTATGCACATTAAAAACCAAACAGATCTCAAAATGAAAAAGACACAAGGTGGGCTGCTCCTGAGGGGCAACACTGGATGTTGACCTCTGAGAGGTTGACCTCTGACCTCCACAGTCATGTGACACATTTTGACACATTTGCCAGTCCACTTGTGTACACTAAGAATCACCGGCAGACATTGTGACACTTCCCCTGCATGTGTCTCTTAACATAGGGCATTTGACATTCTCTGACAAAGTAGTTCCCTCCTTGATTTTGTATTGCATTTTGGGGGGAGGAAGTATATTTTCTTTCATTGAAAATAGATTTTAAAAAAAATACAATATATTCAGGCTGGAGAGATGGCTCAGTGGTTCAGAACACTGACTGGTCTTCCAGAGGACCAGGTTCAATTCCCAGCAACCACATGAAGCTCATAACCACATGTCAATAGCTCTAGTTCCAAGGGGACCACACCCTCACACAGCCACATATGCAGGCAAAGCATGAATGTACATGAAATCAAAGGGGAAATAATCATATTCTGATTACGCTTTCCCCTTCCCCAAACCCTTCCCAGAGTCTTTCCATTCTTCCCCCACCCACATTTACATCCTTTCTTTATGTCTGTCATCAAGATACAAACAGCTATCCCCAAAACAATAATAAAATAAAAATAGATAAAATAAAAATAAACCAGAATGGGATAAAACAAACAAACAGGAGAAAAAAATGCCAAAAAAAGTTCAAGAAGTGTGTGTGTGTGTGTGTGTGTGTGTGTGCGCGTGTGCACATTCGTGGGCACACGTGTGCAGAGACACACATTTACACACACAGAACTCCCATTAAAAAACAAAACTAGAAACCATATATATATATATATATATATATATATATATATATATATATATATATATGGACCTGTAACACTTAAAAAACAAAACAAAGTTAATTAGACAAAGAATTTGTAAAAATGCTAGTCTTAAGAGTAGTACATTAGTATATACGCAGTGAGACTCTTTTGGAGAAATCTCATTTTTCATTTGTAAGTCATTAACTGGAGATAGTTTCTAGGTTAGGAATGTGGGCTTGTGTTCACCTCCCTTCTTAGTGCTGGGATCCCATTGGACTTAGACCTGTGCAGACTGTGTGCGTGCTGCCTGCGTACCTGGAAGTTCATATGTGTGCTGGCCCTGCTCTGTTTAGAAGGCCTTGTTTCCTTGCTGTCTGCCGTCCCGTCTGGCTCTCACAGTCTTTCTGCCTCCTCTTCCACAGGGTTCTCTGATCCCTGAGAAGAAGGAATTGGTGGAGATCTCCCATTTAGGTTTGAGTGTTTCCAGGTCCCTCACTCTCTGCACTTTGTCCAGCTGTGGGTCTTTGTATTTGTTCCCATACACTGCAGGAGGTTACGTCTCTTGTGAGAGCTAGCACAGTGTCGGGGATGGGTCCCATCTTATGGATTAGGCCTTACATCTAATTAGATATTGGTTGGTTACTTCCACGGGCTTTGTGACATTACTCTAGTGTATCTTGCATGCAGTTCACCATTGCAGATCAAAGTTTGTCTATGGTTGGTGTTTACTTTTCTCCTCTGGTAGCATGCAGAGTACCTCGAAGCACCCTGAACACTAGTCAGTATGGGTGAAGGCTCTAGGTAGACACCAGCTTGACTTCACTGTGTCCAATGAGTTGTGTAGGTTGTCTTCAGCAATAGGGCCTCACCGTCAGTTTTCGGGGGTGGGGGGGGACTATAATGAATAGGTATAGGGAGAGTGGACAACCTTGTCTTGTTCTCGATTTTAGTAGAATTGTTTTGAGTTTCTCTCCATTTAGGTTGGTGTTTTCTGTGGGCTTGCTGTAAATCACCTTGAGGTATGTTTCTTGTATACCTAATCTCTCTAGGACTTTTATTATGAAGGGGTGTTGGATTTTTGTCAAAGTCTTTTTCTCTATCTAGTGAGATGATCCAGTGGTTTTTGTCTTTCAAAAGTAATTGGTAATTTTGTCTTCCAAAGTAACACCCTAGATAGAAACCATCAAAAAGAACTCTTAAAAATTGTGTTAAGGATGCAACTGTAGCCCTTCACAGTGTGATGCCTCCTGGAGGTGGGTGAGGGAGAGAGGGGAGGGAGTGGAAGAACTCAGTCTTCTTTAAGCCACTGGGAATTTGACTATGCTCCACTGAGTATATGGGCAACACAAATTGGACTCTTCTTCCATCTCTTCCTCCTCCTCCTCTTCCTCTTTCTCCTTCTTCTTCTTTTGGGTGAGGGGAGGCAGTCATAAGGGTGGTAGGGCAGGCCTGGGAGGACTGGGAAGTCAGTGTGATCAGGGTTCACGATGTGAAATTCCCAAATAATCAATACAAATACTAGGTATTTTCTAAAAATCTGAGGCTGGTCCCCAGCACACTCCTCCTCTATCAAGGCTGCCCTGCTGGGAGCAGCAGCAACGGCTGGGGTCCAAGTATTCAAATGTGTGAACCTATACTGGATATTTAAATTCAAACCACGAGAGAAGAAAGCCTTTTTCCCTCCCTTTTTTTCTGTTCAGCTGATTCACGTAGGAGGGAATGGTTACCCGGATGTAGGAGGAAATGATTATCCGGATGTAGAAGACAAGCCCTCAGGAACTCGCTTCTCTCTACGAGTGAGCAGGGACGTGGGGAGTGTGCCGTTCAGTTTTAGAATCTTTTTCATTCACTGTCAACTTTGGAACGGTGCAAGCACTCAGGAAGTCTGTATTTCCTGACAGGAACTCACTGCCTACTTTAAGGTTCCCTGTAGCTGATCATCAAAGAAATGCTAAATCTCACATGGAACAGACAGCTGGGTGTCCTCACTGAGCACTGATGATTGATGTCTGGGCTTTTTCAAAGCAGTAACAGTGGATGTGGTGATCTGGCTGCAACATCTGCAACCCCATTAATTGCCAGTGTTGATTCAGCTGAACTGGCTGGCTGGGTGGGCATCCTCTTTCTCCTTCACTGCTCTATCGCTCCAGCAGTGCAGGCGGTAGAAGGGAACGACCTTGCTCAACACAGGAAGGCTAGTCTTCAATCAAAGACATCTTAGCTGACCTGCCCTGGTGGAACCTTCAAACACTCTGTCAAGCATGGGGGAGGGGGTGTGCAGGGAGGGGTTAGTCAGGTAGACAGCCACCTCACATGCTAGTCCATATCTGTATGGTACCACTGGCTTTGAAGAGCAATTCCAAAACAGGTGTTGAGACCTGTAAAAGTACATCACAACTAGTGAGGCTCAACTGTCCTCTGTATGCAGTCTACTGCCCCAGTGTTTCCAAACTTGGGGTTCAAAGCCACGTGGGCTTTGGCCACCCATCCCCAGGAAGTCAATGGGAAGAGTTAAACGGGAAAAGCAGAAAAAGGATATTTTTGTAATGTGGCCACATTGAGAAGAGGAACAAAGAATTCAGGGGCTTCCCCAACTGTGTTTTAGAAGTGAGATTAAAGTTGAAACGGGGCCAAGGACGTGAACATCTGAGAAGCCTGGATCCAAGCGTGACCTTGCCCACCACCGGCCCATCTCTGTTTGAGCTTCAGTCTCACCCTATAAAGTGTTCTGAGAAGTCATCAGAACTCTGTGAAGGCTCTTTCAGGAAGACAAAACCCTCTCCTGCATTGATATTCTTGGGGAAATCCCCGTTTTTTGGGGGCTGTTTCAGTGCTTTGTTAGACTAAAACTGGAGTTGCCCTCACCGACGTTCCACACCAGCACACTGAGACTGTTTATCTGAACTTCAAGAATCAAGGATTAAAAGAAAGCAGATTTCTGAAACAGGCCAGTTGCATGTGTAGAGTGATGAAGGTTCTCACCTTTAACGCTTACAGAGAAATGAAAACCAGCTGTGCACGGTGGGTCATGCCAGGAGCTCCTCGACATAGGAGAGGAGTGTAAGAAGACAGCCATGGGTTTGAACCCAGAGCTACATAGTGAATTTCTGCAATGTCTGGGATATAGAATGAAACTTTGTCTCCAAAAACCAAAAAAAAAACAAAACAACAACAAAAAAAAAAAACAAAAAAAAAAAAAACCAAAAACAAAACAAAAAACCCAACAAAACAAACAAACAATGCCATCCAACCAAAAAAACAATACCCAACCAACCCAACAACCAACAAAAAGCCTGTGCCAAACCTGCTAGATTGAGACTGATGGAGGTGACTTGGAAATAAAAGGAGACTGGGACCAGCCTCTGCAGAAGCAGGACTGATCTTTACTTGGGACACCTGAAGCGAATGGAGACTGCGTATACATGGTGCAAGGGGCTTTATGTCAGGTTCTTCACAGCCTTAAAGTGGTAGACACTGGTGGATGAAGGAAGATGGAAGGAGGATGGATTGGGCATGTGGATCCTCTTATCAGATAGATCTCAACAGCCACAAGTATTATCAGGCAAGTCACAGGTTCTCAGCCCACTTGGGACTGTTAGGCCATTAACCCTTTAAAACCAATCAAGTAACCAACCAACCAAAAGAACAAATCTCAGGCAACTTGAAGGTTCCCTGTGTTAATTCACTGTTCATTTCCCGAATCCCAAGGCCCCAGTTAACAGGCAACTTGGAAATGATTATTTTTGTTTCAAAAGTTTTAAATTTTGTTTTATATTTCAGAATCTTTAATGTATATAGGTATTTCTCCAGAATATACATCTGTGCACCACATGTACCTGGAGCCCACAGTGGAGTAGAAGGCAGCATTCGATCCTGGGAACTGAAGTTTCAGACAGCTGTGAGCTGCCGTATGGGTGCTAGGAGCTGAACCCCACTCCTCTGGGGTAACAGACAGGGCTAGACAACTGAGATATTTCTCCACTCCTAGTTCTTAGTTTTTAAACAAATATTTGTTTGAGCACGCGTACACGCGTGCACGTGTGTCTCTGTGTCTCTCTGTGTGTGTATGTGTGAGTATGTGTGTATGTATGTGTGTGTGTGTATGTGTGTGTGTATGGGTGGGTATGTATGTATATATATGTATGTGTGTGAGTGCGTGTATGTGTGTGTGAGTGTGTGAGTGTGTGTGCCCACATGCCACCATATGCATGCAGAGGTCAGAGAACACCTAGGACTTGGTTCTCACGTTCTACCTTGTTAAAGCAAAGCGGGGTCTTTCTTGCTACTGTTGCTGCTGTGCTGTGCTGTGCACCCTAGGCCAGCAGGCTCCCAGGCTTCCAGGCTCCCAGGTAATTCACCTGTCTCCACTTCCCATCTATGTAGGACTGCTGGACTAAAGAAGCCACAGCATCCAGTTTTGAGCATGGGTTCTAGGGATTTAATCAGGAAGACGAACTTAAGGGACTTTATGGATTGCTTTGTCCCCATTCCTAATGTGGCCACATTGATTAAATCTTTTTTCTGTTTTTATCCTTAATTTGAATTTTAATTAAATTCAAATTAATTTAAATTAATTTTTTTTTGAGATTACAAAATAATTACATCATTTCCCCCTTCTGTGGGCTTATTCTTTATTCACTTGACTGTTTTTTTAAGGCTGCACAGAAGCCTTTTAGTTTTAGGAGGTCCCAGTTTTCAATTATTGACCTCAATTTCCAGACAAATGGAGCCCTATTCATAAATTCCTTTTGATGCATGAACCATGTAGGAATTACCAATGTCTTATCTAGTGGGGTATTGCCCTGTTTTCTGTTTGTTTGTTTTGTTTTTCTAGATGTTTCAGTGTTTCAGGTTTCACATTTTGGTCTTTGATCGATTTGGAGTTTGCTTTTGTTTTGTTTTGTTTTTTTGCGCAGATGATAGAAATGGGTCTAATTTCGTTCTTCTGAGTGTGGACACCCGTTTCCCCAGCACATTTGTTAAAGACGCTTTCTTTTCTGCAGCTTATATTTGGCATCTTTGACAAATGTCAAGTGACTGAAATTATATTTCCTCATATCTTAAGTTTTGTCCCAAGCAGACATAGGATATGAGGAGAGATGTTAACCTCCATTGCGTCTACATTTCTATCTTTGTGCCATTACCATATTGTTTTTATTACTGTGGCTCTGCAATATATCTTAAGATCCTGAGTGCTAATTCCTCCCCAGCGTGTTCTTTTCGCTCAGGATTATTTTTGGTTATTCAGGGTATTTTGTGGTGTGGTATTAATTTTAGGATAGTTGTTATTCTATTTCTGTAAAGAATGTTGTAGGGACTTTTATTAGGGTTACACTGAATCTGGAAATGTTTTTTGGTGAAATGGTCATTTTCACAGTGTTAATTCTATGAATCCACTGGAATGGGAGGTCTGTTCACCACTCTAGCTGTCAGTGGAAAACCTAAGAGAACGGAGCCTAGAAATAAGTCAGACTAAAGTCTCACGCAGTAGCCAGCCAACTTTATCAAAAGCATCAGACAATTTGTACTCAAGAAAAATCGCCTGAGTAAAGTTCTTATAAGTCCAAGCTGTGTGCAACGACAAGGACAAGCCATACGTGGCAAAACATGTTTTTCGACTGTTAACATAAACATGCAGCAATAGCCAGCTGTAATGAATAATATAAAGTAAATACACTCCAATCCACTCCACTGGGAGGGTCAGGAAAGCACATTCCAAGAACAGTTCTGTGTTTTTGAAGAAATTGAGGAAACGAGACTTACAAGCACTACAATTCCCCTTGCATGACTCCACTCTTGGGCCGTATTCCAACATCTACCCACCCCTTTTGATTTTTCAATGGCAGGATGTCCATAATGGTTTTGATTTGAGATGTTGTAGATAAATCATTTGATGCTCAAGTATTTTATAAGTGAGCAAATTATAAACATAATAAATATCAGAACAGTGAAAGCATTGTGTGCATACCCTAAGAACAGGGACCCAAACTATGTCTGGTACTGTTGGTTACTATACTATAATGATCAGAAAAATTCAGAGGATAGCTTGAAAAGAGATCCACATGATTAGTAAGCAGTTATAGTATCTTGTAGAATATAAGCTCATATTTGCCTTTAATAGGAATACAAATGTTATAATCTTATATGCAAATAGGAAGTGATTTAAATCCTAAGGAGAAATTAAATGCAGCCCCTTCTTCAGATGAATGAATGAGTCTATTACAGTCCCAAGGTCCAGGCATAAACATAGTTACTAGTAAAGATGACAAGGGCTAGATCCATCTGATCTAAGAGTTAAAGCAGAGGATGGAGAACATGACATGTTTAGAGGCACTCACTACAGATCATAGATCAAAGCAGCTAGCATTACTAGAGAAAGATTCTCAGGTGAAGAAGGACTTCGTGTGTTTTGTAGAATATCTTTGCCCTTGCCACAGAGGGCCTTAACTTGGCCCCAGGTCCCAGTTGGGTAGACTTGACTTCTGTTGATATGGTCAACATCTCCTTCTGCCCTTCAGCTGGAGGCTTGCCATCTTTCTGGAGACTTCTACCATTTCCCTACCTTCTGCCACTGCCCCTGATGGCCTGGAGCCAGAGGAGCTGAAAAGGAATCCATAATGTTTCGGTGGATCCGTCTGCAATGACGGATGCATACCCCTTTCCAGTTTTCTTCTGGAGAAGTGAAAATAGGGCAAGTTAATGCATCGGCTTGCTTATCTTCCTCTGTGATAAAACTAGGGCTGTTAGAGCGTGCACAAGTGTGCGTCTATTGCTAGAAATACTCCTACAACACAAGCGGAATCTGAAATGATATTTACGGGTTTATGAATTAATCATAATAGATGGATCAAAATAGCCAGTTCCACCTGTTGGGCTGGGGGAAAAGAAATATTAATAGATTATGAATATCTGGATCATGAATCCCTATAACATTAAACGAGCCATCAATACAATAAGTATCCACTTGTGGAATGGGAGAATAGATAATTTCTGAAAGCGTAAACTCAGTTCACATAAGAGAAATCCCCTAGCTTACCAGCTGGATAATGATTCCGTATCCTTCAATAGTAAATGAAATTTGAAAAATCCATAAAGTTCTGTAATGCTCTTTAAAAAGTGATTGTTGGTTAAGGACAATATAATACAATAAGGATTAAATTCATGTAATTGTTGACATTGGGCCCTCTCCTGATTTACTAACTGAGCAAGAGTAAAGCAAGCAGTTATGACCCTTATAATATAAATAAACCCATCCCAAAGCTTTATCCTAGATTACATTTTTGTGCTATAATAGCTGCAGAAGAACGTTCAGTGGTAAGCTACAGGCAGTGACGGAGTCACACGATACAAATCGCCTCTCTGAGTCCGAACTGGTAAGTGAGTTCATTTCCTTGCTGTGTCCTAGCTTGCCTCAAGCTAGGTTGTAAAGTTAGCATTTTTAAGAACTTTGAATTAATGCCCAAGCCACCCCAAACTGAACAGGGATCTTTCCCCCTTCTTTATATGTCTTTTAATATTTTTTCAAACTCTATCCCATCTCTCTGACTCCTGGGCATTGGTCTTTGACAAAGACACTACACCACAGGGCATCGTGCCTTGTCTAAGCCAGTCCACAGGCAGGAAGCACACTGGCTGTTGAGGTCTCCTGGGATCCCAGGGTTCTGGAGGTCCAGGCGCATGTGCTTTTTATCCTGCAGCCTTTCAGATGCTGTGATGATTACTATTCAGTCTGAACTTGTCTAGACTTAGGGTTACCGTGGAAGCACACTATGGATGTGTTTATGAGGATGCTCCAAACAGTTTTTTCCCCTTTGTGTGTGTGTGTGCATGTTTTCATGTGTGTGAAGGTACGTTTGCACACACAAGCTCATGCATGCGGAACAGCCTTGGGTGCCATTCCTTAGACCCCATACCGATTTTATTTGTTAAGGGGGTTTTTCATGGCCCCGAAACACCCCAAGAAGGCCAGGCTGCCTGGTCAGTGAATCCTGGGCACCCACTTGTCTCCGCTTCTCAGTGCTGGGATTACAAATACACACCACCACGTTTATCTTCCATTTAATGTGGGTTCTGGGGACCCAAGCTGGGTCCTTGTGCTTTCCTAAAGTCAACTAAAAACAGAAGACAGACCCTGAATACAAGCAGTAGCAGGGATGGCCTAGGGTCCTTGACTGCATAGCAAGGACACAGTGAGCCGAGCACAATACCTATTAATATGTTTTGCAAAACACAGTATGATGTGACAGGAGGGGTGCCTTAGTGGGCCCATGCTGTGGCACCCTGCCCCCTCCCCCCCAGGTACCAGTCATCCAACCTGTCTAGTATAAAACGAAGTTTATTTTGGGGCATGAGAAGGGGGTGGGCTGAGAAGGGAGTAGAGGTAAAAAACAAAAAAAGAGAGGGAGCAGAGAAGGACAGGGAGAGGGGGAGAGAGAGAGAGAAAAGAGGGAACACATGAAGAGACAGAGAGGAGGAGGGAGAGAGGACAGAGGAAAGAAGAAAGGGAGGGAGGGATGGAGAAGGGGGTGGTTAGAGAGAGAGAGAGAGAAAGGGGTCAGAGAGAGAAAGTGAGAAGCCAAGCAGTCTTTTTATAGCAAACCAGGCTCCTACCTGGCTGTTGCTAGGTAACTGTTGGGTGGAGCCTAGAAGGAATGCTAACACCTATAGCACGAGTTGCCACGTTAGATATTAAAGTAGTGGCCTCTCTTCAGCCCCTGCTTCTACCAGATGCAGGAACAGCTGTTGCACATGGTGCGGGTGTGATAGCAGCTCAGCTGTGTCCTCATGGTAAGAGAAAGCAAGCAGGTCTGCTGTGTGCTGTGCTCCAGGTTCTCCCAGCATCCCTCAGTCCCTACCTGTTTCAAGATGTGTTTGGAATACCAGACTCTCTACCCTGAACGTTGCAGCCCAAGAGCTTGGCTTCTCACCCTCCAGAAGCTCTTCCTTATATAATCCGGATGCATCCCACCCCCACCCACCCAGAGAATTTTGGAAACAAGTACCTACAAATCCACGTGATATCCAGTGAGGGATAAGGGAGACACTGTGTCCAATAGCCTAGGACAGGCTGATGATATGATCTGAGAGCCAGAGCTATATATCCTTTCTAAATAATCTTCTCTAAAAGACTGACAGAAATGAAATGTGTGTATAGTGTGGTGTGTGCAGATGTGTGTGTGTGTGTGTGTGTCTGTGTGTGTATGTTGACTGAAGGTTAACCTTAGGTGTTGCTGTCACTGTCTTGGGGCTTTCTGAATAGGCCAGGCTGGTTGACCAGCACAATCCAGAGTCCACCGGTTTCTACCTCCCCATCACTGACATTACAAATGTGGGCATGCACACCTGGCTTTTTATATGTTCTGGAGAATCGAACTGAAAAACTAGTAAAACCCCTTTGGCTCCCAGTAGGCCATGCGCACCTGCCAGAGAGCTCTCTGATGTGTGCACCAGCTCGTTTTGATATGCCCCGATTAGCTCAATGGCTGGGTATTTCTACACCTCCCGAGGATTACAAACACTCCCTCCAGTATTCCTGGCTTAACACCTTCTAAATTTGTATTTTATCTTCTCTGCTTTGTTACCTTCTGGAGTTCTTGCCCCACTCCCCCCAACAGGGCTGCACTCCCTTTCCATGTACATTGCTGAGTGGTTTCTCTCCTGCAGCTCTTAAATCTGATCCCTTTGCCTCCAACTCATGGATTCTTCTCTTCTTCCCCTCCTCTTGCCTGTGCAATCTAAAAGTCCCACCTCGTCTCCCTGCCCAGCCATTGACTGTATGGCAATTCTTTATTTCCAACCAAAGCCAGCTGGGACAGGGACCTTCAGGTCTGGAAGTGTGGCTTTTGAGAGCCAAATAAGACAAAACATCAAAACCAATTCCCAACATGAAATTCTCATATTTGCATGGCACGAACTACTGACGAAGTCATCTTCCTAGGCCTCATTTGTTACTTTTATTGAATAAAGTTTACATATTGCATTTAAATCATTAAAACAAAACCACTTAAAACACAAACCCCTTCAGCTGAGTGCTTTCATCCTTTAGATTTCTGTATTCTTAGCTGCTTGTGAGTGTGTTCTCTGTTGTCTGCTATGAGGAACAGGCTTCCAATGCTGCCCCACCTCCTGTGAGCATGTGACTACCCTTCCAGAAGAGCTGTTCACAGAGAAAAAGCTAGAAAATGTGCAAATGACTGCCTACCAAAGCTTCCAGACAACCTGATAAAAGAGGTTTTCAAGCAGTGAGGCAGACAACATGAACCTCTTCTCCTGGGATTCACAGCTTCCTGATATGTCAGCTTCCCAGGCTCCTCTTCTAATCCATTATGCTTTGAATATACTTCCTCTCCTCCTGAACTTATGTGGAATTATGTGTGTGTGTGTGTGTGTGTGTGTGTGTGTGTGTGTGTGTGTGTGT
>JANHMN010000013.1:53475028-53497153 GCA_030674055.1 Rhabdomys pumilio | reverse complement strand
GTGTGTGTGTGTGTGTGTGTGTGTGTGTGTGTGTGTGTGTGTGTGTGAGAGAGAGAGAGAGAGAGAGAGAGAGAATGTGTGTGTGAACATGTGAGAGTGTATGTGTCTGTGTCCATTTGTGTGTGTATTTGTGTACAATATGAAAGTGTACAAGCCAACATACATGTATGGAAGTTAGAGAAGGATGTCAGCTTCCTGTCTTGTGACCTTGAGATTAGGTCTCTCACTGAACTGGAGCCAGGCTGGCAGTCAACAAGTCTCATACATCTTTCCGCCTCCGCCTGCCACAGTCCTGGGAGTACCATATGTAGGTATGGTCATGTCTAACTTTTTCCATGGGTGCTGGGGATTTGCACTCAGGTCTTCATGCTTGAGCAGCAAACACTTGCTAATCCAGCACCTCATGTTGGAGTTTGATCCACAGTGTGCTAGTGTGGTGAGGCAGGAGGCAATCCAACGGGTTAATCCCTTTCTTGTGGTGTGGTAGTGCAATATTCGGAAAAGATCTTACATTCTAAGAGACTAGAACTTTTGCTGGATCTCACATAGTTAACAAGACACCCCCAGGTCACTTCAGATTTGAGTCTGCTGTCCTCCTGTGTACTCACATTGTTTAACCTGTCTTTAAGGTAACAGTCAACCTTACTTGCCTTGGATTTTCTATATAATCTGCATAGACAGAGGACATGACCTCAGTTTATCCTGAGGTTTTATCTATGCACCAGAAACCCTCCTACAGTCCAGGTTGAGCTCACCTCTGGATATTTGAACTGTCTTTTGGACTTTGGGGAATTGTAGTTTCCTTTGGACGTGACATAATTGACTTCTACAACCTAAATTAATACAGAGCTGTAATCTTAAATTATGTACTCTTCCACGCCCCTGACCCAGCTAATGCATGAGTATCATGCTGAAGTGCAGAACCTGAATGCACCAGCTAAATGCAGCAGCTGAATGCAGCTTTCTAAAATCTACCCTAAAGGCCGAAAGTAACTGTTTATGGATATCGGTTGATAAAACGTGTTTGTTATCTGGATCTGTTGGGATTCATTGAAGCCACCGACTTAATTCCTTGTAAAACTCTGATCAAGATTACTATAAAGTGTCGCATTCCTTCTCCAAGTGGTGATTTCTGTGATGTTCAGTAAATACAGAGAGAAACCCTTTGTTAAGGACAGACACACATCAGTCACACAGCAGTCACACAACAAGACAGAAACACACATACAGCTCTTAAAGCAAACAGACATATGTAGGGACAGACACACAGATACATGGACAGATTCACCAGATAGTCTACAGGCAGTCACAGATTCAGACTCAGGTAGCAGACAGTTCAGACAGAGGACAGAAGACACGGGGAATGTGAAGTAGTGAATTGAAATCTGGGCTCATTCTTGGTTAATGCCTCCAAGGGGAAGTACATTTATTTCTTTCCTTAAAGTGACACGGATGTGTTATTGGATCTTGGACTTCATCGCTAATGTGTTATGATGCATGCATTGTGAAATCGTCCTCCTGAGATTGGTTACTATAAATCAAGGGCTCTCCTGTGCTTATTCTCTCGTCCATGGCTCTGGTTCCTTTCCTTTTCCCCACCGTGAGTTGAAGCAGCACAAGGCCCTTCCTTGTTAGCAAGCCTCTGGATTTTTCAGCCTAATGAAATGGAGGCCAAAATAAGTCTCTGATTTTTATAAATTATCCCCTTAGATATTTCATTACAGTAGCAGAAAATGGACTAAGGCACATTTTGAGTCCTTATTTTTTTTTCTTTCAAATTCCAGAGTGGTCTCTCCAACAAAGCAGAAGAATCAAAAGGAATTAAATCTGAAGACTATATATAGAATCTCAAAATGTAACACTTTTTCTGCCCGTGGGTCTGTACCCATAGTCAGAGTCCCACAGAGAAACAGCTGGTTGGAGTAAATCAAGACACTTAGCTCACTGTCCCCCAGAGCCAGCTTTGGTGGAGTGGGACTTCGGTTTGTCATTTGGGCCTTAGAAGGAGGAGCAGACTTTCAGGCCCAAAGGAAACTGCATTTCCCCAAACTCCAAAAGTCAGTCAAAATATCCAGAGATGAGCTCCAGCTGAACTACAGGAGGATTTCTGGCAGTTAGATAAAAGCCAGTGTTCCTCAGACTCTTGTGAAGCCAATTCCCATCAAAAGGAGTCATTTCCCTTATCTCTGGCAAAAGGGACAAGTGGCCCTTTGACTAACATACCTGCGGTCTATCAGCGTATCAAGGTCAATGTTGACTGCCAGGCCCCTCACGCCCTCTTTATAAAGAACTTGCTATGCATCCTAAAGCCCCCAAGCTGGTGCCCAGGCTCTTCCCTCTCCCTAGCCACTCACTTTCATAACCCGGATGTTCTTACTATTCCGGGCCTCTGCTCCTGCCTTTTCACCATGCTCTCTCTAGTCTCTGTCTCCTGATATTGTCCTCTGCAGATAGCTCTGGCCATGTCTGGTCCACTGGTCATGTCCCGATGCCTCCATCTGTGCTCTCTGTCGCATATCTGCAATAAAACCTTCCCCTAAACAAGGAACAGCCATGCTGTCAGTTCGTACACAGTTGTTGCTTCTGTTTCTCTTAAGTAAGGAATTTTAACTAAATTTGGCAAAGTTGGCAAGATAGACAAAGCAAGATGATTTGGAGGGGGACAAAGATGCTGTCCCTGATATGGGGGAATGAAACAAACAACTGAAGCCAATGTATGTGTGTGTGTGTGTGTGTGTGTGTGTGTGTGTATTGTGTGTGTATGTGTGTATGTATCTATGTGTGTATGTGTATGTGTGTGTTGTGTGTGTATTTGTGTATATGTGTGTATATTATGTGTATATGTGTGTGCATGTGTGTATCTATCTTGTGTGTATGTGTATATGTGTATGTATGTGTGTGTTGTGTGTATGTATATGTGTGTATGCATGTTTATATGTATGTATGTATCTATGTGTGTATGTGTGTGTTGTGTGTATATGTGTGTGTATTATGTGTGTATGCATGTGCGTATGTATGTATCTATGTGTGTATGTGTATGCATGTGTTTATGTGTTATGTGTGTGTGTATGCATGTGTGCATGTGTCTGTATGTGTATGTGTGTGTGTAGGCATGTATGTATGTGTGATTTGTTCCTATAGAGCTTGTGGGGGTAGTGACAGGGGCACTGACAACAGAGAGTAGTGGGACACGTAACTAAGGTAAGCTTACCTAGGTGGGGAATTTCCCCCAAATAGAACTAGCTGGCTGCATTACCCTGAAGCACTCCCAAGGGGCTCTGTTCACACCCTGTGTGTGCTGACTCAGTGGGGCTGGCTGAATCTGTGAGTCACAAGCTCCAATCTCACTTAGTGTTGAAGCCTGTGTCCTCTTTGGCATGCTTCCGTTTCCTGTTTTTCATTCATTTCCTCTTGTGTTTTGCAGTAAGAGAAATACCTCCAAGACTTAGCAACAGCTGTGTCCTCAAGGAGCAGCGAGGAGAGGCTGTGAGGGTTCAGTACTTTCTGGGATTTAAGGGAAATAGCGATCTATGTTGTCCCCTCAGGGACCCTTGCTGGAGAGAGTTGGGAAGAATGTAAGAGTTGCAGGGAGTTGTGGCGCTGTGCCTGCTTGCAAAATAGCACTCCAGCTGGGCTCGCTCACTGTTAATTTCCCCTCCAGCAGGGTGGGGAGGGGCCTGGGGCTCCCACTGAGTGTCCAGCCACTCCACACTGTCCGTTGTGTGCAATGCTGCTTTAATTCCACAAGACCCGGGGGAGGTGTGTGCAGACGTTTGTGTGGCTGAGTCCATGTGTGTATACAAGTGCACATATACATGTGTGTGCACACATATGTGGAGGCCAGAAGATATCCTTAGGTATTGTTTTTCAGGAGCCATCCTTAGTTTTTTGTCAGTGAGAAGACAGTCTCTCGTCAGCCTGGAGCTAAGTAGCCCAGGCTAGCTGGCCAAGTGAGCCCTCGAAGGATCTGCTTGTCTCTGCCTCCTTGGTGCTAGGAGTTTGCTCGGCCATTTCCTGAAAAGTTTTTACTTTTTTGAGGATTGAGGATTTGAGGATTTGAGTTTTGAGGATTGAACTCAGGATCTCATGCTTGCCAACTGAGCTATCTCTTTAGCAGAACACATAACTTTCATTGAAAACAAATTTGTCCAGGTCATTTACAGTCTCGAAAAGCCACCACTCTGGTTTAAGACAGCTGCCATAGGCAAGCATTATGATCGAAGTGTTACCAGAAATGTGGGGGAGTTCTGTCTTGGTTGCCAGACCATACTGGGGACGCCCGAGTCCCCTCTTTGGGTTCACAGTGTCATTGGTAAAAGAATTTAGTGGAAGCTGAAGGACAAGTTCATGCAAAAGGAAAGCCTCAGTGTGAGGCTGTAATCTCAGCAGGTGTCAGCAGAGGAGAGAAGGGAAAAGAATTAAGCAGGCGTGGACAGCAGCCATCTGTTGGGTGAACAGTGAAGCGTGAGGGCGTGGCATAGACTAGGAGTGGATGAGAGTTGAGGCTTTGAAGAAACTGTGAGAAGGCCCGCAGTGTGAGGGAAGCATGCTCAGAACTGAAAGAGAAGAGAAGGACAAGATATGGTTTTTTTTGTTTGTTTGTTTGTTTTGTTTTTTTTTCTGAGTAATTTAGAAAAGCAAGACCTATGGGGAGACATGGCTACAGCCCTGTGAGCTACTGGGTTAAGGGTGAGAATCCTGGGAGGGAAAAGTACACTATTTTGTTAGAAGATAATTATTCTGCCTGCCTCTTTCACTTGGCTTAAGCTGAGGCTTCCTGACGGTTCCTTCACCTTCCTGAGGGGTAGACCCTGGCTAGGTGATTGACTTGACTAACCCAACTGGAATGTTAGGTCCCCAGGCCAGAGATTCCATCTTCTCTAACAAAAGGAACTGGCTTTACTGTTACTGGGTCATTACCCTCCAGCCCCCACTGAAGAGACAACCTTAAAATTGTTTAGGAGGTGGGCTGAAGCTGGGCAATACATTTTTGTTAATAAATAAAATTAATAAATCACTTTTACCATGAGAACGTGGAGACTGAATTCTAACTCTGTTCACTAGGATTCAACGTGTGTGCTAGAGTTCCAGTCCTACCCTCGTGTGTAACCTCCAGGACAGGGGCTCATTTAGGAGGAGAGGAGAAATCTCTTCAGCACTCTTGGCCAAGGATGTCCGTGGATGCTGCTTTGGGTGCTGTCCTGAGCAGCCTATCCATCTCCTGTTCTCACCAAACATGGCATATCTAAGGCCTGAAAGTTTTGCCAGCTACTGTTAGTGCAAATGCCCATAGAACGGAAGAGTCAGCATTTACATATCATTGTGGATCATTTTCATCTCCTGAGCCTTACAAAGGCCATGGATTTGTCTGGGTTGTCTCTACCATGGTTGAGAACCCACAGATGGAAATCCCCGGCAGCCTGTAGTGGTGTGCCCATTCTATCTTTCCCTAACAAGGCTCCTGAGGTTCCACAGGCTGAGGTTCCACTGGCTGAATGGTTAACATCTCTGCAATGCCCGTACAGGTGACAGAATCTGGATACAGGCACTTAACCTTAACACTTAAGACTTGACCTTAACACTTAAGCCTAAGGTTACACTGGTTGACAGCTACCAGGAAGTTAGTGACAAGAGCTGGGGGCTGCTGTCTGGGGGATTGATTGGTTTGAGGCAGTGGCCAGTATACACGCATATAAGAGTGTGTGTGTGTGTGTGTGTGTGTGTGTGTGTGTGTGTGTGTGTGTACATGCATGAGTGTGTGGTATAGGCCAGAGATTGACAATGGCTGTCTTCCTCTATTGCTCTTTGAGTTAAGGTCTCTCTCTCACAGAACCTGGAGCTCATGGACCAGCTGACTAGAACACTGGAGGAATTCATGTCTCCACCCCTGCCCCAGTACTGAGGTTACAGGTACTTGCGACCACATATGGCTTTCACACAGCTTCTGGAGATACAGACTCGGGCCCTCACACTGGTGCAGTGGTACTTTACTAACTGGGCCATACCCTTGGTCAAGTGGCACACATGCTTTTTAATATTTAAAAAACATTTAAAGTTCTGCCTCAGAGACTTGCTTGATACAAGATGAAGGGTTGCTAAGAGCAAAAAGGCAGCCCAGCCACAAGGGAACTAAATCCACAGGCATCCAAGGCAGCTTCTTCCTGGTTTCTGCTTAAAGTAACGATGACACAACACTTGACCTTAACACTTAAGCCTAAGGTTACACCGGTTGACAGCTACCAGGATCCGTTTGCAGGATAGATTCAAAGAGCTTGTTAGGGCTCCTGGAAAGGTCTGAGTGCTTTTGGAGCCTTGAATCCACAGGGGACTCTCTCTCCCAAATTGGAAGGGACTGGATCCTGGGAGTGGGTTCTTCAGAATTTAATATCACACAGGGCAAGCAAGGTACCTGTTGATGCAGCCTTCCAGAATGCTCTTGGTGTTATATTGTGAGGTGATGTTATAAATGACTTTTTCTGGGAAGATGTGACACACTAGATCTATTCACTCCAGGAAGAGAACAGAGGGTAGACCGCAGCAACAACTGCACCATAGTCCAACTCGGTGAGCCAATGAGTTTATTGAGGTTATTTACAGGAATCCAGGTAAGGGGTTACTTATAGGACCAGGGGTGACTCAAGAGCAACTGCATCTCTGAAAGATCTACTCCACAAATGGGTGGTCACTCAGGAAGGCTGAAGCTTGGGAGCTTTCTGTGTGACATGCAGGCACCTCAACAGGTCATTAAATGTCAGTACACACCCCCCCTCACTTCAGCTGGTCAGAGTCTCCCTGTCCTCATCAGACAACAGTTTTACCTCATCAGGTAAATACTGTGCTCATAACTTTGGGGGAAGGGCCTGGTGAATCTTGTAAGTTTCATTTTCCTACAAAAGAGAAATGTGTTTACTTCCAGAGTCTCATGAGATAGATGTGTTTCGTGAGGTGAAAAGTTGCTATCCAACAAGGTGGGTGCCCTATATCTCCCAGAGCCGGCTATCTTAGTCTGATTTGTGTTACTCTAACAAAATACCAAAAGCTGGGCATTTTATAAAGAAAGAATCATTTTGTCTTGGAGTTCTAGTGGCTGCTTCTGACCACCACATCTGGTGAGGCCATCTGAGGAAAGAGAAATGGCTTCCTGCAGACAGAATGGAGCACATGTACTGTGAAGTCATTGTACTGCTGGAGTGTTTGACCTTTTGACTTTGAGGCATGATGTTGTCATCTCCGAACGTGTGAGTCTGCATTCCCAGCAAGCATTCTACCAACTGAGCTACATTCCGCTCTCAGCAATTCAGTCACATGAGTCATAACGCACTCCTATGAGACAGCAGAGATCCATTCTCAAAGAAGAGCCTTGGAGACCTGGCCACCCTCATGAGGTCCACCACTTGAAGTCACTTCCATCCTCACAGCATCACACGGTTGTACAAGATCCCAGCACAGGAGCCCTTTCAGGAACAACTCAGACTTAGCCAAGCCAAAAGCACCAGCCCCCTCTCCTTGGTCTTGCAAGGGACCACTACTTCCTTAAATGGGACTCAAATCAGTGCCTCTGTCCTATTTTTAGATAGACCAACCCTGCCCCAGACTCTGCTCTACAACCCCAGATGGGTTGTGAGGAAAGGTTGAGGAGAGCTTCAAACCTGGATACCTCAGATGAGGACGGCAGGAGTTGGCTCCTTCTTCTTGCCCCCCTAACTTGGCACCATAAAGTTGACTGTCCCACCATCAACCCTAGTAAGAATTTATCACCCTGACAGTATCAGGCTTCACTCCTTGTTTGACCTCACCCATCCCTCTCTACAGCCCCTGAGTTCACAGATGAAGCATCTTCTAACACCCCTTCCTATCCTGGCCTGTGGTTCACAGCCACATAAACTTTGCCCCAGAGACCACCTCCCCAGGGACATAAATATCACCCCCACCCCAATAAACAGAACCATTTCTCCGAAGCTGTTCCTGGGTGTGTTCTTTGCCCACCCACTCACTAACCAAGATCCTACACTACACTCACCTGCACCTGACTAAGCTTTCCTCCCTCTGGTCCAGTCCAGGGCACAACTGGTCTGGCTATCCTGGGGGTAGAGAAAGACACAGGGTGGCATATGTGTAGTGTACTTGGTCTCTCTCTCTCTCTCTCTCTCTCTCTCTCTCTCTCTCTCTCTCTCTCTCTGTGTGTGTGTGTGTACATGTGTATATATGTGTGTGTGTGTGTACATGTGTATATATGTGTGTGTGTATGCATGTGCTCATGTGTGTGGTGAGGCCAGGGGATGATGTCAGGTGTCTTCCTTTGCTGTTCTCCACCTTATCTTTTGAGACAGGGTCATTCACTGAACTTGAAGCTCACTGATTCAGCTAGACTGGCTCACCACCAAGTCCCAGGGATGCTGTTGTCTCTACTTTCCTGCTCCGAGATTACAGCACACATGACTTCACCTACTTCTTTACATGGGTTCTCATGCGTGCATGGCAAGCACTTTCCTGACTTCCATCTTCTGTCCATTTAAGTATTTTTGGTTTCTTTTGCACTAAATGTCTCCCCACCCCAGGGTGAGGACCCAGGCAATTCTAGAGGAAAAATCATTTTTGATACTTTGTTTACTCTTTAATATTGAATGTTCAGCAGAAATATCGAGGATAACATTTCTTTTTTCTTTTCATAATTTATTTTTTATTCACATGACATCAGAGCCCCTCCCCTCCTCCCAGTCTGAGGATAACATTTCTTAATTATAACATTTTTTATTTGTTCTTTGAGACTTTAATAGGTGTACACAGCATATTTTAATCATATTTACCATTTCTAAGTCCTCTGCAATGCCCTAATATGTGCCCATATTCACATCTTTTTTAAAAAAATTCAACGATATTCTTTAGAGATAGATAGAAATCAGCAATTCATGCTACAGTGCTATTATGAAATTTAGAAAGTCGTGTGTTTCCATGTAGCCTGCACACATTGCTTCTGAAGTCAGAGCGGCGTCTGGAAACCGGGCAGGACTTTCATCAATCACGTTCCTGTTTCTGTGATCAGCTTCAAAGATGCTTTAAAGTCTTGACAGTCAAGTTCCCCAGCATTACTGTAGGTGGGAAGAAAGGCGGCATAAAAGGCTCGGGAGGCGGGTCGGTCAGCACCCTGCTTGCTGGTGTAGGCATGCGTTTGATCCGCAGACCCACATAAAAACACAGGTGTGATGGCATCTGCTGCCAATCCCAGTGCCAGGGAGGTGGGGATAGGAGGACCTCTGGGGCTCACTGACCAGCAAGCCTATCAAAATCTGGAAGCCTCAATCAGTGAGAGACTCTGTACAAAAACGAGGCAGGTAGCATTGAGGAGAAAGAACATCAGAGTGTTCTCTGACTTCTTTATGGACTCACATACAAGTATGCATCTGCATGCACACACACACACACACACACACACACACACACACACACACAAAAACCCCACACACTGTATTTTACAATATAGTGGAGTATAGAGAAGATTTACTGTTATTTCTTTAGGCTTTCTGGACACATTTTGCTAAAATCTGGAATTCTGGCTGTTGTAATCAGTTCAGGATGCAAACTGCAATAACAACGACAGCAACAAAATACCACGGGTATTTATGTCTCTGGATCAGAAGGTTAGAAACCTAAGACCAGCTGTCAGCAGCTTTGTCCTTTGGGCAAGATGCTGTCCCTGGCCTTTAAAGGGGCTATGTTCTTACTGCATAATCACAAGCCCAGAGAGACTGCCAGTACTCATTGATCCCATGGTGAAGCCCTTGCCTTTAACACTGCCTGGAGTAGTGGCATGCACACCATGGCTGTAACCAACAAGTCTCTAATGGGGGTTAAGACTCACTCAGAAGAGGGAAACCATGCTTAGTATTAGAAACGTAGTCAACTATGCAGTACCATCATACTGGGGTTTGGGGTTCAAAATGAAGTTCAGAGAAACCGTGTTATTTGTATGTGTGTACTTCTTTATGCATGTGTGCATGTGGAGACCAGAGGTTGACCATGGCTGTCATTTGTTCTGGGGACTGAAGGCAGATCTCAATGCTTGCACAGAAGCACTTTACTAACGTATCTCTCCTGATCTTAACAGATGAAGTTTAAGGGAGCACATACCCTGAATAGCCCATCACATGAGGCCAGGAGTTAAGCCTTAAACGTTAATTACAGACATGTGTACATGCTTGCAAATGGCATGATGAAACTTGTTATTTCATAGAAGTAATACAGAAAAGCAACACAGAGTAAAGTGCCTAGTTTGCATGTATATATTATGTTGTAAAGACTGTAGTAACCTGGAGGCAGTAAGATTCCAGTGTAGTTGTTTGAATAGGGATGACCCCCGTAGACTCATGTGTTTGTATGCTTTACTCACAGGGAGTAACACTATTACAAGTTGGAGTAGGTGTGGCCTTGTTGGAGAAAATGTGTCACTGTGGAGCAGGCTTTGAGGTCTCCTATGCTCAAGCTATGGCCAGTGTGCCACACAGTCTCCTTCCCTTGCCTGCAGATCAAGATGCAGAACTCTCAGCTCCAGCACCACCTCTGCCTGGCACTGCCAAGCTTCCTCCCATAATGATAATGGCCTAAATCTCTGAAACTGTAAACCAGCCCCAATTAAATATTTTCCTTTATGAGAGTTGCCATGGTCATGCTATCTCTTGACAGCAATGAAGCCCTAACTAAGACAACCATCAATCTCAAACTATTAGACCATAAAAATACTTTTGACAATTCAAGAATGTAAGAAAAGGGGCTAGAGAGATGGCACAATGGTTAGGAATGCTTACTCTACCATCATGAGTACCTGAGTTTGGATCCCAGTGTCCACATAACAAGTTGGGCATCTCTAAAAATGCCTGTAACCCCTGCTCTGAAGAGACCCGAGAAAGGAGGATTGCTGCTGTCTCCTGGGTTCCAGCCTACCTAAGAAGTTCAAGCACAAGAAAAAAGCTCCACCGCAAAGGAATGGGAGAGAGTGATAGAAACACATGATACCCTCTTCTCAACACTGTGAACACACACAGGTGTGCATATCCACCAACATGTGCACAGGAGCGTGCGCATGCACACACACACACACACATGCACAAATATGCACACAATTTAAAAAAAGTGATAACCTTGCTAATGTTGTTATTGTATAAAAACGTACATATGTGCACTGGCTTGCCTGTGGCCAGCTGTCAGAGTACATTGTTGTCATTGGTCTTTTGAGCATTTGCTATTTGAGTTTAGAGAAATGAGTGCAAAGGAAATGTAGCCATTCTCTAGAGTGCTTGATTATATTCATTAAAAAGAAACGCCTTCCTTACTGTGAGAGACCTCTAACCTAGGTTCAAGATAGGAACCTTATAGCCAGTGGCAGAGTACTCAAGGGTTGGGAGTGCATAAGTCTTATGTCAGAGTTCAGAAATAAGTTAGTAGGACCATTAGGGTACTGTCCTTGTTGCTAGACTTTCCTGCCCAATGTTAGCGTATTCAGATAAATAAGAACATGGGACATTTCACATTTGAGGTTTTTTGTTTTATACCAGACACAGTTGACAGGAATGAAGGCTACTTGTCCCTACATCCAGGGCAGATGTAATCTGGCAGAGAGACAACACATAATCAGAACATTAAATACAACTGTACCTTTTGGGAGTGGTGGGTGTCAGTTCCCAAAACAGACTCAGTCCACCTTTCTAGAGAGATAATTTTATTCTGTGGCAAATAATTTTTTAACCAAGTTGGATTATATTGAAGCATTTGTATTAGTTACTTTCCTCATTGAAGAAAAAAAAAACCAGACAAAAACAACTTAAGGAAGGAGAGTTTATTCTAGGTCATAGTTGGAAAGGCCAGCCTATCATGGTGGGGACAGCATGACCACGGGAACACAAAGCAGCTTGTGTCTCCTACTCAGGGAGCAGAATGTGATGGGTGCTGGTGCTTATCTCCCCTTCTCTTCATTTATCCCAGGGCTCCAATCCATGGGATGGTGCCACCCACATTTAGCAAGTTTCCCCACTTCAACTAACCTAATCTAAAAACTCCCCCACTGCTATGTCTAGAGATCTGTTTCCATGGTGACTCCAAATGCCATCAAGTTGACAGTCAAGACTATTGATTACACTTGGATTCATTTTAAGTAGAACACCAAATGGAAAAGAGGCGTGGGTGGGAATGGCAGAGTGAGGACTCTGAGAATTATCTCTATAAAAGCTGTTAGAAAAGGGTGCTGCACAAACTTCTAAGACAGGAAAGCAACCAATAGTCCTATCCAGATGTGACATCTATGAGCCCCAGTAGTCACCAGTATGGCAAGATATGCCCAAAGGTGCTTTAGTGACACTCATAACCTGGTATTGACTTAAGATCTGCTCAACAACAGAGAAATCCTGCCTGATACTAGAAATCTATCCAAACACTCAGGGCTAGTGAGGTCATGGGTCTTAGAGGAGAACCAACCCCACCACTTTACTGGACCAGCAAAATTCCTAACTGCATTACAAAACCTATCTTTATACCTACAGATAAATATAGCCCTCATTCCTCATCATAGAAGCTTCTCTTTGTAGCAGATGGAGACCATTATAGAAAACCACAACTAGTCACAATGCAGAGAACAGCTGATTGTGGGGAGCCCAGACCCAGCAGAACACCTGTATAACAATTCCTGTTCTCAAGGAACATCAGGGAAGAGGGGAACAAATAGGCAGCAAAAGCCAGGGGACCAGGAAATCTGCTGTGAGATTGTGTCTTCTAGAAATGACTGTAGTGAGAGTTTGGGTTTCTTAAAAATCCCAGTTATGCTATGCAACCATGCTATGTTTTGTTTTGTTTTAATTTTAGGTGCAGGATATGGGGCTGCTTCAGGATGTCCACAGCAGCAGACTATTTGCCCTGTGCTCTGGCAGGGGCTTGATTTGTGCCGGCTGCAGATATTTTAATTCTGAGGACTCTGGAGAGGGTATAAATGCCGGAACCCTGAGAGAGGAAGGGGTCTCTGAAGGAGGAGGAAGAGGAGGAAGAGAAGGAAGAGGAGGAGAAGGAGGAAGAGGAGGAAGAAGAGGAAGAAGAGGAAGAGGAGGGGAGGAAGAGGAGGATGAGGAGGAAAAGGAGGAAGAGGAGGGGGAGGAAGAGGAGGGAGAGGAGGGGGAGGAAAAGGAGGAAAAGGAAGGGGAGGAAGAGGAGGGAGAGGAGGGAGAGGAGGAAGAGGAGGAAGAGGAGGAAGAGGAGGAAGAAGAGGAGGAGGAGGAAGAGGAGGAAGAGGAAGAGGAAGAGGAGGAGGAAGACTGGTTATTTCTCTTGTGGGTTTCTACACCTGCTGCTGCTGGTGATCAAGAGAAAAGAAGCAAGAAGTTAGAGATATCCTAACTGTGAAGATTGGACTTTTCCCAAGGAACCCAACACCCTTATTCAGCAGGAAGTAGTTTAAAGAGACCTGTGACCCTTTCTCCTCTAACCTTCTGTGGTGGTGGTGTGAATATGCTTGGCCCACGGGAAATGGCACTATTAGGAGGCATGGGCATGTTGGAGGAAGTGTGTCACTTTGGGGGTGAGCTTTGAGATCCTATGCTCAGGTTCTGCAGAGTGTGGAAGAGGGAGTCTCTTCCTGGCTGCCTTCAGATCAAGATATAAAACTCTCCTTCCAGTACTCTGTCTACCTGGCTGCTGCCATGCTTTCTGCCATGATGATAATGGACTGAACTTCTGACACTGTAAGCTAGCCTCGATTAAGTGTTGTCCTTTGTGGGAACAGGACCAAGGATGGGTTGGGGTGAGAGGCAACAGAGTCACTTGGTGAATCCAGGGAAATCAAACTCTATGGACTAGCATCAGGGTGCAGATCTGAGTTTATTGTGCAGCACATAAGCTTATATACAGTGTTTGAGCCAATCCCAAGCTCCTAAATCTTTGGCCAATCGCATCTTGCCACACCATCACAATGCCCCAATCAAATCCCTGCCTGATGAGGTTACTTAGAAGGAGGCGGAGCACCATCAGCCATTAAGACAGGGGAAGTGGCCACCACCCTGGCCTAGGTTCCTTTTGCTGTCTCACCAGTGTTCTAGGAACCAGATCTAATGTTGTATACAGCAGATTAGGACTCTGAGGAGTCACAGGAGCCTGTGGTACCTCACTCTTCATGCCACGTTTTCCTTTAGAAGGTTGACCTCCATATCCCTCACAGTCCTTTGTAAAAGGTGAAGTCGATCTAAAGGAAATTGTTAAATAATGCAGGAGACAGAGCCTGAACTGGACATCTCTTTGCCAAATGAAGCTTCCAGTACTAAGAATATTTTATTTCATCAAGTTCTTGGCCAAAGGGGTCCCATGGGAACCCCCAAACAAGCCAAGCTATCACCTAGGCTATTGGTTTTCCACAAATGGACAGAAAGAGCCTGTTGCTGTAGACAACACCTACCCAACTCATCACACACAGAGAAGTCAAGCTGGTGCCTACCTAGAGCCCTCCTCCATACTGACTAGGTTCAGGGTACTTGGAGATACTCTGCAGGCTCCCACAGGAGAACGGTAAGCACTAACCTGTCTACAAACCCTTAGATCTGCAATGCTGTCCCGCCTGCAAGATACACCAGTACAGTACTGACACAAAGCTTCCGGAGCAACCAACCATTATCTGATTTGAGTTAAGGCTCACTCCATGAGATGAAACTCAACCCTGACACTGCTTGGTTGGCCAAGAGCCTGAGACTACATAGATAGTCCAGGGTTTGGGGGAAAATCAAATACCAGCGCTCTGCTAACGGAACATAGCAATAAAATGACTCCTAATGACATTCTGCTATTCTCATAGATCAGTGCCTTGCTCAGCCATCAGCAGAGAAGCTTCCTTCTGCAGAAGATGGGAACAAAGACAGAGACATGTAGTAGACAATCCGCAGAGAGTGAGACACCTTGGAACACTAGATAAGATGTCTACCTCAAATCCCTCCCCTCAGGGCCCAGGAAACAGCAGAAGAAGAGATAACAAACCAAACCAAACCAAACCAACCAACCAAACAACCCAAAAAAAAAAAAAAAAAAAAAAAAGAGTGTAAGGGACAGGGGACATGGAGTACCCCAAGGTGTCAAGGCCTTTTAGACACAATAGGGCTGGCGCCCATGTGAACTCACAGAGACCAGGGCCTACACAGGTCCACACTAGATGGGGCCCTAGAGCTGAGAGGAGTGGACACATGTCCCCATCCCTAACCCAGAAACAATCATTAATTGATAGCCTCCTGCAATGAAAAATTTGTTTTCTTCAAGGAATTTGTACTGGGGAGGCAAATCACTCTTTGCAGAAGACTGCCAACAGAAAACAAACTCAACAGCATCATCAGAGGCACTTTGTGTCGTAATCTATTTTTTTCTTTTTAACCTTATAAATTCTTTACATGTGTGTGCAAGCATGCATCTCTGTGTCTAATGCATTTCTTGGGCTTTTTCTTTGGCTCTCTCTCTCCCCTTTGGTTGTTTTGTCGTATTCCAATTTGTTTGTTTGTTGATTTATGTTATTATTGTTCCTTAAATGCTTGTTCTAACAAGGGGCAGAGAGGGTTTGGATCTGGATGGGAGGGGAGGTAGAGAAGAAGTGGGAAGAGTGGGGGAAGGGAAACTATTATCAGAATACAGTGTATGAAAAAAAAATCTATTTTCAGTAAAAGGAAAAAAAGAAATGGAGGCCATGAGTGTGTGACAGAGGAGAGACGAGGAGGAGAGACGGGAAGGGCTGGGAAGACAAGGTGAAGGGGGTGCGATGTGCGTATATTTTAATTAAAACATTTAAAAAGCCATTAGAAAATGGGTTAAAATTGTCAGAATCTTTTTTCCCCTTTTAAATCTTGGAAATGAACCAAATTATACAGGCTTGGGAGTGTATATTCAAGAGAAGTGGCTGGCTTTTGGTTAGAATTACAAGCTTTGATTACATCTTCCCAAGTAACCTTAAAAAGTCACAGCCCACACTCACAGTAAAATTATCGTCTTAGCAACCGCCTAAGGAAATGGACATGCTCACAGGGCCTTCAACGTCCTGGTACCAAGTGTCTACCATTACACCCGTCAAGCAGTCCACAGAAAGCTCTTGTAAGGATGTCTACCCCTGACCTGTTTCTGGCTTGCACAGAGCAAAAGGCATTTTTGACACAAGGTGTCCACTGAAAACAGTTGCAGGCAACTGCATGACTTCCTAGCTGTCTGGTGCAGTGACTAACACACAGCAGACTACCCAATATTTTTGAGTAGAAAATCTGGGGAAATGAGATATTCATGGGCCATTGAACATCTCGGAAACAGCCCTGGTAATTGAGGAGACTTCAGGCTATAATATAAAAAAATAGACTGCATAATCAGCTTTGTGAAGTATGCAAAACAAAACAGCAAAACCAAACACTCTGGGGATATAGAGAATCTGGTTTTCAGATAGTCAACAACATACACTATGGATCATCCCATTTTTCACAAAACAATATGAACACTGAAAGAGACAAAGCCATGGCCCATTGACAGGAAAATAAGAATAACCAGTAGACACTGTTTTCAAGGAAGTTCAGATGTTGGACTTACTAGATAGAGGCTTTAAAGTAGCTGCTTACATCTAGTGTGGTGCTCAGGAGGCTGAGGAAGAGGAGCTTTTGAACCCAGGAACTTTGGGCTAGTTGGGCAACAAAGTGATGTCACGTCTCTTAAAATTCAAATTTATTTAAATGACAAAACCAGACAAACCAAGAAGTTAGGTCATACTAACCGAAAGAGCAATATTAAGACAAATAGAACACATCAATAAAAACATAAAAATGGCCTATCTATGTCCATATAGAAAAGCTGAGGTGGGCTTGGTGACACACTTGAAATCCCAGCATTGGGAAGCTCAGGCTGGAGAAATGTCATTTTTGGGTCAGCCTGGGATATGTAGTGAGACTCTGTCTCTTACTTCTCCATGAAAAAAATATTCTGGAATTTAAAAATATAGCAACTAAGATTAAAAAAAAAAAACTTATCAGTGCAACTTGACAGCAGATGTGAGCAGGCAGAAACCAAAGAAATCCATGACTTCCAATGGCAGTCTAGTGAGACAAACACATTTCAAAAATAGACTGAAATTAAGAAGGGCTGAGCCACATGCCAGAGTCCAATTGGCAACATCAAACTATGTGTATCATGGGTTTAAGATGGGAGTGTTGATGAAATAATAGCTGAGGGCTCACAGGTATTGGTGAGTGTTGGCCTATACTTTCAAGTACTCTACACACTTCAAGGAGGATCAATTCAGAATAGTCCACAACAGTCACAGTATAACCAAATGTCAAAAGGTAAAGACAACAAGCATCAAGCTCTAGAGGGGTCAGAGAGTACCATACACTGAGGACTCTGGCTTCTGTAGGACCAGAACCAGATAGCATCATGCACCTAGGCTTCCAGCCTCTGCAGGATCAGAAATGTACTGGCTAGTTTTATATGTCAACTTGACAAGAGCTAGAGCAATTGGGAAAGAAGGAATTTATTTGAGAAATGCCCTCATTAGATTGGCCTATGGGGCATTCTCCTGTTTGTTCATTGGTATGGCAGAGTCCAGCTCACTGTGGATGGAACCACTCCAGCACTGGTGGTCCTGGGAAGTAGACTAAGCAAGCCATGAGGAGCAAGCCGGTAAGCAGCACCCCTCCATAGCCTCTGTATTATCTCCTGCCTCCAGATTCCTTGTCCTGGTTGGGTTCCTACCCTGACTTCCTTCAGCGATAGACTTACCTAGAAATGTAAGCTGAAATAAATTCTTTCCTCCCAAGTAGCTTTGTTCCTGGTGTTTCATCACAGCAATAGAAACCTGACTGAGACAGAAATTGGTATCAGACAATAGACTATTGCAATGTAAGATCTGACTACGTTTGGGGGAAGGATTGTGGGAGACCTTTTGATCTTTAGGCTAGAAAAGCCTTTAAATGTCCACAGCTTACTGAACCATTGTGGAAACTTAGAAGATAATTATGAGTGTGGTGCAGATGACAGAAGCCTGGTTTGTGAAGTTTCAGAGAGAAGTTTGACAGTCCCTCAAAGACTCAGTCAGGGTCATTAAATTAAGGATCACCAAAGTGAAACCTTTGTTTTCTGGAGACAAATGAAACTGGTCACCTTGGGCTGAAGAATCAGCTATGATTAAGAAGAGACCAGCATCACTGAGATGAAATTTTCTGGGAAGTGTTTCCTCATGGTCAGCACACAGAAGCTGTGTTTTAGAGGTGAGCAACAGTTAATCCTAGAGCTGGCAGAAGAACTTGATAGTGTTTACCAGGTGGTACTGGTTTTGAAGGCATGACGGGGTCATGGACAGCAGTTGAGGCTTGGTACTGAAAGGGGTCAGAAGAGGCCATTGGTGAAGGTACAGGCTCAGCTGCTGTCAAAGGACCAGATTTGAAGGGGTCATGGAGAGAAACTGAGACTTGGCACCATGTGATAGGGATAGAGTCCCTGAAGAGAGCCCAGTAGAGGAGACTGTTGAAGATGCAGCCCCACTGTGGTTGAGACCCCAACAATTTGGAGATGCCAGTCTATCTTGGGACAACTACCAAGATGAGTGTCAGCTTGAGCCTAGGGATGAACTGCCTATGCTGTGGATGTCAGTCAGAGAAGCGCTGCTGCCAGGGCCCTCTGGAGCCCAAATGATCATGAGTGAGTCCCACATGCCAAGCACTGAGCTTTCCACACTGTTTAACTATGATTTTGCTTTGATCTGATCTTGATTCTGTCCTGGTTCTTCCAGCACAGTTGCTTATGTTATTGGAACCCACAGAACTTTAAGAGAGACTTTGGAGTTTTAATGAGACTACATTTAATGAATTAGAGAATTCTGAAGTGTGCCGTTGAAACAGACTACGGTGAAATACAAAACATTATTAACAAACACTTTGTCAGCTTACAACAGGAAACCCTAGACAAAATAGAAGAATTTCTAAATGTGTACAATCTACCAAAATTGAAGGCAGATTATATAAATAGTTTAAACATACTCATTGCAAACAAAAAGATTGAAACCATAATCAAGTCTCTTGCAACAAAGACCCAGGATGAGACATATTCACTACTAGATTCTATTAAAGTTCCAAGGAAGATTTCAGACCAGTTCTGGTTAATTTGTTTCTCAAAATACAATGTGAAATTTCTGGATGAAAACGGGGCATACTTTTCAAGACACTGGGGTAGACAAGGGCATTTCTAGCACAGAAACTAGTCCCAAGGATCAACAGAGGTGACTACATGAAAACAAGAACCTTCTAGATAGCAATACAAACACAGTAGAGCACATACCTACAGAGTGGGGATCACCTTCCCAGCTAGGCTTCAGACAAGGGGCTAGAATGTCTAGAATTTACAAAGAGCTTCAGAAATTAAATGCAAAGGAAGCAAAACTGCCGGTCAACAAATGGACTATAGAACTGAATAGATGGTTGTCAAATAAAAAGTTATAAACGGACAATAACTAGTTTAAAAAGTTTTCAATATCCTTAGCCATCAAAGACATTAAAACTAGTTTTGAGATACCACCCCACTGATCGGAATAGTTGCCATGAGGAATCTCAATAAGCTTTGGAGGGGAATGCAGGGAGAAGAATTCTTATTCACTGTTGTGGTGCAAATTAATACATTTATTGTGGAAATCAGTTTGGAGATTCCTCAAAAAATTAAAACTAGAACTAGCATATGGCCCAGCTCTTTCACTCTGGACATGTCCCTAGAGAACCCCACACCACAGAGATATTTGCACCCCTTGTTTATTGCTCTTCTACTCACTATAGCAAGGAAAGGAATCTGACCTAGTCCAATGATAGGAGATAACGAAAAGCTGGTGTGTTTGTAAAACGTAATAGTATTCTGCTCTAAAGAAAGGTGAAATTACAAAATTCTCAGGAAAATTAATGAACTTGGGATGTATAATAATGAGGTCACTCAATCTCAGAAAGAGAAAACACGGTATGCTTTCCCCCATGTTGCTCCAAGCCTACAATGTATACAGGCATATATGCAAACAATGTATGTGTGAGTGTAGTATAACATTTAGAAAGGAGAACGAGAAAGGCTAACAACAAAAGGCAAAATGCTCGCTAGTAAATTTACATAAACAGTACACTGTGCAAGTCCATAGAAGGCTCTCTCAATGTCCTATGCATTTCCAATGTAAAATAGGCCTTAAACGGGAACTGCACACATGTGATTCCACGGAGGGCTATTACCTTACCATGAGATCTAAATGTTAAAGGTTTTTGTTGACTGTTCTTGTAGGATGTGGTTTTTAAAAGTACTAATAAATGTACTTTATTTTTTAAAACAAAAATTTTAGATGTTTAAATTCAAATTATAGCATGTGAAAATTGTTAGAAGTATGCTTGAAATATAATTTTGAAAATTCTGAGAATATTTGGGAGTACTGATTTATTGTTCCTCTGTCTCAGACTATCATGCCAGAAATTTGAAAATACCAAGGAACTCTTCCCCACTCCCTCCATATGTCATAGTTCTAAATCATGTCTTTATTGGTGAATCAGCATACTTTTTTAAATGAGAAAAGGAAAGGACAAAACAGAGAATCTTGAAGTCACTGAGGGAGAAATGAGTCATGCATGAGCTGTCTGCAGCGAGCTTAAAGGTGGACTTCTCAGAAGGAACAGTTGCAGCCAGAAAGCAACGGGTGACACATTCAAAATGGTGAAAGGGGAAGAGAGGGAGATAGTGAGATGATTCAGCACCTAGCAAACACTTAGCACCTAGCCTGACAACCTGAGTCTGATTCATGGGCCCCACACAGTGGAAGGAGAGGACGGAGTCCCACAAGGTGTCTGAACTCTGTGCCATATGAGTCACACACACACACACACACACACACACACACACACACACAGTAATGTAAACATAAAAAATAAAAAATAAAAAAACACCTTGTAGAACAAGACGTCTCCATCTAGCAAAACTGTAAATCAAAATGAAATCTCAAAAATGTAGATCAAACCACTCCCAGGTAAATAAACTTTTTATTGCTGGGATCACCCAGTGAGAGACATTGACAGGAGTCTGCAGGGCAAAAGAAACCAGAGGCAGTGAAAAGGAGAGTTCTGGAAAGAAGCTGTGTGCAAGGCTGGTGGACTGAGTGAAATCCCTGAGTGTGGAGTTTGGAAGGGTCCAGTCTCAGAGCCTAACTTACAGTTTATCTTGGGGTCTTTAGTGGACTAGAGAGACACTCCTCACCGGCTTGTCAGATCTAATATCCCAATAAATAGATAAAGCCCTTTGCAATGTATTAACTTAACAGAACTCTAGTTATACCACATGGAAAGGCCAGGAATGTTGTCAGATAACATCTGAGGGCTGTTTGTAGGGCTCTGACTTGTTTCTTCAGCATACCCACTGACGTGTTTTAAAATTGATGATTCATGACTTTCTGTGCTCTGTCATATAAAGCTTCCTGAAACCGCCTCTGTGTGGCAACATGGAATCGTTTTTCAAACCGTGGTCCCTCAACCTTGACTTTTATTTCCCTTCTGAAGCTAGAGCTGTTTTGTTTGTTGGTTTGGTTTGGTTTTTATGGGGATTTGTTTTGTTAGTTTTACAGCAGTGACTTGACGGTAGGTGAGGAAATGAAGAACAGAGGCAAAATGAGAGCCACAGAAGGCAGGATGAGTCACGCTACAGTCTTTCCCTCCTCTGACCTAAGAGAGCAACATGAGGTATCTGTTTGCAACCTGGAGTGATGGCCATGCATTACAAACACATAAATAAATTTAAGTTTTATGAAAATCCCTACAGGGAGAAGGGAACAGAGCTTCGTAAGGACGAAGATCTGGAAACTAACAAAACTGAGAAAGCATTCATAAGAGATAGATTGATTTAAATGTAAGGAATAAATATAATGATCAGAGTAGACACTGGACAGAAATCTTGAGAGCAGCATTAGGAAAAATTCTACACTAGAGAGAGACACCTTAATGCAAAAGAAGACAGGGACAGATGAACAAGGAGACAAAATTATAAGAAATATAGAAAATAAGAAGCAAAATGACAGAGACAATCCTAATCCTATCAATAATAGTATTGAATATACTTAGTATTGAATATACTTAGTATTGAATATAC
>JANHMN010000013.1:53462470-53475018 GCA_030674055.1 Rhabdomys pumilio | reverse complement strand
GAAATTGTCATCAATAATAATATTGAATATACTTAGGTTTAACAAGTGGGGCAAAAGATGGAAGTTGTCATCAATAATAATATTGAATATACTTAGTATTGAATATACTTAGGTTTAACAAGTGGGGCAAAAGACGGAAATTGTCAGACTGTTCTAAAAGCTAAAACTAAAGCAACTTCCCCAAACAAGAGTAATAACAACGACCCTGGTCTACAGAGTGAGTTCTGGGACAGCCAGGGCTACACAGGGAAACTCTGTCTTAACCTCTCCCCCCTACAACCCCCCAAGAAAGAAAAGAAAGATTCAGAAATAATAGTTTGAAACTTGTGCAACTAATACTCAGTCATGGATAGCAGAAATCAGGAACAAATGTTAGAATAACACAAACAGGACTGGGCCAGGGGAAGTTGCTTACTTAGCAAGTACAAGGACCTAACTTGAGTCTTCAGAGCCCATGTCATGGGTTTACAATCCCAGCATGCCTATGGTGAGGCAGAAGGTAAGATAGAAGAGCCCCTGGAAGCTCACAGTCCAGGTAACCTAGCATAGGTAACAGAAATCCAACAAGGATCTAAACTCCAGATGTGTACGTGCACACACACACACACACACACACACACACACACACACACACACGAAAAATAAAATAATAGAGCTAACTGACATTTCTAGAACTCTCCACCCAATAAGAGTAGAATCTATTTTCTTAAGGGTATATACAAATCCATTTTGGAGAACTGAGTATGTTAGCACACACACACACACACACACACACACACACACACACAAACACGCACGCGCACGCACGCACATGCACGCACACAAACCTACTAATTAAGCTTAGAAAACCTGATATGGCACTAAATACATTTTCTCATCAGAACACAATGAAAGCTGAGGTTGTAGCTCAGTGGGGGAGTGGCTGCCTTGATGTGTGAAGTCCTGAGTCAACCTACAGCATTGGCAGAAAAAAAAGAAGAAACTGTAAGTCAGCAACAAAAATATATTTGAAAATTTATAAATATATACATAAGAAGTCACAAGGGAAATAAACAGCATAAGAAGTCACAAGGGAAGTTAGACAATGGTTTGAAATCAAGTCCCATTAAAGTCAGAATGAGACAAGGCCGTCCAATGTCCCAACTCTTTTTCAATATAGTGCTGGAAACAGTAGCCTGAGCAATAAGACAAGGGGAAGAAATTCAAGAGTTACAAAGAGGAGAAGTCAAACTAACCCTACCTATAGAGGGCATGATATTGTACATGAGAGATTCGCACAGAGGACAATTGTTCAGCCATAAGAGCATCATGACTGCACAGATGACTCTTGAGAACACTGTGCATGTGATACATAAAAGAAGTGGACCAAGGGAGGTCACACCATGTATGATCCATCTACAGGGATGGAAAGAAGGGATGGGCTCACTGGGAGATGCCTGAAAGTTTTGGGTTGCTTCTTAGAGTACTGAACATGTCCCCTCCATGGCTGTGGCAATGGCGGTACAACTACATGAGTCCTCACACCAAGGAACTGTGGCAGAACTGTGTAACATAGAAATCCTGCCCTAATAATGGCGCTAGGCACTGGGGAGATAGCTCAGTTAGCAAAGAGCTTGCCTTGCAAGCATGAGGACCCAAGTTCGATCCCAAGAAAACATGTTTAAAAAGAAATCTGGTGTGGTGACACATACCTGTCAAGTAGCACTGAGAAAATGGAGACAGGTGAGTGAATCACAGCAATTCACTCGTTAGCCAGCCTAGCCTACTTGGTGATGAAGGACCCTGTCTAAAAATAAGGTGAACAGCAGAGGAAGTACACCCCAGGCTGTCCTTCAGCATCCCCACACATATGCATGCACACATGCGCACGTGTCCCCACATATGCATAGTTCATACCCCAGTACCCACATGGCTTACAACCATCCAGCATGCATATGGGTACATATGTACAAGCAGCAAACCCAAAAAATCTCGGTGAGGGGGAAGGAAGTATAGATAGTCATATATTCTGGCTGCGGGGCTCGAGGGCAGGGGTATGGATGTTTCCAAACAATTCAGTAGAGACATCTAGTGTCTTTGCATGGTCTGTGAGGGAAAAGGGTGTGTCTCAGAGGCGTGGCAGCTGACCCAAGTTTTCTTGCAAGGCAGTTGTCATGATAGGAGGTAACTTTCACAACAGATGGGCTGGAAAGCCTTTGAAGCTATTTGGATGCATACACAGGGACTGTGGCACTTTAGGTACACGTTGGCTGGACACACTTCCAACTTGGGCATTGTTAGGATAGGATTCTTGGAGCCCATGAGATTTAATCCCCAGCTGCAATGTGAGCGAGGCTCGGATGTTAATCAGGGCAGCACAGCTGAGAGGCCAGCTCATCTTTCCCTCAAGACATGTAGCCACAGGGATCCTGAGCCCTTCCCAAACTCAGCATGCGACTAAGAATAGCCAGAGTACTGTATGTGTGCTCCAAGGAAGTCATGAGTATTTATAGCTACCCAGAATACAGAGATCTACAGACTTGCAGTACCAGGTCTCTATGATCCGATAGGCTGGCCTTGTACCCACAATCCTCTTGCTTCATCTACCTGAGCACTGGCTGGGGTTACAGATGCACACTACCACACCTGGAAGTTATAACATTGGTTGCTAATGACAAAAAACACAAACCAAGCTTGGACAGTAGTCATGGTGATGGGAGCAGACTCTTAGCATCACCAGGGCGTCTTTTCCCCTGTGGCCTCTTCCACTCCACTATGCCTGCTACACACAGGGTAGCAGATGGCCACGGACACTTTTGAGATACCTTATCTGTATTTGACACCTGATGGCCTGGCTTCGGGTTCTGACTGGCTCATCCTGGGCCAGGGGCTTACTTCTAAGCTTATTACAAAAACCAGAGAGGCTGGTCAGACTACCAGGTAAAAGAGGGCAAGAGGGCAAGGGAGTGAAAAGGAGAAAGGCTTCAACTCCTACTCTGATGGAAATATTTCTGTAGAGGAACGAGACAGTACTGAATGGAGAAGTGAGAATGCCGGATGCCGCATGCTCCCTGGTGCTTGCTAGCTGCTCCGCTGTAGAAACTGCTCAGGATTATAAACTCCTGGCCTCACAGAACCAGGAAAGTGCTCATTATTCATCATTTGCGCAACATTCCTTTTGTCACCATAATCCTGACCAGTGGGAGACACATTGCTCTTGCTTTCAGTGTCTTCGGCTGCTCCTCATCCCCAGGCATGGAACACGATCCAGAGAAACTATTCAGAAAAGTCGATTCCTTGTTATTTTCAGCAATGGCTCTCAGCTGACTCAGAGAATCTCCAGGCAAGGGTTTAAAGTCCTTCTGTGGGACAAGTGGGCCGTGCCACCAGACAGAAGAACTGGTAAGGCTGAGTAGCTCTAACTCCCTGGAAATCTCAGGATTGAGAATGGAAACCACGAAGCCAGCTCTCTATCAAACTACCCGATCTGGAACACCTAACCATAACACCCCACTGAGAGGACCAGGCAATCAGTTACATAGTATAAAAACCTGGTGTTCTCCATGCTAATGAAGTCTCTAGGTAGGCCCTGAGTGTTAGCCAATGAGCTTCCCTTCCTGGGCATTCTTTCTCTCAGAAAGTATTTAATCTCTGGTTCACTCTAGGTAAACTATGCATTCACATCCGCCATCAAATAAAGCAGTTTGGACAAGCAAGGACCATCTCTGTCACCAAGGACCACATGGGGGTGAGGTGGAAGGGCCTTCATAGTAAAGAGCCATGCCTAAATCTTCCAAAGAAGGCTTTCTCTCTTTCCCCAAAACAAACAGGATTTTGCCCCTGTCCTGGGCTCAGCCATCTCCTTCCTGCCTGGTGCATAGGGAAAACATGGATCAGAGGACCCAGTTCCTGAGGCCCGCAGAGGCATCTGGGTACTCAGGAGGCTGGGAACCACAACATCTGTCTCAGCCCCCCGCTGTTTCTCCTCCAGGAAAACACAGGCTGGGATCCCTGTTAAAAAGTGGCTTGCTGGTAGCAGTCTGGCACCCTGGTGGCAAGGCAGACACACACAGCTCGTCATCAGTCATCCAACATCCCTCCACTCTGGATCCTCCACAGCTGTGGTGCCCAGACCTCAAAAACAGACAGACAAAAACCTAGGGACCCTTGACTAGATGCATTGAATCAGTGTGTCTGGGCTGGTTGTAGGCATTTGGTGTGTGTGTGTGTGTGTGTGTGTGTGTGTGTGTGTGTGTGTTTGATGTTTTAAGGTTGATGTGCAAATGTGTGCAGGTGTGTGAGCACATGTTTTTGTATGAGTGGAGGTTCGAAGACAGCACTGGGTGTTAGTTATTCTTTAGGCATTGTTCCCTGTAGTTTTTGTTTGTTTTTGAATTGGGCTAGGCAACTGGCCACTGAGCCGAGGATGATCTGTCTGTCTTTGCCTTGACAGCACCAGGATTATAAGCTATTGCCATCACAGCTGCACTTTTGTAGCATTGGCTGTTCTGGAACTAGCACTGAGAACCGGAATGGCCTTGAATTCAGAATTCCTGCCTTCGCCTCCTGGAATTAAAGGCATCTACTACCATCACCCGACGTTCACCTACCTGTATTTTTAAACTATGGAGTCTAGGAGTATGGAACGCAAGTCCTTGTCCTTACAAAACAAGTACTTTACTAACTTAACTACCATTAGTACAGTCTCTAATTTTTTAGAACTTTGTGTGGGGGGCAGGAGAGACGGAGAGGATTACACGTGTGACATGGAATACATATGGAGGTCCCAGGACAAACTTGTGGGAATCAGTTTTCTCTGTACACGATGTGAGTCCTGGAGATCCAACTCAGGTCAGTAGGCTGGGTGGCAAGCACTTAAGTCACTGACATAGTCACCCCCCTGGTTTAGCATTTGTATTTTCAGTGAGATATTTATTGAAGGTGGATGATTAGGTTTGGGACTTTGCCGCGTGTTTACATACACCAGGTGATTCCTGTCGCTGCTGAATTGGAAAACCGTGGAGTGGGCTTTCTAACATCATCCCACCAGTTGCCTTGAGTGATGACAGGCACGGAGCTGTTTTAAAGTGGTTCTGTTGGTTTTGATGGTAATTGAGCCTTTTCTGGTAGCCAGATGGCACACACACGTACGACAAGGCATGGTGATTTCAGGAGCTGGCAGAGGCCCAGAGGTCAGGACACTAGAGAAGACTGTTGAAATGGACCTGCCTGTTCAGTTCCAATCAGGCCACATCAGAATGACTCAGATGGAATGTCAGAGTCTTCTAAAATTAATCACAGCCACACAGAAAGCCAGCAGCCAGCACACACAGGGTCTGGGCCCTTGGGGAGGGGGAGTGGCATATACCAGCTCTATCAGCCTTCAGACATCTGTCAGAGTTTAGACTCATTAGCCAGCACTTTCCCTTCTTCTTTTTTTTCCCTCTGTGACATTCTCTCTGTCTAACTGCAAGCAAAGGCTATTTTTATAAGACCAGAGTTTCATCTCCGAAAAGAAGGATTGCAGGGGGTAGATATTTTAGTACGGTGTCTTGAGCTTATTAATAAAATCCAAGGCCAAACTTTATCCAGAATATTTAAGGTTTTCTCCCCCAACCAGGTAAAATTTTAAGCCTTCAATTGGCATGCTATAATCTGTATAACCATAAAGGTTGGGTGTAAAGTAACGGAATAGGGAGGAGGGAAGAATCTTGCAAGAAAGGGAAAATGGAATATATAGTTATAGAAAGACAGAGAAGGGATCAGAACAGGAGGATTCAGTGGAGATGGGGAGGGAAAGAGAATAAGGGAGAAGACATGGGGACAGCTAACATTAAGGGCCATCTGAGGGTCATATGGAAGCTTATTACAGTAGAAGCTTCTTAAAATATGTACATAGTTGAAAGAAACCTAAATGGAATCTCCAAGAGATTGTAGAGACAAAGTCCCAACAAAGCATCTCTTGCCACCAAATGATATTTCTAGTAACAGGGATGGGTTACTTCTAATTGAGTTGTTGGCTAAAGGGGTCCCAAGGAAACCTCCCAAACACCTGATTGCTAATAAGGGTTGCTATCCACAAATTAAAGGTAAAGCCCTGTCGCTGAAAACAACAGTCACATGTTTCACTGAACACAAAGAAGTTGTGCTGGTGCTGACCTAGGGCCTTCACTCTGTAGACTACTAGAGGAGGTAATCACCAACCCAGCTATAGCCCCTATCTACAATGGTGGCTTGCCTACAAGACATGCTGGTGTAATAGTGGCACAAAAGCTGTAGGGGTGACCAACCATTCTTTGATTGTATTTAAGCTCCATTCCATGTCATGGAACCTATGCCCGACACTGCTCAGACTAGATAGGTCATTGACTCAGGGGAAAACCAAATACTACTGTTATGCTAAAGAATGTAGCAATAAAATGACTCTTAACAGCATTCTGCTATATTCATAGATCAATGCCTTTCTCAGCCATCATCAGAGAAACAGCCTCCTGCAGGAGATAGAAACTTCTACAGAGATCCACAACTGGGCAATGTGCTGAGAACGAGAGACCTTAGATCACTCAGTCATAAACGGGATGTCTTCACCAAACCCCTTTCATCAGGGCCCAGGAAACACTGCAGAAAGATTGTAAGAGCCAGTGGGCAAGTAAGACACCAAAGAAACCATGCCTTCCAGACCTAACAGCACATATAAACTCACAGAGACCATGGCAGAATGTATGGGGCCTGGACAGGTCCGAGTCAGAGGGGCTCCTAGCACTGTGAGTATGTGAGCCCCCATCCTTAATCCAGAAGCTATCTCCAGTTGTCAACAGCTCATAAAGGAAAATTTAGTTTTCTCCAATGGAGTCTCACCGGGTGTACAAACCACACTTAAGGGGGGGCAGGCATGACCTACAGTAAGTAACCAACACAAACAAACTCAATGGTATTTCTGGAGATGTTTTGTTTTATAATATACTTTATTTAGGCATTTTTCACCTTTCTTAGTTTTTTTTATCTGTTTGTTTGTTTTGTTTTATTCTGGTTTGATTTTTATTTGCCTGTCTGTTTTCTAAAGAGAGAGGGAAAGATCATGGAGTTGGATGGGTGGAGAGGTGGGGAAGACCTGGGAGGAGATGAAGGAGGGGAAATAATGACCAGAATATATTGTATAAAAAAGAAATTTATTTTTAATAAAAAGTGGTCAGTAGTTGGCGTTGGGGGGAAATCAGACAGATCTGTGAGGAGTTAGGGAGAGGTGACTATGACACAAATACATGATATGAAATTCTCAAGTAATTAATAAGATCCTATATTGAAAAAATATCGGGGCTGGAAAGAAGGCTCCGTTGATAAAGTGCTTGCTTACGCAAACCTAAGGACTCGATTTTGCTCCTCAGGGCCGATGTTGAAAAGCTTGGCGTGGTGGTATATTCTTGTAATCCCAGCACTGGGAGTGTGGAAACAGGTGGACTTGAGTCCTGCTGACCAGCCAGTAGCTAAGTCACCGAATCCAAGGACAGTGTGAGATCCTGTTTCAAAAAATAAATAAAGTAGATGGTTCCTGAGGAATGACAGCTGAGACTGACCTCTGGCCTCGACATGCATGTACACGTAAGTGCGCGTAGGCAGACCCCCATGCACGTACACTCACACACATGTGCACACAAGCATGCTCACATGCCTGTTTACAGACACACAAGCCAACACACAAAGTTTAGATATGTTTGTTGTAAAGGATTCAGATAACCCAGGTTGCTGTGGAGAAGAAAACAATTTCTTGGAGACTCCCGTGCAGAGTAAACACTACCATGTTGATATATTTCTTCTGAAGGTCAAAATGACAAACGCCTAAGGTTCTATAGACTAAAGAAAATTGAGCATAATTTGTATATATGCAGATAAATATTAACTTCAGGAAGGTCCTTCGTTTCTTTGCCACAAGAAAGTCACAAAGGGAGGGTCTGGGGAGGCGGCTCGGTGGGTAAAGCACTTGCTGTACAGGAGTGAGCCCTGGAATCTGGACCACTGGAAGCCATGTAACTGCCAGTCAGGGTGGTGTCCTGCCTGGAGTCACCCCAGCATTCTGGAGGTGGGAACTGGGGCTTCCATATTTAAAATGGAAAGCCATCAAACAAGATACCTGACATCATCCTGTGGCCTCCACATATACATCTGTGCTCATACACCCCCATACACGTAAGAGACACACATGTAAAAGACATACAAACATACATGTAAAATATACCCCCATACACACAAGATAGTAAAACAGTGAAAAACATCCCTGTGTGGAGTCTCTGTGCCAATGTGTTACTTTTCAAATGTCTTTTGTTCTCCGAATCCAATGGTTAGATTATAGATGCCAACCTCTGGGCAGAAACTGGAATTTCTGTATACCAAGAAATCAAACCCATCTGCCCTTTTATGGATCAAATGCCAGGACAGGAATTTATCTGAGATCTGCTTTCCAAGTTGTTGCTTTAACTATTTGTTATACAGGGCCACCCTCCGAGCCATACTCTTTGCCATCTCAGGAATTCACCTGGGTCTCTCACCCACTGCACAGTCCCTAAGCTTAATTAACTCACTGGTCTTCTAGAGTGAACTTTGGTGGAACCACACCTGGATTTATCAAGGGACCATACAAGGAGCAGGGAGACAGTGTTTACGTCTCAGCCAGGAAAATAATTTTAGTAACTCTCGGTGTAGTTGGCAGGAGAGACAACACAGGATTTGTCTGTCCAATCAGTTTGGGGAGAACAGTGGTGGTGTCCTGTTTTTGGAGAATAAGACAAATGACCGAAGAGAAATTCTCTCTCTCTTCCTCCCTCTCCTTCCGCCCTCTCTTCCTCTCTTCCTCTCTCTCTCTCTCTCTCTCTCTCTCTCTCTCTCTCTCTCTCTGTGTGTGTGTGTGTGTGTGTGTAGGGGAGGGAATGTTTGCAGAGTAAGCTTAGACATGGTGGTTTGTGTCCCTGTAGGGCTTGTGAGAGTAGAGGCAGGGGCACAGACAAGGCAGGGAGTCCTGAGACATGTACCTAAGGTGAGGCCACCTGGGTTGGAGATTTCTGTAGGGGAAACTCCAGGGAGGCAGTCTTTTTCTAGGTGGTATGAAGTGAACATGCCTTCTTTATCTTTATGGGTGGGGTCTACCTGTGAGTATGGAGAGTCTCCGGGAAAAGCTGGAGGTACAGAGCAGACATTATGAGCCCTGGAAGTGGTGCATCATGGGTGGAGGTATCAGCAAGCAGTTGCAGAGGCAGCCTGGCCTCCACTATGAGTAATAAGAGATCTGTCCGAGGCTGAGGTGGCAGCCCAGAGGGAGTCTGTAAGGTGTGAGGGGAACCTCAGCAAGACAGAGATATGAAGCCCGCAACTTCCGCACTGACCTCCAACTTAGCAGATAAATTGGATAAAAGAGAAGAAATGGAAATGTTGGCCTGACATTTTTTTTTTTTAATGACAGGGGTAAAAAGGTAAGAGTCCCTAAATTAGATAGTAACAAAGAGTCCTTCCTGAGACCCCCCCAAACCTGGGATCTATACGAGGATCCAAAGAGGAAGACAGCAAACTAGAGGTTATAGAAGGTGTGCATCAGGCCTGACCTTTGATACAGAGAAAGGGGAAAACCCACGATTCATCATGTGAACAGGGATTGTAGCCATGGTCTGGGATGAGAGACCATGGTAATCAGAGAGTCTTCACCACTGGAATTGCTGGAAAAGACTTTAACAAGCAGTGAAAGGTTCTCACACCCTGGCTTGTGATGTTATGGGATGCAGGGACAGGTAGGGTCAGTATGAGCTCAGCGGAAGCAGAGAGACTGAGGAATCTAGCCGGATACCCACCCTTGAGACACAAGCTGCATTGCCTGAAGCAGTGCCAGGGGACTCAGTCCCTGAAAGACCGGCTCATATGGGCCCATAGAGACACGTGACCATCACCAGCCAACAGAGTAGGTATGGGGGATGCAGTGTGTGACGCCCAATTCACAGGGCCCCACAGGACAGTGTTCACCACAGATTTATGGAAGAGCTGTATTCAGCAAGGACCTCGAGACTGGCATGGAGATAGCAACTTTGCCTCGCCGTTGGTGGGGCGGGATCTTTATGAGGTTAGAAAGGCTTTGAAGGACCTAAGTGACTTAGGCCAGCATGTAAAGAGTGCCCATAAAGTGGAGGGAGCAACTCAGAGAAAAGAGAAAACGGAGAGGCAAGCATGGGAAAGTAGTTCCCAACATGTACAGGGGCCAGGTGCAGCTATGCAATTCTTGGAAACTTTATGATTGGATACAGCCCAGATGTGATGGGGGGAGGACTGTGGGGGAAGGGGGTGGGGAGCAGCCTACGATAGCCTGGGTCTGTAAATGTTAAGTGTAAACAAGGATATTGTGTGAGGCGTTGGGGGGGTGTGGAGGGGGGGGAAGCAGATGCTCCCAGAATTTATAAGGTTATCAGGTTACTAGGGGTAGGTCACTTCTCTAGAGACCAGATGGTGAGACCCTTTAGCTAAAGACATCACATGCTTTGCTTGCAGGACTTGGAGAAACAAAGCTAGAACTAGGCAGAAGTGTCTCTTCCCTTCCATCCAGCCCCATAGTGCAGGAAGTTGCTACTAAAGTTGCTGAGGAGGATTAACACGGAAAGTCCTAACTCAGCTGTGGAGCCGCTTGCTTCACAGCGGGAGCGCCAGGCAAGCTGTGCCAGCTGGTGCCATAGTGGCACAAACGGTTATGGAGAGAACCAATTTTTCGATTGGATCGAAGGCCCACTTCACAGGGGGAATCCATATCTGGTACTGGGAACGTAGACAAAATCCCAGGAAGAGGAAACTCAGGCTCCAGTGGAGAAACAACCGCCACTGCTTTCTTAAATGGTGTGCTGGCTGAGGCGCTGCCCCACAGTGGTGTCTACAGTCACAGGCTAGTCCCACAGTCCGTGTCCATTTGGTTATTTTCCCAATTCCATTGTTTGTCTCTTTCCTCGCTTGTGTTTTGTAGTAGGAGAAATATCCCTCACGGTGGCCATGAGCTGGCCGTGAACAAGGTTTGGTACCTAGCTGGAGAACAATGTGTGTCACTTAGACATGTGTGTCACTTCCTACAGGGCTCAGGGACTCTTGGTGAAGAGGAAGCCAGAAATAATAGAAGAGCTGAAGGAAGGAGTGTCTTCAGGATACAGGACTATCCATGAGTCAGACTACTCTCCTCTTTGGAGCTCGGCTGGGCCTGCTTGCAAAGGATCGTCAGAGCTGGACCTGTTTTGACCATTGATCTCTTATGCAAGGATGGGTTGCTGAGCAACCAGAACCGTCATCTGAGTACCAGCTGCTCCTCCCGTCAAGCTGTATGCAGTCCTTCCCTGATTGCACTTGCTGTTCTCATGGAAGGGCTAGAGTCTACAGCTGGAGAAGGACTAGGGCTCCACCTACATGGGAAGTCATCATCCACAATAGGTGCAGACCTGCCAGTGTGGATGCTTTAAGGCCACCATGCTCTCACCTGTAACCCCTCCCCTATTGTCCAGTCAGTAAGCAAAATAAACCCACTGGTTCCCCGGGGTGAACTGCTGTGGACCCAAGCCTCAGCTAATTGTTGAGACCTTGGGGGAGCAGGAGAGATTACTTATGTCTCCTCCAGGAGAGGAATTTTAGCAACATGGTGAAAAACTTTTTTCCCTAGGGTACTTTGTAAGCCAAAAGAAGTAATGGATGGTTTCATTTTCAAAGTAGTTATGTACGGAAAATAAAATCCTTTCCTCCTAATAGCTTGATTATTGGAAAAAGATTATTTTCAAGTCACATGGTTTGAAATTTTTCTTTCTTCCTCCCTCTCCTCCTTCCCTCCCTCCTTCCCTCCTTTCCTCCCTTCTTTCCTTCTTTCTCCCTTCCCTCCCTTCTGTCTTTCTCTCTCTTCTCTCTCTCTTTCTTGTCTGTTAAATACTTTCTTTGCAAGTATGAAGACAAACTTGTTGTTGCTGTTTGTTGTTGTTAGAACCTTTGTTAAAAATAAGAGCGTGCCCATAGGTATCTGTGACCCCAGTGCTGGGACGGTGTAGACAGCTGGATCCCTCGGGCTCACTGGCCAGTTTGATCAGTAAGTCCTGGGGCAATGAAAGATCCAAGATGATGGCTTCAGCATGGCACTTGAGGTTGACATCTGGACTCTACACAATACAGGTTCCATTGTGTTCACAACATGTGTATCCATCTACTCTAATACATGCACGCACACACACACACACACACACACACACACACACACACACACACGAATAACTTGCTGTCTGTGGTGTTGACATTGAACCTAAGACCTCACCTGTTACTAAGCACACATTATCACTGACTACATCCCCCACCACTTTTTAAACTTTGTGCTTGAGTGACATCAGAGAGCAGCATTGGCAACTAGCAGCTGATGGAATGATGTCTTCACTGTTCAGAAGGATGGCGGCTTGCAGTCTGGAAGGCCATTCATTGAAAGTCTGTGTGCGTTGGGTTGGGTGTAGCGGCACATGCTTTCCATCACAGCACTCAGGAGATAGATAGATAGATAGATAGATAGATAGATAGATAGATAGATAGAT
>JANHMN010000013.1:53446645-53462460 GCA_030674055.1 Rhabdomys pumilio | reverse complement strand
GATAGATAGATAGATAGATAGATAGATAGATAGATAGATAGATAGATCTCTGTGGTTTGAGGTCAGCCTGGTCTACAGAGTGAGTTCCAGGTCCATCAGGGCTATGTAGAAAGAACCCATCTCAAAAAAAAAAAAAATGTCTATGTGTGGTTGTGATTCAGGTCCATGTTTTCAGCACCTATCCAGAGTCTGGATCATTGTCCCTTATCTGTGAGGTTGTGATGAACAAATAAACAAATGAACTCACTGGAGAACTGGGCTTTTTCTTCCAGTGCTCAGAGACTATGGTGTTTAGACTAGATGTGGAACCTTCAGAAGATTTGTGAACACCAGAAGTCAGGAACACCTGGAGGCAAAAGACCAGGGTTCACAGGTGTGTTATGGGCAACGAGAGAGGGCAGTCATAGGCAATAAACAGATCTTTGTCTTCAAGGCTAGGTTGGTAAAAAGCATGATTCAGGTCAGGTGTGGTGGCACATGCCTTTAATCCTGGCACTAGGGAGGCCAGCCTGGTGTATCTGTATGGTAAGTTCCAAGCTATCTAGTACTACATACTGAAACCCTGCCTCAAGGCAAAGCAAAACAAATCCCCATGGCTTAGTGGTGAAAGAGAGGGGGAGGTCACAGATTGACCTGTGTCTGTCTCTCCAGCACTAGGATTCTCTTTGTCTGCCTCGGTGAAGTTCTGAACAAGAGACAAATGGAAACAGTGTCTACACTTCTAGGGAGAATGAGTCCCACAGCAAGCTGGCCTGGTATCCAGACTCCATATTAATTATTAGCTATTAACTTTAATGTTTAGCCTTTCAAGATTACCTTTGAGCTCTAGAACTTATCTCTCTGTGTGCACGTTTATATATATATGCAAGTGCATTCGTGTGTGTGTGTGTGTGTGTGTGTGTGTGTGTGTGTGTGTGTGTACAACTATGATCATCCATGTGTAGAGGCCAGAAGATAATCTCAGGTGTCCTATTCAGACTCCATCTACCTTTTCTTCTTTGTTGAAATTACAATTACATTATTTTCCCTTTCCCTCTCCTCCCTCCAGTGCCCCCACCCATTTGTCTCTCAGCTCACTCTCAAATTCATGGCCTCTTGTTCTTTAATTATTGTTTTACATATTTTTCTAAATACCTAAATGCCACCTGCTCATTCCTTATGATGTTACTTATGTGTTTATGAGGACCATTTGGTATTGGATTACCAGTTGGGGTGCTCTCTCCCAGGGGAGACCATCTCTCCTGCTCTCAACATTCTCCAGTTGCCCATAGATCTCTGTCTAGGGCTCAAGTCCTGTGAGTGCTCTCCCGCTCTCCCTTCTATGTCAGCATGTCCACTGGTGTCATCGCTGTTCAGCTCTTGTTTAGGCAGCCATGCTGATGAGACTTCATGGGTGTAGCTTCTCTGACATTTCTAGGAGGCATTATCTCAGAGCTGACTTCCTGTTCCTCTGTCTCTCACAGTCTTCCCCTCTCCCTTTTCTGTGAGTTCTGAGCCTTGGGTGCAGGAATCGTGTTGTGGGTGTGTCAGTTGAGACTAGGAACTTCGTGGCCATTTGTTTTCTGCATTTTGAAAGGTTGTGGTCTTAATGGTCTCTGTCTTTTGCAAAGAGATTTTTTTTTTGGATGAGGGGTGTGTGATACATTTTTCTGTGGGTGTAATTATAGATAAATGTTTAGATGGTAGTTAGGAATTAAGCCAATTTAATGAAGCGGTGGTTGAGGAGTTCCTTCAAGATCCATAACTTCGGAAGTCTCCGGAAGTTATCTAGGTTTTCAGCACCAGGTCTAAATTCCATCTTTTTGAGCAGGCCTTAAGACCAATTAGAAAGCTTCTGATGACTGCTAAGTTATGTGTGACCTAGCTGCATGCTTATGGATTTTGTGCTATGCTGGTCACGGGTTTTAGCTCATAAGCATCGTAGCTGGGTAGGACTATTGGCCACTTCCTGTCTTGGTTAGGATATTATTGCTGTGATGAAACACCCTGACCAAAGCAACTTGGAGAGGAAAGGATTTATGAAGCTTACATTTCCACATCACAGCTCGTCATCAAAGGGAGTCAGGACAGGAACCTGGGGGCAGGAGCTGATGCAGAGGTCATGGAGGAATGCCATTTACAAACTTGCTCCTCACGGCTCGGCTCGGTCAGCCTGCTTCCTTATAGAATGCAGGACCACCAGCCCAGGGATGACCCCACCCACAATGGGCTGAGCCCTTCCTTATAAGTCACTAATTAAGAAAATGCCCTACAGGTCTGCCTACAGCCCGATCCAATAGCTGCAGTTTCTCAGAGCTCCCTCCTCTCTGATGATGATTGTGTCAAGTTGATATAAAAATAGCCACCATACCTCCCTCCTTTGGAAGCTTGCATGACACTTTTTTTTTTTTTTTAAATAGACTCTTTTTACTGGCTCGGAACTTGTTGATTCAGCTAGGCTTAGTAGCCAGCAAACTCTAGGAAGCTACTGGTACTGTGATTAAAAGCATGTGTAATCATGCCTGGATTTTTTTTTTCCGGTGTAGGTTCTGAGGACTGAATTCTGGTCTTTGAAAAGGCAAGCACCTTACCAACTAACTGAGCTCTCTTCTTAGCACCAGGTCAAAGATTCATAATGACATCTAACTCTCAGTTTAAGTTCTACATAGGCCTGTGGTGGCAAGAATGGTCAGTGGCCAGAGCCCCTCCTGCCTGCGCGCACAACAGCCTCAGTTCATAACTGCATGAGTCACCCCAGGCCCCTCTGACCTCTTTTCTAGTGTATGGTGTCTGTCTCCATCTACTTTCTCTCCTCCTATCCTGCTTTTTACACCAAAGAGGAACAGGAAGTCAATACTCTAACCATAGAGAATTTGTTTCTTACAATTCTGAAGTTGGGAAGATGAGGGGCTTTCTGCTGACAGGGCAAGATAGAACTCAAGGTAGCCCAGGGTTTTAAAAAAGATTTATTTATTTTATGTATGTGAGTATACTGTCACTGTCTTCAGACATATCAGAAGAGGGATTTGAATCCCTTACAAATGGTTGTGAGTCACCATGTGGTGAAAGACCCCCAAAGGGAGACCCTCACTCAAATCCAGATCAGTGCGCACCCAAGGACACACGAGAGGCCTTCTTGATGAAATTGCAAAAGGTAGTTTAATGGCAAGGGCCCTCGGGTCGAAACGTATCCCACACAGGGGACAGAGGCTTCGACAAAGACCCCAAGAAGAGTGGGATATTTACAGATAGAGGTTGGGGAGAGCGGGAAAATTTGGCTTGGTAACATGTGATTGGATATTTTAAACATCAGTAATTTGCGTAAGCAATCATTTGAGCTGGCAGGATGACTAGTTATTTTTTGACCATGAAACCTCGAACCTCCCAGAAGGGGGAGAAAAAAAGTAAACACTAGATGGCCCATTACTCACTTGGGCTTGTTTGGACTTGTCTGGGGCATGCCTTTTCATTTCTTGATCACCCTGTCCCTGGAGGGACTTAATATTTTTATTATGGCTATATTTAACAAGTTATCGGTGGTCTTTACTGACCATGAATTTTTGTTATGTGTTTCAAACTGCTTTCAAATTTTATTCTCACAGAAGCAGAGGCCATGGAGGACCGCTGCTTATCATACTGCTGTCAGGTACATATTCAACTACCTCCTGGGACCATCAGTCAGGGTTGGAACTGCCCACAGTGAGCTAGGTCCTGCCACATCAACTAGAAGTCAAGAAAATGTTTTTCAGACATACCCACAGGGCAATCTGATGAAGGCAAGCTGTCCTTTGAGAGTCTCGTGGCATCTACAGTCATATCTAGGAAGACATATCAGATGTCTAGGTTTGGGTCAAGTTGACAAAAATTGACCAACACACTCATGTTGGAACATAATTTCTCAAGTCACATGCCAATGGAATGTGGGAGTGATATATTTGGCAGATGTTGAGTCATGGGCCTGTCCTCAAGAATAAAATGAACTATTAATGAATCAGTGAACTAATGAGTTAGCAAAGAAGCAGGTTTGTTATGAAAGTCAGCTCAACACAGGGCATGGTAGTGAATGCCTGCAATTCCAGTCCTCTTGAGGTAGAAGCAGGGGGATCAGAAGTTCAAGGTCATCCTCAGCTATGTAATGAATTTGAAGCCTGCATGGGCCACATGAAAACTGGTCTCAAAAACTAAATAAAGGGGAGCTGGAGAGATGGTTCAGCAGTAAAGAGCAATGGCAACTCTTCTTGAAGACCTGAGTTCAATTTCCATCACCCATACTGGTAGCTCACAACCATAACTCCAGTTCCAGGGAATCCAACACCATTTCTTTCTGGCCTTTCTCGGTACCAGACACTTGTGAGGTACACAAACATACAGGAAAAATACTTACACACCTACAATAAAAAAAAAAATAAAACTTAGGGCTGGGGAGATGGCTCAGTAGTTAAGAGTACTGACTGCTCTTCCAGAGGTCCTGAGTTCAATTCCCTGCAACCACTGTGAGAATAAAATTTGAAAGCAGTTTGAAACACATAACAAAAATTCATGGTCAGTAAAGACCACCGATAACTTGTTAAATATAGCCATAATAAAAATATTAAGTCCCTCCAGGGGCAGGGTGATCAAGAAATGAAAAGGCATGCCCCAGACAAGTCCAAACAAGCCCAAGTGAGTAATGGGCCATCTAGTGTTTACTTTTTTTCTCCCCCTTCTGGGAGGTTCGAGGTTTCATGGTCAAAAAATAACTAGTCATCCTGCCAGCTCAAATGATTGCTTACGCAAATTACTGATGTTTAAAATATCCAATCACATGTTACCAAGCCAAATTTTCCCGCTCTCCCCAACCTCTATCTGTAAATATCCCACTCTTCTTGGGGTCTTTGTCGAAGCCTCTGTCCCCTGTGTGGGATACGTTTCGACCCGAGGGCCCTTGCCATTAAACTACCTTTTGCAATTGCATCAAGAAGGTCTCTCATGTGTCCTTGGGTGCGCACTGATCTGGATTTGAGTGAAGGTCTCCCTTTGGGGGGGTCTTTCATTTTGGTGCATTGGCCGGGAAATACTCATCCAGGATCTTCGTGACCACCCAGGACCTCCGAAGACCCCTTGGAGGTAGGTCTGTATGAATGGTGTGTGTCTGAGTGCAGCGCTGCTGTCTTTGTCTCTGTGTTTTGGTTTCTGATGTCTTTGTGTTTTGGTTGTTTTGGTTTTGGTTTCTTTGGTGAGGGGAGTCTTCCCTGTAGGAAACCAAGTGCAGCTGTCGTTGTGGACCGTAAGGGCCCAAGGACTGTGGATGGACAGACGTGTAGAGACCCACAGGCTGCAGCCCTAGGGGATGCTCTGAGGGCAGGAGGGGAAGGCGGTATCCTTCCCCATCTGTGTTAGGGGGTCAGGGGAGTCTGACTGCCCTTGAAGGGAAGACATGGAATCCTTCCCAGGTGGAAGGGAGTCAGAGTGGTCTGGCTGCCCTTGAGGGGAAGATGTGGAATCCTTCCCCATCTGAGGTTGCATTTGGTTGGTTCTATAAGACCAAACGTGGGCAAGTGTGTCTGTTCTGCTTGTGTTTTATGTGTAGGTATCTATGTTTTGTGTGTGTGTGTGTGTGTGTGTGTGTGTGTGTGTGTGTGTGTTTTCTTGGCAAATTGTCTGTGTGTTAGCCATTAATCTACTGTGTTAAGCATCCTAAGTTAAAAAGAGATAAAGCCGCTGGTAGGGTGCTCCCGCCCAGCCCACACTTGGCAGGCAGCGGCTCGAGGCTCCCCAGCACAGCCCCCCTTGCAAGTTGGCCACCAAGAGAAGAAAACTCTGTTCCTTTGCTGTTAGCGGAGGCTACGGAGGAGGCAGCATGTGACAGCTACCTAATTTGGTTTGTGTGGCTGTGCTGGGGGCCCCAGGGTCGATGTTGTAACAAATCGGCAGCTTTCCACCTGCTGCCTATGAAGACAGATAGGGCCCAGGTTAAAAACCTGGCAGTGGAGCCAGGGCAGCTAGGCAAACAGCCCTGAGAGTTATAATTATTTTAAGAAAAAGAAAAAAAAACTGGTTAAAACTGCTTACTTAATTTAGTTTAAAACTTACTTGAGAGACAGTCTCAATTTACACAAGAAAAACTGATAATTCGCCCTGCTCTGTGGCCAGGAGAAGGACACCAGCAGAAAGAACCTTGAAAAGAATTTACTGTTTTCATAAGTGGCTCTTGGAAGGGGGCCAGCAGTTTTTTTGCTTCTGTAATAAGAAAGTTGATAGTGGTTCTTCCCAATTTGATAAATAAAAGAATACTTTTTAAAATTACAGCTAAAAAGTTACAGACAGTCCTGAGTCAGAAATATATATATATAGGCTTCTGTTTTGATAGACTTTCTAGCCATTGCTGTGTGAGACTTTCATCAAGATTTGGTTCAAAGATGAGAGTTCAGACAAGATAAAATTGAAGAAGTGGTGAAGACTTGTGCTCTTATGTTAGAGATAAAAATGTTTACTTTCTTGTTCTTGTTGTGTATCACTTCTAAAATGATATTCTAATCAGAAATAATTCTTTAGAAGGTTTTTATAGAACTATGACCAAAGTTTCTGTTTTGTCAAAAGTTAAATTCAAATAAGTGTCAAATTATTAATAACATCTTAATAGTCCTTGCTGTGAAATGCTGTAGATAAGGCTATTCATTTTGATTTGGTTTCTTTCTTGGAGCTTCAGAGGTGAGCTCACATTACACCTGTGGACAAGGTACTGTTTGCAGACTGGACTAGGTTGTGGTCTCTAGTGTGATATGAACAGCAGTCATGCAGTTTCACAAATACATCAGTCTATACCGAGTTCTAGAAGACTACTTACTGCTTTTACAGGTGATCAAAACAATGAATAAGATAAAAGCCTTTCCTTCCCAAGACCCTCAAGGTTCTGGTTTTCAGAAGTGCTTTTCAGGACTAGAAGAACGAGAGAAGATACTGGAAAAAGAATGTTCCCTCAGAAATAATAAGACCCCATCAATTGATCAGGCCGTGGTCAACAGCGGGTTACAGAAGGTAAGAGACACCCAAAGGCCCACGCCAGATCCCATTGACAGATCTTGAGAGAGCTACATGAGACCCCACTAATTTTGATCAAGACACATGAGGTTAAGCAGGGATCAGATAAGTTACCCACAGCCTTTCTAGACGAGCTTATAGAGACATTCTGTCAGTGTAGACAGGCGTCAGAGACTAGAGAGACTACAAGATAAGTCATTGAAAGATTTAGGAAGTATACTATATCAAGGAGAAAGGAAAAAAGTAGAGAAAGAAAAGAAAGATAAGATAGATGGGATCATAGACAGGATTAAAATTGTTGACGGTAATAGCAAGTGATAGAGAAGGTTTAGTGTAAGTCTAAAAGAAAGGAGTGGAGAAGAAGTGTGGAGATAAGTTGCTGGGAATGTCTAGAGGAAAGGAGTGGAGAAGATAAAAGGTTTAGTGTAAGGTACAAGTTGCTGAGACTAGAGAGAGGTGAAGAAAAAGAAAGATGACAGGAAAGGAATTTACAGAAAAGCTTGGCTATAATAGGAAAAAAAAAACAGGAAAGAGAGACTCCAATCAAAGGGAGATAAACTCCTTGAAAAAGACCAGTGTGCACATTGCAAGTAAAGGAGCCAGCTTCAGGGTCCAAGAGGGCCCTAACAAATAGAAGCCAGGGCCAAGAAATCCAAGACCTTGAAAAACACCACAAATGTCAAAGATATTAGCTCTTTGTGAAGACAGCGGTTAAGATAGATAGGGTTCTCCTCTAGGCCAATGGGCCAAAATATATTCATGGACTACCTGGAAAATGTATACTAAGAGATGGGCTGGGTATCCCATTCATTTATGGTCATCCTAGACTGTTCCTACCCTTTGTCGGGTTGAGATTTACTCCCCAGGATGGGGGCCCAGATACACTTCCAGGTAGAGGAAAGGCTTCTCCTACTGACTCCAGCCGGTAGCCAAGGTTAACCTGCTTTACAGACGGGAGCGGTTTTCTCCATGCTGGTCAGAGACAAGCCGGTGCTGCTGTGGTGGATGACACAAACGTCATCTGGGCTGATTCCCCACCCCTGGGCTTGTCGGTGCAGAGAACAACCTTGGAACTTGGGGCCGACAAGAAAACCAACATCTGCATGGACAACAGGTATGCTTTTGCCACAGCCCATGTCCACAGGGCTATATACCAAGAGAGAAAGCCCTGATGAAGCCAGCAACTGTGAGTACTCGTTGCCCAGGACACCAAAAGGGAAGAGACTCAGTGGCCTGAAGCAATAACCGGACAGATCAAGTGGCTTGATATGGGAGCCTGTTCCAGTTGTGGGCCTAAGAGATGGCCTCACTTAAAACACAGAGTAAGAGAAAGAACTCAGATTGCTAGCCATCCTGCCAACTACTATCTAGAGGAAAAGAGACAATGGTACACACAAGAAGGGAGAACTATACTCCCCAGAAAACAAAAGACTTACCAGGCTAAATGCACAGATGGACTCTTGAGAGATAAGTACATCCAAGCAGCCAAGCGATTTAATGCGTATAATAGACCTCAGATTTTGGGCCAGAGAAATAATAAGACAGTGTAAGATATGTCAGCAAGTAAAGGCTTGTGAGACTTAGAGTAAACAAGAAAATACCTAGGAGAAAACAGCCTAGAATAGAGATCTTTCAAATAGCTGAGATAATTAGATCAGATAACAACCTTGCCTTTGTTACTAAGATAAGTCAGGAATTGTCAGAAATATTAGAGACTAATTAGAAGCTCCATTGTTTGTACTGTCTCCAAAGCTCAGGACAGATAGAGAAAATAAACAGAACCCTAAAATTAATTGTCCTTGGGTGCTGGCGCTGGCTAGAGAGTCCCTTGTCCTTGTTCCACACCCAGAATGTCTCTCTTGTGTGAGAAGTGATTTTTCAGGCTACTAAGAGACTGTTCCTGGAGCTGTTGACCATCCAGTCTCCTTGAAGTTGACCAACACCTGTGCCTGATGCCAACTAGAGAAGATCCAGATGCCTGAACAACCCAACCCCCTGCTGTTTAAGACATTCCCCACCTAGAGGCACAGGGGTAGTGCAGCCTTAAAGGGTGGGGCTTAGTGTGCATATACCCAAGGTTAAATGACAACTTGTGATTCCAAGATTGAAATCGAAATGTGAATTTAGAGTTAAATAGTTTTGTTCCTTTTACAATTTCTCTTTATTATATATGTGATTTTATGTGTATGTAGACAACTATGTGCCACACTTCAGCTGCTGCTTCCAGGTGCTTCCTAAGTTCCTGCCTTGACTTCCCTTTGTGATACACAGTAACCTCTAATAAATCAGTGTCTGCCCAGATTGGTTTAGAGTACAGTTTGTGACAGCATAATTTAGCATAAGTTTAGGAAGCAATAAACACCCACACCTTTTCATTTAAATTAGAGTGTCTCCTGCTGGGTTCCCTAAAGAATCTCTCCTGTGATCTCAGATTTCGGGTTCCTTGAGGGTTTCAACAGGTTTCCTACACAGAAATTCTGTGTAGAATTTCTTGGCTAGTAAACCCCGGAGAGAACTGACCCTTACAAGATACTGGTGCTGGCTGCTCTAAAGTCAGAGGTCACCAAAGGTGGCCATGCTTGCAAATGCATTGCAAATGAGCACTGAAAGTTCAAGGTTGCACATCCCACAGTCCTTACAGTATAATCACCTTTCTCATGGCTGTGACAGGATACTTGACAGAGTTTAGCTTGGCTCACAGCTTGAAGGTACAGTCCACAGTGGCAGGGAAAGCATGATGGCAGGATCGATAGGCAAGCTGGTCACATCGCACCTGTGGTTAGAATGCAGAGGGGGACATATGTAGCTCATAGTCGAAGCCCATGGGGTATGTCAATCACCTTTAGGGAGGATCTATCCACTTCAACTCAATCTAGAAACTTCACTGACAGACCCAGAGAACTGTCTCCTAAGTGACAAAATGACAATCAACATTAAACATACCTGGGCACTCCTTGATAGTGATAGGCATTTAGGTGGGGCAGAGAGGTAGCTCTAAGAGGCCAGTGACCCAAGGTTCCATTTAGCCTGGAGCTGCTTGGGGTTTTGTTCCATCCTTTTAGCATTAGACTCAAGTACTCATGAGTTTCTAACTTCTCTCTCCTTTTTAATTGGTGGGGTCCCTAGGTTCACCATCATCCAGCAGTTATCTGACAGCTTGGAGGTAGAATGTCTCCCAAAGTCCTAGGTAATAGAGGATAGCCCCCAGATTGTCACTACTGGGGAGTGGTGGAACCTTTGAGAGTTGGACCTAGTGGGGAGTTACTCAGGCAGTTTCGGGTATATATTGGATGCCTGACTACTCTCTTCTCTTTTTTGCGTTTCTTGGCCACATCTGCCACGGGGTGAGTGCTCCATCACACACCACCTGTGTGGTGAGTGCTCTGCCACACCACAGTCCCAAGTCAATGGCACCAACTGACCGGAGACTGAAAGTATGGACTCAAACACACCTTTCTTCTTTTTAATTTAATTTATTCAGGATTTTGATGCTGAATATAGGATCTCAGTTTGCTTTCTATTGTTGTGATACAGATCTCAACCAAAGGCAAATCATGTGTGGTGGGGGAGGCACTTGACTTGCATATCCTGGGTCACAGTCCATCGAGGGAAACAAAAACAGGATCTTGAAGTAGGAACTGAAATGGAGGCTTTGGAGGACAATGCTTACTGGCTTCTCCCCGTGGAGTAACTCAGCCTTTTTTCTATACAACCCAGAAACGCCTGCCCAGGAGGGGCACTGCCTATAGTGGGCTGGGCCTTTCCATGTCACTCTTAGCTTCTCAGATAAGTCTATATTTGTGCCAAGCTAGACGAACCAACCCACTATTCCATTAGATAACGACAAGTCCGCATGCAACACACAGCACAGCATTTATTTCATTTTCTAGGCTAGGACACAAAGACTTAACGTCTACTCCAAATCATACAGGGTGGGTAAGCTCATGTTGGCCGAAGTGTTTATCTGAAGACTATTGTACAATAGAAGCATATTAATTTAAAGGTTGATGTGCGGTTGCGAAAGTTGGAAATCAATTTTGATTTTCAAAAATAAGGTATCGATTAGGCAACATAGTACAATGTAAGGCCCTCAATGGGGCCTTATACAACAATTAAAAATGATGTTGTGGACAGATGAGATGACTCAGCAGGTAAAAGTACCCGCCACCACCTGACTGCCTGGGGCATACATGGTAGAAGGAGAGAACTTGCTCCTGTTAGTTGTTGTGCAAACACAATTCATAAATAAACAAATACATGTTAAAAATTGAAGAATAATGTGGTATTTACTGACATGGAAATACTTATACAACATACTTGAAAAATAAGGCATATATACATATGTCAGCAATCTGAGCTGTTGACAGGAGTGGTAGTGTACACCTGAGTTCCAGTACTGCGGAGGCTGAGGCAGGATGATTGTGAATTTGAGACCTCTCTGGGCTATATAATATGTTCAAAGCAGCTGGAGAAATACAATGAGGCCCTTTTCAATATACATATGCATAAGTGCTTAAGCCAAAGTGGGGGCATACTATTATTTCATAAGCCATGCGTTGGGTTTTGCTTGATTTTTGCTGGTAGGGATTGAACCCAGGGCAGTTTCACATTAGGTACTCATCCCTGTAGATTTTAAAGATTTGTTTTTATTTGTAATTTGGTGTGTGTGTGTGTGTGTGTGTGTGTGTGTGTGTGTGTGTGTGTGTGAGTGAGTGCTGGTGGTCTCGGAGGCCAGAGGCATCCAACCCCTCTGGCTGTGGAGTTACAGGTGGTTGTGAGTCACTGTGGGTCTTCATGAGGTCCTCTGCAAGAACGGCATGCATTCTTAACCACTGACCAGCTCTCCAGCCTCTCATGTAGTTTCTACTCTGTAGGAAATACTTAGATCTGGGTCTACTTGCAAAACCCAGCAAGTCTCTCATGTGTGTTCCATTTACTTTCTGTTTATTAATATGTTAACTTTCATAAATGCAGTTGAAATTCATAAACTTTCTTTCTTTTCTTTTTTCTTTCAAATTTTGCTTTGTTGTTGGTTTGGTTTTTGGAGACAGGGTTTCTGTTTAGCCTTGGCTTCCCTGAGTCTTGCTCTGTAGACCAGGCTTGTCTCAAACTCAGAGATCTGCTTTCTGCCTCCCAAGTTCTGGGATTAAAGGTATGTGCCACCACCACCTGGTGAAATTCATTAAGAATTTATATATAAATAATTTAGTGAAAAAAGTCACAAAAGACATATTTCATATGTATGGAAAGGAAATTATATATGCTGTGCAGCTGGATTCAGACTCAGAATGATCCTGCATGAGCGTCAAAGTCGGAGAAACTGGGGTGTGTCACATGCTCAGCTTTCAATATATCCCAAGGAGAAAAACATGCAAAATAAATGATTTCAACTTTTGAAATATAAACAGATGTTCTAAGGCCTACAAATACTGTTGAGAGAAATAAATAAATAAACGTGTAATCTAGTTTTTCAACAATATTCACATACAATTTATTCTCAAAAGGCAGGGAGTATTAGGTACATGTTTGTAAAAAGAGGAGACTCTGTCAGTTCTGTAGTGATTCCTGAGATTTTGCATGGGGGCGGGGTGGGAGTCTGTGCCAGAGGACACATTGCAGGTCATTCCCCAGGCACCATTTACCTTAGTTTTTTGAGCTGACTGGGCAGAAACCCCAGGGATCTCTGCATCCCTATCTCCTCAACACTGGGGTTTCGAGTGTGCACCAATGCACCCAGCTCTCTCTCCCCACTTAAAATGTGAGTTCTGGGGATTGGCAAACCCTTCATCTGCCATGCTGTCCCTCCAGCACCTCTCACTCTGTGATCTTGGGAAGTCATTTCCCTTCTCAGCATCTCCATCTGAAAGATGAGGGACCACTTCGCAGCAGAGAGGTACACAAGGACTGGCACCTGGTCCTGTTTGCTCTTACAGAGTCTGCAACATAGGCTATTCTCAGTGTGTGATGTCGTGAGCAGGTGATCGAATGGATGAACTATTCTCAGTGTAGAACATCATGTGCAAGTGAATGAATGAATGGATGAGTGAATGAATGAATGAACGGAAATGGAGTGGTAGTGTTGGAAGGGCTTTGGAAACGTGGCATACAGTCAGAGTCCTCATCGTGCCCTGGGCCAGAGGATCCAGAGTTTGTAGGGACCTACAGAGGCTGTGCTTCACCCACCAGTGGTTTCTGTACTTTAGTAGCAATGCAATATTGTTCTTTGTCAGCCATGGTATCTGTTCTCTCTCTCTCTCTCTCTCTCTCTCTCTCTCTCTCTCTCTCTCTCCCTCCCTCCCTCCCTCTCTCCCTTCCTCCCTCCCTTCCTTCCTTCCTCCTCCTCCTCCTCCTCCTCTTCCTCCTCCTCCTCCTTCTCTCTCTCTCTCTCTCTCTCTCTCTCTCTCTCTCTCTCTCTCTCTCTCTCAGACAGTTTTTCTACACAGTCCAAGCTATGTCCTGAACTCATTATGTTGACCAGGCTGGCTTCAGACTCATAAAAATCCACCTGCCTGTTTCCCAAGTATTGTAATTAAAAAAGCATACACCATCATACTCATGGGTTTTCTTTTTCCAACCATGACATCTTAAACACACTATACACCTTTAGCTGTTATCTTGTCTTCTCATTGGTAAAATGAAAGTGATTATTAATATTTAGTTCATAGGGTTGCTATGAGCATTCAAACAATCTCTTTAAAAATTAGCTCAAAATGGTAGAGATTGATTTTCAATTGCCTTTTCCTATCCCAAATCCTTAAAACTGGTAGAAAAAAAATATACACACAATATTAATCCATATTGTAGAGAACAAGAACGGGTGAGCTCAGATGGTGCACATCTGTTTTGTTTGGGGGTTGGTTTTCAGAGCCAGAGTATTACTATGCAGCCCTGACTTGCCTTGAATTTGCTTTGTAGATCAGGCTGGCTTCTAACTCAGATCTGCCTGCCTCTGCTTCCTGCGTGCTGGGATTAAAGGCGTGGGCCATTGTGCTTGACTTATCTTGGTTTTTTGAGACAGGATTTCTCTTTGGCCTGGAACTTACCAGGTAGGCTAGGCTGGCTGACCAGCAAGCTCCAAATCTGTTTCTGCTTTCCCAGTGTTGGGATTAAAGGTGTACCATCATGCTCAGCTTTTTTTTCCTAAGTTTTACTTTATTTGTATATGTGTTTTGCCTGCACCTTTGTCTGTGTGCCTGGTGCCCATGGAGGTCAGAAAAAGTGTTGGAGCTGGAGTTATAGATGGTTGTGAGCTGCCACATGGGTGCTGGGAACGAAACCTGGGTCCTGTAGAAGAGCAATAAATGCTCTTAACCTTGAGCCATCTTTCCGGATCAGTTGACTGGCTCTGTACATGGGTGTTGGGGATTAACTTCTGGCTCACATGCTTGTATAAGTAAGCACTTTAGCAATCGAGAAAGTGCCCCAATCCCGAAGCTTTGATGAATCTTTTGTTTTAAAAGAGAGGTGGTGTTGTTGGAGGGTGGAACCATTGCAATCTGAGCTGGGATGAGATGTGGCTTTGCAGGTGAAATGATTGATAGGCAGGGGGTGGGTAACCGACAGGGTAACATCCAATGTATTGGAATGTTAAGATAGGAATGACAGAGCCAACCAGCAGCCATCCCCACCCCCACTTCCTCATTTAACCAAACAGTGTGCAGCAGTGAGATGCGCAAGCTCTCCACTTAGAGAGGCCAAGCAACAGTCCCTCCCCACACCAGGCTCAGACAGAGACTGTAGAACAAGGATGAATCATACCGAGGTGCTGGGGACCCAGCGCACGAGCTTCAGGGGCAGTGGGTGAGCAGCCAGGGTGACTTATCAGGCCATAGGTAGACATTTAGGGCATGTGCTCAGAGGTGGTACTTGCTGCTGTTTCATGGTGGCCCAGGGGCCAGTATATCCAAGCTCAGTGTACCAGGGCAGGATCATCCCCAGCCAGCCTGAGGATATGGGGCCAGACAGCATGTGGAGATTCCACCTTTCTCTCCTTCCGTCTGAGCTGTGCAGATCTCTAATCATTCCTCTCTGGTTCTGCTGAAAGTAAAAGGGGGAAAGGGAACTTAGAAAGCGGAACTGGAATGTGTGCTTAAAAGCTTGTCCTATTTAAAGCTAAAGCCCCAGCTTTAAGAGAAGTCAGCATAGAGAAAGACTGTTTAAGTGGGGATCAGCACTGAGCCTAAAGCCCTTTAAGTCCTCCTGCCCTGCCAGCTCCAGGCCTGGGCGGGGGTGGGGGTGGGGAGGTGGAGGGGTGAAGGGGCGGGATGTGCTGTGCTCTAGCTTTTCCCTGTGTCTGCAGGTCCACTTGTTCATTCTGCTCAACTCGGACTCTCTGCCAAAGCACACAGGAAGGCCACAGGGATGGCAGTAGCGCTACTGGCAGTCCAAGTGCTGGTGAGGCGTGGTTTCACTTGTCACCTTGAGGTCTAGAATCACCTGAGAATATGGCCTCTGCTGGGGAGTATTTATTAGGTTAGTTGAGGTTAATTGTGGGTAGCACCATTCTCTGGGCTACAAGCCCGGGCTGTGTAAAAACAAGAAAGTGAACTGAGCACGTGCATCCATCATCATTCTCTCTGATTGTGGGTGTGATGTTATGTTACCAGCTGCTTCTAGCTCTTGGTGACTTGAGTTCATCGCTATGATGGACTGTCCCTTTGAACTGTGAGCCAGAATAAGATATTTCTTCTTATATTGCATCTATCAGGATATTTTATCACAGCAAGAAGGAGGAGGAAGAGGAGGAAGAGGAGGAGGAGGAGGAGGAGGAGAAGAAGAAGAAGAAGAAGAAGAAGAAGAAGAAGAAGAAGAAGAAG
>JANHMN010000013.1:53420168-53445275 GCA_030674055.1 Rhabdomys pumilio | reverse complement strand
ACAGGAACACAGGACAGGGATGCTGGGCGGAAAGCTTCAACAGGAACCAGGGAGCAGTAAAAAGGCGCAACTGAAACTAAGTATGAAAATGCCAAAAAGAAACCAGCCAGTTTGTAAGCTTATTAAAAAATAATAATTAAAAATATCTCAGTGCATTTACAGCAATGTTTAAAAAGAAAGCAGAAGTGGGGACACCCACCTCATCTGTCACTACTGATGACAGTCCTACCATTTCCTCATTCTAGGAAGGAGGCACAATTGTGCATTTGTTTTTGTTTTTAAACAGGAAATGTAAAAAGATGTTAGAGTTGGAAAATCTCTTCTTGTGGCTCCCAGTGAGAAATAAGGTCACTGAATGGGTCATTCTGGACACTGAAAGTTCCTGTCAGAGAGTCACTGGGGGTCAGATTCTGCGCAGTGACAAATGACCTCCCTGCAACTACACTGCTCACTACAACGTGAAAAAGACCTGTCGTGATGGAGCCATGAAGCATCATCTCCTTAGCAACGATCCAGTCAGCATTCCCCCCTCCATGCCACCCCCCTCTGTGTGTTTGTCTGTCTTTGTCTTTCCTTCTCTGTGTATGTTAAAACAAACCAACCAAACAAACAACAACCAAACCCCAACAACACCAAAACAACAGCCAAGCTCAGAGGTATGTCAGACAGGTAGAGGCAGCTCTATCCTTGGGGCTTGCAGAATGCCCTAGGCAAATTGGAGAGTTTTAGGCCATAGGGAGACCTTATCTTAGAAACAAGGTATATGGCTCTGAAGAATGACATCTAAGTTAGTCCTCTGGCCTCCACAAGTTCACAACACACACACACACACACACACACACACACACACACACACACACACACTTAAGAGAAAGAAAGAAAAGGAAGCCTTAAAAAGAGGCAAGCACTTTGTGGGCATGGAGGACTGTGGGATGAGATACATCTGACAGATCTGACAACATTGCTGTGACCGCGGGCAGAGCCCGTTGAATTGGACATTGTCAGATGTTTACTCGGAGTGAACAAAAACCATGATTATGTTGTGTTCTCTTCTGTAAGATGCAAAATGCAAAACCCATGATTTCATTGCAAGAGTAATGCTGGCCACCTGCACTTCGGTGAATGTGCGTCTGTCTATCCCAGTGAGCCTGTCCTCAAGGTCCAGCCAGGCCAAGCCCAGCTGTGTCCCCAGAGCTTTCCCCAGCTCCTGGAGTTATGTAGCCAGGCAGGATTAGTAGATGTTGGCTTCAGAAGCAAGACAGAGCATCAGGAAAAAAAGTGCGTTAAATATGACTTGAAACTGTATGTCCTGTCCAGATTTATTTTAGCCAATGTTCACAGAGAAGGAGAAATGGTTGGGGCGGATAGCTAATGTGGTAAAGTGCATACCTTGCAAGCCTGAGAATATGAATTTACACCCGAGAGTCCACATTAAAGAAACTCTGGGCCCAGTGGCTCATGCTTGTAACCCCAGAGCTAGGCTCATCCTGGGGTTGACTATCCAGCCAGCCTAGCCTATTTGACAAGTTTAGAGCAATGAGAGACCCTGTCTCTAAAACCAAAATAGACGGTACTGGAAGAAGGACACTTGTGGCTGTCCTCTGACACACACAGCACTCATACCCACAGAGATACACACACACACACACACACACACACACACACACACACACGTACACACACACATACATGCCCATACACGCAAGCACAAGAGAGGAGGCACAAAGCAGCCATGAGTGAGAAGATAGCTAAGCAGACAAGGTTAGACAAATACCCTTGCCATGGATGAGATCTAAGCTCTAGGTAGGCCATAGTCTCCCCATTTTCTTTCCAGTGCTGAGGGCCATATCTGAGCTTGGGTGAATGGTTCCTACAGCCCCTTCATGGCACATTTCCTGAACACTTGGTCTGTGTCCAACCCCAAGGTACTGGGGTGCTGTTATCCAGACCCAATGTCTATCCCCCAACAGCAGAGTTGAAGGCTGTGGCTCTCCAACGGATTCACCTCTACTCAAGGAAAAACCAATATTGTGGAAAGTGTGTTAGTTTTCAGTGTGGCAGCTGAACGGGAAGTGATTTGTTTCCCCTGTGTGAGTGTCATTTCCTCTGCATTTTAATCATCACTCGGAGAAGAGCACACACCCTCATTCACTGTCAGGTTAAGAACAGGGGCTAGAGCAAAGGAAAGGTGCTCGCTGCTCAAACACAGGCTCCTTCGCCCCTAAGGTGAGCATGTGTGCACCTGTAGTCTAGGCGGTAGGAGAAGGTGAGCATGTGTGCACCTGTAGTCTAGGCAGTAGGAGAAGGTGAGCATGTGTGCACCTGTAGCCTAGGCGGTAGGAGAAGGTGAGCATGTGTGCATGTAGTCTAGGAGGTAGGAGGAGGGGCTGGGACTGGGTGGAGACCAGGGGGTCCTTAGGGCTGGATTCTCAGCAATCTTAAAAGAAAGGTGGAGAGCTTCATTCCTCCACTAGGACAGGGCACATTTCTAGTGTGTGGCGGGGTGCTAGGTGTATAAGATAGGCAAGCACTGCATTCTAGGGGAGTAGGGCAAAGAGTCACAGTCACAGTCCTAAGTTAGTGAATCAAAAAAGGCATGCTGGGGTGTTGAGTTAAGTTCTGGTTTTGTCTTCCAGTCCCATCTCCCAGAAATAAGACTTAGACTTAAATTATACTTACAAATACCTTGTTCACAAACTAGGCTCTACTCTGCTAGATTACAACTAAATATTTATTTTAACCACATTTTGCCCTATGGCTGGTTACCTGAGCTCAGGTACCATGTGTCCATGCATCTGTCTCCTCATCTCTTTTGGGGCTCCTCCCTTACCTCCTTCTCTCCCAGAATTTTTTCCTCCCAATGTCCCACCTCTATTTTCTGCCTAAGCCATAGGCCTTAGGCTTTTTAATTGATAGGTGAGGTGGCAGCCATACAAAATGATCTCTCTGTCATGCCAAGTAGCTGGGTCTCTGTGTGTTTGTGCTTCTGTGTGTACGTGCACACCTATCTTTAGAAAAGATATATTCAGAGTCCCAGCTGTGTACAGCCTGGGCAAAGCTGTGATGTACGGAGTCAGAGAACCATCTCTATCCATCTAGGTATGTACCTACACACAGTCACTTGGGACTTAAAGACTCAAATGGCTTCACAATTGGATTTTGGGTATGCATGATGGATTTGGATAGAAGAAGAGACAGAAAAAAAAAATGGTAAGAATAAGGAAAGACCCATCCTGAAGAAGCAGAAGGAACATGGGAGAGGGGAGGCCAGCTATGGCAGAATTTCAGTTGATCCAGGTTCCCAGCAACATTAGATGATTTCAGTCTTTTTAATCTGAGCTACTTCTTCTTTCTGTACATGCAGTGTTAGCCCATCTGAGTTTCAGCTTGACTTCCCCTAAAGATGAGGGAAAATGAGCCTCTTATTATATGTATAAGCTATTGTTTATTACCATAACAAAATACCTGACAAAAGTAACTTAAGGAAGAAAGGGTATAGTTTAGCCCACAGTTAATGAGTACAGCCCATCATGGGGGAAGTGGGAGGAGCTGGTCACATAGAATCTGCAGTCAGGAAGCAGACAGAGATCAATGTCATATTTCCCTCATTTTCTTCCTTTTTATTCAGTCCAGGATCCCAACCCATGGATTGGTGCTGCATACATTTTGGATGTATCTTCCCATATCAACAAACACAATCTAGATACTCACTCAGCCTTGTTCAGAAGTTTGCTTAAGTGGTCCCAGATCCTGTCAAGCTGACAATCAGTATTAACCAGCATGCTTTGCTTATTGACAGTTGTGAGTCTTCTCTGAGGAAGAGTTTCTTTGAATAATTTGCCTGCTTGTTTTTAGCGAGCTGTTTCTTCTGATTAGGGAATTGCTCTACATCCTTATGTATTCTGCATACGAGTCAGGTCTGCATATCATAGGCGAGCTTATCTGTGTAGATTAATCCTTCATTTCCACAACATGCCTTGGGGAGAGAATGCTTTCAGGACTTTCAAGTTCCATTTAACAATCTTCTGTGACCTTGAACGACTTTTAAAACATTTATTTATGATGTGTGTGTGTGTGTGTGTGAGCTCAGATGTGCTATGGCTCGTGAAAGCCAGAGGGAGTCTCCGGAGTTAGTTTTCATCTTTCTCCTTGTTTTGAGGCAGGGTCTCTCCTTATTCTGTCGTACCACACACTTCCTGTCAGCCAGCCCTCAGGATTCTGGGCTATTCTCCTGGGTCAGACTGTCATCTACTTTAGGTGTGGTGAGGTCAGAATACCACCACACTGGGTGATTCCATGATTCCAGAGATTAAACTTGTGCCATCAGGCTTGCATGGAAGGTGCCTTTAGCTGATAAGTCATTTTGCCAGGCACATTTAGCTATTTTTAATGTTAGCTTCATATTAAAGTTATAAGTACACCAAACTTAGACATAGCCAACTGCTACTGAGACATTTATATGGGCCTTACTTTTCACCACGGTACTTACCCCATGCTCTGGCACAGCAACCCAGAATGCATACATTTGTCATAGACCCTGACACTGCTGTCCTAAAGGGTGCCATGCCTTGTGCCCTGTAAGTATGATTCAAGGAAGTGAACAGTCCTCTTAGATACCCTATAGCATTTATATGTGTTTATAGATCGTTGAAACTTTAGCAATGCTTAAAAGGGGCAGGAGGAGTTTTGCCTCTGTGCTTTGTTTAAATAAACCCTGGTTTGTTTGTTTGGTAGCTAATACAAGGATAATTATAGTAAACTTCCGAGAAGCATCTCCCAGGTTGGGTTCTTGCCTCTATAGGATCTCAGCAGTGATTTGTTGCAGGAGTGCCGGGCAAAGGGCGGTTTGCTTTTCTGCACTTCTGTTTACACATTGGTAAAGCTGGCAAAGGTCAGACTCCTGCCTTCACTGAGATACAAACCACATACTACACTGACGAAGGAGACTGGGTAGCAGGTAATCATCACCATTTATTAGTCCCCTAAGGTCAGGGATGTTTAGGTTACTTCTAACTTCTAACAATAGCCTGGCCAGACCAGTGGGATTGCTTTCTTTGAAAAGAGCAAGTAGTTATCGGCCCAGGGCCACATAACCAATGTGGATAGTAGAGCCACTCACGGTGGCTCTAAGCACTATTGTTGGGTGGTCTTCTCGATCCACTATGTTTTAGGTTCATCACGGATTGAGAGGTCAACAAAGACACAGAGAAGAAACGAGGAAACTGTCATCTTGAAAAGTTTTCCTTATCTAATTGTGTGCCTGAGGTTGATCTCCTCAATCTTCTTATATCTTATTCTTTGAGACAGGCTCTCTCAATCAAACCCAGAGCTCACTGATCAGACTTCTCTGAGTAATCAGCTTGCTCTGGGGTTTCCCTGTCTCTGCCTTCCAAGGCTAGAGTTACAGGTGGATGGTTTACCTGGATTCTGGGGATCTGAATTCCTTGGGCTTGCATAGCTTTAACCGTCTAGCAACATACTCAGCCCAGGCACGACCACGCCCCCTGCCCTGACCCACGCGCCCTTCGCCCTTTGGAGGACTTCTTTTTCTGGTGGCAAAAGAGTAGAACTGGTTTACAAACTGTCAGAAGCTTTCTTGCTCTCCTGGAGCCAGCAAGTGAGCAAGTAACTGACTCACTGCTGAGACCCCCTCAAAAGATCTGTGTCAGTAGGTTTGGAAGTTGGGGTGAAAGGAGGGGGGTTCTTTTGGAGAGCTCTTAGGATACTTGTCTTCCCTGGTCTGCACAGATAGCCACAAAGAAACTGGACAGACCCAGGGAATGCTGTGTGGGCAGCTGTGCTCAGCACAGACTATGAAGGGCTTGTCCTGAGCCCCTTTCCCCACTCTAAGCATCTTTCCCTGACCTGGGTGTGCAGGCACGCACATGACCCAGTGTATTCTTTACTTTTCTTATTAATACAACAAAATACTTGATGAAAACAACCCAAGGGGGAAAGGATTTAGTTTGCACGCAGTTGGAAGGTATAATCCATTATGGTGGGGGAAAGGCATGAAGGCAGAAGCTTGAAGGGGTCACAGTTCACAGTCAGAAAGCAGAGAGAAATGGAGGGGAGTTTTCTTCATTTTGTTTAGTCTGGAACCCATCCTGATGGAATGGTACCACTCACATTTAGGGTCTTCCCAGATCAATGTGCTCAGACTCTCTCATAGACATATCCAGAGAGCTGCATTCTAGGTGACCCCAGATCTTGTCAAGTTGTTAACCAACACATCCTGTTTGCTTGGGATAATCAGAGTTGATGTGTATTTCTTGGGTATAGTTACTTTTCTTCTTATTACTAAAATCTGTCCCATGTTTGACATTCCAACAAAGAGGCTGAGGTAGAGGCATACATGAGAGAGTAGCTTGAAGGTACCTGTAGGACTAGGTATGTGCTGGAGTTGTCTCTCAGAAGAACAGACCATATATTAATGGTATATGATGTCTCTTTTAATTACAAGTGATCTCTGATTGGATTTATTTATCTATCCATTTATTTTATTGAGACTGGGTCTTATGCATTCCAGATTGGCCTAGAATTCAGTATGTGGTTGAGGATGAACTTGAACTACTTATCTTTCTGTCTTTACTTCCAGGATATGCTCTCACTTGCATGAGCTCTCTCTGTCTTTGTCTGTCTCTGTGTCTCTCTGTCTCTGTCTCTCTATCTCTGTCTCTCTGTCTCTCTCTCTGTGTGTGTGTGTGTGTGAGTGTGTGTGTGTGTGTGTGTGTGTGTGTGTGTGTGTGTGTGTGTATAGGCCAGGATCAACTTTAGATCTTTGGATGTCTTCCTCCATCATGCTTCATCTAATTTTTTTGAGATAGTGTCTCTCACTGAACCCGGAACTCACTTAATTGAGGGAGGCTGGCTGGCCAGCAAGCCATTGAGATTATTCTGTTTCCACTCAAGTGCAGCGACACTAAAGTTACAGGTGCGCACTTTTATGTGGGTGCTGGGGATCGAAGTCAGGTGCTCATGTGGCAAACACTTTATTGATTGAGCCCCAGGTCCCCCGAAAAATCCTTAAACTCTCTGGATCATACACACGTCCCTTGAAGCTAGGTATGCATGTATCAGGTGCAAAAAGAAGCGTTTCCCCTAAGTCATACTATCTTAGCTGTTGTACAACAACACACAGCAACTTCCCCTTCCACATAAGGTAGCATCTCCATTGGTGTAATCCTTGTTCAGTCCTGTGTTGATGAGGCAGCCATGTTGACAAGGCTTCATAGGTGTAGATTCTCTGACATTTCTAGGAGACGAACTGTCACAGTAAACGTCCTGCTTTTCTGACTCTTACAGTCTTTCCTCTCCCTACGATCTTTGATCTCCTGACCTTTGCAGGAGTTGTGTTATAGATGGGGCTGGGCACCATATGGTAACTTGTTCTTTGTATTTTAATCCATTGTGGTTTTCTGTAATCGTCTCTGTCTGTTGCAAAGAGACTTTTTCTTTTTTAGATAGGGGTGGGAACTATATTTACATGTGGGTATAGATATTTAGAATGTAAGTAGGAATTGTTCTGGTTTGGTAAATGGCAGTTGTAGGCTCTCCCTTAAGATCCATGACTTCACCAGCATCAGGTAACTGGCTACTTGATTTCTAGTACCAGGCACGATTTCCCTCTTGTTAACTGTATTTTAAGGTCAATTAGAGAAATGATGATTTCTGCAAAGGTACCTGTGCCTCTATTATAGCCTGAGGGATTTTGTACCATGGTGGTCTCATTGTTTTAGTTTATAGGCATCATAGCTGGGTAGGTTGCTTCCCTTCCTTGAAAACTTGCATGGCAAGTTCTGACATCACAACAAAAGATTCTTAGATGCACGTTGCTAAGTGAAAGAGGCTGAAAAGGTTATATTCTGGCTATGGTTCTATTCTGATAATCAGAGGAGTATCGATGCTGAAGAGATGATGCTGCAGTTAAGAGCACCGGGTACAATGTGAGATGACCCAGGTTTGATTCCAATCACCACATGGCGGCTCAGGACCACCTCTAATTCCATCCTTAGGGAATGTGACGCACTCCTCTGGCCTCCTTAGGCATCAGGAATGCATGTGGTGTACAACGTACACAATGGCAAAACACTTGTACACGAAAAGCAGAACATTATTTTTAAGAAAAATAATATAATTGTTAACAAAGATGCTCAAATAGATAATATTCTGCAGCTCTTGGACTATAAAAGAAACTCAAGGAGGGCTGGAAAGACAGCACAGCCATTGAAGACTAGATTGACAACCTAAAGTATAAAAGAATCATGAGGAAATCCTGTTTCTCTGCAAGAAAAAATTTACCATTCCTAGCATGTCTATACAATGAACATTGCTACCTCAGAACAACCAAACCCAGAACACTGACAGCACCCAGAAGCTAGTGGGGGTGTGGACAGAGTGGCTGGATCTGGCCTTTGCTGGTAAGAATGCAAAATGATTCAGCTACTTTAGAAAATAGCTTGGGGAAAATCTTTTAACACTGAATTTATTCTTGCCGTTTGGTCCAGCAAATTGCACGTCTTAATACTTCTCCAAAGGAGTCTATACCTTATATTTATAAATACCTGAATACCAGCTACTTTCAGCTATCTTATTTACAATTATCCAAAATTAGAAGCCAAGAAGATGTCCCTTAATAGGTGAGAGGGACAGCTGTGATGTTTCAGACAATGGGATGCTATACAGTGCAGAAGGACATGAGTTACTAAGCCACGGAAAGATACAGGAACCTTGCCCTCCCCCATGCCCTGTGTCTGTTATGCCTGTGTACTATGCATATTTTGAGTGTCAGTGCATATGGAGGCTAAAGTTGATGTCAGGAATCATTCCTGATTGCTTTTGCACCTTAGTCACGGAGGCATGTGACTCAGTCACATCCAGGTCTTGGTAAGACAGCTCACTAGCCACCTAGCTCTGGGCTCACTAGTCAGCTAGCTCTGGGGACACTGTCTCTACATTTTAAGACTGGAATTACAAGCAGACTGCCACACCTGCCCAGCATTTATGTGGGTTCTGTGATCCACACTTTTGCCCTCAGTCTAGCGTCACAAGTGCTTTAACCACTGATCCATATCTCTACCTATGTGACAGAAGTGAAGGAGGGATCTCAAATACATATTACTAAGTGAAAGACATCAACCTATAAGGGTCATGTACTGTGCAGTTCCAATTCTATGACATTCTGGAAGTGGCACACCGGTGTGGAGTGTGAACAGGTCATGTGTTGATGGGAGTTGGGGATGAGAGGGGTGAATAGCTGGAACACAGGAGGCCGTGAACTGCCCCATGTATGGTATGCACGATGCTATAATGGTGAACACGTTACTATACACTTGTCCAAACCCATGAAATGTACATCACCAAGAGTGAGCCTAGTAGAGAAATGAGATTATCGGGTTAATCAACTGTAATGAAGGGCCACTCTGCTGCAGATGTTGATGGAGGGGAAGGCTACGTGTCATGGTTAGGGTTGTCAACCTGATACAACCTAGAATCACCTGTGAAGGGAATCTCAGTGAGAGAGGGTCTAGATCAAGTGGGTCTGTGTGCATGGCTGTGGGGATTGTCTTGATTGACTTAGTTGATGGGAAAAGACTCAGTGTGAACGTGGGTGGCCCCACTCCCTGCCGTTCAGCCCTGGATTGCAAGAGAGTGGACAGAGCTAGCTGTACACCAAGTAGACTTCATTTTCTCTGCTTCTGATGTGACTAGTTCCCTTAAGCATTCGCTATTGTGATGCTTCCATTATGATGGACTGAAATTTGGGGTTGCGAGATAAAATAAGACCCTTCTCCCGACACTGGTTTTTGTCCAAGTAATTTAATCACAGCAACAGAAACAAAACCAGGACACCATGCCTGAGGGTGAGCGGTAGGTTCATGGGGAATGACTGTGTCTTTGGCTCAGTTTTGTTGCAAACCTAAAACTGGTCTAAAAGGACCTGGAAAGATCAAGGTTAAGCACGTTCTGCTCTGCCAGAGGACCTGTGTTTGGTTCCTAGCTCTTGGATGGATCAACACTGCCTGTGACTCTGGCTCCATGGGATCTGAAACCTGCTTCTGGTCTCTGTAGGCACCTGCATTCACATGCACATATCCAATGCATGCATGCACACAATTTAAAACAAATTAATCTTTAAGAAGCTGTTTTGAAACATAAAGTCTATTAGAAACATACATTGTTTCTCTGCCTCCTCTAAATCCAGGTCCACAGTGCACATACTGAGCCTTTGTGCGCTCTCTCTCTCTCTCTCTCTCTCTCTCTCTCTCTCTCTCTCTCTCCTCTCTCCATATTTGTTGCTTCCCAAATACTGTCCTAAAAATAGTTTTCTTGTAATTTTTGGGTTCACAATTTTTGTATGTGTGTGTTCATATGTGTGGCTGCACATGGAGACCAGACAACAACCTTGGGTGTCAGTCCTCAAGATACTGTCTACCTTGTTTTTTTGAGACAGAATTGCTCACTTTTACCTGGAATTTGCTAATTTGCTTAGGATGGCAGCCCTAACCTGCACAGTGCATACACTCTTTCCCCACTGCCCCCTGCTGTGTGTGGTGTGAGTTTGTGTGTGTGGAAGGGTGATGAGAGACTCACCTTGGCTAGAATTCCTCGGGAGCTGTCCAGCTCATATTTTGGTACAGGGTTTCTCACTGGCCTGGACTCCACTGTCAATTAGGTTGGCTGGCCAGTAAGACTGCATCTTTATTTGGGTTGTGGAGATGGGACTAGAGCCTCAGCATTCTTTCTTGATGTATGGTTGTTCTGAGTCTTTGATCCTGGGGATCTAATTAATTCCTACATAGATTTGAGGATAACATGTACATATTTGGTTGTCTTTTCATTTATAATTATGCCAAAGGCATCACTTTCCTCCTATCTCCCAATTGTTAAAGATTCTCCAAAGGCTTCTTTTACTGCTCTGTCGGCATGGCTGGCTATTTCTCAGTGAGGAACATTTTTGTTGCTTTGTATTTTTCTGTCATATTTTGAAACACCAGAAGCCCAATGAAGCAGAATCTTCTATTCCCAGGGGCTGACTGTAATAGAATTTGACTTCTGCTCATTTCTTTCCTCAAGGAGTGTCGGAAGAAATTGCTTTGACAGGCCTGGAGATGTGGATCAGTAGGTAGGGTACTTGCCCAGTGTGCATGATGCTCTGGGCTCTGTGTATAGTACTTTGTAAACTGGGCATAGTCGCATAAATTTGTAGTCCCAGCATTTAGGAGGTGGAGGCAGGAGGATCAGAAGTTCAAGGTCATTCTCAGCTACATACTAAATTTTAGGTCAAGGGACATATAAGATTTGGGAAGAGGGAGAGGGGATAAGGGGAGGGAAGAGAGGGAAATACTTACTGTGGGAGGATGGTAGACAATTGTGAAATTAGGAAAGAGACCATGAGGTAAAGCTATATTCAGGAGAATGCTGTTTTAGAAACCCAGGCTGTTTAGATTTTGTTTGCTGGACTCATAAATGGGGCATAGGTTTATAATGCTTATGTGCATGTTCATGTGTGTATATGTGTGTGCATTTAAGTGTGTGGTGTACATGTGTTTCTCGTGGAGGTCAAAGGTCAACCTTGGATATCTACCTCAGTTGCTCCCCATTTCATTTTTATTGGTCTGGAGGTTATTGACTTCTTTAGTCAGTCTGGCTGGCCAGCAAGCTCCAGGGTTCTTCTGTTGGTGCTTCTCAAACATTGGCATGAGTCATCCATGTGCCACGCTTTATATGTGTTCTGGGATCTAACATAGGTCTCATGTTGATAATTTCAATAGTATTTTCCATTCCCGGTGTTTGGTGCTTGTGAGGGCTGGTTCTTTGCTTGTCATTTGTTGGTGACCAGCTGCTGAGCCCTCTTCTTGCCACAATAGGAAGACTAATGGGCCAGGAAGAAGTCCAGGATGGGGAAACCAGATATAGCCAGGTGACATCCAGAAGGGCTCCAGGGATCAAGATGGGCCATTGTGAAGGCTGGCTGAGTTTTCTGTTTTTAGGTCTCAGTTTCTCCATTTGTACAAGGACACGGTGGAGAGCCTGCAGGAGTACTTTCTGAATCCCACTATCCCTGGGACCCTGTCCCAGCTACCTTTGCTCCTCTGTCTACTGTGAGTGTTCCACAGGTTTCTCACCCTGGTTCCCGTCCATGCTGGACACATCTAAGTCCCCAGGAGCACTTATTTCTGTCCAGCTTCACCTACAGCTCCTGACAAACTTCCAGGGTACCAAAGTGGCTGGGAACTGGCCACACCCCCTGGTATGGCTTCGGGTAGAGGCTGTGGATACCAGCATACTCCACAAATATATACAGTTGGCTCTTCCTATTGGTGGTTCTGCATTGTAGGACTGACAACGTTCAGGGAAAATTTTCATCTGCAGTGAATATCTGCATTGAACTCCTTTTTCCTTGTCCTTAGTATCTAAACAATACAGCTTTTATACAATATTTGCATGTATTAGACATTATAAATCATAAGAAATGATTTAAAGTATGTGGGGGAAAAGGGGTCAGTTATATGCAAATATTCTGCCATGTTTGTATGTGTGCATAATCGTGTGTGTGTGTGTGTGTGTGTGTGTGTGTGTGTGTGTCCACTTAACGGCCAGAGTACAACCTGAGCTGTCATTTTGACACAGGGTCTCTGATTGGTCTGGAACTTCCCAAGTACAGTAATCTGGTTAGACAGCAAGCCTCAAATAACTGCCTGTTTCTACTTCCCCAGGGGTCTTTTGCATAAAAGACTTGAGTATCCTGAATTTTGGTATCCATAGAGGTCATAGCAAGTCCCTCCCCCTCTAGTGATGAAAGGTGTCATAGGACAACCTTATTTATCTTCCCGAATACTGAATGACCCTCAATCATTTTCCTACTACAGGATTAGGCAATCCTCCCCTCCCCCACCCATTGGCGGAAAGACTAGGATGCAGCTGGCTTCTTGGTTGTTTCATTTGTAAAATGCTAATAAGTTGGAGCCCCTTCCCTCATTGGATTGCTAGAGACTGGGAGGAATAATGCTCTCCAAATCACTCAGCTCAGTGCCAGGCACACATTAAGTATGTAGTTAAGGTTAGGTGATCGTTAGGATGATAGTTAAAGGCCAAACTAAAAAAACCGAGTGCTTAGTCGGCTTGGGGCTAGGCAAAGAGAAAGGGACAGAGACGTGCCCTAGGGTGTAGGAGGAGGCGGACGCTGGACTGCCAGCAGGAGGGGAATCCCTGGGAAGGGCACTTTCTCAGCCCGCGGGGACTCTGGGATTCCAGGGCCACGCACGCGTCTATCCCCGTACATTGACTTTGATTTTTAGAAAACACCCAACTCCTTCACCTGGTTATCTTTCTAGAGTTGCAGAAGGTATCTGCTTGGGAGGAGGACTTACGCCTCAGGGTCGCGGTGGCGCTGAATTGCCGACAGCGTAGGTAGTTCCCATCCCTAGGTGGAGTCGCAAGCACGTCCGGGGAGTCCCTGACCCGCAGCCCCCAGTGCCCGCCCTCCAGAATTCTTCCTCCGCCCAGTGAGATCCAGATCCCAGAATGGCCCTTTAAAAGGCAGTGTCGTGTCCGGAGGGGGCGGGCAGGGGGCCGCTGACCCGCCCGCGGCTGGTCCCTTCTCCCCGCCCCCTCCCTCCTCCTTTGGCTCCCTCCCTCCCTGGATCCCCGCGTAGCTCACTCGCTCTCCCCGCGCACGCTCCGTCTCCGTCAGTCCCCTGAGCTGTTCTAGTGCGCGGCGTGGAGCCAGGGCTCAGGCTGGTGGAGCGGCCGGGGCTGGAGGCTGGGAGTGCGGCGCGCACGGCCTCCCCGCGCCATTATCAGCGCTCGCTACGGGCGAGGCCGGCGCCAGGATGGCAGAGATGGGGAGCAAGGGGGTGACGGCGGGGAAGATCGCCAGCAACGTACAGAAGAAGCTGACCCGAGCGCAGGAGAAGGTGAGTGAACCGTAAACCTGCCACACCTCTCACCCTACCCCTGGGATCTAGCTGGTCACTTCCGGATGATCACCGCCAAGGAGTCCCCGGGTTTGGTCTCCTTGCAGTTGAGGTGCCCCCCTTCTCCCTACCTGTGCTCCAGCGTGGGAGAGCGCAGCTGTCCACCTTGTACCTCCCTCCCCCCATCGTTTTGTACCTTCGTGGCTCCTCTGCAGAGAAGTGGAGGCCCACGCTCCGGTTTGATCCTCGGACGCGGGGTCCACTCTCACCCTACCGTGGAGTCCAAGGGTCAGGAGGCTGGGAGGTGACCCCCGGCCCTCCAGACTCAGGCGTGCAATCCAGGCGGGGCTTGTATGGGGGAGGGAGCCTGTCTCACCGCTCCTGGGGCCGAACGAGTCCCAGACTTCTAGGGCTGTACTTTCTTTCCCAGCTGGCTAGTGCGGACGCCCACTGCCCTCTTTTTCCTACCGCCTCTCTCTACCTTAGTCCCTGAAGGGCGGGGGGGGGGGTGTCGCTTTTCTTTTTCCAAGAGGTGCCTGCGGCCTACGAAGGTCCCGCCCAGACCCGCCGGGTAGCAGATTCTGCACCCCTCGCCCTAACAGGGCTTTGGCGGTTCCAGCCGCTGGAGAGAGTGGTGGTGGGTGCTTAAGGCTATCCGGTGGCCCAGAGAGGGGTGTGGAGGGCGCCACAGGAAACCCTATCCTTGTTATTTGAGAGTATTCTGGGGTTTTTGCAGGGGAAAGGATCAGAGCTTCCTGGGACACCCTGACAGTGCAGGAAATGGAAGGATTGGGGGCGGGGGTCCTTCGCTGGCCTGCCTTTTACCCCGCGTCTTCCCTGGCTTATTGAATTGGATCACGCCAGCTGCTGACGCCACTTCCCCTGCCAATTCCGACTGTGAAACCTGAGATTGTACAATCTGTGCTTCTGCCAGGGATAGCCCCTCATGGCTCTATCTGGGTCGGGGCCTGGTGGGGACAGGGACAGGCTTGCCTTTTTCTGCCTGTCTTGGGCTGTTTATAAACAATGACTTTTGCAGCTGAGAGCTGTGAGCTCCCCAAGGATGCAGCCACGTGATGGGGGGTGGGTAGATCTTTCTTAGAGCCTTACTCCTTATCCTTGTGGTTACTAGCTAAGAAGGGGGTTACTGTGTCTGGGGAGGCTCTTGTTAATCCCCTGATCTGGCCAGCGCTCCTTTCCCCATCCAGGAGGAAAGCAAGAGAGATGAGAGTCGGATTAGGACCTTTTCTGTAGTCTGTGGGTGGCTAAGGAGACCTGGGTGACCTGGCTGGAACACTAGGCAGATACAGCCACCCTGACTCCCAGTGACCTAGTAATTCTTCTAAGGTGTCTGGAGCCTGCTTCCTACTCCTAAAGGAAATGAATGGAAATATTTGGAGTAAACTGAGACAAGTTCCCTACCCCCACCCTACGAAGACTAACGTCATTACGGTTGCTCACTATAGCCAGTGCTCACCTCTTCCCAGATGCATTTGTTTGTTTGTTTTTTGGCAGTAGCCTCCTGATGCAACTCTGGGAGCCACAAGCATAGGCTATGTTCCTTTCTCGTAGACGGCCCTGCATCCCTGGGCCACTGAGTGGCCATCTCTCTTTTCAGTGCCTGCTCAGAGGTTTTGGGCAGTTGGCTGACAGCTGGTTGGCTATGGAGCATGGCTATGTCTTGGCTGAGCCTGGGCTTCATAGACCTGCACTTGTCTTTTGCCATGTTTGCTCTCTGTCCCGTGGGCATTAGTTAGGGACCATTTGCCCAGGGAAGCCAAGACAGTCCAATGGGCATCCTGAGACAGCAGCCTGCTTTCCATCCTCTCCCTCCGGCTATAGGCCCTGCTCCAGAAAGCCCAGTGCCTCACCTAGACGCTGTCCTCTTCTGTTTGTCTTTCTGGAATCTATATTTGTCACAGCTTGGGTATACTGATTGGGCTGACTCCTCAGTATCTTCTAGTGGTGGTCTGTATCTTGTTCAATGCCCACTGCTAATGGGACCTCAGTTCCAGTGTCTTACAAGCAGTCTTGACACTGGACCTACCGTCCCTGGCCGAATAAACTAGCCATAGGGCACTTTTAATCTTTTTATTTTTATAGTCATAGAAGGGCATTTTCTGAGCAAGAATAACATCTGCCGCGATGGAAAGCAAGAGAAAGTTGGGGAGATAGCTCAGCTGGAAAAGTGCTCACCACACAAGGATGAGGATCTGAGCTGTACCCCCCAGAACCCATCTGTGAAGCCGGGAGCAGAAGTGTTGTGAGCTTGTGATCCCAGCTCTGTGATCAGTGAGAGACCCTGAGTGCTGGCCTTTACATACATGTGCGTACACAGAAACAAAAAAGAAAGTCTGTAGTATATGTGCGTAGGAAGGTGGCCCTATTCCCTCCGTTTTTTTTTCTTCCCAACTTCTCAGCCCTGACAGCCATGGAGACTCAGTGACAAGAAAGGCCAGTGTGCCCTTTGGTGTCATGGGGTCCTGTGTGGGTCATAGAGCCACCTTTCCGCTGTCTTCCCTAGTGGGCCTTGGGATGCTATCTCTGATTCACCTGCCTCCTTCACTTCCCTGGGCAGGTCTGTGCTTGTACCCCTCTTGTGTCTGTCTGGCTCTGGTGGGTGTTTAGTGGATGCTTATGTATAAATGTGGGTACTTGGGTGCTTGATCTTGAAGCCCTGGCTGGCCCAGACCCGGGAGTTGGCTGGTTGTGTTCTCTTCTACTTTCTGGTTGCACAAATGCCAGGTGCCTTGTCCTAGGTTGAGTCCCTGCATGCTGCTTCAGGCAGGAAACATATTGTTCAGGCCCACACGGTACTTATTCCCGTATTGCTGCTGCGTGCCCGCAGTGAGCGAGTGTGCCTGGAGCCTAGGCCCATGGACTTCATGAGGTCATCTTCCCATTGCATTTGGCTTAGCTGACCCTCTATAAATGACTGTGTCCATTTTTGGGCCTCAGAAGGGTGGCTGGGCAAAGCCAGTTTAGGGTGGAGGCTGGGTCAGATGACAAGAGGATTAGAGGTTGTCGAGCTGGGCCCTTGGGGGATGGGGTGGTTGGGGAAAAGGACAGCTGGGGTGGGGGTGTGGAATCTTGCCTGCTCTAGTCCGTGGCCTAGGAGTCCTCAGGGGAGAGTGCATGAGGGAGGCTGGGCTTTGCTCTCACAGTGTTGGGCCAGTGGTTGAACATAGGTCTTGGGTTATGGTGGGAATACGCAAAGAGGGAATGTTTCCTTGATGGCTTTGGCTGTCCCTGGGCATGCTTGGAGGAGTGCAAAGGAGAGTGTTTGGAACACTAGTGGGAGTGAGAAGTCAGGGGCTGTCAGTCCACAGCACATCTCTGGCATGTGGAGCAGACACTCAGTAAAAGGAAGGGGCAGCCGTGGTTATTTATAGGCCCTTGACCCACGGAGGTAAACTGCGCCATTATTCCTTGCTCTGTTATGCTATCCTGCCACACGGCAGTGAACTGCACTGTGTTCCTCTGCATGGTCAAGGTCTTCCCATGCGGGAGGCACAACAGACTTAGGGGTGAACTGGGTTTGAACATAAAGCTTCTGGTAGTGACCCCAAGGGTAGCTTGGCTACCTGGGGGAGCATATATGTGTCCCCTTTAACAGAATGGGCCTTTGCTGCATAGTGCTGATTGCCTGCTACAACCACAAAGCCTTTGCAACTGAGGTCATCTGGGCCACTGGTTTTACTTACACAGGCGTCTCTCCAGTCTGAGGACCCAGTCTGAAGCTGTTGTCCTTCATGAAAGGCATCTTCTACATCCCCTTTCTATCTCTGTGTTTCCCGGTACCCTGGAGAGCCTAGAGCCCTCTCTCAGGCTGGACCATCTCTTTTCCTCTCTCTGAAAGTCTCCGCACTGGGCCTCTCTCCTTGAGCTTGAACAGGCTCTGTTGAACCTTCCAGCCTAGATCAGATTTCCTGAAAATTCTTTACGTAAATCTCTGCAAGATCCTGTATCCTGTATGAGGTGTTGGGGAGTGGGGTTAGGGGAGATGCTCTAGAGACACTGGGCTCAGGAACGTATAGGAGAACTGTAAGCATGTCCATAGGGTATTCCTGACCCCCACCCCTACCCCCCTCTGGCCTCGTTACTATACTGGCTGTGGCAGGTGGAAGTCAGGCTATTGGGGGATGGTAGGTAAGGGAGACCCTGGCAGATGCCTAAGGTACAGGAATAGCGTGAGGTATAAAGGCCAGTGAGGATGGTGAGAATTTCAGTTCCATGAGAAGGTAGGTGTGGCCTCAGGGAAAGGTGAAAGACTCAGGCCAGATTTAATTAAGCATTGCATGCTGGGGTGGGAATCTATGCACCCCAGAGAGTCTCCTAGCAGCAGAGGCAGAGCCACTTCCTACCACATCCTCACAGTTCATCCTCTGAGGTTCCCTTGTGGCCTTCCTGCTCTGGCTTCTGCCCTGAGTGGCTTTGGGTCCATTCTTCCCCAGGTTGTGGGGCTGGGACAAGGAGAAAGCTTCAGTCCTCCGCTGCTGCATGTCAGAAATATGCCTCATATAGCTTGTCCCCTGAGGTAGATTTTCTATCCTGTATATCACCCTGGGTGGTAGCTGAGAGCACAGGGCCTCTAGGTCCCTCTGACTGGCTGCAGGACCTTAGTCAGGTGGCAAGTCCTTCCAGACCTCCCCACCGCCCCGATATGGAGAAACTGGAGATAACGATAGCTCTCTTCACAGGCATGATTGTGAAAACCAGAAAACCTTTGACAGATGCATGTTATATAGCACATGCTTACTGCATATCAGCTATGTAGGTAGACTGATGTCACAGAACCTCCCTGGGAACCCTCTTTCTCTACAAGGCCCACTACTCAGTTCTCCCTGGGAGTGTCCATGATAGGCCTCTGTAGACAGCTAATCCCTGCTGAGCCATTAGCTGGTTAGGGCTTAGGATAACAGCCTGTGTGTGTGCTGTGTGTGTTTATGTGTGTGGTGTACATGCACATAAGTAAGTGTTATATATAAAGGCAGTCTTGATGGCAGAAGGCTTGGACTTTGAATCAGATATTTTAGAGTTAACTCAGCTCCTGCAAATGAACTAACCAGGGCCCCTTTCTCTGGTCTTTTGTTTCTTGACACTGTTGGAATGGTGATGAATTTGCACAGGACAGGACCCGCTGTGTGCTAAGCACCGAGGAAGTGGAGCTGATGTCCTAGCCGGAGACATATCTGGTCACCACACAAGTGGCAACAGGAGGAACATGTTCCATCTATGGAGACCCAGGCCTGAGCTTGGGTCTTTATATGTGACTACAGATGTGGGTATGGCTGAATAGATGGGGAAGGCCAGGGGAAGCTTCTAGTTTCCAGATGAGAGGCCGCCTCTAGTTGTGGAGACTTCCTGTTGGATGTCTGGTGTGTTGTGTTCTAAAGGCGGCCTCTTTGGCAAGCTTCTTCTAGGTCTTAAAAATTGCAAAGAAAAGGATATTAATTTTAAAATTTTACACCACAGAGGGACCGTCTGAGACAGATATATATATCTTGGCTTCGGTGTTTGTGCAAGGCCAGGTGGCTGGGGGTGTCTGTTCAGAGTGGACCTTGTGGAGCATGGAAGAGGCACTTCACAAATGCTACCAAAGGTGTTAAAGATGACCTGGACTGCAGGGGACCACTTGCAAGATCCCATCCGAGCAACGCTCAAGTGGACGATCACAGGCTGAGTCATCTCCCCATAGCAACACTATGCTCCTGTCCTTGGGCAAATCATGCCAATCTCTGTAACCTCAGGCTTCCCTTCTGAAACAGGGTTAATGATACCTGCTTCCTCGGGCACTTGGAAAGTTGAAATGGAAATCTGCACAGATGCTGCTAGGCTAGGCCAGGCCCGAGAGCCACCAGTAGGACCAATTTAATTTCTTATTGTTCAAATGCCACAGAAGGGGATTCCTTGAGGGAAAGCCTGGTGCCTAGGCCTCTAAAGCCCCCTGTAAGAGGCTGCCATCTCCTGACTGCATATGCCATTAAGCCATGAAGGGGTCAGGGCTGAGGAATGGAGAAAGGCTGCTTTTCCTGCCCAAGGGAAGCTTCATCTAATATCATTAATAATAATAGCCACAAATACTAAATATCTATATCTTGCCATCATTGCTGCAGTCTTCTGAGTCTTAGTGAAAAAACTGAGGGGTTGCAAAGTGTCTTGGAAAGTAAAAAGGCACTTGTCATCAAGCCTGACCACCAGCATCCTATCTCAGATCCCTGGGGATTCCATGTGGTGGAAGAAGAGGGCCGACTTCCACATGCGTGCCATGGTACATATGCACGCATGCACATGCAACTACATGTGAATGAATGAATGAATGAATGAATGAATGAACGAACGAACAAAAAATGAATGTAAAAAATTATTTTGGAAAGAAAGAAAGAAAGAAAGAAAGAAAGAAAGAAAGAAGGAAAGAAAGAAACAAAGAAAAAGAAGCTTGATTCAGTGGTTGACATTTCAGAGTCTCTCTGTGGTCCAACCAGACTTATGGGTCACCACCTCCCCTGTAGTTGGTAGGAGAGAAGACATACATAGGTAAGATGGACTTTGGCTCCTGAAACACTTGACCCTTAAATAGGATGTACTCCTAATCTCACTTGGGGTGGAAGTTTATATTGTGTGCAGTAGACTAGGTGGTGGAAGGCCTGGGTTTCCAGAGCAGGACTGAAGGTGACAGCTCAGTCTCACAGTGGATGCTGGAGAACAGAGGACCTTAGTTTTGGGAACAAGGTGCCTCCTTGAACCTGGAGCTTGCTGTCAGTGAGACCCATGGATCTCCCTCCTCCAGTGTCGGAGTTACTGGGGCACACTGCTGTGCCTGGGATTTAGGAGGGAGCCTGGGATCTGAACTCTGGGCCTTATGTTTGCATTTGCTGACTGAGTCACTTTTCTGGTTCAGAAACACTATTCTAAATTATATACTGTATACTTTTAGTTTCCATCATTGCTACAAAATTCCTTTTATAAAATCACTGAGATACTAGTTTTACAAAATGTCCCGGGGAGGAAATAACTATGCTGTTGGCCCTATACAAGCTAGGAAATCTTTTCTTAGTGTGCAGCCCCTGCTCTGGTCCTGGCACTGCCCCCTCCTTCCCATCCCCCCCCCCAGGCCTGGGCCCAGGCTGCAGAGTAAATCCTGTCTCTGTTCTCAAGGGCAAGCTACTGATTCCTGCCTCAGTGGTGTCTAGACCTCCAGCTCAGCACATAGCAGGTATTATAAGCATGAAATTACCCCTAAAGGTCCTTAGAAAATGGATTCGAGGATACTGAGGGTGCAAATGTCCAAGTTTTCCAGTGGTCAAGTGTGTTACATAAATTAATGTAATATTAGCATAGAAACTAACTATGCACAACTTCTTATAGGCTGCTAGCTCTCTCTAGATGGTTTACAGTGGCCAGTTCGATGTGAACACATTCCACACCGTATATCATTCAGGATGCAACAGAAAGAAAAACCATCTGTGTGTGTTCAGACACCATTTTGTCTTTTGAAATGTTTTTGATATTGTTTGTTGAATCTGGGGCTGTAGAATCAGAGAGCCAGGGTACTTACTGTCAATGGATGCATGGCTTCTAACATCAGGAGACAGTGCTGATGCCTGACAGGCCTGGAGGCTACATTTCATGGTGGGGAGGAGGGATGCTTGCTGCAGCAACAAGACTAGAGGATGTTATCCCACCCTACTCTGCCTCCCTTCCTTTTTGGTCAAATGGATGAGTAAATAGCTTAGGCATGTGATGAAGTCAAATCTCAGCAAGTGGCTGTGTATCTGCTGCCTGGTCAGATGGTTCTTGTGGCTGGTCAGGGCTCTGTGTGAGCATACGTGAGTGTATGCATGCATATGTGTGCTTGTGTGTGTGTATATGTGTGTGTCTGTGTGTCTGTGTGTTGGGGTGGGGGCACTGCTTGCTTTTAGGTCAGATGATAAATAGGTCCTTGGTCCTCAGCAGAGGAATGCCCTATATGAGCAAACTTACAAGAGACAGAAGTACTGGGCTGTATGGACCAAGAGCTGGGACAGTGTGATTTGCTAGGCCTGAGACCTCATAGCTACAGCTGGCAAGTCTCCATCGTTAGAGGTGGTTCTTAGGCTTTTTTTTTCCCTTCCAGACCCTGTGTTTTTGTCTTACTCCCTGCCCCAGATCTCAAGTTTCTCAACAGATGGATCAGGTCACAACATGGGGTTTGGAGGGAGCCTCAGACTATCTCTGGATATTTCTGGAAAAAGGGCATTTGTGTCTCTAGTGTCCTTTGGAAGGATGCCTAGCTGCATCATCTTTCCACTGCAGCGTGAGGATCCTGCACTAAGCGGAGCCCCAGGTCATCATGGGAGTGAGTGGGTGGACACAGACAGCAGCTACTACAGTCTAGCTAGGGAGGTATTCCCCTGTCAGAGCTGCTGCAGATCCTAGACCTTTCATACTAGTACAGGCTCCAGAGCGGCTGCAGATCATACCACCACAGACTCTGTTCATTATACAGCCACCCTGGCACCATGGCAGGACAACCCCTGCAGACTCCTGCTCTTGTATGCATCACATCTGACCTGAGTTAAACTCTGGGGAGAATGTAGCTCACTTGGGCTGGGGTGGTTTCACTCACTGAGCACCTGGCCATTATGGGTCAGGAGGCTGAGAGGGAGGAGCTGTCCATTTCTCACCCAGTGCCCCCACAGGCCTGGATAATCTGGGGAGGCTGCAGAGAGGAGGTAGACCCCAGCTGAGCGCCTGGGCAAAGTGGCAGGTTTCGGGCAGTCACAGAAGTAGAATTTTCAAGGCCTGTTTGAGACGGAAAATTAATGCAGTTGGGAGGATAAGGCCTAAGACTGAGAAAAGATAAATGGAGTTCAGGTTGGGGAGATAACTGTGGCTTTGCCTCAGATTAGGGCTAGCTTGTGCTTGCATGTGTGCTTGCATGAGTGGAGGTCAGAGGCCAACTTCAGGTCTCTATTCATCTTTCTTTTTGATTAATTTTTAAGTTCATGAATTAATCTAGGATGCATGTGTGCGAATGAAGGTTTGTGTCATGAGTGTGTGGAGGTTTGGAGATAACTTTTAGGAGTCGGTTCTCACTTTTCACTTTGTTGAAGATGGATCTTCAGTTTCTGTGGCTCCTATGTGTCCTCCAGGTAGCTGGCCCAAGACCTTCCAGACAATTCTTTGTTCTTTTCTCCTCTCAGTGTGCTGAGATTACAAATACACATCACTATACCAGCCTGTCCGTCTGTCTGTCTATCTATCTATCTATCTATCTATCTATCTATCTATCTATCATCTATCTATCTATCTGTCATCTATCTGTCTATCTATCTGTCTATCTGTTATCTATCTATCTATCTATCTGTCATCTATCTATCTGTGGCTATTGCCTTTAACCACTGGCCCATCTTCCTGGCTTGCTCTCACCTTGTTTTTTTTTTTTTTTTTTTTTTTTTGAGATTGGCTCTCCCATGGTTTGGAACTGACTGGCCAGCTAAGCCATGCGGGCTCCCTAGTGAGCCCCAGGGAATCGCCAGTCTGTGCCTCCCAGAACTGGGGTTGCCAGTGTGTTCCACTGCATCCCGACTCTTGTATGTGGGTGTTGAGGATCAAATTCAGGTTCCTTTGCTCCCATGGCAAACACCTCACTGGTTGATCCGTGCTCCTGGCCTCCTGGGTCAAGCCCTTTAGCTTTCTTTCCCAGGTGTATCCGGACACATTCTGTCTCCCCAGCTCTTGTTCAACCATTCACTGTTTTGGCATCTTACTAAGTCCAGGCATGGGGATCTCAGGATAGCTGGGGAGAAGTGAGCTCTTCATTCCCAGGGGGAATAACTTTGGCCAGAGTAGAAACAAGCTATTTCTAAGAAGTCTAAGGGCCTGGGTTAGAAGCGGCTAGTAGGCAGCCTCCTGTATTGGTTCTGTGATGTTTGGTCCTGCTTATGCCTTCTTAAAGGCCTGTTGGAGGGGTATGAGGGTGTAGGGGCAGGGGGTGTCTGAAGAGGGGGTGGCAGAAGTGGATCTGGTGAGCAGGGATGTCAGGGCCCGTTTACCCTCTTTAGCCATTGACTTAGAAAGACATAGGACTGTCCCTCATTCTTGGGTCCTGTCAGGCTGTGGCCATGCCTGGCTGTAGGTGCAGGTCCAGGGTGGGAGATGATGGTAATAGATTCTGTCGTACGGAGGACTCTAAGGTTGTTGGCTGGTGAGGAGGTGGAGATTTCCACGGCTGCCTATGGGGCTTGAGGGCCGGAAGGGGGATAGGGTGACAGTGTGGCCTTAGCTGGTTCAGCCCCCTTCTAACAGCTGCAGCTTCTTTCTTTGGACCTTTTTCTAAGTTCAGCCTCTCCCTGGGACTTCAGCCAAGACGCCTGCCTGGGCTCTGGCAAATCTGGGTCTCACCGCTGAGCCCTGGGCACTGGCCTGACATCCAGAGGTATTCGTGGACCCCATTTCTTTGCTTCTGGATCACTGTTTTCCCTATTTCTTAGGTCCAAGAATGCACGAGCTATTCTGTTCCATATAGCACTGTCTGTGGGACTGGCCCAGTGATCAGACCTGTGTGGTGGGGTAGATGGGGGTTCTGATTTAGATGGGGCCATGAGCAGGGAGGTGGGGTGTGGTTGAAGCTGATAGGATGGAAGGGAGGAAGAAAATTTATCAACATTCTAGGGATAGTTGAGAAGATTTAACTTTCAGAGAGGGGGGAGAATTTGTCCTGCGGATTTGCTTGTTGTCTGAGTCTACTTTTCCTCTAAAAAGGGAGAGGAGAAAACCTATTCCCCACCCTGCCCTATCCCCCTTCTCTTGATAGGATTAATCTGCTCTGCCTCACAGAGATCCTGGAAAGGCCGCCATGGTCTGCAGGTAGCCACCACTGCAGCCATGTGTTTTCCCTGTGGTTGTGGCAGGTCTCTAGGAATTGAACTCCTGTGCTGTTTGTGGCTCCAGACTGAGGCTGCAGTGGAGGAGTCAGACAGGAGCTCTGAGTTCAGTCTCCCTCCTTCCCTTTTCTGTGTAGGGAAGCCCTGGGATTTCCTCCTTCCTGAGTCTCATTTGGGGCCCAGGTTGGTTTTGGCTAGAGAGAGGGGGGGAGAGAAAGAGAGAGAGAGAGAGAGAGAGAGAGAGAGAGAGAGAGAGAGAACACATACATGGAAAGAGAGAGAGAGAGAGAGAACACATACATGGAAAGAGAGAGAGAGAG
>JANHMN010000013.1:53341223-53409422 GCA_030674055.1 Rhabdomys pumilio | reverse complement strand
GTGTGTGTGTGTGTGTGTGTGTGTGTGTGTGTGTGTGTGTGTGTGTGAATATGGGCTATGGAGGAAGAAACAGTGGCTATACCTGTCACTTTAATGGTCTACTCAAGTAGAAAGCTGATGATAAATGACTTCAGCCAGGCCGAGCAGCCCTTGCTATCCTCTCCGGTCTTCGGTGGTCGGTTCTGTATTTATTCTGGGTTTCCCTGCAGTGTCATGGGCCTTGGCTGAGGCAGCAGAATCATCTGGGTATGTGAGGACACCCTGTTTGGCCCCTTTCCTCCTCAGCCCACGTTGAGTGGGTGGGGCTCCCAGCAGTGCAGTGAGATCAGTGGGGAGGGTCATTTGGTCTCTTGGGCTGTTTCTGGATCTTTCTTCTTGGTGACATCATGACAGCCTGTCTGAGACTCCCTTCTTGGCTGTTAATAGAGCTTTGGATAGAAGGTAAGGAGTCCTGAGTGCTCCAGGCTCACTGTCTCCATCTATTTCTTGCTGGTATAATACAGGCAGGGTAATTTATAAAAAAAAAATGCTTTGGGCACAATTGATGAAGCGCATGCTGTGTAACCCTGAGGGCCTGAGTTCAGATCCTCAGCACCCACTTAAGAGAAAGAAGGAAGAAAAATATTCTAGGCAGTTTGCTGTCATTGTAACAACTACTTTAGACAGTTGACCTAAAACAGAGGAAAATGAGTCTCTCCTTTAGTTCTGAAACAGCCTACTTGCAAGTACCCTTCTTCCCACCCTACCTCCATTTGCTGGAAATTCTGCCTCTTGGTTAGCTCTTTCCTCTGACTCTCCCAACTTTCCCTTTTAGCTTATCTATATTCCTTTGTGTCAGCCGTGGATAGCCAGAAACACCCTCAGTGCTACCAGGGACCCACAGTGGGCACACTGAGCACATGGGTAGGTGATTTTCACTATCCTTCTGGTCTTCCATTGTGTTCTGTCCAGACTTACTTTGAGTCCTTCCTGTAGCAGCCTGCTTGCAGGAGCCCCTCTTCCCATACCAACTGGAGATGCCATCTCTTGGTACAGACCCAGAATCCCCCTTTCTTCCCTGTCTCACCAGGCTTCTTTATTCTACTATGCCTACTCGCAGGAGTCATTCCTCCCACCAGGTCTCTACTCCCTGGGGACTCACCTATTGGTATGGACCAAATCTCCCTAGGTCTTTCACATAGCCCCTGCCAGACTTTCCTCCTAGCTCACACCATTCCTCTCTGTCACCCACTACCAGGGTCCCTGAAGCCACATTTATCTAGGATCTAGAAACCAAAGAACAAAATACCTACTCAACAAAGATAAGACTAGATATATCAACACCTATTTAAGGATACTAAAGAGGCTATGAATAAATCTCTTGAACACAAAGAGATAGTTGAACGAACTAATTAATGAAAACAATTAAAGACATGAAAGTAGAAATAGAATCACTAAAGAAAACCAAGATGGAAACAAAACAGGAAATGAATTTAGAATGTCAAACAAAAACTTCAGAGGTAAGCCTCACCAACAGAATATAAGAGGGGAAAGACAATCTCAGGCATTGAAGACAAGGTAGAAAAAATGGATACTTGAGTCAAAAAAAATGTTGAGTGTCAAACAAAACAAAACAGAACAAAACAAAAGACAAAAACAACCACCACCACCACCCAGGAACAAAACATCCAGAAAATCTGGGACATGATGGAAAGATCAAATGTGAATGTAGTAGGGATAGAGGAAGAAGAGGAAACTCAGGTCAGAGGCAAAGAAAAAAATATTTTCAACAAAATCATAGAAGAAAATTTCCCCAACCTAAAGAAGGAAGTACTTATCAAAACCCAAGAAGCATACAGAACACCAAATAGACAGGACCAGAAAATTTTTTTCCTACAACACATCATAATTAAAACACTAAACATACAGAATGCAGAAAGGATATCAAAAGCTGCAAGTGAGGAAGATGGAATAACATTCAAAGGAAGGCCCATTAGAATAACACTTGACTTCTCAATGGAGACTCTGAAAGCTAGAATGGCCAGGCTGAGTGTTCTACAAAGTCTGAGAGACCACAAATGCTAACCCAGACTTTTATACCAGCAAAACTATTGATCATAATTGATGGAGAAAAAACCATTTCATGATAAAACCTATTTAAATAATTTCTGTCTACCAATCCAGTTCTACAGAAGGCACTAGAAGGAAAACTTCAGTCTGAAGAGGCTAGCTATACCCAAGGAGACACAGGGACTAAATAGTACCAGAACAGTCAATTAAAAGAGGGAGAAAAATTCACACCATAACAACAAACTAACAGAATCAGCAAACACTGTTATTGGTAACTGTGATGGCTATTCTTGGTTGTCACCTTGACTATATCTGGAATGAAGTGCAATCCAGAAATGGAGGGCACACATGGGACCTAGATCTCAATGCGCACCTTTAATAACTGTTTTCCATCCTTCTACCCTGAGATAGTGGTGAAGTATGTTTCTTGGATGTAGTAGAAAGATGGATCTAGCTTTCTAATCTGTTAGTCTGTGTCTGGACCATACCTCCTGCTGGAGGTCTACATAAGGACAATGGAACAAGGAAGGGTTTGTTCTTCTTCCTCTGCTTGCACTTACTTGCCAGGACAACTGTTGGAGCTGGTTTCTTCAGGATCCCAGCTTATACAGAAGGCCAGCTGAAACACCCAGCCTCATGGGACTGAGCAACAACTAGACTCTTGGACTTTCCATTCACAGCTGGCCGTTGTTGGTTAGTTGGACTTCAGCCTGTAAGTCATTCGAACAAATTCCTTTTATATGTAGACTTATAAGTTTTGTGACTCTAGAGAATCCTGACTAATACAGTAACTGAATAGTAACCATCGAAATTCCCCACTAAGACACAGACTAACAGGTTGGACTAAAAAGCAAGTTCCATCTTTCCGCTGTGTCTGAGAAATACACCTTATCATTATCTTAGGGTAAAAGAAAGCAAAAAGTTATTCCAAGCAAATGAACCTGTGAAGCAAATAGGTTTAGCCATTCTAATATCTTACAAATCAGATTTTAAACCAAAACTAATCAAAGGAGATAGAGAAGAATACAACATACTCATCAAACAAAACATCCACCAAGAAGATATTTCAACCCTAAACATTTATATATCAAATACAAGGACATGCAATTTCACAAAAAGAAACACTACTACAGCTAAAAGGAAATATCGACTCTCATACAATGATAATGAGTGACATCAGTATTCCACTCTTAGACAGGTCAACCAGAAAAAAACTGAACAGAGAAATACTGGAGCTAACAGACATTATACACTAAATGAACTTAGCCTATTTACAGAACATTTCACCCAAGCAAAAAAATTTCCTTCTCTGCACGTCATGGAACTTTGTCTAAAACTGACCACATATTTGGACACAAAGCAAGTCTCAAGAGATGCAAGAAGATTGAAATAACACCCTGCATCCTATCTGACCACCATGGATTAAATCTGAGTATCAGTAACAATAGAAACAGAAGAAAGCTTACCAACGTATGAACATTGAACAACTCTACTAAATGAAAAATGAGTCGAGACATTGAGGAGGAAATCAAAAAACATTTTAGAATTGAATGAAAATGAAAACACAACACAGTCCTAAAGTGTGGGACACAGTGAAGGCAGTTCTAAGAAGCAAGTTTATAGCACAAAGTGCATATGGATAAAGATCAATAAAATAGGAACAAATAAATAAAATCAATACAAAGAGTCAGTGAAATAAGTTGGTTCTTTGAGAACATCAGTAAGATTGATAAATGCTCAGCTAAACTAACTAAAGATGAAGAGAGCAGATTCACAAATTAGAGAAGAAAAGGGAGCAAAGCAACAGACACCGAAGAAATCCAGAGACTCATAAGGACAAACTGTAAATATCTGTACCCCATCAAACTGAAAAACCTAAAGGAAACGAATAAATTCCTTGATCTATATGACCCACCAAGGTTAAATGAAGATCAGATAAGCAATTCAAACAGACTCGTCAGTCCCAGTAAAAGAGAAGTTGTAATTAAAATCTTTCCAATGAAAAAGAAGCTCAGGGCAAGAATGGACTCAGCATAGAATTCGATCAGACCTCCAAAGAAGAATTAATATCAGTACTCCTCAAATTATTCCACAACATAGAAATGGAAGGACCACTGCCTAATTCTTCTTAGGGGGTCATAATTATCCTGATCCTAAACCGAAGATGCAATGGAGAAAAAAAAATTACCAAATTTCTCTTACGAACCATGGGCCTAAGGAAAAATCAAATACTATTATTTTACTAAAAGAATGTAGCAGTAAAGAGACTCCTGATGCCATTCTGTAATAGTCATAGATCAGTTGCTCTGCTCAGCCATCACCAGAGATGGGAACTAACAGCCAGTACAATGTGCAGAGTGAGAGATTCTGGAGCACTCAGTCCTAAAAGGGAAGTCTTCATCAACTTTTCGCTCAGGACTCAGGGATCTGTCGGGAACAGGAAGCAGAAAGATTGTAAGAGCCAGAGGTGACGGGTGACTGACTACCAAAAACAGTGTTCTTCAGACACCACAAGTCTGATTCACACATGAACCCTTCGATACTGTGGCAGCATGCAAAGGCCTTGCACAGGTTTAAGCCAGAAGGGGTCTCAGTGCTGAAAAGGGGAGGTGGCCAGGGGCTCCCCGTCCTAACAAGAAGCTCTCTGCGATTGGTACCCACTTGTAAAGGAAAAATTAGTTTTCTCCAATGGATTCTCACTGGGAATATTAACTATATTTCAGGGCAGGCCCCATGCCCAGCAGTAGATAGCTAACAGAAAGCAAACTCAGTGGTTCTTTTGTATACTTTTGTCCCATATTGTTTCGTTTGAACTTTTAATTTTTGTCTTATTGGTCTTTGCTTGTATATTTAGATTACTGATTTGTGTGTATGTATATGTATTTCTTGGTTTTATTTGTTTGTTTTGTTTTTTAAGACAGAGAAAGAACATGTGAAATTCAGTGGGTAGGAAGGTGTGGGAGGTTCTGGGAGGAGATGGGAGGGGGAAAAGTCTGATTATAATATAATGTATGAAGAAATTGTTTTCCAATTTAAAGTAGCCCCTCAGAAAAACCAAACCAAACCAAACCAAACCAAACCAAACCAAACCAAACCAAACCAAACCAAACCCATAAACCCAAATCAGAACAAAAGAGGATAGGTGTATTTGGTGCCCAAGTTAGAAATTTAGAAGTTAAAATCTTCAGTCGGTTTTACTCATTGCTTTTGGGCCCAGTGTGAGCCAGTATGTCATACTTGGGAAGTGCACATGGTTGGAGAAGTTTCTCATTTTGAAGCAGACAAGAAGCAAAAGAGAGAAAGAGAAGGGGATAGGGTCCCAGTAATCTCTTCAAGGGCATGTCCTCAATGACCTAACTCTCTCTCATGTCCTTCCACATCCCAGTGGCACCAAGTCTTGTGATCAAGTCTTTAACAAATAGGTCTTTGGCAGATAGTTGGAGAAATGCTTATCCAAATTAATATGTACAAGGGAGGGTTTATACATCACTATGGAATACTATGCAATTTTACACAAGGAATGAGCACTGGTAGAATTTGGTATTGGGTCAGAGTCCTGGAACCAATCACATGTTGGTATTGAGGTGCACCACACAACTAAGCCACTCATAATAACCTTGATAATGGCGTCCGTTTTCCACCTGTGACTTGGAAAACCCTCTTGGCCTGGTTACCTTCCATTGGGTCTTACCTGCCCACAATGCCTTATTAGGATAAAACTTCCAACACAGGAAGTGCGGGCATACATTCCGACCATTGCACAAGGGACAGTCCTCATGATCTTTGTGCCCCGACCTTTCCTGACTGAGCGCCCTTGTTCCAGCCACTGGGCTTCTCAAGCTGATGGTCCTCCCTTCTCTTCATGTGGCAGGTCCTGCAGAAACTGGGGAAGGCGGATGAGACGAAGGACGAGCAGTTTGAACAGTGCGTCCAGAATTTTAATAAGCAGCTGGTGAGTGTTTCTGGAGGTGGAACAGCGTTTGCCAGGTAGGAGATGGTGAGGACCATATTTGTGGAGTAGAAAAGCTCAGAAGGGAGAATGGTGTGGGTTGGTGAGGTGGTGAAGGACCCTTATATAGACCAAGCAGTGAATCGCAGAGGTGTAGGATCAACTATCCAAAGCCATCCAGCTTTGGAAGTAGATTCAGATCACACTTGTCTGGCTCAAAAGCGTGGAAACACTCTCAGGCTATCCTTACCAGGACACATCTCAGGCTTAATTACGTAGGCAGTGTGAAGGAAACAGATACAAGGAAGGACTTTCTGAAGGGAAGACCCTGAACATCCCAAACGGAAATGACCTTCACCATCCCCTGGCTGAGGTGTTGGGAAAGTCAAGGCAGCCCGAGGGAGGCTGAGCCAGCTAGGCCATAGCCTATGGCTTCTTCAGGACAGACCCACAAGAATATGAGGCCACAAAGAATGGGGCAGGGCATGGGAGGTGAGGTTAGAGCTCTGCTAGAAATAGGGTGGAGTAGGCCCAGGCTGTAAGACTCCAGCTTCATGGTACTCCTAGTTTATAATGGGCCTTGGATAGCATTGAAGGTACCCATTGAAGCCTCTGTAGCTGGTCTGGAACCCAGGGAAAGGGTCTCATTGGCTTGGACCTGGGATCTGGGAGTGACAGCATGCTGGGAGAAAGCTGGAGGATGCTGGGAAGACCAAAGAACATGGTGGGAGGGGGTTGGTGAACAGCATGGAGAGAATGGGAAAGCAGGTCAGGAGGGTGCTTAAGAACAAGGCACCCTGGCCTGCCAGAGATATCTAGCGCAAGGGGTTCCCCAGGGCAGGTGTGGGAGCCACCATGGCTACTTGTCCTTCGGGCCAGTAATGGGAGGTGAGTATGTCCCCTGACAGGGGGTGTCTTCTACCTTAGGTTCTCCATCTGCCAAATGTAAGCTTGAAGGTCAAAAGCCTCAGCCTCTGAGTCTGTCTCTTGTGAGGCAGGGCATGTCCCCTCTTCCTGTTTTCTTCAGGCTGTGGGCAGCTTTGAGGCCCCTTTGGAGACTGCTATTACCTGTGTACTCACTGTGGGCCATGCGTAGCCTTGTCTGCCTTGAAGGCTTGCATTACCACACAGTTTGTGTAGTGCTTGGGATGGAACCCAGAGCTTTGTGCTTGGGTTCTACCCACCGAGCTAAACCCTCAGCTTCTGGTATTTTCTTTACTGTCAGATGAAGCACTGTGGTGAGGAACAGTTAAAGCCACATGGCTAGTTTAGGGCCCTGGGAGATTGAAATTTGGACTCTGGGCTGTTTCACTTCCTCAAGGCTCACCCAGCCCTGAGGTGGATGTTGTGAGTTTGGAGTGGGGCTGCTCATGTCTCTTTAAGGCAGGCTGGGCTGGTAGGGGGAGGGCAGTGAAGCACAGAGACAGGAGCTGAGGTCCATGTGGCCTGGGCCAGCAGGAGTAGCATTTCCTTTTCTTCGCATGGCGTTGATAGGCGTGGCTCTGGGTCCGGAAGGCACCTGCTGGGATTTCTACCTTCTTGTGTTCCAGAACAGGGAATTGAACCACGAGCACACAGATAGTGATAGGAACAGAGAACTCTTCTGAGTGAGGGGTAGTTTTGAGACTGTAGTTTTGGGGTGTCCTTTGGAGGCTATACAGGTTTGGACCAGCCTGGTGTATGTGAGAGATGACTTGGCAAGGGACTAGGGGTGGGGTGTAGAAAGGGTATGCGGACTGTTCTCTGTTCTTGAGGGAGAGAATCCAGGAGCTGTAGTGAGTTGGGTCCTCAGCCAGCCACATAAATGGGGTCATAGCAGAGCATAGGAAACCCCACTTTCTCCTGTGGCTCTGGCTGGAGCCTTCAGCATAGTGAACACAACTCTGTTAGTGTAGGGCTGACAATGTGTTCAGCCTCAGGGCAGTAGACTCCTTCTGTGTCCTTTCGAGGAGGCAGAGGTCATCTGCTGTTACTCTCAGGGTGACCCAGGTGGATGGTTCTCTTCTGACCCAGTTGGTGCCAGTCACAGGTAGTCATGGTCACCCTTGACTTCTACCTTGTCCAGACTGAAGGCAAGGAGCAGGTCGTGAGGCACTTGGCAATTAAGATTCAGGTTTGCCTTTCAAATATGCTTGGTTTGTTCGCACAAAGGTTCCTTACAACACCATGTTATGCAGAGATTATGGTCGCCTCATTTGAACAGACACCTCATCAAGTGGTGAACTCTTGGGCAGAAAATGCAAGCTTCTGCTGGGATTACTCTCCAGTGAGAGGTCTGACCCGGCGTTGGGTCCTTCAGCTGTGGCAGACTGGGAGGGTGGTGCTGATGGAGGGTCTAGATTGTCTTTGAGAGCGACGGTCAGCACCTGTGGGAGGAGCAAAGGTGTGGAAAACTGGAGCTAGAGTCACACGGTGGCCAGTCTCAAAGTCCCCTTGCCAGCGGGGATCAGTGCAGAGGCTTGAGTTGCCATCTCAGGAGCACAGCAGTACAATCCTGGGGCCGCCTCCAAAGTTCCAGTTTTCCTGTACTGTTCCAGTGGGTGTGAGATCTGGGCCATCCTGGCTCGAAGCATACAGCTGATTAATTAGCATAGAGGAGCTGCCTTTGGCTTGGCTCTTATGAGAGTTGGCTTGTGGTTGGCTCCTTAACACATCGTGTAGGCATTACTTTATTCAGAGTTACCCATGATAGTTTCACGTGTGATCTAAGCATGGATCCTAGGGAGACTACGTGCTTTCAGCCTCCAGTACTGCACACACCATTCAGCCCTCTAGAAACTCTCATGGGCTTCCAGACTGGCTGAGCTCTTACTTGGAGGGCTGCTCTAGACTGCTGGATCCTAAGGCTCACTAAGGTGCGAAAGCCCTACTCTTGGCTGTTTAGAGTAAAATCCTGTCCCTGAATGCCTAGCAGCAGGAGTTGGAGCTGAAGCCAACTGTCCTCTAAAACCACTAGGAGATGGGAGTCTGAATCTGCAGGCTTAGGGTGGGATTGAATAGAGGAAGGCCTAGCAGGGGTATATGGAGGCTGGCTGAACTCAACCTCCTTTAGCTCTGTGTTAGACCCTTACTAACACTCGTGGGCCCAGCTGAACAATGGCCTAGAACATTCTTCCCTAGCTGGACTCTAATGGCACTGTGACTGGAACTCAGGAACTTCTAGAGACTTATTGCCCAGCCGCCCTGTTTAGGTGCCAAGGAAGACAATTCTGGGTAGTCCCTTGCTCAACTGAGTGGTGTTTATCTGCTCACAGCTCAGTGTCTGGGAGGCACAAGGAGCCTTGGTAGAGCCTACAGCTTGCGTAAGTTGAGTCAATGCATAGCCCACCCAAGGGGAGTCTCTTGCTTTGGGTACATGCGTTAGAAGAGATAGGAAGGGGGGCTGAAGGTATGGCTGGGATGAGAGATACTTAACAGGGAGAGAAGCTGGGTCTGGAAGTTTCTATAGCATGAGGTGATTAAATAGCATGACCTGAGGAGCACACTCTAACAGTGAAGGATTTAAGGTGTTAAAGTGGGGATGCTTTGGAGTACTGGGATTCTAACTGTGTAGTGCCTCAAGACTCTGTGTCCTGCCTCGGAACACTTCTAGTTCGGACTTCTGTTTCCTCATTTAATTTGTTCCCAGTGAGCCTTGAACCTGGCTGTTCAGTCTTACATCTGACCAGCCTACATGCCAGGTGGCCAGCCTCCCTTTTCTGCATGATGCTGATCTGTGGATTTAACTAACTGCAGAGTGAAGATATTTCTAGAAACAGCAGCAGCAGCAGCAGCAGCAGCAACAACAACAAACAAGATTATACAAACAAAAGCAACGTAGTGTGCTATTCATATGTCATATGCAGTATGAATAATGTAGAGATGGATGGCATACAAATCACAGGAGGGTGCATGTGCGTATTCTTTGGCATTTCTTATAAAGGGATTGTGCATCCGTGGGTGTGGGTGTCTGACAGGGTTCCGGAACGGGCCTCTAATGTTTCTCGAAGTACAGCTGTCTTTTAGGGGGACTGAGACAATTTTAGAGAGAGATTTTGATCTTTTCACCCTCTCTGGTTTCTTTTGTGTGTTTTTCTTAAACCACTGCTGCTGGTGTCCTCCGCTGTGAAGCAGAGTACAGACGACAAAGTAACAAAAAGATTGCACCCAAGTCTAGCGTAGTGAAGCAGTGAGTTTGCTGGTGTGGGCACGGGTGACTCAAAGGCAGCTGTGCACTGAGAAGCCCACCCAGTGTTGGTAATGACTCACCAAAGCTACACCCCCTAGAGTTTCCTGCCTTGCAGGCAGTGTGGCTGGCTGGAGAGTCCCCTCCCCCCAGCAATTGTTACTGATTATATAACCTTGGGGAGGGAGCTTATAGATCTGTACAGTTCAGGAACTTTTTGGGAGACATTGTTACCAGTTACCCAGCTAGCCTGAGCCCTCCCTCCCCTTGGAGGTATTCCCTGAATCTCCCAGGCTTTGTATGATGCTCAGTAGGTTGCTGACCTCACAGCATCCTTGTCAAGTGGTGATAGTGATGGCGAGAAGATGGTACACAGGGCTGTGGGCACCAGGCAGAAGTGCAGGTCCCAGCAGAGGAAGAGGGATAGGTGATAGAGGTTGGAGCATGCTGGGTTGAGCCAGGAAGATGGCTCGTCCCTGAATGCCCTTCCTGGAGGTAGACCAGTATGGGCAGAGATCATCTTCAGGCCAGGGTGCTGCACCTTCTAGGTCTCCTGTGCCTCTGTCATGGGCATGTCTCTATCCCTGTCCTGCAGAGTGGGAGGGGCCAAGACGGTTTCTTCCTGAGACACAACCAGTCTCATCTCCAGTATGAAACCCACCTCCTGAGGCCTGACTTCAGAGCTCTGGGGCCGGATGTCTCATCTGGACTGTTCCTGGGCACTTGTGGTATGCCAGGCAGGGTCATTATTTGTTTTGTATTCTTGAGGCTCAGGATATATACTTCCCTTCTGCTTATCACTTTGGGTAGTCTGAGGACTCTCTCCTGTTGTGACCCTCCTGGTACCCTGGTCTCAGCATTCCTGGTCCATTTCTATCATAGGGACGTGAGGTCTAGCCCATGTTCCATCCTCTCTCCTGGCTCTGGGGTTCTGCTACTCTGGTACCTTGGGGAGCTTCTAGTTGGCTAACTCCTTCTCTACAGCTTTCCCTACCATCTTTCTCACCTGGGCTGGAGGCCCTTAGCATTCTTGGCAGTATCTCTATACTTCTGTTCTCTGCTAACTCTGGGCTTTTTGTTTTCTTCTTGGAGTCTGCTACTCTCTATCCATCAGCACCATAGTCCCTGTGAAGACTCACAGGAGCTCTTTGTCCTTGCTTTGGCACTGTGGGAGTTCCTGGGTGTTACCTAAAGTTGCAGAACAAGGTGCCTAATAGTCCTTGAATCCACCTGGCTATGTTTCTGTGCTCAGTTGTCACATATTCACTGTCATTTGAGATCCGAACTGCTGCGTTTGTGTACTCTGTGTGTGTGGTATCACATACATACATACATATACATACATACATACATACATACATACATACATACATACATACTGCCGGGTGGCGAGTGGGGGGGGGAGTGGGGAGGGGGGAACTGAAGGCCTGTATGCCACGCGCACGCACAAGCGTGGGTTTCTGAATCTTGTTGAGTGGTTGGTGATTCCCACTGCTCTGATGAAACTGGAGCATGGGAACCTTGACTGAGTTCGTTCTGCGACCGGGCAGGCACTCGGCTGTGAGAGGCTGCTGAGGCGTCCCCGGTCGGGGAGTGAACTCAGCCTGATTCCATGGGGGCGCAGGGCTCTCGAATGGGGACCCCTGGGCCCGGAGGCGGCTGAGGGCTGATTGGTCTCAATTCTGGGATTCCAGGAGCTCTGGGACTTTGGGAGCTCTGGGGCTCTGGGAGGCTGCAGAAGAACAGAGATGAGGAGTGCGCTGGCCCCACACACTGAGAGGAGGAAAGAGAGAGGGCTCTGGCAGCGCCCCATGTGAAGTGCTCGCTGCTTGTTCTACTCACACCCTCTACCTGTGTAGGGTGATGTAAACCTCTTAGGGAGGGGCTACATCCTATGTGACTGAATGGCGCAGATCAAATGGAGGTCCACACCACGTGTTGGGAGCCAAGATTCTGGGAGCGCGGCAGAATAGATGCCCGTCCCTCGCAGGGTCTCTGGGCTACTTCCATATAGTGCTTCTATCAAAAACCAAGACCCCTTTCATGGCCCCAAAACATACATACAGTGTGACATCACTGTGCAGGGGGCTTGTCTTCTAGCCATTCTTACACTACTGAGTGGTGGCTGGCACGTGGAGCTGTGGGGCTCGCAATGAAGGGAGTGGCAATGACAGGAACAATGGCAAGAGGGCCACAGCTGCTATTGTCTGAGGTTCCAGCTTTAGGGAGAACACAGGTTGGTGGCTGTTGGCAAGAGGGAAGCCTTGCTTGTCATGTGATTGGTAGTAAGAAGGTAAGGGTTGGTGACCAGTGTCCCCAGGACCTGACATTGTTCTTGGCTTTTCTGGCAGACAGAGGGTACCCGGCTGCAGAAGGATCTTCGGACCTACCTGGCTTCTGTTAAAGGTAGGGCACGTCTTTGTGTAAGGACCTGGGGCCATGGAGATGAGGTGGGTGGAGCTATGGGTCAGCTGGACCACATCTGCAGTGGTAATGACTGGATGCAGGGTGGTGTGTGGAACCCATGTACCGTCTCCCTACCCCACAGCCATGCACGAAGCCTCCAAGAAGCTGAGTGAGTGTCTCCAGGAGGTATATGAGCCTGAGTGGCCTGGCAGGGACGAAGCAAACAAGATTGCAGAGGTAAGTGTGGGAGAGTGGCCTTGCTTCTTCCCCCAGGGCCTTTTGGCTTTAGCTCCTGTCCTTGCAATGTCTCACCTTCTGATGCAAGCTGCACTGATTCTCTGGCACTCATACACAATGTAGACCTGGCCAAGTTGCCTTCCTCTTCTGCAGGCTATGCTTCTGGTACTCGTCATACTGGCCTTTGAGAAAGGGGATATAGCTGTCCCTGTGTGTTAGTCATACAGTCTCCCTTGCTGACCCTGATGTCTTTATTATTCAAACCTTGCTGTCATCCCAGGGACACTGCAACCTCAGAAAACCAAGGACTGAGAGTCCATAGAGCTTTGAGGTGGTAGGCTCTGGGATGAGGGTCATGGACTGTGTGGCTTAGCTCTATAAGGCACTCTTGTTCCTCTGTTTCAGAACAATGACCTACTATGGATGGACTACCACCAGAAGCTGGTGGACCAGGCTCTGCTGACCATGGACACCTACCTGGGCCAGTTCCCTGATATCAAGGTAAGAGACCTCTGGGCCTATTGTCTTGCTTGGGCTTGGAGCTTGTGAAAGGAGCTGGAGTCTAGGAGAAGCCTATGATGTAGGGCTGGCTCAGGTGGGAGGTGACCGTGGTCAGGTATCTGTTTAGCTTGGCAGTTTGTCTCTTCAGGACTGGCCTGTCTGTGACTAGTCACTAGCTGGCTCTATCTCCTATAGAGCACTGATGATATGCCAAAGAGATAATTTTACCCAAGTCTAGTTGAAGTTTTTTGGGGTTATGCCTACCCTAACATGAGTGACAGCTTACAAAGCTGCATCCCTGGAGCCCCTGCATAGCTTTTGGGCAGTGTGGCAAGTGAGAGCATCTCCTTTCCAGTATTACTACTGATATAACCTCAAGCAGGGGCTTAGGTGTGAGGATGTGTGTAAGACCCAAGCACATGTGAACCAGAGGTTCCTGTATTTGTGCTGTGTGTTTGGTAGGGTTTGTATTCAGTGTGTGTTGCCTGTTAACCGTGCTGGCATGTTTATATTAGCCAATGTTCAGAAACCTGGCTGCTTCTGCTGGAACTGAATATATGTTTGGAGCCTTGTATACTAAGGTTTCCACTAATGCCTCTGGGTCCGTAGGTGCTGTGTCGATGGATGTTTATGAGTCTAAGGAGCCTAGGAGGAGTATCTGGTTTATAGGACTATATATATATATATATATATATATATATATATATATATATATATTCACTGATAAGAGTGTATCAGGAGATCTGGGGCCTGGCTGAGGAAGAGGTTCAGCTAATATGGTCCTGGCTAGAGGTTCTGAAAGGTGAATCCCTATTGCCAGGAGAATGGGTGACACAGAGAGGACAGAGGGCCCTGCAGAGTGAGCTTCCTGCCTCCAGAAGGCTCTGTTGCCAGATTGGAGTCTGTACCCATATATGCTACTTCAGGCCTGCTGTGTTTCTCTTGCCTGCTTTCTCTGGGCCCAGCCTGGGGATCTTGGCATCAGGCCCCACTGACCCCTCCTCTCTCTGCTCACTAGTCACGCATTGCCAAGCGGGGGCGGAAGCTGGTGGACTATGACAGTGCCCGGCATCACTATGAGTCTCTTCAAACCGCCAAAAAGAAGGATGAAGCCAAAATTGCCAAGGTAAGGGCTGGGACAGGGTCAGGGAATCCAAAGAGGTTAGTCCAAGGTTTCCAGCTGTGGACGGGGATGGCACTGAGCCCAGTACCAGATAGTGGAAGACCCTTTAGTGGGTGCAGGAGGGTGGGGCTGTTGCTGGCCTCTTTCTGCCCTTTTGCCCTGCTCTGAGGCAGTTTTCCAGAATGAGAATAGACCCAGCTTGGGTTTCCCTGGCGTGGCACTATCTTGCTCAATGCACTGAGCGGAATTCTGTCATGGGATCCGATGTGATTCTGTCTTGCTGGAACAAGCTTGTGGGATGGTCACATAGTCCTGTGGTGTATGGGTGGGTGGTGGAGCCCTGTGTGCTAAACCCTTCTATCCTGCTTACTGTTCTCATAGCTGTTATGAAGTTTGACACCCCCTCTCTACACCCACTTGGGTGGGAGTCCCCTTATTTTCTCAGCCTTGGGGTTTGGGGAGGGAGAAGCTACACCTGCCGCAGGCCAGCCTCCGGATGGGGGCTGGTTTGTCTATCTCTGCCTGGGATTGTGGGCTTGGTGTTTAATTATCTATGTCTCTGTTTTTTTTTCCTCCCACCTCCCTCTTGTCTCTCCATTCTCCTTTGCCTTGACCTCTCCTTCCCTCCCTCCCTTTCCCCAGCCTGTCTCGCTGCTTGAGAAAGCCGCCCCCCAGTGGTGCCAAGGCAAACTACAGGCTCATCTTGTAGCTCAAACTAACCTGCTCCGAAATCAGGTGATACTGGCTTCTAACCTTGCACGTGCTGGCGCCTTCTGGTCTGTTATCCTCTCCTGGGTGTCTCTCTACCCAGCCTCTACAAGCTTCTCTGGGATAAGGGAGGGCTTATCTTCTTTCTGGGGTTTAGAGGCAGGCAGGGTCAGAGTCTGAGCTGGAGGCCTGTGGTATGGGGTGGGGTTTGGTGGAAGCTTTTAGATTTCTTGGGACGCCTATTTTAGAGGAGACATCTGACCAACTGTCTAGAAGTTGTGGCTGACCAAGGCCCCTACCCAGGTCTGTGCTCTTTTCAGATGACTGGCATCCTGTACCAGGGACACCCTTGAGCATCCCACTGTCTCTGGGGGCTCTTGCCCAGTTCCTCAAGCTGTTTGGAAGCTCCAAAGTTATTCTGAAGAAGCATATCTGCTCCCTATGGCAATCTTACTCCCAGGATCCCAGAGCTGGCTGTAGCTGAGTGGGGCGCTTAACTCGAGCCCTGGGGTAGTTAACCCAGTCTGGACTCCATGAAGGTGGTCCTTGCTACAGAGGACTCAGAACCTGGCCACCAAAGGAGACTCCAGGAAGCCTCTGTATCCTGGCTGGGATGCTAAGACCAATCAGGGAGACCTGGGGCCAGAAAAGTCATCCTTTGGAGGTTACATAAAGGGCAAAGGTTGGAAAGGACTTTTTACTAAACAGTGGGCCATACCACTACCCTGCCAGGGGTCCTTACAGTCTGCTTGGTGTCCCGAACCTTGAACTGGCTAAAGTTTGGCTGGGGTCTGCTGGAGATGAGGCAGGTAGATCAAGAGAAATGGACCACATTTTTTTTGTTTTTGTTTTTGTTGTTTGGTTTTTTGTTTTTCTTCCAATCTTGCTTGAGACTCAGGAAACCCTTTTTAGTGGGGATGAGGCAGGTAGCCAAGATTTGCCCCAGGAAGAGGTCGGATTTCTCGTGGACAGTGCCCCATTTTTCCGGGGCCACCTCCCGATTGATTTCATCATCTGCAGCCGCACGGATCAATGTTCAGGATGGGGAAGGAGAAGCTCCAACCTGACAAGGCTAGCTGCTTAATTTCTGATGTGAACCACTGCCTAACTTCTTGAAGGCCAAGGCTTGGGGCTAAGGATCAAGGTGATTGGTTATTCAGAGCCTGTGGGTGTGGACTTACAGGTCTGGAAACGCCCACTCAGCCTTGGGAAGTAGAACAGGAGAACTATGAGGATGCATGTGTGGCTGGGAGGGGCTAGAGCCGGAGCCAGGTGTGCGTTTGGCGTTCCTTCCCCAACAAAGTGGTGTAGTTGAGTGAGTTGGAGGGGCCCCTGGGACACATTAGGCCCTGGGACGGGGTCTGCCTGATGCTTTAGGGTTCCTGAGATGGGTGTGGGTTGGGGAATCGTGCTTGGAAGGGCCCTTACTTTACTATGGGGAAGCAGCTGGAGGCTGAGCCACAGGGTCACCTTTTCAGATGCTGGGCTGTTCCACCTTTCCCGTGGGACACCGCCCCCACCCCCCTTGTCCTTCCCTTCCTAATGGCTAGCTGGAAAAACTAGAGCAACTTTGCAGCTGCCCTTGTCACCAGTAGACACCAATAGCAAGCTGCGAGCTTCAACTTGGGACCCTAATCCACCCTGAGGGTAGACTTGACTTTAAGAGGCAGTGTATCCTCTGCTGTCTGTGTTTGTAGAACTGACTGGCTTTCCTATGGCCCTGGCTGGTCCTGGGAGCTCTCCAGACTTGCTCCAGCCTCTTGGGCTTTCCTGCAAACCAGGTCCAGACTCTCCAGTCAGCTCTTTGTTTTAGAATGGAGAGGGGTGTGGGGGCTGGGAGGTCTCCTGTTTTACCCACAGCTCTTCTCTGCTCTGTCACTTCTGAGTGCTTCCTACTGCGCGGTATTTGTGCATGCTTGCCTTTCAAGCGCTTCCTAAAAGGCAGGGATCTGAGGCACAAATCAGAGGGTGCAAGCCCTGACTTTGGGGAATTTAAAGTGGACTTGCCCTTGTTCTATGCTGTGTTGCTGGGGTCCTGGTCCTATCTGTGCCGAGAGACTTCCAGCTTTGATCTGACCTGTCCAAAGGGAATCATTTGTCTTTATGTCACCCTCCTAATTCACCTTTAAGTGTGTGTGTGTGTGTGTGTGTGTGTGTGTGTGTGTGTGTTGGCCAGAGGACAACCTCAGACCTCAGGCACTGTCTTAATTAGGGTTTCTATTGCTTTGATGAAACAGCAAGTTGAGGAGAAAGGGTTTATTGGGCTTTACATTTCCATATTACTATCATTGGAGAAAGTCAGGACAGGAGCTTAAACAGGGCGAGAACCTGAAGGCAGGAGCTGACACAGATGCCATGGAGGAGGGATGCTCACTGGCTTGCTCCTCATGGCTTGCTCAGCCTGCTTTCTTATAGAATCCAGGAAGACCAGCCCAGGGATGAAACCACCCATCAATCACTAATTAAGAAAATGCCTAATGGGCTTGCCTACAGCTTGATCTCATAGAGGGATTTTCTCAACTGAGATTCCTTCCTTTTAGATAACTCTAGTTTGTGTATCAATTTGCCATAAAACCATCCAGCGCAGGTACCATCTACCTTTATTAATTTATTATTATTGTTGTCGCTATTATTATTTGGTGTGTGGGACATGCATATGTGGAGGGCAGTTTGGAATCAAATTAAAAAAGCAGAAAAAGAATCAAACAAAAGCCTTTAAAGGTAAGGCTGGGAAAACAGCTCGGGAAACTGGATGGGCTGGAGTCACCCTTTAACCTAACTACACGTGCATAAGGACTTCTTTTTGAGCTCCAGAACCCACTTTAGATTTAAAGTTTAAATGTAAAACTTTGTGGAGCCATTTTTTTTCTTCTACCTTTACATGGGCCTCAGGGATTGAATTCAGGTTGTCAGGTTTCTGTAGCTTTTCCTTGCTGAGCGTTTCTGTCCACATAAGACGGGCTTTCTCACTGGCCCAACACTCACCAAATAGTCTGGGATGACTGGCTAGGGGGAATAGGGGATTCATGTGTCTCTTTGCTGGGACAACACGCACCACCAGGCCCTGCTTTGTGTGTGTGTGTGTGTGTGTGTGTGTGTGTTTGTGTGTCTGTCTGTCTGTCTATCACCTTTGGGAGGGTACCCTCAGGGGCTAGAAGAGGGAGTCAGATCACCTGAAACTGGAATTAAAAGGGATTGTGACCTTCCTGATGAAGGTGCTAGAACTGAATCTGGGTCCTTTGGATGGGCAGGAAGCACCCTTTAACCTAACTACTAAGCCATCTCTCAGATCCCGGGCCCCAAGTTTAAAGTGGGGTTCTGGGGGTCCAACAGAAGTCCTTATGCATAGGGACTGAGTTTCCTGAGCTGTTTTCCCAGTCTCGCCTTTAAAGGTTTTTGTTATTGCTTTTTGTCCCTCCCGCCCCCAGTTTTTAAATTAGACTTTAAAAAGGCCCCTCAGGAGCCTCGTGTTACCTGGAGTTACTTGGTTATATGGTGGTCAGATGACACAAAGGTCCCTTCTCTTATCCCATCCAAGGCTCTAGCTTGAGGTCTACTCATGCTGGGTGCTTAGTGGGCTGGTCCTGGAATGCCTGAAGCTGCATGAAGTGGCCAGCTTGGCCTGGAGGGAAAATAAAAAAAGTGTGCTTTTGTCTGAGTGTTGTTCTGACCAGCTGTGTTCTCAGCACCAGCCTTAGAATGGGAGGCTGCTGGCCTCACATCTTCCCTGAGCCTGATGCCCCAAAGAGCCTGGGTCATGAGTCAGCATTGAGTCTTAATCAACCCTGTCTGTGTGACTCACAGCTCTGCTTGGTACTGGGGTCTAGTGCCACCTCTTGGTAGAATAAGAAATTTAGGAAGAGCCATGGGCACTGGGCATGTGTACCTCAGGTCAGTTCCGTGTCCTCCCTGCCTCATCGTAGAGGTGCTGACCCACTGCCACTGTTCCTTGGTTGGCACAGATCATAGAAGAGGGTTTTGTGGGAAAAACTTGCCATGAAAGCAATGAGAAACTAGACAGCAAAGTGAAGCAGGCTCTGGTCCCAAGAGAGCTATCAAGGACCTTCAGGAAGGGTCATAGAAAGCAGTAGCAGGCTAGCTGAATCTCAGGACTGACACTTGGCTCAAGGGAGTTGGTGTGGGATTAGGAAGGGTTTGCCTGAGTCTGGGCTCTGCCTCTGTGCTCCAGCTCTCTAGGTTGTTTGATTTCAAGCTCCTCCTTCCCCACTGTGTATGTCTATGTGTATTTAGGCTAAGAGTCAAGCTCTGGGATTGTCCCCAAGAAGTTGTCCGAATTAATATTTTGAGACAGGCTCTCTCCTTGGGACCTGAGGAACATTGGTTTAGTTTGGCTGGCTAGCCAGTGAGCTCTGGGGATCTCCCTGTGTGTACCTCTCTAGAACTGAGATTTCCAGGATGTTCCACCACATCTGGCCTCCTATGTGTTGCTGGGGATCAAACTCAGGCCCTCCTGTTTATCCTCAAAGCACTTTATCAACTGAACCATCTCCCTAGCCCTTGTCTTCAGCCTTCTTATTGGCCATCTCAACAAATCCTCTTTTTATAATGGCAGCTCAACACATACCATTCCCAGAGTGTCCTCTAGGGCTCCAATAGGAAGTTCTGGGTGGGTATCCACATCCAGGCTAGCCTCTATCCTGCTCAGGCCCTGGGGCCCACATCCAGGATGAAGAGGGTACCAGCTATGGGGGTAGGTCTGGCTCATTTCCCCAGGGTAGAGTTCCACACAGATTCTAACATACCCCACTGCCTCCCCGTCCCAGGCAGAAGAGGAGCTCATCAAAGCCCAGAAGGTGTTTGAGGAGATGAATGTGGATCTGCAGGAGGAGCTGCCATCTCTGTGGAACAGGTGAAGTCAGGAGGGGCAGTCAGCCTGTCCCTGTGTCAGCCTGTCCCTGTGTCAGCCTGTCCCTGTGTCAGCCTGGCCTGTGTCTACTTACTCACCTCAGGGCTCTGTGTCTCTGAGGATGCAGCATGCAGTCACAAGTGGTTCTCACCATGTCGCCTCCTCTCCCTCTGGCAGCCGTGTAGGTTTCTATGTCAACACGTTCCAGAGCATCGCGGGCCTGGAGGAAAACTTCCATAAAGAGATGAGTAAGGTAAGCCAGGGTGACCTGGTAGTGCGGAGGGCCAGTCAGAGGCAGGGATGGGGGCTTGGCTACTCTGGTGACCATGCTACCTTTTCCACCTGGGGCAGCTGTGGGTGGTCCAGTCCAGACCCAGCCTGCCATGCCCAGTCCTGTACTTCTTCCCTGGACCACGTTTTGGGAATGTGATCAACCCCTTCTCAGAGTATGATCATCCTCTCAGACAACTCTGAGAGCTCAGGGCTAGAATGGAGATGGATATTTTCCTCAATCTGTAGGAAAATAATACATACGTTACCAGAATTTTTGTAATTATAAAACAGTCTCCTGTGTTTCTTAAGGTAGGGAAATGGGACGTTTCTCTTTCCGCATCTGGCATAGGAGACTTGATAAGTTCACACTTTTATGTTGTATTAGAACGGAAGCTGTGTTACATGGCGGTTGGAGACACCTGGTGTGACAGCTCTCCCACTCCATATGGTGGCTGTTCTGACTTTGTTCCTTGGACCCAGAGGAATGAAGTAAATGGTGATTCCAGGTTTTGGGGCCTTTTCGTGACCACAACCCTCCCATTTAAGGCCTCTCTTTTCTTCCTGTTTTTCCTTCTTAAAGAGTTGAGGCAAATCGTACAACAGTCAAGATGGTGAGAGGGGGAAATGTGCTTGTCCCACAAGCTGGTTAGGATTCATGTTATTCATTAAATAATGGTGCAAGGAGAGACTTAACTTTTCAGAATCGTTCCCCCAATAAGAAATATATAAATCAAAAAAAAAAAAAAATCAAACAGGTATTTTAGGGAAGGAAACCTTTATGCAAAATTAGTTCAAGGCACCAAAGGCAGAATTACGTATAAGTAGGAGAAAAATTCATCTCTGTACTTCCTAGTGGCCAAAGTAAAAAAGAGAAATGTTTTCAGTAATGAGCCCCACAGTCTGCACGGGACAATCTCTTTCTTCGGTTACCTTGTGCTTTTGGAGAGATTTCTGGAAGTTGTAGTTAGGTTTGGAGGCTTCTTGGCAAAATGACCTTAATAACCAGGATTAACATTAAATCCTGCAATCTTGAAAAATGAGGTTTAAGAGATAAAATGTTGACGTGCCTTATGCTTGAAATCCAGCAAGTAGGAAGACTAAGGGAAAGAACTGTGAGTCTGAGGCCAGCGCAGCTTACTCAGAGATTGTCTCAAACTAAAATAAAAAAAAAAAAAAAAAGAGCGGGGACGTGGTCCAGTAGTGAAGTACCTGTCCAACGTGCAAAGTCTTTGGTTCAGTCAAAGGCCTTGCATATGTTAGATAAATATTCTACTTTGCCCCAAACATTGACTCTTGTGTAGCATTTAGGATATTCCTTTAAATAGCAAGAGAGAAAAGATGACCCCCAGGGACAGCTGTGAGCAGCATAGCTCACGTCCCCTGGCTTCTATGCTATAGGTTGGTTTTCTGGGGTTCGTTGCGCTGGTATCATCTCCCATTGGTGGAGTCAGGGAAAGTTGCTCCTGGGAGAGGCAGGGGAGGGAGTGAGAAGCTACTTCTGTAGAAGGTGTGTATGTCCAAGCCTGCTTCTCTTCACTCTTCCTCCTCCTGCAGCTCAATCAGAACCTCAATGATGTCCTGGTCAGCCTAGAGAAGCAGCACGGCAGCAACACCTTCACAGTCAAGGCCCAGCCCAGGTGGGTTAAGGCAAGGAGGGTGAGGTCAGTGGGGCCCTGTGACTTGATGGTCAGCATCACAGAGGCAGCTTCTTCTGGAGATCCTTGTCCTTCTTGGTCTCTGTGGTTTGGCCCTGGGCCTCTGGAAATCTTCCAGGCTCTGCCTCCTGGCATTAGGGAAACAGCTCCCGTAGTCTTGTTCTGTGGAGAGAGGAATGTAGCCAGGGAGCCTGCAGCTCCCTGTTTGTAGAGCAGAGGGCAAGATGGAGACAGGCACCATTGTTGACACAAGGCTGTGGTTCCTGGCATGCAGGCTTTCGTGCCTCTTGGTCAAGGTAAGGTCCAAGAATGGTGGCAGTGCCTTGGTACTTTGTCCTTTGTTGCCTTTCCTGGGCAGCTGCCAGGAGATCCTGTCACCTGAGAGAGATCATGAGGGGAAGAAATAGAAACAATCTGAAGTCTGGAACTGCACCCCTTCAAACCCCCCTCCCCCGTGTGTGTGTGTGTGTGTGTGTGTGTGTGTGTGAGAGAGAGAGAGTGAGAGACAGAGAGACAGAGAGACAGACACAGAGAGAAAGACACACAGAGAGACAGAGAATTGGAGTATGTGGTATTGATTGTGCTTGTTTGTGTAAGTTTGAGTGTTACATGTAGGCAACACTGTAAGTGTCATTCTATTGCTCTGCAAAGTCTCTGCTGCCCAGAACATTGGAGGGCTTCAACGAATAGTCTTATTCCTTTCTCTGCTCTGAAAATGAAATGTGGAATGGACAGAGAGGAGGTGTTCTGGGGAGCATGGGGGAAGGGAAGGGGGAATGAGGCTAGTCTGTGGTCACTTTAGAAAGACCTGGCCCAGTTGGAACGATTGTCGGGCCCAGGCTGGATGAGCGGGTTCTTGACTGTACTCTGCATTAAGGTTGTCTGTGTGTGTCCCGCCCTGGCCTCCTGTAGCCTTCCAAGATCTGTCGAAACTGTAGCTGGCAGGCAGGGACACAGGACGGAGACATGGGGTGAAGATTGAGGGCAGGTCCTAGAAGGGGAGACTAGAAGGCACAGAGGTAAAGCCAGGAGACATCAGGGCAGGCTGGGGGTAGTGGAAAATCCTGGGGGAGGAGCAGAGGGAGGAAGGCTGAGAACAGGTAGAGAACGGGTACAGGCTGAAGTTAGTGTGGGAAGGTCCAGAACGGGCTGGGTGGGAAGGTCAGAGACAGGCCTAAGGGCAGACTAAAGACAGGTAGTGGCCATTTGTTTGAGGCCCCTGAGCAGGAAGGAAGGAGAAGATGGTGGAGGAAGGCCTAGTTCCCATGACTTCTCCTCCAAATGAAGCATCCACACCCCACCATTCCCACAGAAAGAAAACTAAACTGTTCTCACGGCTGCGCAGAAAGAAGAACAGGTACCGCCTTGAGTGCAGTGCCGCGGGTCTCTGGGGCCTGCCCTGACTGCGCATGCGCCTTGTGACTTGTGCCCTGTTGAAGGGCCCACTAACCCCTAACCTGCCCGTGTGTCCTGTTGCTTGGGGACATGTGTCAGGAGGGCATGGAGGACTTGGAATACTAGGGAGGTAGAAGGTACTGGAATATGGTTTGAGGGCGAGTGTAGCCTTGTTCTTTGCACACCCTAAAGTCAGCCCCGGGCTGCTGCTGACCGCCCGCTCATGGGTGGAATGGATATTGAGCAGAGACAACGAGCCACACTGCTTAAAACATCCCCCATATACACTGTATTTTACATTGCTATGTATTCTTTAGGAAGGCAAGTATACCCACATAAGACAAGACTGCCCCAGACCAGGCATCCACCAGTCTATGCATGGCAGCTTTACCCCGGGATGCTTCTCCAGGGTGTGCACTAAACTTAGGAACCATGGGAAGGTGTGAGGGCTCCTGGTTGTGGTCAAATCCACGCAGTTGGGAAGGAACAGGTGGGGAGATGGTACAGAGGTCTGCAGAGCAGGCTAGGGAGTAGGCTGAGTGAACAGGCTGCTGTCCGATGAAAGAGACTCACTTTGCCTCTAGGATGTCTGGCTTGCTTGTGCTCCGAGGCCCTGGTGGGGAGGAGATTGGTTCTTGCTGGTGCTCCCTTGCTTCCAAGGCAAGCTCCCTACGAACCACACAGGAGTTGGTCTTCACACTTCTACTCTGTCCATGAACACGGTTCCATAAAGGGATTTATACGGGCTCACATGCACACTTAGGTTTCATATATGGACCCATAGGACACACACATACTAATACGTGTATCCATAGGGCGCACGCTTTAGCCCATGATTTTTTTCACATATGGATCCATGGGGCTCATGCATGTACATACGGATTTATACATAGGGCCATTGTGCTCACAATGCACACAGCTTTACACGTGGATCCCCGAGCCGTATACAGGTACACACATGTCCTCTTGTGGATCCATGGAACTCACACATGCACACACAGCTCTACATGTGGATCCATGGGGTTCACACATACACACATGTAACTCCCCATGGCACCTACCGGGTGCTCATAAACTGCTTCATGCCTCCCGGTTCTTTGTTCTGCTGATATCACTCTCTGTTCTTCTTCTACAGTGACAGTGCCCCTGAAAAAGGTAACAAGAGCCCTTCACCTCCTCCAGATGGCTCCCCTGCTGCTACCCCTGAGATCAGAGTGAACCATGAGCCGGAGCCGGCCAGTGGGGCCTCACCCGGGGCCACCATCCCCAAGTCCCCATCTCAGGTAGGCATGGCTGTTATGTCTATGTCCTGGTTTTCATCTCTTACTCTTTCTTTGCTGTTATCCTCTCCTCTTTCTCCATAATCCCTGCCTGCCTGGGCCTGAATGGGTTTTGAGCCTGAGGCTCTGCTCCATGGAGGACCAGTTCTGACCTCAGTCTGCACGGGCTACACTGAACCTGGTGCCCCGGTGTACTTCTCTTTGGTATTTGTAAACATTCCCATCCATAGAAGTGCAGAACCTCCTCTTCTGTGTCTCCTCGTTTCTCTGTTCCGTTTTCTTGACTTGGCGCCTTTTCTCCCTAGAGAGTTGCTTGGAGTGTTCAGACTCTGAGTATCCAGTCTCTCTCCAGACTCCGGAGCCCTGACCCTTTCTCTGGCAGGGGCTGAGGGAAGAACCCTATCAGGTGGTCTCACAGGATCATCAAAGTTACAGAAAGAGTATGGTCTCAGTGAGGAGAGGCCTCAGTGAGCCTCAGGTGGATGGCCTCGGGTCCCAGGAGCAGGCATCTGAGTGGTGTTGAGCAGAGTGAGTCCTCTAGCTTCTGTTCACGGGCACCTAGGCCAGGGATGCGGAGCGAGGCAGTAAGAGCCCACATCTGAGCAATGTGCTCCCATTGGTGAGGTTGGATCCCAGGCCAGTGCTGGGCACACTTCTGTCCACTGACTCTTTTTAACTGCCCTGGGGCAAGTGGATAGAAACCAAGATTAAGGCAGTCCTTCACCTGGTCTGCTTATGTGTGGTCATCGCAGGGACCTAGTTCAGGCTGACTAATCTAGGGACAGCCTGAGCTTGAGCTTGGGCTCCTTTTGGGAAGTCCCAGCCTAAGGAGGTGAAAGGAAAGTCTGTGGGAGGGCAGAGACTAGGGGAGTCGGCCTGTCACTCAAAGTTCCTTCCTAGGTAGGCAGGGAAGACTTTCCCCTAGTAGGTTATGGAGGTCAGGACCAGATAGGTCTTGATCTGCCTCTGTTTACCTTCTTTGCTTCTATTCACTTCTTCTTTCTTCTTCTTTTTTGCACAGTGGTTTTGGACCTTCTGTCTTGAGCCTTCCCTTGGGGTGTCCTATCATCTTGGTGTCTGTTTAGGGGAGCAGTGACTCATTTGTTCTCCCCAGTGACCTGGGTGGGGTCGTGGCCCAGGAGTGACTAACTTAACCTTGGCTTTGTCTCTGTCTCCCTGTGCTGCACTCTGCCACGCCTCCCACGTTTCCCCCTTGCTGGCCCACAGCTCCGGAAAGGCCCACCTGTCCCTCCGCCTCCCAAACACACCCCATCCAAGGAGATGAAGCAGGAGCAGATTCTCAGCCTTTTTGATGACGCATTTGTCCCTGAGATCAGCGTGACCACCCCCTCCCAGGTCAGCCGTGTCCACCGCGGCCCAGCCTTCTTCCCTAGTATCACTCTTTCTCTCAGAGCATGCATGGCCTTTCATCTTCCACCCTGAAACTCTGAGCTTCTCTCAAGAGCCAAGAATTTGGCTGGAGAGATGGCCTGGAGCCTCCATTTTTGATCCATCCATCTTCTTTTCCATCATCATCATCATCATCATCATCATCACCACCACCACCACCACCACCACCACCATTACCATTCCCCACCCATCAGAGCATGCACCCTGGCTAGATAAGAGGACATGATTGTGACAGGTCTTCCCTGTTTCTTGGTGGTGTTGATCAATCACAGTGATTGATGCTATAATGGGGAACATGGAATGGTTGGGAAGCCATGGAATGTTTCCTTGTACAGGTGACATTTGCCTGAGAAGGACTCACAGAGACAGTGCTTTGGTTAGAGATAACTGAATTAGGCCAGAAGGGCCAAGAGATGGGCTCACTGGCAATGCTAGGAATCAGGCAGAGCCCTGCTGGATACTATAATGACCAAGATGCAGACATGTAACCTGTCAGGAGGCTGTTTGTGAATGAAATGCCCACCCTCGGATGGAGATAGACCGGGACGTGCCTTCTGTGGTGGAAGAACATCTTGTTAAGATCGGAGTAGGCCAACACACAGTAGGCCTACACACAGTCAGACCACCTAGGGTGATCAGTTCCCTGCTTCAAGATGACCTTAGGTCTCCTAGCCTCCTGCCCTATACAAGGCATCCCTGTCATAAAGGTGGCTAGTTTAGACCCTAGGGGACTTAGCCAGAGCCCTTCCCTGGTCTCTCTAGACCCTAACTTCCCCAGGGTCATTTGTACAACCCAGATTCCCAGAGAAGGCGACAGAGTCTGAGGGTGGGCGTGTGGAAGAAACAACTTGGCAGGGAGATCAGGGCCACTTCATCAGGCCCCTAGAGAGGGTGGGCCTTCAGCTCCGGTGGAAGGACTGCACCAGCGGAACCAAAACCCCTGTGCGGGAAGGTGGTACAGAGGCAGGTAGGAGCAGTCAGTGTGGGACTGGGCTGACAGTCTTCAGACTAGGTTGTTGCTGGGACTCTTCCCTTTCTTCCTGAGCATGCCTGTGGCTGGAGGGTACCTGGGCAGGTGACCAGCATGTGTTTAAGGTGAGAGATGGGATACCATGGGAGCTAGTGGATGCTGAGGGGAGATGGTATAGCTACTTACTTACACTGTCTTGTTTGATTTTCAAATGCTCCCTGTGAGGGGACATACCCATTTATCTGGTGAGGGACGTGATCTATAGCTTGTTTCATGATCATGTGTCAGAGGGAGACATATAGTGGCCCACCAAGCTCCATGTGTTCCCTTCCCCCCATGTCATTGCATGCCTTGCTTGCTGGTTTTTATGTCTATCTTCAGGCTACTGGTCTGTTTGGGGGTAGAAGAGAAGGTTGGGTTGGTATTGCATGAGTGGGGGGTGGGCTCATGTTGTCTGTGGTGCCAACAGGCTGCTTGGTGTGATGCAGTGTGCAGTCTGCATCCCTTCAGCCTCTTGGTCTTGTGTGGAAAAGAGTCATTTGCCACAGGCAGGCTTGAGAGATGAACAGCTCCCTGATTGGGGGCCGCTGTTGACAGCACTTTGGGTGTATTGCTGTCTGGGCTTGGGTGATTTCTAAGAAGCATGGAGGGGGTAAGTTTGGTGGCTGAATGACAGAGGTGCCTGCATCACATGCACAGGATGCACTTCAAAGTCCTGGGGCCGTGACATCTCCAGCCCAGCTTCTGGACAAGGTTGGACTGGAAGGAAAGAAGGAAAGCTTCTAAGGTCAACCCGAGGTCCCTTGTTCTGCGAAGTGGGTTCACTTGACCTGGCCCAATTGTACACCATCTGGCCCTTAGTGTCCTCAGGACTGTAGAGGCTCCTCTGAAGAACCACAGGCCATATTCCAAACTTTCCAGCCTTTCTTCATTGGAGCCTTGGGATGGATACAGGCCCAGGATGCCATCTCTCAGAGTCGGACTCCCATGGAAAGCAAGCAGAGGTCAGAAGAGGCACCCTGAACCGCATTTCTGCTTAGACTGGGATGAAGTCTTCCTTAGCTCTGAGGAGAAAGCCCACAAGCAAAGCTAGACAGTAACTTCTTTAAGTCATCTTGTCCTCATGCACTGGTGTTGTCCAGCTTCCCCCCAGCCTTGAACTCTTATCCTAGTCAGCAACAATTGACTTGTTCAGGGGTCTCCCTCACAGGCTAGCCTGGGGTACATTGGAGCTCTATATTGTTATTGGAATACTGGCTTCATGTATACTGTGGGGCTGTAGCCAGGTTCCCTAAAAGGGAGTCTGGAGGTGGCTGTAAGTGTTGTCTGTAGCTGTAATGCAGGTACCCCTAGGGTCCCTGACATGGGGATCCCATACTGAAGACGCCCTTGGGGAATGTATCCTGCTAAGTCTTTCCTCATCCCTAGAGCTGAATGACAGGTTGAGGTGTCCCAGAGGGTGACTTGACTGGGTACCAGGCCCTTGGCCTGGGGTGGGGGGAGGGTCTCTTGGTTGGGAGACTGACATGTCTAGACCAGGCTACCATCTTGTTCTGCTCTTGATATACAGGGGCAAGGTCAGGTGAGCTTGTGGGGACAAAAGGCAGAGAGGAGACAGGAGTGGTCTGATCTTGGCTGAAGCAAAACAAAAACAAAAAACCAAAACAACAACAACAACAACAACAACAACAGCAAAACCCAGCCAGTAGTTGGCTGTTGTAGTTACGATCAGATATCCTCACATAGGTGGAGGCCTGTACTAGTTTGTGTACTTGTAGACGGTTCTGTGTGTGTGTGTGTGTGTGTGTGTGTGTGTGTGTGTCTGTTTTCCTCTGTGTGCACAAGGCATAGGTCCAATCCGTTACTAACTGCTTCCTTCCTCTGCTGTGCTGTCACCAAGTTTGAGGCCCCTGGGCCTTTCTCAGAGCAGGCCAGTCTACTAGACCTGGACTTCGAGCCCCTTCCACCAGTGGCAAGCCCTGTGAAGGCACCCACACCCTCTGGTCAGGTTGGTTGTGCCCACCAATGCCCATGGCCCATCAGCCTTAGGACCAAGCCTTGTGCTTGTGTGAACCACATAGGTCCAAGTTTTTGGGGAGTGAGGCCTTTTGCCCAGTGACCTATCCCTATCCCAGTCCTTAGCCTCCTGGACTTCCTTTGGATGTAGAACAGATGTGGGCTAGCTGGGTGTTTTTCCTCAGGAACATCTCACAACCTCTGGTCATTCCAGCATCCCACCCCTTCATTACGTACCCTGTGGGCCTCCCTGAGCTGGGATCTGAAGCCCTTAGAGCCAAGTTTGGAGCCTGCAGGATCGGGGTGTGAGTGGGGTCTCTTGGTGAGCTTGCTCCCCCGTCTCTAACCTGTGTACTGACTCTGTCCTTTTCCTGTTACTGCTGCCTCAGTCAATCCCATGGGACCTCTGGGAGGTAAGCCACGCATTTGTTTTGCACCAGTGCCTGCACCCCTGGGGCTGCCTCTCTTAGTGTGAAGCCCCACTCACTCCTCTACCCAGTTTCCCTATGGGCACACTTGCTTATCTGTGCTCATATGCACAGGGGGCAGGGAGACTGCATCCGTTATCAGGACCTCAGTAATGGAGCTCCTTGGTAGCTCAAGGCTGGGTCTTACATTGGTTAGACTTCAGGTCTTGCTGATTTACCTAGTCAAGTAGCCAGCTGGTCATCTAAAATGGCAATCTGGCCAAGGAGTCCTGACTACAGTCAAGTATTAGAAAATTGTTTTTCTGGAGACCCACCCCTGGGATCTCTGGACATGGAGGCTCAGAGACTCAGAGAGACTCAGAGACTCACAGTTGGAATATGCTCACAATTGGTGATAACAAAATCAGGGTTCCAGGACACAGTCTCACAAGAGCCAACAGCAGCCAGGACTCTGGGGAGTTTCTATAAAAGAGCTTCGTTCTGTAAAGTGCTAGCTGAGTTTGAGTTGGATAAAAATCCCAGGCATTGGGCTGGAGAGATAGCTCAGTGGTTAAGAGCACTTACTGTTCTTACAGAGGACTGGACCGGCTTCTAGTTCTAGTACTCATATCAGGTGGTACACAATTGTCTATAATGTCAGTTCCAGGGGCTCTGATGCCTGCTGGGCTCTGCAGGCCTCTGCACACATGTGGTATATATACACGTAAACACACACACACACACACACACACACACACACACACACACGGAAATAAAAGACACCAGGCATGGTGACACTAGTTTGATGGGCAGAAATTGAGGGGGTGTGTGTCTCTGGATCTTGCTGGTCAGCCAGTCTAGCTGAAATGGTGAGTGGCAAGTTCAGGTGAGAGACACTGCCCCATAAAGAGTGAAGTAGACAGTGTCTGAGGAAGGCAGGAGAGATGGACGGACTCTGGCCTCCACATACATGTCACATATGTGCACAAGCATCATGCCCATCGCATAGACACATACACAGACACAGACACACACAGACACACACACACACACACACACACACACACACACACACACACACACTTTCTGTAATCACCAGAGAAATAAGACTGGAGTGGGCTGGCAGGGCCATTTTGGCTATTTTGGTAGATGTTATGCTATGTGGTGACATCATTTTGGTAGATACTATGCTGTGTGGTGACGTCACACCTGCCTGACAAGAGGAATGGGGAGGCAGTTGACCCCACAGAATTCTGATCAGGCTGATACCCCGGGCCATATCCCTTGTTAATGCTGGGCACTGAAGACCACCCTCTCTTGTCTCCTGCCCTTGTCCAATATGCCTTTCCCACCTGGCCTTTTCACCCCTCCCCCATCTTGGTGGCCTGTCACTAGCCCACAGAGAGTCAAGCTGGCATCCTGCCTTCCGGGGAGCCCAGTTCTGCTGAGGGCAGCTTTGCTGTGTCCTGGCCCAGCCAGACAGCCGAGCCAGAGCCTGCCCAAGTAAGTGCTCTCTCCCCCTGTTCCCATCTGGCGGCTTCTCATCTCTGGGGTGTAGCATGGACAAAGAGCCAGAGGAAATACACAGTATGGACAGGGCCTGGTGGCCCTGGGATGTTGTCGCTAAGGGGTCCCTAAGGTGGGTGATCGTGGCTCAAGTCACATCTTCTACTCTCTTACTTCAAGGTAACCCCTGCAGAGTGTGGGTGGTGGTGGTGGTGGAGGGACATTTTAGACGACGTAACATTTCCCAGAATTTTCTTGTCTTCATCGTAACTGTATCGACCAGATGCTTTTATCTTTGCTATATTGGAAAAACTGGAGGGCAGGAAGGTTGAATAACTAGTGTCCAGTGCTCAGAAGTGGCTGAGTCTGGGTGTTGGTAGAGGTTAGCCCACGGTGAAGTCTTTGTCATGGTCTACTGCGGCGTTCTGTGGAGAAGACAGCATCTAGGGCTGGAGAGCCTACCTGATACCCTAAGCATGCTTTGTGGGTCCAGGCTATCCAGCAGGCTTTAGCTAGCCTGTCAGGAGCTGGCAGAGTGGACAGCACGAAGTGGGGTATTTAGAGGAAAGGGCTTGAAGGCAAAGGTAGGGTTTACCGTTCACTAAGGTGCAGACCGTTCTCTACACACTCGTCTCCCTCCCTGTGTCAGCTAGCATTTTCTCTCCACCTTCCTGTCCTGCCAGGATGCCCCAGGATTGTGTAAGACGCATTTCTAGGCCAGCCGGGCCAATACCTGTGGCCCCCTCCCACTTGCACGCTGCCCTCCTGTGGTGTGTTGTGGATACATCCTGCTCTGTATCTGATCCCTTGCTGGCATTTTATGTTGCAGCCAGCAGAGGCCTCCGAGGTGGTGGGTGGAGCCCAGGAGCCAGGGGAGACAGCAGCCAGTGAAGCGACCTCCGTAAGACGGCAGGGACCGTGCCCTGTTTTTTCTTCCCTGTTGTCTGTCTGCCCAGTGCTGTCTGTCTTCTGCCTGTCTGCAGCTTCCCTGTGTTCCACACCCATGTGGGTGCAGGGCACAGTTCCCTGGAAGAGCACAGGGCAGGGTAGTTTGGCACCAGACACACGAACACAACCCCTTCCTTCCTGTGGTTTTTCCCACACTACCATTGATCCAGCTGAATTATCCCCTATCCCTAGAGCTCTCTTCCGGCTGTGGTGGTGGAGACCTTCTCAGCAACTGTGAATGGTGCCGTGGAGGGCAGCGCTGGGACTGGACGCTTGGACCTGCCTCCAGGATTCATGTTCAAGGTGAGCGTAGGCTAGCTTTTGTCTCAGATGCCTTGGGGTCACCCTTGTTTAAGGATAAGACACTTAGCTCAGGAGACCTGTGGCCCACTCCAAGTCTACTTTATGCTGTAGCTGGTGTACAGCGCGCACGCACTCACACACACACACACACACACACACACACACACACACACACCTCAGTCTTTTGCAGGCTAGATGGGGACATAGCCCCCTGACATGCTCTCCCAACTTTTACAGGTGCAAGCCCAGCATGATTATACGGCCACTGACACTGATGAGCTACAACTCAAAGCTGGCGACGTGGTGCTGGTGATCCCCTTCCAAAACCCGGAGGAGCAGGTGAGCCTAGGGCGCGGGATTCCCCAGGCTGCTGATGCAATGGTGGGTATTGCCAGCAGGGGGCAGCAGAGGCTCACTGGAGCAGGGCATGTCTAGGTTGGCAATTACCTGCATCTCTTTTCTTTAATCTTATTTATATTCCTTTTCCCTGTTCCTGTCCTCTCATTTTAGCTGGTGGTAGTGCATTTCATTTCTTCCAGCTGCCCCGCCAACTTTTACATCTGAGTTTCTTTCTTGTCTTTGCCATGCTCTTGGCCTTGAGGCCTGCCTTCCTTCTACAGGGTTTCTGCCTGCAGTGACAGAGCGCTAGGCTAGGCTCACACTGGCCTTCTGGGCTGGCTCTACTCTGTATGGTTGGTCTCTTGCCCTAAGTAGGTATGGGCTGAGCTATGAGGAGTGCCCAGGCCCCTTAGGAGCCACCTACCTTATACTTTTTAAGATAGGGTCAGCCTGTCTCTACTTCTTCAGTGCTGGGTTCCAATACATTCCCCTACATCTGACTTTTTTACATGGGTTTTGGGGTTGGAACTCAGATCCTCATGGTTAAGTGGCAAGGACATTGCTAACGGAGAATTCTCTGGCCCCATCTACTGCTGCTTCTGAAGTCCTAGGAATCTACTGGCCACTTCGGGTGGGTCTTTCCTAGCTGGGTGAGATTTTGAGAAGCATAAACCCTGGCCACCAGCCATCAGGGTGGTTGTGTATGGGTACTGGGGGGGTGTTGAAAGGGGATCTAGAGAAGAGATTGATGAAGATGCAGAGACCTGTTAAGAGCACAGATAATGTTAGAATAAAATTGCAAAGCTCCAGGGAGGTACCAGGCATAGTCCAGTTTTGGGACAGTCACTGTAACTCCAGCAGTGAGGGCCTGCACAGAAAACCCCTGGGTGTTAGTATCAACAGGAAGAATAAGATGGAATTGGAGGCCAGAATAGAATGGATTCAGGACCTTCTGATAGGCGTGTCTGCTCTGTAACCCATGGTCCTCAAGTGTCCTGGAATAGCTACAAATGCAAACCCAACATAAAACAGCAAACTTATTTAGAACACTATGAGATTCTGTTTGTTTGTTTGTTTGCTTGTTTTTGTTTGTTTTGAGACAAGGTCTCATGTTTCTAGGGCTAGCCTGGAACTTACCGTATGGCTGAGAATGGTCTTGGAATCCTGATCTTCCTGCCTTCGCCTCCAGAGTTCTGGGATCACTGACATGCACTACCATGCCTGGTTCATGGGGTGCTGGGGATTGAACCTGGTGCTTGTCAGGCTGGCCCCCTGCCAACTCAACCACATCCCAGTCCCTAGAAGTATGGGATTTGTTTGTTTGCTTTTGTTTTTTTATCTTTTCAAGTTGGTTAACAGTTCTCAAGCACGACCTTTGTGCCCGCAGCAGCTGTCAGTGTCTAAATGCTAAACACATCTGTCAGAGGCTTTAGAATTTTATCACATTATTTATTTGTGTGTGTGTGTGTGTGTGTGTGTGTGTGTGTGTGTGTGTACACGTGCATATGACATGGGCGCAGGTAGAGGTCGGAGAACAACTTACAGGAGTCTTCACTTTTTCTACCACATCAGATCCAGGGATCGAACTGAGGTTTTTAGACTTGGCAGCAAGCCACGGGGTCACCTCACTTTTGTTTTGCTTTCAGTGTTGGATATTGTATTGAATCAAGGGCTCTACCACCATGCTCTACCACCAGCCCTCCCAATAAATTTTTAATTTTGGGTCAGGATCTCACTAGATTGTCTAGAGGTAACCTTGGACTCACTCACTCTAGTCCAGGCTGGCCTTGAACTTGTGATTATCCTCCAGAGTAGCTAGGAATGCAAGCCTATGCTAACAGGTCTGGCTAGATGTTCTTAGCTGTTAGAACTTAAGGAACTTTCCAGATGTTTCTAGAAGTCTGAAGACTTGGGGTGACAGTTGGGATCCTCTTGGAAGTTGTTAAAACTTGGGAAACCCAGGTCCAGAGAGACACACAGGAGTCAGAAGACCTTCCAGATTTCTGAGAGTTGACAAAGCGGTGGACTTTGAAGGAAGCTTCAACAGGGGGCTGGGGTGGAAGGAGTTGGGGAGTGAGGGTAGATACGGGGACAAGGAGAGGAGAGGGTGTGTTGGAACAAGGGAGTGTGTCCAGGTTCATCTGCCATCTAACTAGACTATGAGACCCTCTATCAGATTGTATTTCTGGCTGTATTTTAAGTCCCAAGAACTGTCTGGAAGAACAGTGGAGTAGTTAGTGTGACAGCAATCATTTGTCACTGTTTATAGCCCGGCTTCATTGTGGACCCCGTCCCAGAACAGGTGAAAGAGACTTGGCTCTTTTCAGAGCTGTAGAGGAGCAGCAAGGAGTGGCAGCAGCTGTGTATGGTAGGAGCTGGCTGTTTGCTGTATCTAGAGGGTCTGGATTCTAAGAAGGATGCATCTGCAAGCAGCAGATGGTTATGGGCCAGGACTGATGACACAGTTCAGGCTTACACCAGTGCAACGCCCAGGCGCAGAGGATTCTGAATAGCAGGCCGACTGGCTCTTCCCAGGTCTGCTCCTTCCTGGTCTGTTTGGGTCCTAGTATCCTTGAGGGTGTTGTGAGGTGCGCCTGTGTTACTTGTGCTCTGTTGGCCCCAGGATGAAGGCTGGCTCATGGGTGTGAAGGAGAGCGACTGGAATCAGCACAAGGAACTGGAGAAATGCCGCGGTGTCTTCCCTGAGAATTTCACAGAGCGGGTGCAGTGACAGAGGAGTCTCTGCATCCTTCCGGTGTGTGAAGAACCTTTTCCCAAAAGATGTGTGCTTTTCTTTTCTTTGTTTTTCTTCCTCTCTCTTCCATTTTGTTTTTGTTTTGTTTTGAAACTCTTGAAAAGTGTCGGGAAATTGGGGAGCGGAAACCTAAGCCAAGAGGTGTACCCCCAAAGATGAAGTGGTTTTCCAAAGAGCCGTCCGACCCAGTTCAGTGGACTTCTCCAGTGTTCCCGAAGCTGCTGTGTCCCCTCCCTAGTTGAGTTCCCGATGCCCGCATGTTCAGGGCGGGCCGGGGGTGCAGAGCCACCGCCACATTTGCCTGATGCTTGGCCGCGCCACCGAGCAAGGCTTGGGTCCTCTTCTGGCAGCTGCCCTGGGCAGGGCCTGCACACTGGCCCAGCCTGGTCCCGCTCTGCAGACCAACCGTGTGCTGTTTGAAATTAAGCCCTAGTGTTCAAAATGCAGCGAAACAAACAAAAAAGAAAAACCTGACAAAACTACCCAGAACAATGCGTGTCTTTCTTTGCTTCTATTGTGTGAGTGAGATCTAGGCCAACTGAGGCTTTTTTTTTTTCCTTCCTAATTGCTGGTGTCCCTGGGGTACTTGGGCTGAGGAATTCTGCACCAATAGCACCTCCCCTAGACTCATTGTGTGAGCTCCCTGGGGTTTCCACTGCCGGTGGGTGGGTTAGAGGTCAAGTGGTGGACACTCTGGGTACAGTCCTAGGTCACCTTGTTTAACACACGTACCTTATTTAACACACGTCAGCACTTTGTGGGATGGGCAGATGGGTGGATAGCACTCAGTGAATGCTAGCCCTAAGTACTAAGACATGGGCACTCAGGGAATGCTAGCCCTAAGTACTAAGACATGGGCACTCAGTGAATGCTAGCCCTAAGTACTAAGACATGGAAAGAAGCTGCAGGGAATGGTGAGCCTCAGACCCCATGAGGAGCCTGAGTCCCGCTGGGGAAGGGCCAGGATATACCCAAAGGTGAGCCAGCTGTGGGATTTCCCTTCCCCTGCTCTCTCCCTGTGGCCCCTCTGGACACAGCTACTTCTGTTTGCCTCATGAACAGATGGAGGAGATCAACCCAGGACTGCAGAACACCCTGGCCTCCAGAGAAGGCCAACGGTATCTTCAGGATTTGGGTTCAGCATGAAGTCCCCTGCCTTGCTACAGGCGACTGGAGTGCTTTGCTGTGGGCTCCAACCCCAGCCGTATTTGGGTTGGACAAATAGAGGCAGCTATATCAGAGCAACACTGTGAAGGGCAGAGTGTCCAGCCTGCAGCCTGTTCCCTACTGAAACCCCAGGATAGTTAAAAACATGGCCTGACACAAAAGTATAAAGCTTATTTAAAGTAGTGTAAGATTTCTTGTGCAGACTTGTTTGGTGATTCAATGCATGGTTCTGAGGTGTGAACTTCATAGAAGACTTCTTTCTCTCCCCGATGTCAGAAGGTTGGACACACCTGTAGAACATGATTTCTAGTCATCTGCTTAGAAAGTTACAGCTTTCCTCTCCTTCCTTTCCCCTTGTCCTTTCCCTTGGGAGACTTGGGTTTGGAGCCCAGATCTGAGCCTAGGATGCAAATCCCTCTGCTCTATGGGGATTTGCAGCGAGGGTCTTCAGTGTGGAAGATCTTCAGTCATTTTCACTAAAAACTAGTGTAAATAGAAAGTATTTGCACTAGGTTTTACTGTACTTCAAGATTCAAAGATATGTCATAAGGGCTTCTTGTCTATACTACACCCATCTGCCTACCCCAACTCCATCTTTTTTAAAAAAATAAATAAATAAAACCAAGATCTATTTATATAGCCCAGGCTGACTGTGATCCTTCTGCCTCAGCCTTCTGGTCCTGAAATTATAGGCCTGTCCCACTATTCCTGATGGTGGCCTTGTACCTAGGAGCTGGGTGTTGCAGGGTTCCTGTTAGTCAGGAGATTCAGAGCCAGGCAGCAGTACTATGGTCTCGTTTCTGCAACACTACCTTGTAAAAATTACTTAAGGAAAAAGGATTTATTCTAGCTCGCAGTTCGGGAGCCTGTCATGGCAGAGAGGGCGTGGCAGCAATAGCTTACAGTGTGGAGGCCGTGGCAGCAGAAGCAGGAAGTGTCTGGTCATCTTACATCCACAGTCAGGAAGCCGAGCAAGAGGGCTGTTGGTGCAAAGCTTGCAGACTCTTTATTCAGTCTGGGACCTCAGGCCGTGGAATGGAGCCACCACATAGGGGCAAGTCTTTGTATTTAGTTGATCCACTGTAGAAAAGTGGGTCGAAGACCTTAACTTAAACCCAGAATCTGAAACTGCTAGAGGAAAATATAGGAAATACTTCAAGATACCACAGAAGCAAGAAATAGGGCTATTGAAACAGAAGCGTTTCTGCTTACGAGGCTGAAGGGATGTCTTGGTGGTTGAGAGCCTTTCACAGTCTTTCGAAGGATCTGAGTTGAGTTCCTAGCACACATAAGGGAGCTCACACTGCCCGTAACTCCATTCTCTGTCTGCACTTAAATATACATACACACACAGACACACAAAAAATAAAATTAAAAAAATTTAAAAAGTTTCTGCTCATTAAGTGGAACTATCAACAAAATAAATAGTCTATATTGTGAGAGGAAGTCCCTGATGTTAAACCTCAGATAGGGGCTTGATGTCTGGAATATAAAGAGCTATAAAAATTAAATACTAAAACCACAAAACCAAAACTGAAAAAAACTAACAAAGATAAAAACAACCCAAGCTACTAACAGAAACAAACAAACAAAAAAAAAGGCGGGTGGTGTGGAGGATATGTGTTTACTAATGACAGTTCCTAAAAGAAACACAAATGGCCAATGTGTATTATTAAAAAAGTATTAAATATCCTTATTGACTATGGAAACATAAATGGAAATTTCTTTAATATTCTATCGCTGGGTCTGTGGGTTAGATAGCTTAGTGCTTAAGGCCACAGAGCCTGAAGACTAGAGTTTGATCCTCTAGGAGAACCAGCCCCTGTGAACTGACCACTGAATGCATCCTGTGACACACGTCCCTCCACCCTCATACATCATTGCGCTCTAGTCAGGACAGTTAAGATCAAGAAAACAACCAACAACGAATGCTTAGTGAGGTGGTGTGGGAAGAAGTACTCCTTAGTCAACTGTGGGCGTGAGAACTGGGGCGGCCATTATGGACACCAGTGGGGAGCTTTCTAGAAAAAAATTAACAACTATGTGACTCATTATTACACCTCCTGGGTCTGTGGTTAGTGGTTCTTCACAGTGGCTAGGAAACAGAGGCAGCTTGAACATCCATCAACAGAGGAACAAATCATCGAAGTATGCTGTACATGCACACGGCAAAATTTCAGCTGTAAAAAATTAAAATAACAAAATATACAGGAAACAGGATGGATCTGCAAGGTATATTGAGTAAGGTAACCCAGACTCAGAAAACAGGAAAAAAAAAAAAACCACAGTCAGCTGAGGTGGACCCCCAACCATCCCAGAGCTAAGAAACTCGTGCAGTAAGAGGGAGGGCTCAATGTGTGAGCATGTCCCACACAGCACCAAGAATTCCTGTTCTACAAGTAGACATAGTTTCCAACCACGGGCATCCCGAGGAAAACCAGCCTGTGTTTGGACAGCATGAACATGGTGTGGTTAACTGACAGAGCACGGGATGTGGCTGACTGCATCAAACTAGCTTCTTTCAGCTTCCGACTGAATTGCTCTGCTAGAATCTCCAGCAAACCTGCCAAGATCCTTTGAACCCTTCCTCCTGTGTGTAGGTATTCAGTGTGTCCAGTCTCCTGCTTCAGTGGATATACCATTAGTACTCTGCAGTCAATGAAGCAGCAACACAGTCCCATGGCAAACACTGTAGAAATGACTGTAAACGTAACTTTTATTCCCCTGGAGTAATTGTCTCCAAAGCTTACTGCCTCTGTCTACTAACCTAGGCCTAGTCCTGGAAGCTTCTAGCTTCCATACAACCTTATATAGGCCTAGTATGTTTTCAGCCTCTGAGACTTGCTGCTGAATAGGCTTACCTGCTCTGGCCTCGGGCTGTTGGTCAACTCAGGTGTTCTGGCTCAAAACTCTCTACGCTGACTGCATCAAACTAACTTCTTTCAGCTTCCGACTGAATTGCTCTGCTTGGCCTCAAACTAACTCTAGCAATATGTTCTAATCTTCTGGCTCCTTCTCATTCTTTGGCTTGTTCTGTCTTCACCTGTGTCTAACTTGTTCTTTCTCTGCAGCCTGTCTCTGTTCAACTATACCAGTAAAATTGCCTCCTCTTTCCTCCCTCTCTGCACTGCTTCTCTTTTTCTTTTAAATAGCCTCCTTCTGTCTGTCTGTCTGTCTGTCTGTCTGTCTGTCTCTCTCTGTCTCTCTCTCTCTGTCTCTCTCTGTCTCTGTCTCTCTCTCTCTCTCTCTCTCTCTCTCTCTCTCTCTCTCTCTCTGTGTGTGTGTGTGTGTGGTGATAGTTGAACATATCCTATTCTGTCAATTCCTGATTCATCACTTTCAAACATGGTGCTTTCTTCCACAAACTATCTTTACTTTCATTGTTTGGGATTAAAAGTGTGTACTAAGCATGTGTCTGTATTCCAGCCAGAGGATCCATATTGCTCTGTTAAAATCCCTCAACAAATGACTACTTGGGGGATGGCTGCATAATCTGTAGGCACAGAGTTCAGATCTCCAGTACCCATGTAATACCAGGTGGTCATGGCAGGCTGCCTGTGGGCAGAGAGGAGTCCCTTGAGGCAGTTGGCTAGCCAGTCAAGCTTGTATTGTGCTCTGGGTTTGCCAAGACCCTGCCTGTCTTCATTAGGGTTACTATTACTGCAATGAAACACCATGACCTAAAAGCAATTTGGGGAGATGTAGGGGTGATATTTAGAACTTGGCACCCGGTCCGGCTTGTTTCTGGGCAGCTACCATGTTCCCTCTGCTCCTTGGCTCTGAACCAGGCTCTGATTAGCTAGATGCACAGGTCCTGGCACCCACGAGATGCCAGAGTGGAGGTTGGCTCCACCAATCCACCACAGTGCATCTACAAAGTTTGTTGGAATCCCAGACAATATCTGCCATCCTTGAAGTACCTAGTAGAAATGAGACTCTTAAAGCTTAATGATTATCTAAAGGATTTATATATTTAGAAATGCTCAATCAACAAAATTCCCACACAGAGTTGTTACCCAATATCTAATCCTTTGAAAGAAGTTGCTACCCAGGAAAGCTTTACCCATCCATGTTTCTCTATGGCTGATAGCCTCCTCCTTCTTCTCCCCTTCCTCTCTTTTTCCCTTCCCCTTGCTCCTTTTCTCCCCTCCCCTTCCTCTCTTTCTCTCCCAGCTCCACCTCCTCTTCTACTGCCTAATCACCGAGCTCCATTGTGAATACAATGTAGCAGAATAAGTATCCTGCTACAGGGAGAAAAATAATTTATTTGTCTTGCATTTTCACATTGTTGTTCATCACTGAAGTCACAGCAGGAACTCGAACAGGACAGCAACTTGGAGGCAGAGCTAGTGCAGAGGCCATGGAGGAGTGCTGTTTACTGCCTTGCTCTTAATGGCTTGCTCAGCCTGCTTTATTATAGAACCCAGGATCACTGGACCAAGGATGACTCCACCCACAATGGGCTGAACCCTCCCTGATCAACCACTGATTAATAAAGTACCACACAGGCTTATCTACAGCCTGATCTTACAGAGGTATTTTTTTGTTGTTGTTGTTGTTTGTTTTGTTTGTTTTTGTTTTTTTTTAATGTGAAAATCTTTATTGGATATTTTACTTACATTTCAGATGCCATCCCCTTTCCCCATTTCCCCTCCCTAGAAAACCCCTATCCCACCCCTATTTCTCCTTTTTGCTTTTATACTATTTTTTAATGTTAATCAAAGGCTTTATAAGTTTGGTAATGCTCAATATCAATCAGAAGTGTAACCCAATACCCAACCTAGATATATCAACTATCTTTGACTGGTGGGGACATGCAAACATCCACCTCCGTGTCCCCCACCCTTGTCACCTAGCCTCCTCTCCCTCTCCTCCTCTCCTTACTCCTTATCTTCCTCTTCTTACTCCTCCCACCTTAGCTCCTCCTACATATCACCATTTCTGTTAAAATAAAACTTTTTTCTTAGAATACAATTAGAGCATAACTATACCAATTTGTGTCAGTAAGGTACAAGATAGACTTAATACCCAGTCCATCATTTTGTTGACTAAACAGAACTTCTGTCATCCCTTATAACTAAAAGACTTAATTCTGAACCTGGCTTTTTTTCTTGGCTTTAGAATGAATGTCAGCCGAAAACCATCCTCTCAAACCTTTTCTCTTAAAGTAAATAGCTGGGATTGGCTATGAGACTATAAGTCTTCAACCCTGTCAGAAATCCAGAATGACTGAGTTAACTGAAATTATGGGAAGCACCAAGCATAGCTTCTAAAACTTAGCCAAATTATAGAGACCACTGAGCACCTGGACAGTCCCTATACCACAAAACATTGGAGCATTCGATCTTCAGCCTTCTGGCCCAGGATCATTTGACAGACCAAGTCATGCAGAATTATTAAGGGCTGATTTCTTTGTCTTGGAAGATATAATCAGTCGACTATTCTGCAAGTGTGTCCTTTTCTGGACAGTGATTTGTCTGTAGATGAAGAGAGGCAATTCTTGTCTAGTGGCTGTCTCACCACAACTGGAGTAACTCCAAGGATGCTCAGTTTATTCTTAGAATCCAAGACAGGAAGCTGTCAGGAGCAGACAGGTCTCTAATCAAAATGGACATTAATACAGAAATGTTTGTAACGTTAATTCTGTGGACTTCTGACATTTTGAAAACCAACTATCCATGTAAGGCAATCTGGACTGTTGTCTGTTAACTCCTCTCAGCTAAATAAAATATAGAAAACACCCTAACAATAAACTCAGAGCCATGAATTTGCTATAGGCCCTTAACTTACAGGCTAACCATCTCAAATCAGTTTAAAAAGTTAAAGAAGGACTGGGTCTAAGCCTTGTATTCCTAAATGTGTTATATAGGCACAATGCCTATGAGAGTAACAATATTAATCTCACTTTATATCAATAAGAAGCTCGTACCAATGAAAACTTAAATTAGAAATCAAAGTAAATTTTGTACCATTTAAGAAATTATAACATCATCTTAATAACAATTATACATATTTCTACCAATAGATTATGGCTATGCAATAAATCCTAGCTAATCCTCCCGGTTCCAACAAAACCACTACTTTTCCCTAGAAAGACAGCCCAATATTAACCACCTCAGTACCCAAGCCCAGAAAATAGAGGCACCGACTCTTCATTAACTTCTTCAAGATGGTTATGGGTGTTGAGATATTAGAAGAGGGGCAGGGGGAAGAGTAAATTGACAAGTCTCTGATGTCTGTGCCTTCACTGCATCCAGCTGCAATTCCAGGACATCAGAGGTTTGAGCAGGTCTGCTCAGCTCACTTGATGAGTAGATACACTGAGGCTGTGTATTCTGCAATATACAATTCTCAAAACAAATTTTAGTATCAAGATAATTTTTTGTTTAAATTCTGGAATCTAGTCTTCTGGTGGCCTGCCTCCTTACAGAGGTATTTTAATTGGCATTTAATTCTCTCAGGTGACTTTAGCTGTGTCAAGTTGACATAAAACTATCCAGTACACTGCTTCAGTCAGTAAGGTGGTGAAGTCAACAAAAATTCTCAATTCAACAAGCATGCATATTCACCTTACATGTGTGCTCACACACATGTGAACATGAACACATGCACATACATACGCTAAATAAATAAATAAATAAATAAATAAATAAATACATAAATAAATAATAAATAAATAGACAGGTAAGGGGGCACCTGCCTCTCAGCTGTTGGGCACTCTGACAGTCTTTTTACTGTTAGGTGAAATTATCCAGAGCTTCTTGTGCAATAATGAGGATCTGATTTTAGAAAACATACAAAAACGTCAGGCATTGTACACTCCTGTACTCCTAGCACCAGGGAGGTGAAGACAGATGGATTCCTAGGGCTTGCTGGCTAGCCAGTTTAATCCAATTGGCAAATTCCACGGAAAAAATGAAAGACCTTACCTCAGAAAAGCAAGTTGGTTAGCTCCTGAGGCACAACATCAAGGGCGACTTCTGGCATCCACATGTACACACATACACCTGAACATGCACCAGTGCACACAGAAACATGTGTGCACACATAAACATATGTGAAAGAAATCAGTGTTACGCTGGATTTATTGAGTTGCATTTTAAGTATGGCTGATGCTCATTTTCCTGTAAACAAGCACAGATATTAAGGGAGATTTTAATTTGATTCCTAGTAGTAGCCATTGAACTCTCTCAGTACACTTGCTGACCTGAGTGAAAGGATTGTCAGACTGCCCTTGTGCCAGCACTAGCCACTGAGTCTTGCAAGCACTCTGGCTCGGGAAGGTTTGATGAACTCTAACGTGCACCCCCTTGTGGTCTAGCTGAGGTACTACTTCAACTGGGAGTAAGTGATCAAGACTGATGGAAACACAAGCTTCGGAGGAGGCCTTGGCTGATGCAAAGAGAAAAGGCTGCAAGGCATCCAAACATCACGTCTCAGGCTACACAATCAGGCTGCGGAGGCTCCCTGAGTCCCCTGGGAAATCCTCCGGTGGTGCCTTCCCTGAGGTTACAACACTAGGCGGGATAAAAATCTATCCCTCTTAGGTAGTTTCTCTTTTGCCACTTTTCTTAGTAAGCTGAGTTTGGGAAACAGAAGGAAAAGAACTCCAGGGAGCCCAGACCAGCCCTAGTCAGCAGCAATTGAGCACTAAGGCAGCTGCCTGCTGACAGCTGAGTAGAGGCAGCTGGACAACTCAAGCATGGCCAGGACAGGGAGGCAGGTAGCAGAGGTGGGGGGTGGGGACAAAAAGAGGCAGAGAACTATGCTTCAGGATTGATGGCTCTGAGGAGAAAGGGAAGAGACACTTGAAGCTTGAGAATCTTAGGACCAAAGGTCCCACACACCCCAGGTTCTGGGCTGTCACACAGCCTAGTGTTAAGGGCTTAGAAATCTTGATACTGAAGCTTGCCTGCTAGCCCCAAACAAGTTCTAAAGAACTCTGACTTCTTAGAAATCCTAGGCTTACCCGGAAGCTGTAAAACCAGCTGCAGCTAAGGGCTGAAGCATTTGACTTCCTAAGCTTATACACTGTTCATAGGCTAACACCCATAGACCAAAGAATCTGCAGACCCAAGTCCTACAGCACCCAGGGTGCCACCAGCTGTCATCTCATCTACCCACTGTTGTTGCTGGCATCAGACATGAAGGAAGCTGGGAATTGCCCAGAGATGAGGTTTTCAAGAGTTTCTTCTCATTCACTCTTACCTGTGTTTGGGTATCAGACAGCTGCTGACTGACAACATTCTCAATCTTTCCTTTCCCCTACTGCTTCTTGCAGGGATGGATTTTACTGGGGATAATGAAAGAGATGTCTCATTACAAGAAAGAGGTGACCACAGCTAGACCTAGAAAAAAGTGCAGCACAGCAAACTCAGTAAAGAGCCCTGAATAAGCTTACCCTTTCGATTTCTTTCTAACTCTGGCTGGCTGGTTCAATTCAGCTGTTCTAGCTCAAACTCCTCTCCAAGCTGACTGATTTTATCTGGCTTCTTTCAGTTTCTCACTGAATTGCCCTCCTGGGCCTCAAATTAACTCTATCAATCTGTTCTAATCCTCTGGCTCCTTCTTATTCTCTGGCATACACTGCTTCTGCTGACCTGCACTGAACTGATGACCTCACGAACAAACTCCACTGCACTGCGCTCACTGCACTGCACTGCCTCCCAGCTGACTGAACTCCACTGCACTGAACTCAACCAACTGAATAGAACTGACTGACGAGAACTCAGATCTCTATGCCTCTGTCTCCTGAGTGCTGGGATTAAAGGCTTGTACTGGACCTAAGCTTTTCTTCACTTGAAACTTGGTTTATGCCAAACTGGTCTTGAACTTAGAGATCTGATTGCCTCTGTCTCCTGGAATTAAAGGTATGTCTATATTCCAGCTGGCTCACACAGACCTTGAAGATCTTTGGATATGATCCCTTGCCAGAACTGGGTTAAAGTTCCTCTACAGAGAGCCCAGTTTATGTTGTTTTAGTTGTGACTTCCCTGTGTGGGAAGTGCTGGCTACCTAGGAGTCAGTGCCATTAACAAAAGACGAGGCTCTGACTTAGGAGACTGCCACTCAAATATACTTTGCTCTCCATTTCTATGTCCACACCAAGCTCTTCAGGATTTAGTGACTATTCCCTGGCATCCAGCCCCCCTTTTCCTAGCTGTTCTCTGGAAAGCTAAGAGTTGCTATTTTTTTTTTTTCTGCACCAGAGAGTCTAAAAGGAACATGGCTTTTGTGAGTGGGCTTCAGGCCCAGGGAAAGCTCTACTTGACTTGGGAGCCTTGCTGTGTTAAACGAATGGGTTATTCTTCCTTTTGAGGATCTAAATATTTCCTCTTTCCCTTCTCCCTCCCCCAACTCTCCTTTCTCCTCAGTTTCTTCATCTATCTATCTATCTATCTATCTATCTATCTATCTATCTATCTCTATCTATCTATCTATCTATATCTGGTGATGCACAAGCATGTAGAGGCCCGAGAATGATGTCACGTGTCTTCAGTTGCTCTCCACTTTAGTTTTTGAGACAGAGTCTCTCGCTCAACCTTGATGTTGACTATTCAGCTGGTCAGCTATCCAGCAGGTCTCAGGAGCCCTGCATCCTCAGTAGGTATAATCAGCTTTTTGAATGTGAGAGCTGGGAATTAAGCTATGGAATTTTCAGAAAATTGGATGGATCTGAAATACATTATATTGAAGTGACCCAGACTAAACAAACTAACAAACAAACAAACTTTACAGCTCTTTTCAAAGGAGATGTAGACTCACTCTGAGCTAAGGTTGACTCAAAGCCGTCTCAGATCTAAGAAGTCTGTGCATGGGTTTTGTCCATTTCCCATGCTCCCCCTTTTTCCTTCTCTCCTCTACCCCGGCTCCTTGTCTCCCCTCTCCCTTCTCCTCCCCTTCTCTCTCTTCCTCTCTTCTCCCTCCTTTTCTCTCTCTCCTCTCTTTTCTTCCTCCTTTCTTCTCCCTCTTCTCCTTCCTATTCTCCTCTCTCCTATTCCCTTCTCTCCTCTCTCCTGTCTCTCTCTCCCTCCCTTCTTTGTTCAACAAGATTTGACTTTGTCCTCAGTACATATTATTCCTCAGAGCTCTGATGTGTGAGGACTTTGTGTTTACATGGACAGTACATATAGAGCTGGTCTCTGGGAACATGTTGCCAGGGCCCTTAGCACTCTGCTCCTTTGTGGACTCAGCTTTATCTCCTCTGTCAGGAGGAAGGAACTTAAAGGAAAGAAGTATCCAGCTTGTGAACAATGGAAAGTGTGTGTGTGTGTGTGTGTGTGTGTGTAGTCCAGAGGTTCTGGCACTTTCTGCCTTGCAAAATGAGTTTCCCATCTTGAGCCAGTCCAAACCAGTAAAAGCTTCACAAGGAATGGCCAGCCTCATAAAGACTTCTTTTTAGAGAACTCCCAGGGTACCTCAGTAGGACAAAGGGTTCTTTACATGATTTAGGTAGTGGTCTCAGAAATTGGGTGGTTCCAAAGCTAACACAAGAGCAAGGAGCAAGGAGCAAGGCATGCCTCAAAAGGACAGCAAATTAATGATCCCTGTAAACTGAAGTTCCCATAAAAAAGCAGCATTGATATAAACATTCTATGGAACTGATTTATTAAGACTTTGTGGGGCTGGAAGAGGGCTCAGATTACTGCTCTTACAGAGGATGCAAGTTTGATTCTAGCGCCCAGTCCATGTCTGGCAGCTCACAAGCTAATAGCTCCAAATCTAAGGGATGTTACCACTCTCTTCTGGCCTTTGTGGCACATGCACTCAGGTGCACACTGCCCCCTCCACCACAGATACACACACACACACACACACACCACACACACACACACACACACACACACACACACACACACACACACAGACACACACACAATATTAAAAACAAAAAAAGACTTCAGTGACTGTGAACCATAGCTGGAATCGGATGTGCCTTGTCCTTTTCAATTACAGGAATAACAAACATTCATTTCTGCTAATCGGATTTCCTAATTACTGTTTTTCAAGCTGACTCAGAAATAACAGTTGCCACACAGCTTACGAGTTCTTCATTCTTTCTCTTGACTGGGTCATTTTGGGCCAGTGATGACATTGTGCAGATTCAGTAGAAGGAAAAGTTGTTAATACTGTCATTGGTTCCACTGTGGGATGAGTTATAAACTTCATGCCAGTTTCTTCCCTAGCAGTGACTCTCTGAGGTTTGTGCATGTTCCAAGAGCCCCATAGTCACTCCTCATGGGTGAGATCAACAGTGGATGACAGGAAAGGCTGCTCTCCTGAGGTCTTTAATGATGGGAAGAATGTGGTGAATAATTGTGCCATAGTTAGGGTGATATGTATGACCAGAAGACATGTGCAGGGGCTTTGGAGATGGCTCAATCAGTAAACTGCTTGATGAAAAACCACAGGGATCCAAGTTCCATCCCCAGAGCCATTGTGAAAAAAAATACTGGGCATGGTGACATGTACTTATGATCCCCTTTTTGGTGATAACCTGCTGATCTCTAGGGTTTGTTGGCCAGCAAGCCTACCTAAAGGGACAAGTTTTCCAGGCAAAGTGGGAGACTATCTCAAAAAACAAGATGAATAGAAAGAAATCCAGAGATTAATTTCATGCACATGGATGTGCATGTGTGCCTGTTGCACATACGTGTATACTAGCCCCTGTCCAAACAGGCCTACCCCTATACACACAAAAACATACATATAGTAAGTCTTTGCAATAAAGAAACAGGCAGAACATTCAGGAATCTAGGCTATTTCTTTGCTGTGGCTAGTACCTGGTGTTGCTAACCTGGGTGATGTGGAGGATGGCTCAGCTGGTAAAATGTTTGCTTTGAAAGCATGAGGAGCTGAGTTAGATTCTCAGATCCCATGTGAAAGAAGCCAGGTGTGGTGGTGCAAACTCACAATCACAGTGGTAGAGAGGTGAAGTGACAAGAACTTCAAGTCCCTGAAGAAAGAAATTGGAGCAGATCTTAGAAAATAGAAAGATCTCCTAAGCTCATGGATTGGCAAGATCAATTTAGTAAAAATGGCCATCTTGCCAAAAGCAATCTACAGATTTAATGCAATCCCCATCAAAATTCCAAATCAATTCTTCATAGAGTTAGAAAGAGCAATTTGCCAATTCATTTAGATTAACAAAAAAACCCAGAATAGCAAAAACTATTCTCAACAATAAAGAACTTCTGGGAGAACCACCATCCCTGACCTCAAGCTGTACTACAGAGCAATAGTGACAAAAACTGCTGGAATTTTGATGGGGATTGCATTAAATCTGTAGATTGCTTTTGGCAAGATGGTCATTTTTACTAAATTAATTCTGCCAACCCAGGAGCATGGGAGATCTTTCCATCTTCTGAGATCTTCTTTGATTTCTTTCTTCTGAGATTTGAAGTTCTTGTCATATAGATCTTTTATTTGCTTGGTTAAATTCACACCAAGGTATTTTATATTATTTGTGACTATTGTGAAGGGTGTCATTTCCCTAATTTCTTTCTCAGCCTGTTTATCCTTTGAGTAGAGGAAGGCTACTGATTTGTTTGAGTTGATTTTATATCCAGCTACTTTGCTGAAGTTGTTTATCAGGTTTAAGTGTTCTCTGGTGGAAGTTTTAGGGTCACTTAAGTATACTATCACATCATCTGCAAAAATAGTGAAATTTTGATTTCTTCCTTTTCTATTTTTATCCCTTTTATTGTCTAATTGCTCTGGTTAGGACTTCCAGTACTATATTGAATAGGTAGGGTGAGAATGGGCAGCCTTGTCTAGTCCCTGATCTTAGTGAGATTGCTTCAAGTTTCTCTCCATTTATTTTGATGTTGGCTACTGGCTTGCTCTATATTGCTTTTACTATATTTAGGTATGGGCCTTGAATTCCTGATTTTACCAAGACTTTTACCATGAAGGGATGTTGAATTGTGTCAAATGTTTTCTCAGCATCTAGTGCGATGATCATGTGGTTTTTTTCTTTGAGTTTGTTTATGTAGTGGATTACATTGATGGGTTTCTGAATATTGAACCATCCCTGCATTTCTGGGAAAAAGCCTACTTGATCATGATAAATGATTGTTTTGATGTGTTCTTAGATTTGGCTTTCGAGAATTTTATTGAGTATTTTTGCATCAATATTCATAAGAGAGATTGGTCTGAAGTTCTCTTTCTTTGTTGGGTCTTTGTGAGGTTTAGATATGAGCGTAATTGTAGCTTCATAGAATGAATTGGGTAGTGTTCCTTTTGTTTCTATTCTGTGGAATAGTTTGAAGAGAATTGGTATTAGTTCTTCCTGGAAGATCTAATAGAATTCTGCACTAAAACCATCTGGTCCCGGACTTTTTTTGGTGGGGAGATTTTTGATGACTGCTTCTATTTCTTTAGGGGTTATGGGACTGTTTAGATGGTTTATCTGATCCTGATTTAATTTTGGTACCTGGTATCTGTCTAGAAAATTGTCCATTTCACCCAGATTTTTCAATTTTGTTGAGTATATGCCTTTGTAGTAGGATCTGATGATTTTTAAAATTTTCTCAGTTTCTGTTATGTCTCCCTCTTCAGTTCTGATCTTATTAATTTGGATACTGTCTCTGTGCCTCTTGGTTAGTCTGACTAAGAGTTTATCTATGTTGTTGATTTTCTCAAAGAACCAGCTCCTGGTTTTGTCGATATTTTGTATAGTTCTTTCTGTTTTTACTTGGTTGATTTCAGCCCTGAGTTTGATTATTTCCTGCTGTCTACTACTCTTGGGTGTATTTGCTTCTTTCTATTCTAAAGCTTTCAGGTGTGCTGTCAAGTTGTTAATGTATGCTCTCTTCAGTTTCTTTTTGTTGGCACTTAGACCTATGAGTTTTCCTCTTAGTACTGCTTTCATGGAGTCCCACAAGTTTTGGTATGATGTGTCCTCATTTTCATTAAATTCTAAAAAGTCTTTAATTTCTTTCTTTGTTTCTTCCTTGACCAAGTCATCATTGAGTAGAGCACTGTTCAGTTTCCATGTGTATGTGAGTTAAATGCTGGAAAGAACCCAAATGTCCTTCAACAGAGGAATGGATACAGAAAATGTGGTACATTTACACAATGGAATACTACTTAGCTATTAAAAACAATGAATTCATGAAATTCTTAGTCAAATGGATGGAACTAGAAAATATCATCCTGAATGAGGTAACCCAATCACAAAAGAACACACATGGTATGTACTCACTAATAAGTGGATATTAGCCACAAAGCTAGAAATACTCAAGACACAACTCTTAGATTATATGAAGCTTAAGAAGAAGGAAGACCAAAGTGTGGGTGCTTCAGTTGTTCTTAGAAGGAGTAGCAAAATACTCACAGGAGGAAATATGGAGACAAGTGTGTAGCAGAGACTTAAGAAGGGGCCATCTTGAGGGCCCAACATGGGGATTCAGTTCATGTACAGTCACCAAACGCAGATACTGTTGTGGATACCAGGAAGTACATGCTGACAGGAGCCTGATTTGGCTGTCTCCTGAGAGTCTCTGCCAGAGTCTGACATATGCAGAGGCAGATGCTTGCAGCCAACCATTGAAGTGATCAAGAGGTTCCTTATGGAGAAGTTAAGAGAGAAGACTGAAGGGGCTGAAGGGGTTTGTGGCCCCATGGGGAGATCAACAATACCAACCAACCAGAGCTCCCAGGGTCTAAACAGCATGCCTGGGAACACACATGGAGAGACCCATGGCTCCAGCTGTATATGTAGGGGAGAATGGCCTTGTTGGGTATTGGTAGGAGCAGAGATCCTTGATCCCATAAAGGCTGGATGCCCCATTGTGGGGGAATGTGCATGTGGGGGCACACTCTCATAGAAGCAGGAGGAGGCAGCATGGGATAGGCAGTTTGGGGGGGGTGATGAAAGGGGATAACATCTGAATTGTAAAATCAATAAAATATCCAATTTTTTAAAAAAAGAAATGCTGAAAAATCAAAGCTTTTAATTTGGATACTGATAGCCAATATATAGCTCATGGTTTACAATTACTTGAAATGGTTCCTTCTTTAGATACTGCTAATTCTCTAATTTTGCAATTACTTATGCAAATACAACTCGATTTAAGAGAACTTACTGTTCCTTAACTTTATAGGTAGGACATTTAAGAGCTCATACTGGATTGCTTGGACCCCTTATGGCAATGCCACAGCAGATTTGTATACTAGGCTAATTATAACTCTTACACGGAAACAGTTAGTTAGCCAAACAATCTCATTCTTTACATCATCAAAATAGTAATAGCTTGAAACAACAATTTGGTATTTCTAGAGAATGTGCATGTGAAATTGTAGAGACTTGTCTTGAATGTCCTCAGTTTCTACCTGTTCCACATAATGGTGTTAATCTTCGAGGACTCGTACCTAATCAATTATAGTGAGTGGATGTTACTCATATTTCTGATTTTGGACAATTAAAATATGTAGATGTGACTATTAACACCCTCTCAGACTTTCTAGTTGCAACTGCTTTAACAGGAGAAGCAACTAAAAATGTGATTAGTTATTGCTTACACTGTTTTTCTATTCTGGCTGTTCTAGATTACATTAAAACAGATAATGGAACTGGCTAGTGCAGTCGAGCATTTGAGACTTTTTGTCAACAATTTAATATTACCCATATTACTGGGATTTCTTATAATCCTTAAGGACAAGGTATTGTGGAACAGGCTTGTTGTGGACCGATCTCTGGCTGGCTTGGCTGGCGCTGCTGCTCGGGTCCACGGGGACCGAGTCTCGAAGAATGGAGACAAGGCAGAGGTTCTGGAGTCAAGTCTCAAGTCTCCTTTATTGTTTCTCTTCTATTGGCGCATATTCACTCTTGTTCATTCCTCTTAACCCTATTTACTCATATACCTCTTAACTCTATTGACTGTATATATATTCTTACAAGGAAATCCTGGGTATTTATAAGCACACACAGGAGAACACAGGTGAAAACATTTTACCATGTGCACTATGCAGCTGGGGTCACTAAACAGCAAAACAAGCTATGTGGGATAAACAAGATATTTGTCAGAGTGTGCTCAGCTATTGTAGGCTGCTGAAAAACCAAGTCTCTATCAGGGTAAATGATTCCAGATGGCTGCAAAGATGATAACTGCTTTCTAGCCACTTTTGGCTTAAAGTCGGCTCCCTACAGGTCCCCCTTTAAAATTTTTTTTTTTTCAAAAGGGAAGGCTTGGAAAACTTACGGAAACCGTGCCTGTCCTAGGTTGGAACAAAGGACCCCAGCCTCCCTTAAGATGGTGAGGCCTCCCTTTTTAGGGGCAAGGGTCTCGATATGTTCTCTTACCCGTCATTGACTATCCAGCTTAGCGCGTAAGTTAGGGGCTAATCCTCGTCAGTCTTGATGACAGAGGTTTCAGAGTCCCCTACACTTCCAGCCTGTAATAATGGACCTGTATGGGTTTCATTTTGAAGCTTGTCTATCTGTTGTCGTACAAAAGTCATCAGTTTGTTAAACAACATGAACCCGAGAGACAAGAGACTTATTGTCTAAATAGTTGGTATAAAAGCAACACTCTTTAAGGCAACACACAACTTCTCCTGTTGGAGAAGTAAAAGGTCTAAGCCTTGTACCCACAAATTTTCAATAGAAGAAATTATACCAATGAAATCCTTGAGTTTGCATCAACTTAGTAACAATTATACAGATTTCTACCAATGGATTATGGCTGTGTAATCAATTTTAGCTCTTCCTTCCTGTTCCAATAAAATCATTACTTTTCCCTAGAAAGACAGCCTAATATTACCCACCTCAGTCCCCAAGTTCAGGGAATTGGGGGGCCGATTCGTCATTAACTTCTTCAAGCTGAATATGGGCGTTGAGATGTTAGAAGAGGGATTAGGGGAAGGGTAAGTTGATAAGCCTCTGATGTCTTTGTTAACTGCATCCAGCTGGAAGTCCAGGACATCAGTGAACATGCAGGTGATAAGAAGATTCATTCACCAAGGCGGTGTATTCTGTAATATACAAATCTCAAAACAAATTTTAGTATCAAGATAATTATTTTGTTTGATTCTCTAGAATGTATTCTTCTGGAGGTCTACCTCTGTCATGTCTGATCCATATAATTCTGGAAGATATAACTACTACTTTAATGACCTCATCAGAAAACTCATAGAAAAATCTTTTCCCCAAAATCAGCCTTTCCTTAAGCCAGTAACCAGAAAAACCTTTACATTGAGTTTTTATCCAGAGGAAAAATATAACTACACAACTCAGAATCACACACATTTTAAAAATTAAACCAATTAACATTATCATTCTGCTCAGTTCTCTGTCTAGAGCAACCTTCTATTTATCTATTTATCTGTTTGGCTCTCTTGATTCAGAGCAGCCTGTAATTTACTCCTTTCGTCTTTAAAGCCTTTTTCATCTGTTTTTACTCACTTATTTCTTGTCCCATTTTTGTTACTATAACCTTTATCTATTTATCTGTTTGGTCTCTTAACTCAGAGCAGCCTGCAATTTACTCCTTGTATCTTTAAAGCCTTTTTTCATCTATTTATCTATTTCTATTCACTTATTTCTTGCCCCATTTTCGTTACTATGACCTACTGGTCTCCCTGTAATCACTTTTATTTCACTTCTAAATTCAGCCAGCTCCGTCAGTTGACTGGTTCTCCAGCGCAGGAGCGAGGATGACCACTTCCAATTCTCACAGTGTCCTTCACTGTATCCCGCTTACTGGAGCTCTAACATTCTCCAGTGCAGGAGCGAGGATGAACGCTTCCGATTCCTGTGGTGTCCTTCACTGTACCCCGCTTACTGGAACCTCACTTTGGGCGCCAGTCTGTTGAGAACCGTTCTGCCCCACACTTGGCGCCAAACTGTTGAGACCGGTACTTTGGCTCACGTTTGGGGCTAAGTGCTCTGGTCAAGAGAGAGTAGAGATGGAGGAGCAAGAGAGGAGAAGAATAGAGACAAGGCAGAGGTTCTGGAGTCAAGTCTCAAGTCTCCTTCATTGTTTCTCTTCTATTGGCACATATTCACTCTTGTTCATTCCTCTTAACCCTATTTACTCATATACCTCTTAACTCTATTGACTGTATATATATTCTTACAAGGAAATCCTGGGTATTTATAAGCACACGCAGGAGAACACAGGTGAAAACATTTTACCATGTGCACTATGCAGCTGGGGTCACTAAACAGCAAAACAAGCTATGTGGGATAAACAAGATATTTGTTAGAGTGTGCTCAGCTGTTGTAGGCTGCTGAAAAACCAAGTCTCTATCAGGCTAAATGATTCCAGATGGCTGCAAAGATGATAACTGCTTTCTAGCCGCTTTCTGCTTAACGTCGGCTCCCTACACAGGCTCATGAAACTTTAAAACAATATCTTCATAAAATAAAAAATGGGAATGTATATCCCCATACTCCACAAATGTATTTAAATCATGTTCTTTTTTTTTTTTTTTTTTAATTTTTAAAAATTTGGATGCCAAAGAACTTTCTGCTATCTATGGCGCCCTACAACTAGGCATACTTATGCCTAGGTGAAAAGGAAGGATCAACTTACTGGCATGTGGGATGATCCCAATCACATATTTAATATGGGGAAGAGGGCATGTTTGTGTTTTTTCTGCAGGATGCTACAAGAGTATGGTGGCTGCCAGAGTGATTGGTGAGACATGCTGGTGCAGGGACAAAGAATGATGCTGACTTGTGAGTTTGCTCAGTGCCCTGATAATGGTGACTGGGAAGCTGTATTGGACATATGCTCCTGACCCATATTTGCTTGCCTATATCCCAGGTGAGACAAGCTGTCTTGCCTCAAGTTTTTAGACTTTCTGGGACAGAGAATTAAAAAGTTAAGTTATAATGACTCTTGAATTTTTCTTAAATGTGATCAGTTATTTGGACTCAATCATGGACTGGTCTAGAAATCAATCCAATATTGGAAATAACAGTCTTTATTTGAAAGGCTTGTTCTGGATATTTTCAGAGACATATTTGGAAGTTAGCTGCAGTTCTCTTATGATGTTATATTAGCAAGAGATAAGTTGGGACAGGATCTGGATTTCAAACAAGTGTTAGTGTATGTGTTATCATGTTAAAATTACTTTTGTTTCTTCTACAGTATTTAATGTAAGTTGTACTGACTGTACACTTTCTAATTGGGTAGTGTCTTAAACCTGGCATGTCTATTACAGGGATCTATCAACCAGCTTTTGTTTTATTGCCCTGAGTATCACAGAACCTTGGTATTCTGAAAAAAGCTTGCAAGTATTGGAAGAAGTGAGTCAGGCTTTAAACAGAAGCAAGAGGGTAGTGGGCTTGATTATTGCTGGTATAACAGCTTTAATCACATTAATTGCTAGCACCACTGCTTCTGCAATTGCTTTGACACAAGAAGTTAAGACAGCGACTTTTGTTAATCATTTAGCAAAAAGTGTTACTAATGTGTTGAGCATACAAGAGGATTTAGATAGGCATTTGGAACAACAGATTGATGCTCTTTATCCTATTCAAATTATTGGATGGAAGTTCAGAGTGCAAGAATAAGGAGCCATCTTGAGTGTCATGCCAATTACCAATGGATTTGTGTTACTTTTAAAATTTACAATGATAGTCATTAGAATTAGGAAAATGTTTAAAGACACTTGCAGGGTATTTGCCATAATTCTCTGTATGTTTTAACTTTGCATAATGAGATTATGAGTTTAAAGAATGCTGCTCTGCTGAGCTTTGATGCTGCTGATAAAATTATTGATGGTTTGAGGTCAGCATTTCCATTTTGGTCAAACTTTAAGAATGGCATGTATAGCTTGATCAATCATGCTAGCCCTTCTTGTCCTGGGAATATTTTTATTCCTGTCCATCATGTAAAGCTTGTCTTTAACAACATCAACATGTTGGCAGCCAAAGTACATGGCTTGAAACTGAAAATGGACCCCCAGACAGAGTTATTAGTTTAACAGGCTGGCAAGCCAAGGAAGGGTAAGATTCTGCACAGAGCCTTACCAACCTAAAACAGAAGTGCATTGATTTTGATAATGAATATTCCATGATGAGTAAGAAAGGCATTCTTGTCAGAATGACTTAAGATGGGCTCACTCTTGTTTATGAAATAAAAAAGTGGGAGATGTGGAGATCTTTTGGGGCTTATTAGCAGGAATCTGACACTGGCCAAGGACAAGGAAATGGGCTTCAGGCAGGAATCTGACCTTAGGCTATAACAAAGAAGTAATTTCAGACAGGAATCTAAATCTTAGACTGGAACAAAGAAGTAATTTCAGGCAGGGATCTAAATCTTAGGCTAGAACAAATAAGTAGGCTTCAGGCATGAAAATGACTTTGGGCTAGCACAGGGAAGTTGGCTCAGATATTTTGGTCATTCTGATAAGCCCTTAGAAATAGTGATCATGGGAGTGATCATGGAACTTTGTTTATTGCCTTGCTTGTTCTTTGACTATTTGTGTTCAGTATCTTGCTTGTTTCTTGATTATTTACATCTATTCTATTGCTAGTTCCTCAACCTAGAACTGACCTTAATACTTGCATGTAATTAAAATGGTATAAAAGCAGATTGGGAAAAAAATTTAAAAACATATTCTCCAAGTAAGGTTTCAAAATTCCCTTTAAATATATTGTTTTCTGCTCTTTGACCAAGGATGAAATAAACAGCATTCTACTGAGAAAAATAAAAAAGGAAAACAGTTGAATGCCTCAAGTGGGGCTTAGTGGGGCATTCTCATAGTGTGTGGAAACAGTGGTGCTAAGAGCAATGTACATTATAATGCCTAGCTTGAGAGATTTCAGAAGAAAATAAGATTAATAAGTGGCCTAGAGACTATTGTCATATTTGATAAAGAATGTGGCTCCTTTTACCCTTGTCCAAAATATATGATTCAAGCTAAATTAAAGAGTTTTGATTAAGTCATTGACAGAGATTTCAAGGCAGTCTAGGATTGACTCTGTCAAGTTGTTATCAGTGGGTACTCTTATGCAGATCTATAATGAAAAGGAACAAGCTGAGCAAAGAAAAATACAGAAAGTACAGTTTGAGAAGAAAAAAAAAGTACCAGAAAATGTAATAGAGCTAAGTACAGTGCTCAAAGAGATTAAAAGTTTCAAGGAAATATCTTATGCTAAATGGAATAAAGAGAGTAGTAACCTCAGGCCAAGACTACACTCAGCTAAACTTCTAACTTATAAAAGGAATTAAAGAAAGTCTTAAGCAAAGGAAACCATCAACAATAGAAACTTGCTGCATATGTAATTGAACAAGGGAGCCATGTTCCACACTCAGCAAGCAGCAGAACCTGGAATCCTCAGCATTCTGGCTCTAGATTCAAGATACAAGAAAAGGGTTGTGGAATCTCCCTCCATGGTTAAAAAAAGCTGCGTGTGTGTGTGTGTGTGTGTGTGTGTGTGTGTGTGTGGTGTATCTGCATGGAGGTTCAGAGAGACCATTTTGTGAAGTTGTGAAGGTGTGAATTACTTTGGAAACTCCAAAATGTTGGAGATGCCAGAGTCATGGGATACCTGACAAGGAAAGCTGCTGAGAGGATGTGGAACTAACCCAAGAGAGAGAAGTATGTTGCAGTCAACAAAGGTGACAGACATTGGAGATCTGAACAGTGTTTGACATCAGGCATGGGAACTCAGAATTTGGAGTTTGCCCTGGTGGGTTTCAGTCTTGATTTGGGTCAATGTTTCCACAGTATGCTTTCTTTCTTCCGTTTTGGAATAGTAAAGTATACTATGCCATTGTGTGTCGTAAGTATGTAGCTTGTTTTTCTATTTTAACTTTACTTAGGGTTACAGTGAAAAGATTGCCTTAAGTGTCAGAAAAGACTTTCAACTTTGGACTTTTAAACAGTGTTGAGATTGTAACAGACTATGGGGACTTTTAAAGTTGGACAAAATACATTTTGCATTATGATATGTATATAAGCATATGTGGGTCAGGGAGTTGAATGTGGGGGTTTAAATGAGACTAGCCTTCAAAGGCTTATGGATTTGAATACTTGGTCACCAGGTAGCAGTACCATCTGAAAAGATTAGGAGTTATGGTCTTGTTGGAGGAAGTGTGTCATTGGGGGTGGACTTTTAGGTTTCACTAAGCCCATTCTAAACCCAAAGTTTCTCTCTTCCTGTTGCCTGTGAATCTGCATGCAGAGCTTGCAGCTACAACTCCAGCGGCATATCTACTATGCTTCACATCCTCATGACAGAGGACTAAACCTCTGAAACTGTAAGTCCCAATTAAACGCTTTACTTTATAAGAGTTGCTGTGTTCAGTGTCTCTTCACAGCAATAGAACGCTGATTAAGACAGCAGGTAATTTCAATATCCTATTCTTACCAATATGCAGGTCATCTGGAAAAGAAACTAAATAGATCAACTCTGGAGTTAAGTGACACTATAAATCAAAGGAACACAACAGATATCTACAGAATATCCCACCAAACATTATAGAAAAACATTCTTATCAGTTCATGGAAAATTCCTCAAAATAGTCCACTTATTAGTATATAAAATAAGTCTCAACAAAAAAAATTGAAATCATATCCTACATTCTATCTGATCAGCATACATTAAAGATGGATATCAACAACAAAAGAAAAAAAAGTACACATATTCATGGAAACTAAAAACACACCATTAGACCACAATTGGGTGAAGGAAGAAAATAAGAAGAAAATTAAAAATTCTTATACTTGAATAAAAATTAAAACACAACATACAAAAATCTCTGTGAAACAATAAAAGCAGTAACAGAAAATTTTATAGTGTTATGTGTCTACATATAAAGGTGATATCTCAAATTAACTTAATGGTGCAACCTATGGCCCTAAAACGTCTAAAAAAGAGCCACTGGGAAGAGATAATTGGACCCAGAACTGAAATAAATAAACAAACGAAAAAACCCCACTACAAAAACATCAATGAAACAAAGAATTAATACTTTGAAAAGATTAAGCCTTTAGCAAAACTAACCAAAAGAAAGAGAAATGATTTAAATTAATAAAATTACAGATGAAAAAGAAGATATTACAACAGACACTGAGGAAATTCAGAGTCATACTGATATAATTTTAAAATAATCTACATTCTATCAAAATTAAAAATCTAAAAGAAATAAACGAAATATATATAATAATTTAAATATATCTAAAACACCCAATGAGATAAAATAGTTAAAAATCTCCCAACTAAAAATGCCCAGAGTCATATAGATTCAGTCCAAAATTCTACTGTCTCTGACTCAAGACATTATAGAGGAGGCAGCTTCAATTGAGAAAATGCCTCTATAAGATCTGACTGAAAGGCATTTCTAAATTAGTAGTGAATAGTGGAATGCCTAGCCTTTTGCGGGTACTGCCATGCCAGGGCTGGTGGTCCTGGGTCTATAAAAAAGTAGGCTAAGCAAGGTATTGAGAACAAGTCAGTAAGCAGCACTCCTAAATGGTCTCAACATTAGCTCCTACCTCCAAGTTACTGCCCTGCATGAGTTCCTGCCCTCACTGCTTTTGACAATGAGCTGTTACATAGAACTGTGAGCAAAATAGACAAGCAACTTTCTCCCCAAGTTGCTTTCACCATGATGTTTCATCATAGCAATAGTAAACCTAACTAAGATAAGTTTAGGGTGGGCCTTTGTGGGGAGCCGACAAAAGGCGGCTATCATCCTTGCAGCCATCTTGAGCCATATACCCTGACAAGAGACTTGATTACAATAGCCTACAACAGCTGAGCACACTCTGATAACATCTTGCTTTAGATACCCAGGATTTTCCCTTGAGTGTGTGAGACTTAAAGGTGTGATTTAGAGCTGAGACTTAAGGGTGTCACTTAGAGATCAGATTTAGAGATAAGACCTAAGGGCGTGACTTAAGGGCATGACTTAGAAGTGAGACATAAAAGGCAAGAGGCAGACAGAAGAGTTCAGTACAACTTGGAGTTAGTTATTTGGCACTTGGAAGAAGAAGTTGGAATTAGGTATTAGATTATTAGACATTTGGCACTTAGCACTTGGAAGAAGTAACTTGGAACTTGGAGGCACTAGGGACTAGGAACTAGGGACTAGGAACTCAAGACTTGAGACTTGGACTAGGAAGAGAGATTGAAGAATAAACAGGATTGAATCACACTCAGCCTGGTCTCCATTCCTCTCGTCCATCCTCACTCACTCTCTTGCTGAACCCTGACCTGCAGACCAGAGCAGCTTGGGGCAGTAAGGGCTCTAACAATTTAGCCCCCAAGGCTTTTGGCAGTGCGGGTCTAACATTGACAGAGCGGCTCTCAACATGGGGCAGCTTGGGCCGCAATAGGCCTTCTCCATTGATCATCTTCCCCACTGACCACTAATCTAGAAAACGCTTTTCAGCCAGATCTTATGGAGACATTTTCTCAACTGATGCTCCCTCCTCTCTGATAATTTCAGCTTCTCTCAAGTTGACACAAAGTGAACCAGTGCAAGGCCTTTAACGAAATCCAACACCCATTCCTGGTAAAAGTTCTGGAAGACTAGGTATACATGGGACATATCTCAATATAAAAAGACAAAATGTAGAAATCTCATAGCCAACATCATTCTAAATGAATTTCCACTGACTTCATTTCCACTGAAATAAAGAACAAGGCAAGGATGTCTACTCCCCTTGCTCCTGTTCAACATAGTACTTGAAGACTTAGCTAGAGCAATAAAACAAGCAAAGGAAATAAAGGGAATACAAATTGGAAGAGAAGAAGTGAAAAGCATCTCTCCTTGAGATATGATTCTATATGTTAAGGACTATACCAGACAATTCCTACACCTGATAAACACATTCAGGATACATTATCCACATACCAAAATCCCTAACTTTCATGTGTACAAATGGCAAATGCATTGAGAAGGGAATCTGTGCAGGCTACAAAGTCCCTGTGCTCACAGGTGAATAATAGAAAAAACCAGGAATGTTAAACACACGGGGGCATTGTTAGGCTGGAACTCCTGTTCATTCCCTACACAAACTGGAAACCCTCCTTTCCCCAGTCCTCTTTTCCTCAAGCCCACCCACACAAAGAAAACTCCCCCAGCCTGCTTGGAGAAAACTCTGGCTAACATCATCATTCCTTGTCTTTCTCCGGCAGCCTACCTGGAGGTGTGCACCCAGGGGCTCAGTTTTTGACCATGTATAAACACAAACATAGCTCCTAGCTGACACATTATCATTCCTTTCCTAGGCTCTATAAAACCCCCTTGCTTTAGCCTGGATGTGTGACTTCACTGACCTCCATCTGTGAGATGAGTGAACCTGTGCAAGAGCTGCTTTGTGTTAAACCGGCCCTTATCTACTTTTAATCTGGTTGAATCTGGTTTATAGCTGCTTTACTGAGGGATACTAGGCATTTTCTCAAGGGAGAAGATGTATACTTGTTTTCCACCTGGAAATCTGGGAATAGATATAGTTAATAGCCTGGTGATCTGTGCTCTCTGTAGAACCAGCCCTCACCTGAGTCCTTCAGACTGTTAGGATTGTTTATCCCAGACTCTCCTCTCCTAGACCTTTATTTTGAGCATTGTTTCTCAGTCAGCAGAATCCATCTTCATGAGAAATGTCCCATGTACTTTGTAACAGCCTAGCTAACCTCTGTGCTATCAGTAAGGCCAGGCTACTCTAGACTCTCACAAACTTTTATGTTTATCTTAGTCATTTCCCCTAGACCCTTATCTTGAACATCGTTTCTCTGTCAACAGAACCCATCTTTATGGAAGAGGCTATATATACTTTGCAGAGTTTCAGTATCAACATGTCTTAAGCTTTGTTGTATACACTCCCTTTAATTATGATCATGAAACTCTTTTTCCAAAATTATGCTGTGCTTAAATATGGCTTTCCAGTGTCAGACTCTAGAAGTTTGAACAAACACTAGCCACTGAGTTGTGTTGACCTGGATTTCCTTCTTGCATCATGAGGATTGCTACTCTGTCAGCCCTGGTGTGTGCAGAGAAACCAAGGAAGCAATGCCGTTCACATTTATTTGTCTTAAATCTTGGAATAAATCTCACCAAGGAGATAAAAGACTTGTACAATGAGAATCTTAAGACACTGAAAAAAATTGAAGAAGACAATATACATACTTGTGTCAAAGAACATGGAGAATTTAAATTGGTGTGGACTTAAATGCTTCATCTAGATGGCTAGCTTTCATAGTACTGCAAGATACTATGCAAGCTATCAAAGGAGAAGAGCAATTATCAATTATACCCAGATGGGCACTCTGTAAGCTCCAACAATGATTGTCTGTCAAGAAGACATGCTCAATGAAATAATAGTGGCTTGAACATCATGGGAGCAACCAACCACTTTCTGGCTGGATTTAAGTCTACTCTACAAGATAAAACCCACACACGACACTATTATTAGTCTCCAAACCTATGGCTAGGTCTCAGGGAAAACCTACTACTATTCCTCTGCTAAATGGACAATATTAAAATGTCTCCTAATGATTTATTATTTTGCCAATAGATCAATGCCTCTCTCAGTCCTCATCTAGGAAGCTTCTATTTGCAGTAGTTGGTGACTAACCTGTTAACTTACCACTGGCTGAGACTCAGAAAAGGAACATATTTATTATATTATATTATATTATATTATATTATATTATATTATATTATATTATATTACTTGATTACAGCATGCTAAGTTATAAAGGGAACATATATATCAGAGTCACCTTCCCAAGGCTCAAGGATCATTGTGGAATAGGGTCAGAAAGAATGTGAGAGTCAGAGGTAGTGGATGACTACAAGGAAACATCTGGACACAACAGGGCAGCTGCACGTACAAACTCACAGTAGATGTGACTGTGCACACAAACTCTGTGCTAGCCCAAGTCAGACCAAATCCCAGCATGGAGAGGGGAGTTGGGCACACAATTCCATTCTCCCCATGGAGTAATTAGCAGTTATTATCTGGGAAAAGGAATAACAGTTTTCTTTTAGAGTGTACCCCCTGGTTAGTTAACCATACTCTACTGGAAGACCATTTTTACATCCAGCAGTCACTTGGGTGGTGCAAATTAATCTTGGAGGGTATTTCTAAAGGACACAAAGTTGGGTGGACAGGAAATGTGGGGGTGGATCTTGGAAGAATGGTGGGGATGGGAATATTACCAAAACACAGTATGGAAATTCCCAAAGAACAGTTAAAATACTTTAAACTTTTAAAAAATGTGGACAGTGCCCGAGGAAATACCGTCCATATTGTCATGTGTCCTTGATATGCACACACGTACATGCACATTTGTATCTAATAAGTCTAACTCATATATCTGAACATATGCACATATATACAAATAAACAGACAAGAATAGAATTTTTGCTTGGCATCTGCATATAAACATAAACATATTCCTTGGTTTCAGTGAATGCTTGGTTTTAGGAACCCATGAACCCCAACATGAGAAGTGGATTTTTGGTGACTTCATCATTGTGTGACCATCGCAGGGGGGATTTACATACTTTACGATAGCTATGATGTCACTGGGTGATATGCTCTTACGGGATCATTCTTGAATGATCTTTCGTTGACTAGAAATCTCATTATGTAACCCATGACTATATACCAGACAAAAATACTTGCTTGTGTATAGTAGAATATATATTAAAATATGAAAATAACCCCAAACTGGCAAAACCTTAATTGTCCATCATCAGTAGAAACCATACGAAGATAGGTAGACAATGGAATAGTACAAGCTGAGGAAAATGAACCAGTTAAAGACACTCACGTATGCAATGGGCACTGGAAGACATTCCAAATGTATGATGAAAAAGTCAGACACAGTGGAGTGACACTGTAACTATACCATTCAAAGTTCAAACACGGGTAAATTGATTTATAATAATAGTGGCTGTATTAAGTACGTTCTTGGTACTCGACCAAACACCTGAGAAAAGATTTAAAATGAAGAAGGTTTATTCTGGCTTATGTTTAGACCGGGTCATTCCAGCATAGCAGGGAAGACATAGCAGCAGACAGGGAAAGCATGGAGGCAGAAGCCACACACTGGTTAGTCATACTGCAGTCACAGGCAGGAAGCTGAGCGTGAAGGGAGTGGGCTGGGCTAGAAAGTCTCAAGTCCTGTTTGCAATGACCTACTTCTTCCCATGATCCTCCAACTCTTATAGGTTCTACAACCTTCCCAGACAATGCTACCAGACAATGCGATCGGATATTTTAAACACACTGACCTGTGAGAGATACTGGACTCTCAAACCATATAGTGGTACCCTGCATCATTCGGCATGTTAGGATGCATGTGTACACTAGGGGTTCTACCTGTTTGTCAATGACAGAATGCATGTGTATACCAGGGGTTCCACATGCTTATCTTACTCATTGACATTGCACCCCTTTAGTCTGGGTTATTCTTTGTGCTGTGCACACAGTGATGAGATAACCCATGATGCATTTCTCAAAGCCCATTTTCTTCATTACATCATACTGATTGTATTTGCATATTCATTACATACATTGCCTCAAATCTTTTGGAGCTGGGAGCCAGAGTCTAAGTGTTTGGATACTGTTGCTAGCTTTCCTGGTGTCTATCTTTGGTAATTCAGAGAAGAGATGGTATAAGAACAGGAAAGCTTGGCTAAGCAAGAGGGTGTTAAACAACTCTGTGGAAAGGTAGTGTTTTAGATTCAGCTCCTATACTAAGCCCCATAGTCCAGATCAAAGCAGCTTGGAGTGACTTGTGCCAGTATTAATAAGCATTAGTTACAAGTTCATTCCCATACTTTTCAAAAACACACAAGAAATTCAAGACTAACAACAGAGATTGAAGTCAATGCAAGCTGACAGTGTTCCTTAGGTTTCCAGTGCTGTGATAACACACCATTACGAAAAGCAACTTGGGAAGAAGAGTTACACTTCCCTATCTCAGTCCATCCCTGAAAGAAGTCAGGGCAGGAACTCAAGGTAGGAACTGAAGTAGAGGCCATGGGAAAACACCGCTCACTGCTTTGATCCTCGTGGATTTCTTGGCCTCTTTATTATAGATAGCACCCAAGACCACAGCTCAGGGCTGGTACCGCCTACAGTGAGCTGTGGTCTCCTATATCAACAGTCAAGAAAAGGTACCACAGGCTTGCCCGTGGGGCAATCTAATTGGGACATTTTCTCAATTGAGGCTTCTTCTAAAAGGATTTTAGCTTGTTATATGTTAATATAAAAATTATCCAGCACAACACGATATTAAAAATTCCCCCTGCCTTCATCTACACAAATAGAGGGACTTTCAAGCCTAAGGCTGTGGCTAATGACAGAGTGTTCCTAAGTGATTTTATTTTAAGTAATTTAATTAATTAATTAATCTATTAATTAATCTGTTTATTTATTCACTTTACACCCCTATCACAGTCTCCCTCCATCCTCTCCTCCCAGTCTCACCCTCTGACTCCCTTACTAACTGCTTCAGCACATCAAGTCACCTCAGGACTAAGCAAATCCTCTCCCACGGAGGTCAGACAAGGCAGCCAAGCCAGGGGAAAGAGGTTCAAATTAAAATCAAGGACCTCATGAGATTTGCAGGCAAATGGATGGAACTAGAAAGCATCATTCCAAGTGAGGTAACCCAGACCAAGAAAGATGCACATGGTATATACTCACTTATAAGTGGATATTAGTCGTAAAGTACAGGGTAGTCATGTTATAATTCACAGACCCAAAGAAGCTAAGACTAAGAAACAAGAGGGGCCCAAGGGAGGATGCTTGGATCTCACTGAGAATGGGAAATAAAATAGACATTGAAAGTATATGGGAGGGAACTGAATGAGAGAAGAGATGGGGTTGGGTGGGGGACAGGGGTAGGGATTAGGTATGGGGAGGGCAAGGGTGAGGGATGAGAAGGCTGGGAGAGAGAAGGGAAATTGGTGGTGGGGGAATCACTGGGATAAGCCTGGACAGGGGAGGATCCTGGGAGGACTTGGGGATAACCTCAGTTGAGACTCCTAGCAGCAGGGGACACGGAGCCTGAAGTGACCACTTCCTGTAGCCAGGAGCCTGAAGTGACCACTTCCTGTAGCCAGGCAGGACTTCCAGTGGAGGCAGGGAGGGAGGGGGACACCAGTCTAGGTGATTTTAAATCCAGCCAAGTTGATGATAAAAATTGACTATCACATACACTTAAATCAAATGTCAAAAAAAAGTTTTAATAACTATTTACAAAGGGGTATGTATTAGGTGGGAGGAGAGAGAGAGAGAAAGAGAGAGAGAGAGAGAGAGAGAGAGAGAGAGAGAGAGAGAATATGAGTCTTGTCTGCAGAGCATCAGAGCTCCCCTGGCTCCAGGGAGGAGTGCTTTGTGCAATAGAGAGTCCCCTGGGCCAGAGACAATTAGCTTTCAGACAGGATGGGCTCTAGTGGCTGCCCTGGTTGCTGCTCATTTCCTGAAGGAGGTAACTGGTTGTCTCTTCTCTGCAAAGAGGAAAGAAATGGGACTTTCCAATGCAACACAATCCCAGTCCCTCCAACTCCCTACTGGGAGTCCCACTGGCCAAAGCCACCCAGGAGCGATGACAAAGCTATTACTGTACTGGTCTGTTCAGATCAGTGTGCAGGGCAGAGGGGAGGTGGCTCTGCAGGGCCACTCTGGTGAGAACAGGGGGCTTGAGGAATTTTGCTTATCTGTGTCCTGGACCCCAGCAGACCCAGCAGGCAATAGCCAGGTCTCAAGGCCTTATTAGCCCCAGACAGGAGTACATTTTCCAGTACCTTATCAGCTGCCACTGCTTTCTTTTGGAGCCAGAAAAAGTAACCACTGAGCAAGAGAAAGGTGAGAGACAAGTAAGTCAAAGAGTGGGTGTGTCCTTAGGGACACTGAAGCTGAGAGAAGTCACTTACCCAATGCCAGCTACAGCCAGAAGCATCAAGATGGTGAAAAGGATCACAACCCACTTGTAGCTCCGAGTGACCATGACTGGGGTGGAAAAGGAGAATGGATGTGGTTGGAGACTCGGGTGGGGCACCTGAGATTGCAAAAGGGTGTGTCCTGCACAGATGTGCCCTTCAACAAAATGTTCACCATACTGCTAAGGTTGTAGGAAGCAGCAAGGGAAGGCTGCTGCAGTCCAGAGACCCGAGAGATGCCTGAGGTTAGCTAGCCAAATGCTTTCCTTGAATCGGGAGGAACTGAGTTCCATCCCTGGTGGGAGGCAGGGGTGGTCTCAGAGCCTGGGAGGATCCCAGGCAGATTCCTGACTCTTAGGCCAGCTGGCCTAGTGTATTTGGTGACTTTTAGGCCAATGAGAAGAGACTTCAAAAAAGAAAATGGGCACTAGGGAGGTGAATCTCGGGCAAAATGCTTGCCACGCAAGCCTAATGACTGGAGCTGGGGCATCCAGCACCCAGGTATAAAAGTAAGATGCGATAATCTCTCTCTCTGTCTCTTTCTGTGTCTCTTTGTGTCTCTCTGTCTCTCTCTGTCTCTGTCTCTCTCTCTCTGTGTGATATCTTATTTTCATAGGGTAGGAGGAGATGAGAATTAGACACAAGTGAACCCCTGAAGCTGAGCTGGGGGTCTGCAGGCCTGACTGTGCAGAGGTGAACAAGAGATCCTATGTCTCTGAGAAGGTGGAAAGCAAGGGCAGATGCTGGAGGCTGATCTCTCATTGCCACACTCACGCTGGTATATGTCTCCACCTCTCTCTCTTTCTCACTCTCTCCTTCTCTCCCTCCCTCCCTCCCTCTCCCTATCTCTGCCTACACACACACACACACACACACACACACACACACACACACACACACA